>OY725323.1:16450346-17700346 GCA_963242795.1 Inga leiocalycina
TGTTGGATATTACTTTACCCTAAAAAGAACTCAATTCCATTTAAATATGATGGAGGTTCAAAACTTTATAAATGACAAAATTGTTGACAGAACTACCCAACTTAGATAAGTAGTTTTCAAAGTTGACTCGCCATATTGTATAAAAATGTATTTTTATCCATAAATTGTACTTGTTCATTTGGAAATTTATTGATATTCACGTGTTTACAGAAAAACTGAATCCAATTATGAATAAAAGATAAGATGAAATATATATCTTTCTTATTAATTAGGCCTAACTTTTTCTCGCCAACCCTAGATTTGTCCTCATGCAAGAAAGATTTAAACAGTATTATATATAAATGAAAAAAGGAGGCTGAAACCAACTAGATCAGGTGCGAAAAGAAGGCTTACAAGTGAATACGTGCAAGTGTTTCTGGAAATAACAAGGTTGAGTAGTGAGTGTAAGGCTTACAGGGTTTGCCACAAATGGAAAAGATTGTGTTGGATTTTTTTCTCCATTAGTGGATTTAGAGGATCACAGGCCATTTCATCTTTGTGGTTAGTGCCCTTGGCCATAGGGCACACGGTCCTTTCTCATGCAGAAAACAAAGTAAAGTAAAGCCAAGCCATTAGCTTGTGTCTTTCAAATTCTCTAAACGAGGAAACAAAAAGGCGAACCGTATATATGGGAAAATTCGTTGTGTACTGTGTTCACAAAAAAAGGAGTCCCTACTCTTCGATTTATTAGGTTTTGAAGATATACAATCACTTCATCGAGATTTGGTTTTGCTCAGGAATGGAACTTCTTAAACTTGCTTCGTAGGGCAATTTTGTTGGTCTTGTTCTTTAATTGGAAAAATATGCTAATTTGTATTTTAGATGATGTGAAGCTTGCAAGTGCATGGTACATATTTGTATGTGATCATTGTTTGTTTCATGAACTTTGTAAATAGTGTACATGTTCGTGTATATAATACATTGATTTTCACATTAATTAAACAATAAACGAAATTAAATATTTGTTAGAAAAAATGAAATTAAATATTTAACCCCTAATAAAATAAATAAATTAAAGCTGACTTCGCCGAGACAACAAGATATATACGATTATAATAGTATACTCCTTTTTAAAATTATAAGGCATTTTGGTGTTTTTTAGGAGTAACTAATGACATTTTTTTAAAAAAAAAATGTTCTTAATCAATATTTGAAATTAATGAGATTTATATAATTTATTGGTGAAAGTAGGTAGATATGGTCCAAAAAAAGTACCCACGCTTTGATTTCACTTTTCATCTTGCTGTTCAAAATTTTAATTTCTGTGGATGAGAGAAGAAAGCAAAAGACAAGAAAATTCGAGAGAAGAGGAGGAGCAATTCTCATTCACTTGTGTGATACTTGTGGTTCTTTGTGTTTCAATGCTTTATACATAGCTTTCAAAAGCTACCACTAAGAGTCACATACAATAAATAGCACTATTAATATACATAAATGTACATACAGTTTTGTGATCCTTTGCAACATTCATGCATATGAATGTATGTTCGCAACCGCAAGTGCATGGATCACGTCAAGTAATAAAGTGATAAGTAAGATCGTTCTCTCGAGGATTTGAGTAACAAATTAGTCAAGCATAGGCTTAGTGAGTTTGATTAAGTTGAGCCAAAACAAGTTGTTGAGTGTGGAAAAAGGAATTTCAAAAGATATTTTGATAAAAACTAAAAACTACTGAACAATAATCTATTTCTTGTGAATTCAAACAAATTTAACAAACCTAAGATTGTTCATCCCCTTTGTATTTCATAAACTTAATTTCCTTCCTCTATAAGAATACTTTCATGGGTTATATATATGTCAGTCTAAGATTCACTAGCAATTGATTAAGCTCTCTCAAGTCATAACCAAATTTAGATCCTCCATTAACATACACAATCTCTTGCTATAGTTAAGGGAAAATAATCATTAAATAGCCACCTTAATTTTTACAATGCTAGGTTAATAACTATATCTCTATGTTATTAACAAACCATCCATTTAACTCTTAAACTTCAAGTCTAGCATAATTCTACCCAAGTTCTACAATTAGATTAACTCTCTCAAGCTTAATCTAATTGAACAAATTATCCATAGTGCTGGCCAGTCACGAATATCAGCAAAAACAGGGGAGAATTAACATATATATACCATTAGATACTAAAAGAAAGAAGGAATCAAGTTTAATCCATACAAAGGTTTAGAACAATCCTAGAATGAAAATCCTAGCTACTCATGTTCAAAAACAAATCACAGATATCAGCATTCAGTGCAGCCATAACAAAATTACAATGGAGAAAGGGAATGAGTACAGAAAAATCAAGATAAATGGAGTTGAAATCTCTTTCACTCTTCAATCCCACTTGTTTCTCCTTGATTTAGAGCAAGCCCAAGCTCCAAGGATGTTTTCAGCCGCCTCCTAGGTCTTTCCAAATCGGGGATCTTTCCTTCAACCACTGGGTTTCGCTTTTATAGTTCCTCAAATGACAGAACGCACAGCATCATTTGCGAAGGTTGGCCGCGGCCAGCCACTCTGTGGGCCGCGGCCAGTGAGCTTCTGTTCATCTTTGGGCCGCAGCCAGTGAGCTTCTGACCTCCTTAGGCCTTGGCCCATGAGTTCTTGGCCGCGGCCAGTGAGCATCTGACCTCCTCTTGGCTCCTCTTGGCCACAGCCCATGGATGCTTGGCCGCGGCCCATGACTTTTTGTTCTTTTGTTGGCCGCGGCCCATGAGTAGGTTGGCCGTGGCCAGTCACCTTCTAAAGTTCAGCTCCTTCTCTTTTCTGCTCTGTTCTCATCCCTGCTTGCCTTTCCTTGGCATGATTGATGGCTTCAACTTCCTTTCACCTCCTTCTTATTGCATTTGGCTCTCTTTCTGGTCCAGCTATGACTGAATCTGTATCCTTTCAACACAAAGAACTCACAAACACAGTTAAACATTCATAGCAGTTAGTGATATATGTCCTCCATATTTGCATTCTGTTGTGCCCAGCATGAGAAAAGCACATTTCATCAACTTTAACACTCTCGGACGCCCACTAATATACCCAAAGTGAGGTAAAAACAAGATGAAATGTGCAATTCTAACAAGAATTTCATGAGGTTAACAATGTACATTAAGCAGCCTTTTAATTTTTCCACTATATACTATTCATAAATAATGACTAAGATATGAAAAGTCAATAGTATATAAACAAGACATCCACATAATTAATGTTCATAACAATTTTTATGCTAATTTAATTAATTCTATAATGAGTTTACTTCACTTGCCACCTATTCAAGTTTCAGATACGCCCTAACGATAGCAACAATAATGTTAAAATAGTCTTACATTTCCTTTTCAGGAGAATAAGTGAGTCCGAAAAGACTCAGTTCAACAATTTTATCAGTTAGAAATAGAATTGAAGTACTGGTATTTTCTATTTTCTGCCTACAATCCAACAAAGTATGAGTACTTAATATATATATATATATATATTTATATATATTTATATTTATATAATCGTATCAAGTCTTTCTTACCAATCAAATTTCTAAACAAGAACTTCTTAATGATTTTCCTTATCTTTAATTCATATAAGAAAATAAAAAAAAAAATTGTCTAAACTAAGATTTGGTTGACTTGATATTGTCAAATGCTCTCTTTATTTTGATTAGGCACGCTAGTGCGGACGGGCGGCATCGAACCCGAAACAAAGTGGCACAAAGGCCACCAGCTATGCCACTTGCGCCACTAAGCACTGGCGTCAAATGCTCTCTTTAATATTGTGGGGTAACCCCCCACGCGCTCACAGTCGGGGTGTTGATTCCACGGAGACGGCAGAAATATCGACTTAATTTCTCGTTACATTATTACATCCAACACGTACATATTAAAAGGGAGGGGGACAAGCAAATATTTTACAACATGTGGTAATGCTCGGCGTAAGAGCTTGAAGAATCCTGAAAAATACACACCACTCATCTGAAAGAATGATTCAATGAAAGTCCAATTCCACTTCCAATCCCAATCTAAAAAAGAAAGAGTTCTCCGCCAATATTTAGAGTTAAAGTGAGAAACCATTCTACGTTCTTCTGCTTCATTCATAAACTGCTAGCTGTAGAACGAGACGAGCCGCCCGGACTGCTTAGATTTGATTGATCTCTCTTCAACATGGCTTCCAGATCCTGGAAGCATTTTCAGTGGCCTAACCTGAAACACACAGCCAGCAACCACTGATATCAGTTACAAAATCCCAAAACTGCTCCTACACCCACCAAAGTCTTTTATATTATGAATGAGCTAAATCAATCCCATATTGTTTACTGCTATATGAGCAGTAACACAACCCACAGCCTTGAGTCCATCATCCCTTATTGGCTGTATATTGTCATCTACATTTTCTTCCACATATACATGACCATTTTCTCTGTTGAACTTAATAAAATGTTCTACTTCTTCATAATCTAAAAAATCCACAAAGGTTGTTGCATCAAAGGTAAAAAATTCTACTACTTTCTTTTCTAACAATTGATGCTACAATTATTCTCAACTCCTCATACATAATGTCTTCCTTTATGGATTTATTTGTTCTAATGCTACCCCCCCCCCCAACATACTCTAAATCATATTTTCCTCCGTTTAAAAATTGTCACCCTATATGCAAAAAACATAATATATGATTTCCAGACGCACTTGCCATCTTTTTTGTCATTCTGCAGAACAAAGTTGTTATTAACAACTACATGAACAACATTAATAACTTTAAAGCACTATATTGATGGCACGTTTTGAAATCATGCAACAGTGGTTATAAACATATAAGTTTCATACTTTCCATTTATCCCTGTCTAAGCACACAAAAATAGAGCATGATCTCCGCAGCAGAAATTTATACTCTCCCGCACACTCGAAGAAACAACAACATAAATAATAAAGGCAACATATAATTAACAATCATTGAATGCTCTAAACTTGTCATTTTGGAATTAATAGCACCCAACGATGCAGGTTCAATTCCCGCTAACCACTTCTATTATATCTATATATTCTATTTGAAGCTCAGTTTGTGTATTATAGAATATAGAATAGAATTAAATTCTAGGTCACTTAGAACTTCACTGCAATTTGATGATTTTGAAGGACCTGGTTGCTATTAAGTCTGTTAATTGGGTCCTGGTTGCAATTTTTTCAAAATTGTTTCCTATAAAATTTATAAGCCCAAAAAATTAAAATTAAAGGAAAAAAATACACAACTATAGATCATAGCGTAAAGAAGAAACCAGAAGAAGAAATATGGATACTAACTCTTGACAAATTTCACTTAAAAAAATTAGTGTTACACATAAAAAAATCATTAGTCATCTGTGAGCAAAAATCGAAATCTACAAAAAAGAAAAAAAATCAATGACGACGACATAGCAGTAGTAGTCCTTGGCGATCCAAGGAAAATGAGTATACTTGTTAGCCAAAAACAGAAAATGAGTCTAATCGTAGGATTCTTCTAGTGAAATATGCATGAATGAATATTCTTCAAAAATTTTAAAATATCATAAAAAACTAAAGAAGAGTCTGATTAAATTAACAACCCCAAAAAAAAACAAAAAAAAAAAACACACACACACACACACAACATATATCTACTAGTTACATATGAGCACAAATTAAGAGAATTACAAAGACACACACAAGGCATGCTTATAACATAAAATTAAGATCCAAATGTTAGTTAGCTTTTTGCACTTCCCTAATCCCCACATCAAATAATTGAAGCTAAGGATGGAAAAAATTGTAGAATTGTTGATTAAGTTTATTATATATCCGCTCCGCTCCACTTAACGAGGCCTATTAATTATTTGGGAGAATTGTTTATGTAGGAATAAATATTATTAACTAAAAGGGAGATTAGGCATACCTGGACGAATCCATGCTCGGATCCGGGTCAAAGCTCCAATACTCCGTACTTGTGCCCACACAATTATTAGACTACTAGAGCCTAATTGTGATTTGCACAGCAGATCACCAGAACCAAAAAGATGGTAGGAGAGAAGAGAATTGCCAGAAAACTCAATGGCGGGGTGAATTGCAATTGAAGAGGCACACCCTATTTATAGTGGTTTATGGAGGCCACTAATTAGGAAACGTGTGCACTCCTTCTTGCCCTCCAAGACAGCAATTAATTGTCTTTCAATTAATTCCCTAATTATGGTGATTTGTTCCTCTTTTAACAAATCCATAATTATTGCTGAAATATTCCCAAATCTGCATTTTATGCTGATTTTATTCTTATTTGATTAGGCTACTTATTTCCTAATCAAATAGTCCGGCCCATCAAGGGCGGACTTGGACCCAAAGTCCAACATCTCCCACTCGCACTTGATGGGCCTCCCATCGTACGTGCGTTACTCTTTCTTGTTTCATACTTGGTGTCTGCCGTGACTGCGTGGGCAAAAACGTCTTTCAAATTTGGTGCTTGTGATACTAGAAATCCTTTATATCGGACCAGCATCCAAGGACACCCTTTATATATAACCGTAAGCTATATGTTCATTGCCTCATATGCCCCAGATTCTCTCATACATATTACTCATGGCATATCTAATCCCTCTCGAGTTAATATAATGATTAACTCAGATTGCCTTCTACACACATAGTATCCGCACTTACTAGCTACACATAGAGCTAGTAAGGGGTCGACCACAGATACTAGTACATCTTATGTATCTAGGAGTAAATCTTCCTTTTTGACTAAACATCAGTCCATCTTGACTTGGTCGCTTTCCTAGTTTCACTCGTCTGACCGAATCGAGTGTGATCATGGAGTTTTAGCTAAAGTAGTTGTCACCAAACCAAGCTTTCATGATGCTGCCGAATCGAGTGTCACCAAACCAAGCTTTCATGATACTGTGTGAACTAGGGATCTTTCACCCACATCCCGTGTTGCAGTTTAACTCTCAAGCACATGCAGTATGAATTGCATGCTACGGTGAATGGTTTGAGGTGTACGTCGATTTCTTTATCTTTCACCGTACAGACATTAGTTCCAAAATGTACTCAACATTTGAACCAGAATTTTCTTTTTCACAATATCTCGTTTGTGAAAAAGAGTCCTTTGCTTGGCTACAGGTCTATATTCATGCTTCGATCCATTTTCTATGTATATGCACACATGTGGATCTTATCTCAGTCTAACTGAGGCGACTCAAACGCAAAGATTCTTCTCAACCATCTCATGGTAATCATTTGCTTGTCTTACCTTCCCATGCCCCTGCAAAACGTGGGAAGACGGTTGTTCGTGTGAGTGAACCAACCTCTTTTGACCTGTACGACATACAAAACTGTATACCTTTATGTATTTACTCATAACATACATACCATTTCTTTTATCTTCATATAAAAGAAGTTCACGACCTTATATTTTATTTGCGCCCCTAGATTTTCACTAACTCAATGAAAAACAAGCTATGGGCTCAATAAGGGGATCTACCAACATCCTGTCAGTAGAAGGTCATTAAACTATCACTTTCTCTCTTTGAAAGCATATCTCTCATAGAGATGTCTCAAAAAGTATGTTTCGCCTTGCTGTGATACTTAGGATCCTCATCATAAGATGTTATCGTTTGGATCCTTCTATCCACTATTCATTCCCAATCTCTCATAGGAATTACTTTAGCCATATGGCACTTTAAATGATGGCAGAACACACCCTGTGTTCTATTTCCATGGATAACAGGAAAAAATACTATGTATATTTCCTTACTCCATCACCATTTGCCTAGGTCTTGTATTGGAGTATCCTTTCAAAAAAGGAAAGTTGTTGTCTTGACAACTTAATCCATGGTTATTCTCATAACCCATTTCACAGCAGGACCAAAAACAACTTCCAAGTTTAACTAAAAACATTTGGTTTTATGTATACCAATGTGCACATTCATATTACCAACTATAGTCTCACATGGGACTCTATCCACCTTTCTTATATTGGATTCCTCATAGGACATGTAACCTCTTTAGGTTTATGCCCTTGACTTCAGGGGTGTCTATGGGTTTGCAGTTTGACATCCTAAGATGTCTAAGGATTACACTAGTACATGTCTTAAGTGGAAAAGACTGTATCTTTCTTGTGCAATCCCCGTTTATCTTGTCATTTAAGATATTTGTTCAACCCATGACTTTCTTAACTCAGAATTTAAGGATTCTCTTATCCTTTATTCATTTGACTCCCTTGACACTTGTTTCATTTGTCACTTGATAAAGAATGACTTCACAAAGAATCATCACTAGACTATTTGGAACTTATGTAGTGTTCTTCGATTATTTCGAAGTTGGTGAGGCTTTCACCTTGTGAAAACCTCATATACTACTATTTAGGTGATTGTATCTATGAAGCCCTTAAGCTGCTTCAGTGTAGAGTTCATCATCCAATTTCTAAAGTTCCAAATTGGAAGGTAGTCTTTACATCATCTTGATGCAATTTTCAAGACTAAGCTTGTTGTCATAGCCAAAGTTCAGAGTTAAAACACACAATGGACAACCTTCCATTGTATTACCCCCTAGCCACTAAGTGTTTTAGGTTCTACATGCCCCTAACAGATTTGAGAACCTACTTGTTCCCAATCGCCTCTTGGCTAGGTGACAAATTACCCAAACACGTATTCGGCTTAAAAAGAATCCAAATCCTCCTGCATGACGCTTTGCAATTCATCTTAGCAGGTCCTTCTAGTGTCTTTCAGACACTTATAGGTACTTATCATCACCTTCTAAATGATGAATAGAGCATTCAATCCATTAGGGAATCTATCCCTTATAGTCATTCGCTAGATGACAATTTGCTCCGAGGTGGATTTCATAGGATTCTTTTCCTATGTATAAGTGAGGTAATTCTCTCGTAACTTACCCCTTACCTCTTTCATTGTGAAAATGGTCTCAATCCTCCCACTCGGATCAGTGAACTTAGGAACACTTGGTTATTCCTTGTCACTTGTGAGCCTCTTAAAGAGATTTATTATGATTAATGCTCATTTCCTGCTAGGAAATCTTGATTTTATAAACGTTGTGTCCCACGGTTTTCTCTCTGTCACTGAACCGCCATCATTTTCACTAATGAAGACGTGTCATGTCAAATTCTCATGTCATCTCACAAAGAGATACCTTGTATACCTTGACCCCAATCTTCCTTACTCATAGGAAGAATTGTGAATATAAAGTTGATGACCCTTATGGTCTTAACGAGCTTGGCCCTGGTTTAAGGCCCATCCATGATTTATAGGGTAAGGTCATGACTGACATAGAGGGCATTTGGTTAAGTGCGAATATAATAGCTGTGAGTCTACCTACCAACATATGGCTAATAGCCTCATTGATGCCATTATGTTCACAACCAAATCAAAGGAGAGGTCTATCTCTCTATTTCAACAACTCTATTATGTTAAAGGGTTCTAGGTATTGATAGTTTCCTAACAATGCCTTTCTTGTACACAAAACAGCTTGAACTAAGCACATGGGTGTCTTTAACCCTTGTTAGTTCAAAAGGTCTTAGTTTTCCAATTTCACTGATTCCTGACTAGATCAGCCATTATCTAACAGCTTCACACTTGCCAAAAAAATCAAGTAAATATTACTGTATTTCGAGTAAACGTCCACAACGTCAATGAAACACCAAGCTGTTTGTGTTTTGCCCTCACGTTCATTGGTTCACTAATGTCATAATTTGCCAATTGCAATGGATATTCTCAAAAAATGTTTCTTTGTCTTTCTTGCCAAGTAGAATAAGTTTTCAACTTATTCATAAGGGTATTAACCCTTTAGCACACGTTATTTAGCAAATACTCTTTTGCTAGTTTGATCATTCTCTTTGATCAAGGTGTACATCTGGCAAGAAATGGAATCTTTTATCCCTAGAAAAGAAACATCAAAATCCAACAAAGGGTTTGAGAATCATAGTCTCATCGATCATTAACTAAAGAGATAGCAAAGATGTGATTCTGTCAATTGCAATTGCATGGAGTGAATCAGGGTGGTTTATCTATGCAGAGTTAACGTGCAAGTTCCAATCCCTTGATTCTATCTCTTTATTGCTTTGCTTTTGACATGAAGCCATATGCTTCTGTGAAACATCCACAACTTATATGGATTGCTACTTTTACAACCCTTAATGGTTTATCAATGTAGCATTTCATCTTTTGCAGAAACCATTTGATCTCTTCTAGATCAAGTTTTCCTCATAGGTTCCTTGCCCTTAGGCATGGAGGATGAATCCTCCCACTCTTTAGCTAAGTTCGTCTGACTGATGGATCTTGAATTCTTCAGTCTTTCACATTCAAGTTCAATGTAGTGAATCACATTGCTGAAGGTTACAATATGCATATCCGAGGCAATCTTTACTTTCGTATATGCCCACTCAATGGAAGACATGGCTCACTCCCACTCACTGGGAGACATAGCTTCCTCCCACTCATTGGGAGATGTCTTATCACAACATACATTTGTTGTTTGTTAGAAAGAACTTGGCATTTAGTTTTGTCTCAACTTCTTAGTTTGACATCTACCTCAAGTGTTGCCTAAACAACATGTTAGGACTTAGTACACTATGTTAAAACTTAACTTAGTTTTAACTTTAGGGAAGAAGATCACATATTCCACTATCTTCCAACACTATCCACACGGCTTGGATAAGGTTACATTGCTCAAACCAACATAAGTTTAAGCAATGTTGTTCTTTCTATACTTGATAGCATAAACCTTTTGTATCCTTCGGTTGCTTCAACCTTTTAAATGCTGAAGACTAGTTGGTATGATGTCCCTGACATCTCATTCTTCTTGAATGAAAGAGATTTGAGAGTTTTTAACTCTACAGATATCTCTATTGAGCTTGTCTTCATAAGCTCAGTCAAATAGACTTGGTCATAATTGGTCACTTAGACGATTATGGTCTACAAATCTTATTTGTTTAAATAAGACAAAGGATAATTAGATAATAAGTTCACTAGTTTCATGTTCAGGAGACAACTATGTTGACTCCCATCCCAATCATACTAGTTAGCTCATCACCCTTTTAACCACATTCTTCATTTGAACATTTTCCCCTTTGGATTTCTAGACGTATTCCAGAAAACTCCCACTCAATCAAAGAGCAGTTATATTAACAAGATAATAACACAATATCATCTAACTAACATGAATGTTCAAGAAAACAAGAAGAGAATATACTAGATTCAATTCTATAAACTAACAGAGAATTTAATCTTAAATTCAATGGGAAAAACAAGAACATTCAAAAATTTAAGCCTTATATCATTGTCTCTTAACTAGGTTCTCCTTCTCATAAGCCCTTTCTGACCATATTAACTCATGTAGCATCTAGCTACAATGTCAAGCTCCTCTTTGCCATGTTTACATCCACTCATTTGGATGTATTTGCAGCATACCTCCCACTTGATGAGATGATTCTCACATCTCTATCTCTCTTGTCCTTTGTCACAACATATGTGATAAAAGGTTGACTTTTAGAAGTCATTGCTTCAATCCAAGTGGATCAATGTGGTTAAAAGCATGGGAAGACTTATTATTATTCAATAATTATTGAATAATTTTAAGTTGCTGCAATTTTTCAGGTTTTTATCCCTAAGAGTTTGAGTCAAGGTTGGATAGGATTTTATATTCAAAAACTCATTTGAATAATCCCTTACTTTTAAAGAATCTTTCAGCATTTAACCTTATGTTGCAACTGGAAAAACTTTTAAAAAATAAGCCAACCTATCCCCAAAAACAATAGAACTAACATTGATTCAATTCCAACGTTTTTGGGACCCTCTAAGTGCACATAAGCTCCTTTTTGACTCAAATCATATCCAAACGTGCTTCAAATATATGCAAATTATATATCAAATTGAAGCTCTCAAATTTAGGGATTTTTAGGAACCAACCACATCTTAATCGGAGGTCCTATGCACTCTCACGCGCCCCTAGAAGGTGTCTGGATGGAAAAATCCTGAAAAATTAAAAAGTTGGCCACTCTCGGTGGTGGCGCGTGACATACACGTGCCGCCTTGCAGCCTTCCGTCGGCGACACGCGCCGGCTCCCAAGACTCCACGCGCCGTCCTCTTTCCGACGGTGCTTGCCACGTGTCAAACGGAGACCCCAGTGGGCCCCACGCGCTATGTGTCCTCTCTCTCCTTTTTTTTTGTCAACAGTCAACGGCTGACTATTTGACCGTTGACCGGTCAACGTTGACTGGTCAACGGTGACCCGTCATCGATGACGTGTCGGTGACGTGGCGCTGACGTGTCTCGGTCAACGTGGCAGTCAACGGATGACGTGGCCTCGTTGACCGCTGCTGACGTGGCAACCTCTCGTTGGTGCCACGTGTCAATGGTTGACTAATGATGTGGCGTTGACTGCCACATCATCGTCTTTAACCTCCAGCCGGGTCAACCCGACCCGGTTGGAGCTCCGACGGGTCATCGCGACCCGCCAACTTCGGGAGGCCATATCTCCCTCGTTTTAGCTCTGTTTTTTGCGTTCTTGGTGTCGTTGGAATCGTAGTTCGGCGAACTACAAATCCATGGCATTTATTTGATCTTAAAACCTCTGTTTCATTGATCAAATCATGAGTGAAGTTGCGGTAGTGACTAACAACCCGTGAACTTCTTTCCTTTATTTCTCCCTCATCCGGACTCCGTTTGACGCGTTCTAAGCATCGTTGGAATCGTCTCTTCGAGATCTACACATCCATGTCCTTACTTTGGGCAAAAACACCGAGTTTCAAACACCCAATTTTTCTCAACGTTGTCGGCGCGACATAAAACGGATCGGATGTGTGTCTCTGTGTATCTCAGAAGGTTTCCTAACCTTTGAGAGTCAAAGGCTCTTGTTTTTGGTTACACATAGGTTCCAAAAAAAACAACCTTTAAGAAATCGAAGAAGAAGGAAAAACGGCGCCTTGAAATATATATATATATATATAATGATTAGAGGAGCAAACATTCAAGAACCCTGTATCATATGTGTGCATATTAGGCTCAGTTCGAATAGCAAAATATGAGAAGATGAATTCGAATAGATGCACACAGACACGCATATATCATTGTTCACATATTGCATTTCATGGAAGAGAACGTGCATGACATAATCATGATTAGAGACAGAGTAATGCAAACATAAAGAACACTCAGAGGCAGAATCATTTTTTTTATGTTTCGAGATGCAACATGTTGCATAGAAATAAATCATGCTTAAAACATATTTAATTAGCACAACGGAAATATTAATTGAGATATAAACAAATTATATCATACTATTATTCACATAGAATAAATCACAGCCTCAAGGATCAAATGGCTCTGATGCCAATGTAGGAATAAATATTATTAACTAAAAGGGAGATTAGGCATACCTGGACGAATCCATGTTCGGATCCGGGTCAAAGCTCCAATACTCCGTACTTGTGCCCACACAATTGTTAGACTACTAGAGCCTAATTGTGATTTGCACAGCAGATCACCAGAACCAGAAAGATGGTAGGAGAGAAGAGAATTGCCAGAAAACTCAATGGCGGGGTGAATTGCAATTGAAGAGGCACACCCTATTTATAGTGGTTTATGGAGGCCACTAATTAGGAAACGTGTGCACTCCTTCTTGCCCTCCAAGACAGCAATTAATTGTCTTTCAATTAATTCCCTAATTATGGTGATTTGTTCCTCTTTTAACAAATCTATAATTAATGCTGAAATATTCCCAAATCTGCATTTTATGCTGATTTTATTCTTATTTGATTAAGTTACTTATTTCCTAATCAAATAGTCTGGCCCATCAAGGGCGGACTTGGACCCAAAGTCCAACAGTTTAACAAGACGTGTTTAACAAGTTTATTGCCCAGTGATACATCAAGGCTTTTAAAAGATCTAGGTCATTTAGGATTAATAGATATAAGAATTAAATTACTAAATTTCTCTTTCAGTAAAAATCCTCCCTGCATATAGTTCATCTTCTCTAAACACAATATATCTTTCCTATATGTAAATATCTCCCCTTGTTACAGCTAAAATATGCAAATTATTATATATGCAAATGATAATATTTCTTACCAATAATTCATCTTCCCCATGTACAATATACCTTACCTTATGCGATACATTTTCTTTATATGCAACTTAACTTCCGTTATATGCAATCCATCTTCCAGCATGAAAATGTCCTCCCTTGAGTTCCAAAAATAAGTCAGAATGTACAAATTATGCCTTAGTGCAAACGATTTTCCCTTATATGCAAATAATCTTCCCTATGTGTAATATATCTTCCCTACATGCAATTTATCTTCCCTATGTGCAATTTAACTTCGTTTATATGCAATATGTCTTCCCCCGTGTGCAAATGTCTTCCCCTGTGTCTCAAAATTAAGCTATAATGTGCACAATATGCTTTGTGCAAACGATATTTCTTTAGTGCAAATGGTCTTCCTTTGTGTGTAAGCAATATTCTCTATGTGAAATATATCTTCCCTAAGTACACTTCGTCTTCCCTATGCACAACTTAACTTCTGTTGTATGTTATCCATCTTCCCCGTGTGCAAATATCTTTCCATATGTCCCAAAATTAAGTCAAAATGTGCAAATTATACTAGTGCAAACGATCTTCCCTTTTAGTCATTTCATTGTCATTCATATATGTCCTAAAAGACCTAGGTCCTTAAAATAAACTTAGGTTCTTCAAAGCAAAAAAAAACTTTTCAAATAGAGATTTATTAGCAATTTCCCCTAATTATTCTTCAAAAAAAAATTTATTAAAATTATTTAAATGTTAAAACTTCTACAACTTCCCAAAATTACTTCATTATTGAATGTGTGCAACTCATTGGATGGTAAATAGAGACAGAAAAGGCATCATGCATAAAGAGAGAGTGATACTTTTTTTATAATAGTTATTAATATTTTATTGAATTCCGTAAAGAACTTGTATTTAAAATCAACGAGTAATTTAAGATGTTATAACTAGAATCAGATGAAGTGTATCTGTCTGATCCTATTCGCAAAATCTTATCAATTGATGTTTCATTAATATAAGGCCATTTATATGGGCAAAAATATATATATATATATATATATATATATATATATGGAGAAAACTTATGTCCAGTGCCATAGGACCAATTCCTCCAGTTCACCAATGACTTCATGACACCTGGATTTCCTTACACATCATCACTAACCCCAACTCAGCACGTCTCTCTCCGTCTCTCTCCATCATTCCCAAGCCCAGCCAAAGCCAAAGGAAACCCTCCGTCCTGTTGAGACCCGATACGGCGGCGATTATAGAGGAGAGGATGACGGTGAACCCTCGGCTGGCGGATCCGCAACAGTAGCCGACTAAAAAATCAGCAACAGTAGCCGAAGATGCGACGACGATTTGGCTTATCCATGGAGGTTTCTGCCCAAGGAAGTCCTGGAACGATGTCCTAGAGATGACCAAGGGAAAGGATTGTGACCCTTCATGTTCAAGATCGTGCCTCCATTATGCTTTGTTCTTGCTCTGCTCTATGTAAGGTGTGTGTGTGATTCAATTTTGATCTACCAAATTTGCTTTTACTTTTCTGATTTAGAGGTGATCAATTTGTTGAGTCATTTCTTATTGCAGTTGCTTCTATTCCCTTTTTTATTCACTACTTTACCATCTAATCAGATTGAAATGGTGTCTACATTTTGGGTTCCCCAATGTGCTGTTATTTTGGGCATTGATGAGCGATTCTTCTCTAATTTTTTTCAGGGTTATTCCTGGTAGAAGTTTCCAACCTGCAGCATCTAGGCTATATTTGGAGCTCCTAGGAGACATGCTTTTGAGCTTAATTCTTATATAAATGGGCCAAATTATCCAAAGTAAGATTCAATTTTATCTACCAAAAATTTAATATGGATTTCCTCACCTTGTTATATATTTAGTCTTTGGATGTGATCAAAATCTATATCTATATATTTGCAGCATGGAACTCACTCTTGTTATATATTAAGTCTTTGGAGCTACAATCATGTTGGTCTTTGACATTCTATTCAATATGCTCTACACCATCAAAGCTTGATTGCTCAAATGTGTTCTGTTCTTGTGAATTCTGAATCAGATCAAACCCTGTTTTCATTATCAATATAGTGATAAAGCTTGAGAGGATTTCATCTTAAAATTGGCGTCATTCTTGATGCAACTCATGGGAGCTTAATTCCTTAGCATTGAGGAAATCGAGAACCTTAAGTCCTGAGGTGATTGCCCAATTTGCCTTAGATAATGACGTAGTCTTGTCTGAAGAACAAAAAATGAGCTCACAATAATGTTTCATCAAATTTCACAATTGGCTGGCTGTTGCAGTATGTGTTGCCAAATACATGATGTGGGATTCACCCAAGTGAAAAATGATATTGTGTGGGGTGCTTGTTCTCTTCTCCAAGTTGCTGTTTTGGTTTTAAGGTTGTGTCACAATCTGATTATGATATAACCATTTACATATTTTATCATAATAACAAATTGCATTCTTTGCATGTACTTATGCCCATTTATGCATCAGGAAGATTGCAAAAACAGATGAATGCTCATTTGGTTCTGAATGATTGAATTTTCTCCTTTTGGTTCTAGGTGTTGGAGGATAATCTGGACTGAGAAGATCTACATTCGGCAAAGACTTGTGTTTCAATTGGAAGACAATTAACTAAATTATGAAAATTTGTTACTGTGGTACAATAACCAATAAATTTATCTAGAACCTAGATGATCATTGTGTATTTTTTTCATTTATAATGTGGTGTTGATTTTGGCATTGGACCGTATATTTGTAATTGTTGATTTTGAAAATGACCACAAAAAAAAAAGAAGGTAATTTGTGCTTGTATATGTGTTTATTGGTATTTCCTACTTTGTGCTGCTTTGGTTTGGACCTAGCCATCCACTTTGTTTATTTTGTTTATTGGTCTCCTGAGTTAATATACTGATATTTGTTAGTGGCACAAAAATAAAACTGCAACTAGAAAAGTTTTAAATAACCAATGACCAAATAAGATGAACATTTAAACTGAACCTAATGTCCATTCGAACAAATTGCAACTACTTGTAAAAAAAATTTAAATTAACTTGGAAAAATATCAAGGCATTGACCAAAAATTTTAAAATGTTAATCTAGCAAGTATGCTACTTAAATTTCAAATGAATGTAAATAAGTAACAAGAAAAATATCCCCTCTAAATGATCTAATAAGATAGTTCTGCCCTTGCTTTATTCCAAATGTAGCTTCTTGTCTACGTAAATTATTCTTTGACATATCAACCTGGGTCAAATTAAAATGAAAAATATGAATGTAAGAATTTTATAAGATAGGCAAAAAAATTAATCAAACATGAAATGTAAGTATTCTATTAATACCTTTTAACACCGTTTTCTCTTCAAATTCTTTTCTAGACAACTTTTAGGACGACCTTCAACATGAGACACGCCCTCTTTTTTTTTCAATCCATTTACTTGAAATGAATATTTTTCCTCATTTGCCATAGCTTCGCGAACATCTTGTTGGTTTGAAATGGAAGAACTTTTGCTCAATATTTTATCAACTTCCACACCTAATTCTACAAACTTTTTTGTTAAAAAGGTTATAGCATCATTAGACTCTACAGCCTTACTTGATATCTCAACTGCAATTCGGCATAAATCTTTGAAACGATTTGAGACATCTAACTTTGGATCTTCTTTGACTATACATCCACTATTATCAAGAACACATCCACTCCGAGCATGTTTGGTCCATCTCTTAAGGATGTACCTTGAAGGAATAACAAGTTTATTCCACAAGATAAGTACTCGAAGAGTATGACAACATAAGATACCAGTCAATTCATACTTCTTACAACTGCACTCAATTGTTTCATCTTCAGAGTTATAGGTAACCTTGTGATCTACTATACCGTCCATTACACACACTTTATATTCATATATTTTTGAAACTTGGTTATATTCCTTAAAGAGTATGTTACATGATTTCTCATATTCCTTTCTAACTCGAAGAAAGATAGCTCGTGTATAGATTTCTCTTGCATTTTTCAATAAGAGGATGTCTAAATTTAATGGTGGCAAAGTTTGGCTCATTTCATAATTCTCCTCCAGCTCCTTATATCTCATGTCCTCTATCAACCTCTCAAAATTTCTAAAGAAACCCAACACATTTAACGTAGGCTTCATATAACCTCTTAATCGACCATTAAAACTTTCACTCAATTGGGTTGTTGTAGCTCCTGCAGAAAAGGCATGCCGCCCATATACTGATGCCCATTTTTCTCTTTTTTGAAACAAATCTTGCAACCATTTATTTTGACGAAGATCATACTTGTCAAGCATTGCCTCCCATGCATTAAGAAAGTCACTCTCATATTCATAATCACATATGCATCTTTTGAAATCTGCAGCAAAAGAATCTGATTTCTTGTAAGCATGATTAACATGCTTGCAAGCATTTTGTGAGATATGCCAAGCACACAAACGATGATATGATTCAGGAAAAACTTTCGCTATTGCTTTTGCCATTGCTGGATCTTGATCTGTAAATATTGTACTTGGTTTCTTCCTAGACATAGCTTTCATAAAAGTTTTAAATAACCACTCAAATGATTCACTAGTTTCATCATATAATAATGCAGCACCAAATGTTACAGTATGTCGATGTTGATTGAATCCAACAAAGGGTGCAAATGGTCTCAAGTTACGGTTTGTGTGATAAGTAGTATCAAAAGACACCATATCTCCAAAATAAAAATAATCTGTGATCATTTTTGCATCAGCCCAAAAAATATTTGTGATTTGATTTTCAACATCAAGTTGAATTTCATAAAAAAATGATGTATTTTCAGAATGTTTTGATTCAAAATAATGAAGCAATGTATAAGCTTCACCTTCTTTCATTTCTGCCATCCTCTTACTAGTCAAATGATTGCTAATATCTTTGAGAGTGCACCCAACATTTTCACGTCCGCCAACTTGCCTACTCATGAATTCAAAAATTAATTTTTGTCGTATACCAGATTGGTCTGCTTGCTCAATTTGAGTTGCTTGAGCACTAGAGATCTTTCTTTGAGATGGCAATTTATGCTTACTCCTTGGAGTAGCTAAAGCATGATTATGTTCCTTTTCAAAGGATGTAACTGCATATTTTCCATTTGCTTGCCGATTAATAGTCAACTGAGCTAAACAACCAGTTCTCAAATCTTTACGAGTCTTTGTTCCTTCATAGTCATTCACTTTTTTAAACCCTTCTTTGAAACACACGAGTTTTCGAGATACCACGGTCTTATGATCTGTCTTGCTTCTATTTACCCACTCTTTTCTAATACTACATCCGATAAGTCCAGCATATGCATTATAGAAACTATATGCTTGTTCTTCAGTGTCAAACTCCATACCCACATATGGAGTTAAATTTGTTTCATTTACTTCATGTTCTGTAAAATATTTACAAAATAATGAAGTACATATTAAAAAAACAGAAACAACAAAAAAGAAAACCAACAAAAAAAGGAAAACAAAATGATGAATAAATAATTGAAGCATGTGCACTAAAACCTAAAGTAAGAAAAAGATAAATTGATTGAACTAACCTGCCATGTGATTAAAGGATCCCAAGAAAGGAGTACAGTCTGCAACACGGGAAAAGAAACAGCCGGCTGAACTAACAAAAAAGCCAACAAATTAATAAAAAAATTCCTTATATTGGCAAGCTGAATATCAACAAGAGGACACATTGCTTCAAGCTTTGAGGATGTGCTTACAGTGGGTTTACCTTTTTTTAATCAAAACAACTCAATTATAACAAAGAGCAAGACTAAAAGCAGTTAAATTTTGTTTACAGCCTAAAACATCAATATTCACTGGAGCAAGAAATGATATGGATCATATTTCCTCAATATAAGAGAAACACATTCCAAATATCCTTTTTTTTTAAGAAAAAGGAAAAATTATATTAATATAGAGCAAACTTATTACATTGAGTTCATATAGGCAGTAAAAGGAAAGAGCCACCTAATACTCCTAGAAAAAACATGCTTTTCTACTTCATATTTCCTATATTTGAATCTCTATTACAAACAAATTCTTGAAGGGGTAAATCATACAAGCAAATAAAAAGATGCAGACTAGTAGATCTTGAGACTGACAGAAATTCTTGGAAAGCCTACTAAGCATCATTTGTAGACATTGTAGAGTTTAGAGTACAAAGAGAGAAACATCCAAATCAGATTGCCTTTGTAAAAGAGCATCCAAATGACACATTTTCCAGGGTTTCATTGTCCATGCATCCAAACAAGCAATGTCCGCTCAATTCCAAATCTCCTTTAGATTAATTCATCAAGCATGTTATCCATCCACAATGCAATAACTTTAAGATAATCAGACATTTGCTATCAGCAATGCTCAACCTAGGAACTATTTTTGCATCCATGGTAAAGCGTATTTCAAAGAAAATGGGGATTTATAACTATCTTCCCCAAACCAGGTGACAAAACCACGCAATGAATCTCCACTAGTGGTTACTAAACAAGCAAAGTGACTACTGTAAAATGTGGCTAAATACTAATTTCTGGATAGATTTCACAAGCTCATAGCACTGCCAAAATATCTCTGTCTAATACTTTCACCTAACTAAAGTTTCCTTGGATTGTTAAATGACAATAAACAGCATAGTTCAGAAAACTATCAGTTTGATAATCTAGTTTGTTCCCCCTGTCTACTCAGCAATTAATTAGTAGAGATAAAACGAGCATATTTATACAATTAAATCTGTGTGAATGAAGTGAACGGGATGAGGGAAAGCTAGAGGGGTTAAGAGAGACCTTTGATCTGCCTCAACTCCTTGCACAATGATATACCATACACATCAGAATGCTCATAATGCTATAACCAAAGGCTTCTAGAACGTATTGACAATGGATTTTACTTTAAAATTCTTGGGCATTAAATTTTCCAACAAGTAAGAGAGCCAATTGATCAAAAGGGTAAGAAAAATACCTTATTGCAGTTAGTTCGAGCCACCGTCCTGTACCAGCAACCTCTCCACCAACCTCTTTGCAGTCCTATGTATTGATGGCCGCTATAGTTGGCCTTGGATGCCGTTATCCACTCCTCCACAATCGTCGTCGTATCCGCTGTCCACGATCGTCGTCGTATCTGCTGTTAACAGCAAATAGAGTTCAGGTTTTTTTAGTCGGCTACTGTTGCGGATCCACCAGCCGAGGGTTCACCGTCATCCTCTCCTCTATAATCGGCGCCGTATCGGTAGTCCCCAATCGGCGCCGTATTGGGTCTCAACAGGATGCAGGGTTTCTTTTGGCTTTGGCTGGGCTTGGGAATGATGGAGAGAGACGGAGAGAGTTGGGGTTAGTGATGATGTGTAAGGAAATCCAGGTGTCATGAAGTCATTGGTGAACTGGAGGAATTGGTCCTATGGCACTGGACATAAGTTTTCTCCTATATATATATATATATCAATATATAAGGCCATTTATAATAAACAAAATTTTTGACTCATCACTTTCAAATAAAAAAAGCTCTTTTCTATTTCCAATTTAAATAATGACTTTTCCATCTCAGCTCTCTTTTCTTAATGAACTATTCTCATAAAAAAATTAGTTTTAAAAAATTTCCAACATATTTTACCAACTTTCTTAATTTTCTTAGGGATATACATGTTAATGATATTATGAGAGTAGGCGGTTTTGCTAACTAGTCTCCCCAACTTCCGCACATAGTACATATGAGAATGTTGGTGGTTTGATGATTCGTCTCCGACTCTCGCCTATAAATAGATGTGCATGCCTGCCTTACAAACTCGTACATCCAAACTATCCAATCAATGTTCTTCTTGTAGTTTCTTCAGTGATCATTAGATAGATGGGGATTAGTAAGAGTAATAATAAGCTAGTTTGTTTGTTGTCGGTGGTGGCGTTGTTGGCCGCAACTTTTGCAACGGGACAGTCTCAAGCGCCACCTTGTTTCTTCATATTCGGAGACTCTTTGTCTGACTCTGGAAACAACAACGTTCTTGCCACCACTGTCAAATTTAATTACCTTCCCTACGGCCTCGACTTCCCAGCCGGTCCCACCGGAAGAGCCACCAACGGCCGCACTGTCCCCGATTTCCTCTGTAACTTCTGTTTTTCCCTTCATGTGTATGTGTGTGTGTATTATGTTTTATTTTGGAATCTAATGGTTGAGATGATTATGTTGCAGCTGGATTTATGGGGTTGCCGTTGATTCCACCCTTTGCAAATACAGTTGGTTCAGACGTTCTCAAAGGCGTCAATTATGCATCTAGCGGTGCCGGAATTCTCCTTGAGACGGGCAGGCATTTGGTATTACTCTATATATATATATATTTACAAATTTACAGTCATGAAGTGGTGTTTCATTTTGTTTTTTATTAATTCTTAATTTGATTTTGATGGAATAATGTGGAGGGTGATGAACTGAGCTTGGACAGACAGTTAACAAACCATGGAGTGACAAGTACTTCTATTACTGGCAGACTTGGGGGTTCTGCTGCAACCCAAACATACCTAAACAAGTGCTTATACTATGTCAATATTGGCAGTAACGATTACTTGAACAACTACTTCTTGCCCCAGTTTTACGCTTCAAGCCGCCTTTACAACTTAGATCAGTTTGCTGATCTTCTCATTGCTAACTATTCTCGCCAACTAAGGGTATATATATAGACACACACACAAGGACTCATATGTAGGTATCGTTATACTACCGGGTCCTTAATATAAGAGCTAATTGATTTTTTTTTTTTTGGAGAGATTAAGGAAGCTAAATAAATTACTTAATCATAGCATTTTTTGTGCGTCATTATATTTGATATTATATATCAGTTTATAAGTCAAATAAATTAGTAACGTTAACTATAAATACTGTAATGTAACTTATTTAACTTCTGCCAACTTGCTCTTATATTAAGAATTGGAGGTAGCAGTTATGTGTATAGTTTGATCTGCCATGAATGAGAGTAATTATTAACAAGAGTGCATGATTGTGTGTACGTGGTGAAGGCTTTGCGTGCTACAGGAGCCAAGAAGTTTGCGATAGTGAGCTTGGGATTCACCCAATGTGGTCCAGCCGCAATATTTTTGGGAAATGTGTGTGCACTAGCCATAAGAGCAGCCGCCATTTTTAATGAGAAGCTCAAAGTAATGGTTGATCAGTTCAATTGAGTTCTCTGGTGATTCCTCCTTCATTATTGTCAACGCCACTGCCATCTTCACCCTCAACCCTGACTTCCTCGGTATATATATATCCATTTTCTCCCTCTTTTAACTTTATCCTCTTCCATTTTTATTTAAAAAGATCACTGATCATTTGCAGGATTGAGGGTTAAAACGGTTAGTTGTTGCGTAACGGTGGCTGCCACTGGGCTGTGTGTTGCAAACGGGGTGCCATGTTTGAACAGGAACGATTATGTGTTCTGGGATGGCTTTCATCCAACTCAAGCTGTTAACACAATAATTGCAAACTCTGCTTATAACTCCTCCAATCCTGCTTTCACTTACCCCACCAATATCGCACGTTTAATCTCTTCTTGACATCGTCTTTAAACTCCTCAAGTTCTCACCTTTATATATATATATATATATATATATATATATATATATATATATAATGTATGAAATATCAAAATAATAAATATGAGCATTATTACTGTTTAATCTTCCATTTGCGTTCCCCAAGTCTTTCTTATTCATACTCTACATACAGCGGTGGAGTATGCGTTCTTTGATTTTTGAATTATATATAGAAATATAATTAAATTAATTTCATACACACAAATGTCAAATTATTAACATCTTGGAAGAGACAGCATTCATAAACTGACAAATCGGTACGTTTCAAGTCTATGGCTAATTCAGATTTTGGTCAGATTAATCACGTAAAAGAAATAGTTTCATTACTTCTAATCTTTAATATGTATATAGCTTCATGTAATGTTCATAATTTAGAATGAAATTAGATTAATTCTTATGCATGTTTGTTTTATTTGTGTTACTTTTATGTGAATTATGTGGGAGATTTAACTCATTTAAGCTTAATGGGTTCACATGTAGTGTGCCGAGAGAAAATATTAAGTGCGCCAACATGCTCTTGCACCGCCGATATAGTGTGTGTTTGAAACAGCGAGCGATTGTCAATTGGATTTGTTTCAATTTAACTTTTGTAATATTATTTTTTATAAAAGCCAAATTGTGTATTGTGATTTATGTTTGGATTGACAGTTGCATAAATAACTTTTGTAAAAGTAAAACTTGTTTGGATTGACTTAAGCACAAGTGACTTTTGTGATAATGGTAAGAGAGAGTGGGTAGAAAAATATTTAATAAATCAAGTAAATATTTAAAAATTACTTTAAAATAGTAGGTGCTACTAAAAAAATATTTTAGAGTGGGCGGAAATCAAGAAATCAGTATTCTAAGTTTTGGGTGCTCTTTATTACTAAAAAAATACATTAAAGGTAAAATTGTAGTCAGTCTTCTAAGACTGGGTACAACTGAAAAATTATTTTAAAGAGTTAAAAGCACCAAAAAATATTTTAAAGTAATTTTTGGAGCTAAAAAAGTACATTAAGGATAAAATTGCAATAAATATGATAAAACACTAGATACGACTAGAAAAATATTTTAAGGGGTTAAAAACGCCAAAAAATATTTTAAAGTAATTTTTGGAGCTGAACAAGTACATTAAAGGTAAAATTGCAATCAATCTGATAATACACAAGATACAATTGAAAAAATATTTTAAGGGGTTAAAAAATATTTTAAGCGGTTAGAAAGCACAAAAAAAATATTTTAAAGTAATTTCTGAAGCTAAAAAAGTATATTAAGGGTAAAATTGCAATTATTCTGATAACACACTAGGTAGTGGGTACAACTAAAAAAATATTTTAAGAGGTTAAAAACACTCAAAAAATATTTTTTGATACTACATACTATTTAAAAAATATTTTATGGCAAAAGCCTATATCATATAACTAATTTCCAGACAACTCAATCTAGCATAAAATGCCATTAGCTTTTAATAAAAGCTTCATTCTCCGGTTTCTCACAATTGAGCGTTCACCAATTGGGCTTTGGTAAAAGCGCAATTGCTTGCAAGCCTCCTCAAACACTCAAAAAAAAAAATGATGGCTGCCAATCGGGCTTAAGGCCCTCACCAAACACACTATAATACTAATTGGGTAAAAGCAATATCACCATCGTACCAAAAAACAAAAAAACTATATCACCATGGCAAGAAAAATGCTGGATTGTTATTGGTTAAATGGCAGGCTGACCCATCATTTTTGTACACAACATATAATTTATAAATAATGTGTTCCAATTTTATGTTTATGTGAAGCAAAACAAAGTAAGTTAATTATACAACACTTTCTTGGTGGTGTTCATGAAGGTCCTCTTTTGACGGCCATGATGTGCGCAAGACCATGAAATCGGTTAATCAATATGCTAAAAAGGAAATTACAAAAAAAGGAACAGGGAAAAAAGAAATAATCATAAGAAGACTAAGAAAGCTTTAAGAAATTAGTTAGAAGTTTAATTAAGGATTAAGGAATTTGTAATTTTTACTTAATCACGACGTTAAACTGTGAACAAGCGTGTCAGACTGTCAGGCATTTTAGTTTGATTAAGGTCATTTCTGTCTTTTACGATATTGATTGAGGTAAAAATAGAGGTAGCGGTACACCTGTTAACTAGTAGGCCAAAAGGCTGCAGGGAAAAGGAAGAAATGCTTAAGAAGTTTGAGGATTAAGAAATTTTGAAGGTGTAATTGTTACTCAATGATTACGATGTTAAAAAACAAGCATCAGGAAGTTTCTCAAAAGATGACAACCTTCAGGTACTGGCTAATCAATCTTCCAGTAAAACCATATTCTGACATTCCTAACTATTTATATATTATATAAACAATGTATTTAACTATGGTGGAAATCAACTAGTTATCTCTCGTGCTTGGCTCCTTCACAGATACAATGAAGAGGCTTCTCCTTCTCCTTCTTCTTGTTCTTGTTGTAGTTCATGTGGTGATAGAGGATGATTGTGGGGTTGAAGGGAAGAAGCCTAAAGTACCATGCATTTTCATATTTGGAGACTCTTTATCTGATAGTGGAAACAACAACCACCTCTTAACTTCAGCCAAAGCTAATTACTTGCCTTATGGAATCGACTTCCCCTCTGGCCCCACTGGAAGGTTCACCAATGGTCTCACTACTCCAGATTTTATCGGTACTATTCATCCCTTTACCTTCTTCTTCTTCTTTAATTTCATTTCCTCTTTGCTTCTCTTATTGATGCTCAAGTTAGTTGTTTCATTACGACAGCTCAACGTTTGGGGCTTCAGAACTTGATACCTCCCTTTGCAAATATCAGTGATTCAGATATACTCAAGGGAGTCAACTATGCATCTGGTGCCTCTGGAATTCGTAATGACACTGGCGCCCATCTGGTATATAATTGCTACTTGCTTCAATCCTTAATATAAGACCCACTTGACTTTTTCGGAGAGGTTAAGGAAGCTAAATAAACTACTTCATCGTAATATATATTCTGTGTCATTAGATTATATATCAGTTAATAAGTCAAGCAAATTAATTTGAAAAAAAACCATAAATATAAATACTTTAATGTAATTTAGTTAATTTCCTTAATTTCTCAAAAAAAAACAATTAGGTCTTTTATTAAGGATGAGAGGCAGTATATATAATTAGTGATCGTTGTTGGTTAATGCGCATGCAAATTATTTATTTCGGCGATGCATGAGCAGGGTGCAAAGATCAGCTTGGGGTTACAGATAGAAAATCACAGAGCCATGGTTTCTCAAATTGCTGGAAAACTGGGAGGTCCTGAGAAAGGTGGAGAATACCTAAAGAAATGCTTATATTATGTGCATATAGGAAGCAATGATTACCTTCAGAATTACTTCTTGCCACAATACTTCCCAACAAGCACCATCTATAACCCAGACCAGTTCGCTGAAGCCCTCATTCAGGAATATTCTCACCACTTAAGGGTACCTAAAACCACCCCACAATATGTGTATTCTAGATCTCTCTCTCTCTTTCTATGTTGAACAAAAACTTTATGTTTTTGTGGTGTTTCAGGCTTTGTACGAACTTGGTTCAAGGAAATTCGCATTGTTTGGGTTGTTCCTTCTGGGATGTGTTCCAAATGAAGTCATGAATCATGGGGATGGGACTTTATGTGTTGAAGAGGAGAACAGAGCAGTCCTCGTTTTCAATGACAAGCTCAAAGAACTAGTGAATCAGTTCAACCAACAATTTTCTGATGCCAAGTTCATCTACATCAACAGTGCATTAATCTCATCCAAAAGCCCTCTTTTAGATGGTGCCTATATGACTATCTATATTCATTTCATATATTTCTCTTATTCCTGCTAAATATATGACTTTGATAGGTATTCTGAATGAACATGGGGATTTTCAGGTTTAAGGAGCATTGGCAAATCTGGTTGCTGCCAAGTAAGAGCAGATGGGATGTGTGATCCTAATAAATCACCATGCGCAGACAGGAACCTGAATATGTTCTTTGATTCATTTCATCCTACTGAGGCTGCCAATAAGTTATTGGCAACTTTTGCCTATAAATCTCTCCTTCCAATCTTCACTCACCCTATGGATATCAGCCATCTCCTTCACTTGTAAACCACTTACCAAAACCACACACACACACGTTCATTGATATCATTCTTACCATCTTAATTACTATGTAATCATATCATTGATGCTTATTGTTATTTTCATGGCTAGTGTTTATATTGTTAGATTTATATTATATAATCACAAGTTGTAGATAGAATGGACAGGCAGGCTTATATATCTATCTTACAGAGAGGAAACATGGAAATTAAACAAAACAAGGGATGACACACACAGAGATCAAATGTATCTTTTTTAACCACACCGTAGCTTAACATAGACAGAAGAGGGTCTTTCACAATGTGATAGAGTAGTTTATGAGCAAGTGTATATATATAGAAGGCTACAACTTATAAGGAGAGAGCATATACTGACATCCCCTCTTCATAGTTTTGCCTTTTATCACCTTCAACATTAGCCTGCGACTCCAAAGTACAATTGCAGAAGAAGAAACTCAGAGTCTTGCATACCCATTACTCATCGGCAAGCACGTCAACTGCACGGAGATTATAAAAGAACACCACTTTTCAGGCTAACAGGTTTAGTGGAACAAAAACATACATATACACTTGCACATACAATGTGAGCCTCTCAACTTATAAATAGTAACAAGTATTAATTAGTAATAAACTGATTCCCTATATTGATTTCACCTAAAATGTATATACACTAGTACGTCTTATTTTTAGGAGACTTGTGTGTCTGAAATGAAACGCAATATTTTATACTATCTATTTCTCTCTTCACTTTAGAAAACTTTAGGGTCTGTTTGGTGTGAGGCATTTGGAGGGGAGGAAAAATTTGTATAGTTGAATTTTAAAATATTGAAGAAGTGGGGTAATAAAATTTTGATAAAGAGAATATATAAAATAAAAGAATAAGAAAAATTAATTAATAATATTTAACCCCACTTCTCTAATTTTTTTAAATTCAACTCAAAAAATTTTTTCCTCGACCCACTTTTCCTCCCCTCCCTCTCCTCATACCAAACAAGCCCTAGGTTTCCTGCATTTCAGGGAATCCATGCTCACTAGTCACTATTTGATAGCATTATTTTCACAAAAAAGGATTTTTTTTGGACAGCTGCTCTCAACCTCCAAATTATTTCTTAATTCCATTCACAGATGAATGAAAATGAACAAAAGGACGTAACCGTTAAGACTTTATCATAGTTCAGTGCCATGAGTCATTGTAAACCAATTTGACACAAAAAATATCTTATTCTAAATATCGTAGTTTTTATTTTGTTTTTATTAATTGGCAACTTTCTTCCTTTTTTTTCCTTGGTTTTTCACTCCATAGCTATTCATGCTGCACAAATTCTATCTCTAAGTCATGCCTCAATCTAAAACTTGAATTATCTACTGAAAACAAATCATTCCAGCTGCCCATGGAAAACAAAAATTTCACACACACACACAAATTATTTTCCTTAGATCACCTTAATTGGGTTCTACTTAAGTAGACTATGGTTAGAAAGCATAGAAATAAAGAAGGGAATTTGTAGAAAGTAGGTAAGTGATGAAGAAAACATACACTAATTGGAGGGCCATGTGGTCTTGGCGTGCATAGTGATGATTGGGTTGTAATGCAGTGACCTGAAAGTAACCTCTACTCTCAAATTGCTGCTGCTGCTGAGATTGCATGGATTCATACTCCGACCCTCCTGCCCCCACTATATTCATGTTTTGCTGCTGGCTCCTCTCACTTTCAGCTATCTAATCAACAAACATAATTAACAATATCAATAATCTATAATCTATACAACAGTATATACCAAGTCAAATTAATTAATCGTGGGAAATACATAAAGAGTATGTGTTTGAAGGGACATGATGACAGACCCTTGCTCGAAGAAGTTGATTGTTGTTATGCAAGTCTATTTCCTGCATTTTACCAACACTTCATGAGTTAGTATCATTGCACTCGTTGAAATTATATTAGGGTATTGCTCACTTCTTCAATTATTATTTTAGCTAATGACAGGCTGAACAGTAAGTATAGAGAGTAGAGGTGGGAAGTTGCATGTATTTAATTTATAATTAAGTAATAATTGCTCAGCCATGTACATATATATATGTGTTTGCGTTGCTAATTAATTAACCTCGCAGCATCATTTTAAGCTAATTGTCAAATCCAGAGACAAACTATACAGAGAACTACACTCTGCTATTTGCCCATGGCAAACACTGCACGCTCATGATTAAGAACCAAGAATCTTACACAAAACACTCACTCTTCCAAAGGTATATCATTGTCTATGCACTGTGTGCATATTATTTTTTGAATGCAACCGATTTTCAGAATCAATAACACAGCTTGCAGGCCAGTGTTAAAATTTCAACCATTATATTCTGTGTGGTTCTTTTTTTATAATAAAAGGTGATGGCAAATATATTACTAGGTGATTTTTTTTTTTCGTTCTGGTGATTAATCTTCATTTTGTAGATTTCTCTTGACAGTTTTACATAACCAGGTGTGACCATTAACTTAATCATAACAATAATTTAAATCTTTAAGAATGTATTTAAAATTTTGGCTTTTTGAGAACTGTGTTTTTATTTCAGATAATGAGACTGAATATTTAATTTTAATTTTTATATCAAAGAAAAAACATGCTGACTAGGTCATGTTTGATATGAATGTAAAGAGTTTCAAGAAAAGGAGAATGATAGAGAAATCCTTATATGTTGACATGTTTGGCACAGGGGTTTTAGTTTCCTTAGGAATTAGCACTTCCCTGAAATATAGAGGGTAGGTTTCCTCCTCTTGAGTACATTTATGGAAAGGGGCTTTCCCTCAAATAACAGTTTTTGTGATGACTAAAAAAAAAGTACTAATGATAAAATTATAAATATAAATAATAATTTTAATCATTTAAAATATTTTAGTTCTCGAAATTTTGAAAATATTTATTAACTTGTATAATATTTAAATTTCATTATTTTCAAAGGAAAAACTATCGTTATATTTTAAATTGAAATAGTGTCAACAGACATGTTACATGACTTACTAATAATAGCCTGTATTTGAAAACTCAAATTGAATATGTTTATGAAGGGTATTTATGCTATTCCATCACTTTGGTTACTTCCTTTACATTCTTGATTTTTTAATACTAAACTTTCAAATGTAACCCAAAAAGGTAAAAAACTAAACTAAACTTTCAATGGGGGAAATTCTTGATTTCTTCTAGCTACCAATCACATATTTGGGCCAAAAATAGTTTTTCCATGAAAGGTCTCCCTCCTCCTCTCATTTGTCATATTCCTAAGGGCTTGTTTGGTATGAGGGGAAGGGAGGAAAAGTGAGCAGAGGGAAAAAAAATTTTAGTTGAATTTTAAGAAAATGAGAGAAGTGGGGTTAAAAACATTTAATTAATTGTTTTTATTTTTTTATCTTATATCTTTCCTAGATTAAAATTTTGTCACCCCACTACTCCAATTTCTTAAATTCAACTCATAAAAATTTCCCTCCCCTCCCTTCCCCTATTAATCCCTCATACCAAACACACCCTAAAAAACTGATTCCCTTCTACCAAACATGACCTAAAATTTTTGCAAACATCTTTAATTTATTGGATATGGTCTTCAATGTATGGAAGCTATACGTCTCAATTCTGAAACAGAATTTTCTAAACAACCATTTTCTAAAGCCGAAAAAAAAAAAGGTTTCAAATAAAACTATTGGCTCAATGCTTGCATTTCCCAGACTTGAGGGAAACCATAAATCATCAGTTCAGTATCACTTAAATGGAAATTTACAAAGGCCAAATTACATAAGACAACCACCTGCTAAATGGTGCTCCCTCATGTTCTAAATATAAGACAGAGTTAACTTTTTTAGAGAGATTAAGGAAACTAAATAAGTTACTTAATCATATCATACGTTGTGTATCCTTAGATTATATATCAGTTTATAAGTTAGGCAAAATAGTTTAGGGAAAAAATGATAAATATAAATATTTTAAAGTAATTTAATTAGCTTTCTTAATATCTTCAAAAAAGTCAACTCTATCTTATATTTAGGGCCTGAGGGAATAATATCATATCATCATTAACCTTTTAAAGCCTTTTGACTTAATCAATTAATCCAGCATGCTAAATGAAACTTATAGTGCCAAAATCTTAACTGAAAAAAGAAATAAAAAGAATGAATTGAAGGGAAGTATTTTACCCTCTTCTGCATGTATTCAATTTCTGCAAATAGAAGCTCATTCTGGTATAGATGATAAGAAAGTGGAACAAGGTAACAAAGGGAAACTAGTCAGTCAAATGCAAGAGTAAGTACAAAATAAATGACCAAATTGATACAAATCACTTTTAAATTACCTTTTTGGAACGAATTCTGCTGATCCCTCTTTCTAACCTACCCTCCAGGTTTTTGAGATCCTTCGAGTTCAGATTGCCCAAACCCTCTCCCATCATTTGCCTGCAAATTTAATGATAATTCAAACAGCTTTTATATGCTGAAAAATTACCACGCAGTAGTGTTTCCAAAAACCATAAAAATGTTTAATACTCCTCTAGTCTTTAATATAGCACATAATTGAGGTTTTGACCAATTTTACATATTTATCAATTTTTTTCTCAAATTAGCCCTATTGATATTCCTCAATAATAATCAAGTAGAAGAGAGATGGAAGGAATTAAGGAAAACAATTAGGGTATTTCAGGAAAAAAAAATGTCATTAACTTACTTTAGCTAACTTCCTTAATCCAATCAAATTGATTAATTAGGTCTTACATTAAGGGTCAAAGGAGTATTATTTCCTACCCATTTCTTAATTCTTGTTTTTTTGAATTATCTGGGTTTCAAGATGAAATCAAATTACCTGTTGTGATTCTGCAGGTTACTAATCTGAGCACGCAGTTTGGCAGATTCTTGTTGATAGAACTGAGATCATGAATTCAATTATAACTGAAGTGTTAGTCCATTGACATCAATGGCTATCAATGTTGTTTAAATTGATGTGTTTAATGGTGAGGAAAGAAATGGAAATGCATAATATATGTACCTGAGCATTAACTTCAGAAGTAGATCCACCAGTAGAATCTGAACATGCTTTCTTGTACCTATCAATAGTTGCTTTGACACTGCAAACCAATAGAATCAATTACATTCCTTGTTCATTGAACATTTATTCACTAATTTGATTGACCAGATTGATCTGATGAACGACTTTTAACCATTAACAAAAATAAATAATGTATGAGTTTAAATAATGTATGTGGTGCAATACCACAGGATCATTTTGTACGGCCTACTATATAGGTCATGACACTTACAAGCTCTGCTTGCCTTCGTAATACAAAAAAAAAAAAAAATAATGTATGAGTTTAACAATATTGATGATATTAGATTTATTAAAAATTAAGGCATATTAGCTCCTCCAAAAGTGCACCATAAACAACAACAATCTTACACTAGTACGTGGGCGAGAAATGTAAGGTTGAAACAATCAAAGATCTTTGTTATTAATTTTGATGATGTCTTTGATTGTAAAGTAGAGTTACTATTTTTTTCTTCTCATCCAAATATCTGCTGTAAAAAAATGTTAGATTTTAAATCTAGGATCATCAAATCAAATATCCAAATTAAAATTTTCTTTGAACATGTCCAAATTAATTTCCCCCCTTTCTCTTTCTCTGTATTCTTCTCAATCTAAATAAACACCAAACTTTCTCCTTTTTGCAGCATGAGAGATTTATTGTGTAGATGTATTATATGCCTGATGACATCTATCCTATATATGATCTTTTGCACTAATTGACAGGCAGCAACATGTTGCTCAGGATTTGGGGAAATAGTACGGAAAGAGAATCTCTTACTTTGCCTTTCCCATGTTCTGATATCTTAAACAAATTACAGTAGCTCAGAACAGAAGTTGTATCAATTGGAAAATAAGTCAAATTCCAATAACTTGTACTGAATAATAAATATACCACAGCAGCTAGGTAGCAGCTGATATATTAAATTTGAACTTCTTCCATGTGGTTTCTTAAACTTGATATGATGGGACTGTAATCCTTATAAGAGAATATTAATTAATCAGAAATTTAAAGCACCATAATCATGTTTTTTATATAGGCGACCATCTAGTTAGTGAATGGAGAATGATTCAAACTTTGTTTCTTGTTCTGGGAGTATATAGAAAGAGATAGTGAACTAGAAAAAAAGGTAAGGGTTTACTGTGCTTTATAAAGTACGGTTTTGAATTCTATGATGACTGGTTGGTCGAATTGAAGATGATAATAAATAATAATATAACTATAACCTGAAAGCTACCCCCACATCATGTTGATGGTCAAATCATTCAACTCTCTCAGAACCTTATGAAGCACAGTGTTGGCTCCGTCTTTCTTTCAGTCAGTCTCAAACTGATTTGAAGTGATGCAAATAAAATGCTAAAATATAAAAGAAATTAATTCTGATATAATATTTACTTATTTAGATTTCGGTAACTGAGCTTTTTTTTAAACTTTCCCTGCATAGAATGCTGATACCTTAAATTTCTCGAGCTAGTGATTGGTTGCTCCAGCCACGTTGGCACAGTTCCCACAATATGATTGGTTCAACTATTTCTGGGGCCTTTACTCTGCCAGATGGCGGTAAGCCCATTTCACAAAGGATAATACCCAAAAATTAATCTTTTTATCCGCCACGACAAACCCACTTCAATATAAAGTAACCCATTTTGTTAAATAAATTATTCCCCAGTTCTTTCGATCTGAAAGTCTGCGGAGTACATCACAGCCGTCGGTTTCCCTACAGAGTAGTTTGTACGCATCTTAATGTTCAGAATTCCCCCATTGGCTCTCTCTCATCATCATCATCATCGTACATTGTCTCTGTCCGTATTTAATTCTCTCTCTTCCCCCTCCCCCTCCCTAGAGGCAGAAAAGGAAAACCCTATTTTCCGTGAGAGTGTAAGAGTTGCATAAATATATCTATGCAAGATCTTAAGCAAAGGCAAAGCCCAGTCTGCGATACCAGCAGTGGTGAAATTATTATAACGAGCAAGTTCGAAAACTCTCATTGGCTCATCAATCTCTTTCACTGTGCTTCGTAAAATGGTTTTTACTCTTTGAAACTTGGTAGTAAAGAAAGAAATGTTTATTTCTCTAGTGAGGGCGTGGTTGCAACAGAGAAGATAAGAATTAGGGTTTAGATGAATGAGGAAATTATAGAGAAACCCCACATAATGAGAATCATGACATAAACTCTCTTTTGTCAGAGAGGGTCAAGAACTGATGAAAAATCGTGCGTGACGTGACCAAAGATTCTTTCTTTCGATTCTGAATAAAAAATCCCTAGTTTCTTTCCCCTTGTCGTTTAAACCCTAACCAGAATACCCCATAATCACCCCATTTCCAAATGAAGGGGGAAAAATCAAATCAACCAAAAAAAACTTCAACTTTTAAATACCCTTTTGATTGGTATGCCCAGTCTTGAATCTTGATCAGCTCCAAAGTGAAAAAAAGGTTTCCTTTTTACCTGATTAAGTGTTACCCAAACCAGTCGCCAATAATACCAAGAAAAAAAACTAATTTTTTTGGGTTATGTTTGACCCATGTCTAGATCTTGCACGTGAGTGCTAGTGGAATTGGGGAAAATTTTTGGTTCTATTTTGGAAGGGAAAATCTTTATCTGGATGAGAGTTGTCTCAGCCGATCTTGGTTTTGGTGGTTCTGAGCATCTGAGAGAAACTGGGGTGAACCCTAAAGAGCTCTTTTTCTTATTTATTATACTCAGTAGTTAATTATTAATGGAAATTAGTACTGGTATTTTCAAAATTGGCAGTGTTGAAACAATTACAATTATTTCTTGAAATCTCGTACGGTGTATTTCTTGATGTCTAACTGAACTGACGTGGTATTAAGGAAGTGTCAAAGATGAAACATAGGGCTAGCTAATGGGAGCATGACAGCTTTCTTAGCTTAGCCTTAATAGAGATAGAGAGAGAAATGGAGGAAAGGAATGGAAGAAGAAAGAAGAAAAAGGAAACAGAAAATTTAACAACAATGGAGATATAGGCGTTTTTGTGTGTGAGAGTGTGTGTGTGTGTGGCTGATCTCACAGTCCTGCACACTATAACTTCCTCAAAATCTTTCACCTATATTGCTGCTTACAACCCCATAGTGCTTCTATTTCTATCTATTGCATCAGATCTATGTATCCACCAAACCAAGAACTAGAAAAACTATCATAAACAGAAAATAAGGTCATACAAGGAAAAGGCCAAAACAGAAGAAAGAAAGACAAGAGAAGCTGGGTTGCAGCAAAACAGAGATAGAAATAGGAAAAGCAACTCTATACTCATATATATATAAACACACACACACACCCAAAATGATTGTGTTCTTTCTGCTCAAAATAAACCCTTTTTAAAAGATCTATTTTTAGGAGGGAGAGAGGTAGTAAAAGCCTCAAATACAAGGAACTGGAAACAAAATCTCTTTAGAGTCCCCAGAAGAGAAAAGTTATCAGAGGACAAAATAAAAAACTCAGTCTTGTTTAGTGTTATAAGTACCTGTTATTAGCATACTCATAGAGGCGACCACGGCTTGAGAAGACGATTAAAGCCACTTCAGCATCACAGAGAACAGATAGTTCATAAGCCTTCTTGAGCAGTCCATTTCTGCGTTTGCAGAAGGTGACTTGGCGATTTGTGGTGTTCTCAATCCTCTTGATTTCAATCTTTCCCCTTCCTGTCTTCCTCTGAGGTGAAGAAACTGACATGGATTGGTTTTGAAAATCCATCTCTCCTTCTTAATTTCAACCTGAAAAATCAAGTGAACCACATCATCAAGAAACAATAAAGCAGATTTCTGGGTGATTTTTTCATCTATGTAAGTGTGGTTAGGGAAAGAATCTGTAGAGGAAAAACTTGGAATCTCTCTCTCAAACAAAGCCCTATATTTTCTTTTCCCTAAGCATTCACTTCTTATATATCCTTAGTTATATCAATTTTTCCCCCATTTTGTTGGTGTAATAGTTCTGTGCAATCTAATCTAACTGATGGGTTTTTGAGTTCCCAAATCTGGGTTTTGGATTAGTGGTGAAAAAGATTGAATGACCCAAAAGAGGTGAAGCACTGAAAATGGATTTGAAATCATGTTGCAGTACTATTTTGTTCACAAACCTGAGGGAGAGGAAACAGAAGAGAGAATATAAATTAAGGGCAGGAAACAGAGATTTCTTGCTTGAATTTTTGGTCTGACTCCTCTTTTACAGATACCAGAACCAGAAGAGATATATATAAATATAAGAAAATGAAAGCAAAGGTGCCAAAGAGGTGGGTCTTTATAAAAGTGAACAATGATCTTCCATCCATATATAATAGTTTTATTCATCACATACTCTCACTCATCTGCCATCTCTCTCTCTCTGTTATTACTTACCTTTTTTTATTTTCCTCAGATGAATAAAAAAGAAAGCTGGAATTAAATTAATAACCTTTAAAATATGAAAACTCCCTGGTAAATTAAATTTCTCAGAGAAATCATAGTCATAGGGGAACGATGAAGTACATTAGTGAAAACTGAAAAAGAAAAAAAGAAAAATCGAGAGAGAGAGAGAGAGAGAGAGAGAGGAAGTTCTGAAAACGATTATTAATGGGGTGAAAAGGACGTTGGGCTAAGTTGCAGACCGTGAACCATTTGTTTTGTTCCACCACAAAAATCAGACGAACCCTCTTTTTCTTCCTTGTTAATTTTCAGCGCATATAGATATATATAAAGCTATATAGTAGTTTCTAGAGAGCTATATATACAGCTACCACTTTTTCAGTTATTTTCTTTTTAAGACAGAATTATGGTTTCTAATCTCTGAGCCATTGACGAAGAACGTAACTCAAAATTTCCTTTTATGAACCAGTCACGGAGCTGAAGATTTTCCGTTTAGGGGGAATTGTACAAATCTCTAGAAACCATTCTCATTGCCGCAGTATTTTTATTAGCTTTTTTCTAACAAACTGACAATTATATGAATCAAAGGGAAAAAGTTCAGAGAATTAGCCCATTTTTAACTAACTAAGGTTAATATATTTACAAATTAGGAGACCGTTTAAATGATTCTTAATATTGTGCCTCATACATAAATGTTTGATCCCAAAACGGGTTTGCATTAAGTGGTCTAATTAATCTGGGTACTGAAATTTTCTGTTTAAAGAGGCTGCTTTTACATACATTTCCATATAATTTGTTATACGCTTTGTACGGACTAACTTTTTTGCATCATTCATTGTATATAGCAACACACACGCATCTGTGTGGGGTGCTGACCCAAAAGCTTGAAGGCGACCGCCATGTGACCAATGCACCCCTTCTTCTTCTTCTTATACTGTAAATTCTTTTTTAATGGTAACTTCCTGTATACGCACATACTAATACAGTTATATAACACTCCTTCAATTTTTTACGTAGGACATAATTAGAGAGTTTATTTTAGTTTTAAACGTGAGGCTTAATTTTTATACTCGTCAATATTTTTCTGCTTTACCCTTATTGATGTTTCATCAATCGTAATCAAGTAAGAAAGAGATCAAGGAAATTAAGAAAGATTATTAGAGTATTTTAGAAAAAACATATCATATTAACTAACTTCCTTAATATAATCAAATTTGTTATATAAGTTTTAAATTAAGGACTAGAGGGAATAATATCTAGTACCCCTCTGGTCTTTAATATGTAACACCTAATTAACTAATTTGATTATATTAAAAAGGTTAGTTAATGTGATATGTTTTTTCTAAAACAATATAATCATCTTCTCTAATTGTCTTCCTCTCTCTCCTACTTGACTATTGTTGAAGGAATATCAATATGGCTAATTTAGAAAAAAAAATTAATAAATATGTAAAGTATGTCATACATTTAGAACTAATATCAGTTCCCCATTATATTCCTACATTAAGGACGAGAGATGTATATGTTAGTTATTATTAGGGTTCATACAATCTTTTGTCCATCAAATTTGCCCTCATTTTTGTTTTTTCCCCTAAAGTTTCAAATAATGGTTTTGGGTCTATCAAGGGTTAAAACGGTTCAAGTTTTATTAAATTATAGAGATCAATGTTTTAAATGGAATAAAACTTGAGAGACTAAAACCAATTATTTGAAACTTAAGAAACCAAAATCAAAATAAGAGAAAACGTAAAGAAGCAAATATTGTATAAATTAAACCCTTATTATTATTCATTAGTGGTTTACCTTTTTTGATATTTTCAATATCTGCAAAATTTTTCTGGATGATGTGTATTTTTTATGTTGATTATATGAATTTCAAATCGGTCAAAAAATCCATAAAATCGCCTTTTTGAATTGTCAATATTTTTTAATATAATGTTGTTATGAATAATTGTCAATATCACATAATCTTCCTCATTAATTAGATTATGGTGGAATAAGCTAAAAAATCATGACATAATGTGGGTGACCGAAAAAATTAGGAAGCCTCAAAAATATCGAACGGCAAGACCTTTCATGCATGAAGATAACTTATCTTTTTAATTTGGTTCTCCTAAAGTAAGATTGAATCGGTTGAAGTTTTATTTGAAAACTTTATATCTACCTATGTCTGGGTTTTGGTCTCACATGATGTGCTACATACAAAAGGTTTAAGGGCAAAAACACTCAGTTACATTATTATGCAAATTTTCCTGTCAACCTTAAAAAATGGCGCAAAAATCATGCATCACCAACAAAGGCATCTGTTGACAAACGTTGACAATGAATACAGATGTGCCTTAGTTGGCAGAAATCCTAGGCATAATATAATTTTGTCACACTACACGGCCACATGAAACACGCTTTAGTTCATAACCCATCAGAAAAATGTGTTGACTCTTGAGTCTCTTACTCTCTTGTGGCTTCCTTCTATCGACCCTCGTCCTATGCTTGGATGAAGAGAAAATTAGAAGGAAAGAAAATTAGGAGGGAAAACTTCCAAAAATAGTAATTTTTTTTATCATTTATGAAAGTTTTGCTTCATTGTATTCCCTCTCCTTATTTTCCTCTCACCTTTCTCTCCATCCAAATATGGGGGATTTGACCATAAAGGGATGAGCTTGACAATTATAGAGAGGGGGAGGGGTTTCAAACTAACTTGTAATACAGAAATAAGATATTGGAAAATAGAGGTATTATCTTCAATCCTTATATAAAACTCAGTTGACTTTTTTAGAAAGATTAAGAAAGTTAGATAAATTATTCTAAAGTATTTATTTTTATCCTAATTTGATTAGATTAAAGAAGTTAGTTAAATTAATTAATAGGATATGTATTTTCTAAAACACCTTAATCATTTTCCTCAATTCCTCCATTCCTTCCCCTCCTTAATTATTGTTAAGGGAGCATGAATAGAGGTAAATTAGAAAAATATTGACAAGAAAATTAACTTTTATATTTAGGACAAAGATTAATCCCCAGATATATCTTTTTTTTAAGAATTGGAGGACTAAAATGTTGCGCTTAGGATTTCTGCCAAGCTAGGACAGATGTCCAACCTTTATTGCGAATTATAGATATTCATTGTTTATTAGAATTGATAGGTAAAATTGCACCATAATATTGTTTGAGTTGCCTAGCTGCTTGCTTAATATACTTTATGAGCATGCTGCCCCTTTAACCTTTTTGAAAAGAATAAAATATAGAAAATAGATATTGTTGAATAATTTTTTTTATACAATATATTGTTGAATAATATTGTAAAGTACAATGAACACCCTAGTAAATATATGTTATTAACCAAACATGGTGTAAATTAACATAAAGAAGAATAATTAAAATAAGGATTAAGGTGTAAATTTACCCAAAAGTTTTCGTCGAGGAATAATATTACCCTGAAAGTTTTTTGGGTTCAATATTACCCTAAAAGTATCAATATTTTTAGGGTAACATTGAACTAAAAAAAAAATTTAGGGTAACATTGCTCCTTTTTAATACTTTCAAGGTAATATTGAACCAAAAAAAACTTTTAGGATAACATTACTCCTAAACAAAACCTTCCCAACAAATATGCAACTTAAGCCTTAAAATAACCAACAAAAGCATATAACTGGACCATTGGGGAGCATGGGAGGCATGCATGTGAAATCTTGCAAAGTGGGACTTGTGGGGGGGAGGTTGATTGGAGCTAGAGATAGGGCTGTAGTACTCACTCTGCATATTGTGGGTCACCCCTTTCATATTGTGCATTACTCAGCAAGGACATACCATCCATTTCTGCAGTAATACTTCCCAATTGGACCCAACATTACCAAGATCTAAACCTTTTCAATTAATTGTTTCATTTTAATTTTTTTTTTTTTTGAATGAAACAACACAAGTATATGTTATTGGTGTCAGTAATAATAGTAGATATAAATGGGTTTGATAGACAGGAATTAATTAGGGGAAGGACATAGACAAATTAGAGAGAGGATTTATTACTAATCAAGGCCTTGCAGAGTACTCGTATGTATTGTGTTGGGATTTAATAATTTGTTTCCTAGGCTTTGAGTTTGGGGTTTGTTGCTTTTGCTCTTGCTGTTTTAGGCGTACCTAAATTGTTTTGGCGTACGTCTCTTTGGTGATTGGCTTGTTGTCTTTACACAATTAATCTGCCACATACACATTATCCTCAAATATAACTGCAGCCAGATTTTTCTGTTTGGAAATAAAGAATGTCTGGGAATCTGATTAGTCTAGGCTATTTTAGCAATATTAATAATTAATGTGCATGTAACTAACCATGCTTCCACTACGGCCGATACTTGTTAGTTAAAATCCTGAGTTCAGCTTGGGAGCTAGTTACAAAATCAATTATGTATCTAAATTCTGGTTTTATTTGGTAATTCTCTTCTCTCTCCTTCAATACCCATGTTTTGATTAAATCAACTATGAGATATTTGTCCACCCAGTACTCATATTTTGATTAAAATCAATTAATCATGCTTATTTTAAGCAGCCTGGATCCATATGCTTTAGGTGTTGTGTATTTGGATTGGCATTGGGTAAAACAAATATTATAAATTAAAATTGATTTATAAACAATTGGTTTAATTAAAATATAGTGTTTAGATAAATTTTTAGAAAAATATATATAATTGAAAAGTAAGTAATAGTAGCTTATCAAATAATCATGACCTTTGGTTTAATTTATAATTGATTTTGACCTAGGGATGTTTGATACATCGTGTGATGATTAAAAGCACAAAGGGAGAATCTGTCCTAAAAGATTAGCCTATTAGGAGGAAGAGCCCCTTGACTATAGATCACACTATACTGGTAAGGCTTCCCGACATAAGACTCATAACATAGTCACCCCCTTTAAAAACCGACATCCCTGGTAGCTCCACACCACGGTACTGTTAGAATTGGCAGGCACAGCGGAAGTTTAAAATTTCGCCAATCCCAATTGCGGATTTATCAATGACGTTTAAACCGAGTTAGAAAGATTCGTATCTTTTTCAATTTAAGGTCTTCGTTCTCTAGGAACCAACACCTCCTATCGGCTCCCTCTACTGGTATCCACACGAATACAACGCCAACACTGGCTGCGTGCTAGCACCTCCAATGTCTCCTGCCTCTCTAGAGTTTCCTTGCGGCTCCTTAGTTTCTCATCCGTGTATGAGTTTTTTCTGCTCCATCATTCTTGTAACTCATGAGGGCTATATTCGAATTTCAAAATTAATTTGATTAATTTCGAAATTAATTAACCCTTAATTATCTTGATGAGCTGATAAAATAAATTCAGTTTAAATTAAATCTGTTCAACAGTTTTAATTTAACATATTTATTTAATCCAAATAAAGAGCCAATAGATTTAATTTATCTTCATAAATTAAATCTGAGATACTATATCTCTATCATGTCAGTTATTAAATTTAAGTTATATTAATAAAATTAAATTTAAAACTAACACAATATAATAATATCATATAATATATATACATATAAAAATATGTATTTTGAAAATACATATGTATATATATAATATTATTAATTTTCTTTTTACGAATTTTATATCATATAAATATATATATATATATATATAATTCATCCACCCTATATTAAACATTGTATTCATTGAATCTTAAACACATCTTAGATTCAATGAACCTGTATATTACAGCTAGTGTTGGGCTATTCTTGTGTGCGACCCTGTAGGCCCATACGAAATTGGTAGTGGGCCAATAACTGTACTAACCCACAAGTCGCAAGCAACCTCTAGCAAGACATTACGACTACCCAATTCATATGAGGATCATTAACACGATGCAATCTGTCATATAACCATGTCACGTCCCTTTTGTCAAACGATATTTCATTCAAGGATGAGGCATGGATAATGTCATCCTCCTGTTTCTGACCACTACTTTCTCGATTCCTGAGTAGTCTGACAATAGAAATGGAAACTCCTTTCCATCGTAGTAGGCCATACATTTTTCAGACTCACTCATCGAGGGGCCCAGTAATATCTCTCTACTAATGTGAGGGACAAATTCCATCTTGACCATTCATATTCATCTGCATGAAAAATCACCAAGCTCGATCATAGCCTTTATCATCACCCGGTCAAATGTGACTTTTAACTAGTTCAAAACTCAGCAACTCTCATGTAGGAATCCATGAAACCTCAGGTCAAAGAGCATTGTGACGTGGTTATACATGAGATAAGCTTATGACTTGATCCATGCAGCTTTCTCATAGTGGGTCGCTCCAGCAACTTGTACTCTTACAAATGCCTAAGACTTTAATTCGTATCTCCATATCTTATCAAAGTCATACTGGTCTTACTTCATTTTTGCTCCAACATAGATGACCGACTAGGGACATTTAAGAAAATCTTTACGATTTATCCAATGATACAATTATCACAGTTAACATGCAAATAATATGATAACAAAATGGAGAAATTCATTAAATAATAATGTTCAAAGTACAATGATTGGCCCCTATGGCACAATTTCCAATAGTACTTCACTTGGCCTCCTGTCGGTCAAAACCTTATGTGGGTAGCCCTTTCCGTGAATATCGGATTCTCAATGAAAGCACCAATATGATGATCAAAAGTGTCAAACATTTGAAATTTGAATTTCATATCCCGCCAATGGTATTGAAATTTTATAGCAGTTTCCTCTAAAATAATCGCTATGAAATGATACTTAGCAATGTTAAACGTTGGAGAAGTTGAATATATAAGCTTCCAGGCACCCGTCGTTCTCTATCCACTCATCTTCTTTACTAAATTTCTCACTAGCTATGGAAAGTCATGGATTAGGTTGCCACGCAATTCTCCTGAATATTTGTGCGGATTAAATGATTTCTTGAATTTCGCATACTCACACGCAAGCTGTAATGGCAAGATCATCTATCCATGTCGGAAATGCAAATTCAAGAAGTGGGACAAGTTGTTAAGGAACATTTACTTGTGAAGCCTTTCTTGGAAGACTATACATTCTGGGGAGTTCATGGTAAGAAGGTCGGTATGAGATATGATGATGCTGTTCCTCGAAGTTTACAAGTAGGAGTTCAAGTAGATGAAGATGATCCTATTAATGATGTTGTGCGTGATGTGTTTGTTTTTCAAGATGACAACTTCAACGAAGAAGTGCAGTGTTCAGAGCGACAGAGCCGGTGTTCTTAATAAATGGAGCAGCTCGGGATTTTTTCAGCTTAATGAACAAAGCATATCATCCTTTATATCAAGGTTATTAAAAATACTCTAGATTATCTTTATTGATCAAGTTGTATCATATCAAGTGTTTGTGTGGAATCACAGATAAGGGAATGTCGATGTTGCTGGAATTATTACAAGATGCATTCCTCGATGTGAAGATTCCTATAACGTTCTACGAGGCCAAGAAGATTATTCACATATTGGACTTGAACTATCAAAAAATTGATGTATGCCCCAACGATTATATACTGTATTGGGGAGACGATGACAGCAGGGAGACTTGTAAGCAATGTCATATATCGAGGTACAAGACAATTCAGAAAGGGAAAAGGCAGAAGAAGAAACCTGCGAAGATTCTCAGATACTTTCCTTTGAAGCTACGGTTACAAAGATTGTTTATATCTTCTAAAATAGCGGAGCACATGAGGTGGTATGAGGTTGATAAGAATGAAGATGGTAAATTAAAACATCCTCGGGATGCAGACACCTGGAAAACATTTGACAAAGACTTTCCATCTTTCACAGCTGACCCTAAAAATGTTCAGCTTGCTTTGGCGACCGACAATTTCATTCCATTTGGGAATCTTAGTACAAGTTACAGTATTTGGCCTGTAGTCTTAGTTCCCTACAACTTACCCGTGGATGTATATGAAACAAAGCTCCTTCATTTTGTCTATGATCATTCCAGGCAAAAAGGCATCAAGTAATGACATCGATGTGTATCTTCAACTGCTTATTGCAGAATTACATGACTTGTGGAATATCGGCATCGAGATATATGAAGCATACGGGAAGGCATTGTTCAACTTGCGTGCAGCCTTGATATGGATGATTAGTGACTTTCTTAGCTTAGGAACATTATCCAAGTGGAATGTGCAAACTGGGTCGGCATGTCCAGCTTGTAATTTTGACTTTGACACAGTGCACCTTCCCTACAGTCAAAAGTAGTGTTTTATAGGGTATCGGAGATTTCTCAATGGAAAGCACAAGTTTAGATTACAACGGAATCGCTTCAATGGGAAACCAGAAAAAAGAGGACCACCTCAAACTTTATCTGGTGCAGATATCTTACAGCAGCTTGAGGATGTTGAATTCGAATTCAGAAAAAAGAATGATGCAGTAAAAGCAGGGTGAAAGACGAGCAGGACTTCTGCACCTCAGCAATAGAGGAAGATAAGCATTTTCTTTACTCTTCCATATTGGAAATTTAATATATTTCGCCACAGTCTTGATGTCATACACATTAAAAAAATATGCAACAATGTACTATATACGGTGCTTAACAAACCCGACAAATCAAAAGAACATCTTCAAGCAAGGAAAGATTTACGAGCTATGGGAGTTCATGAAGACACGTGTCTAGATGAGCATAACAAATTTCAACCAGCAAAGTTCATCCTCACAAAACCAAGCAAGGAATCTTCCTCGTGATGTTGAAGAAAATAAAAGTTCTTTATGGGTATTCAAGCAATATTTCATGATGTATTGACATGCATGCTTGAAAGGTTGCTGGCCTGAAGAGTCATGACTCACATGTTCTTATGCAATAGTTACTTTTGCTCGCTATAAAGAATGCACTTCCTCCCGATGTATCCATCGTTTTGGTGGAGCTTTATTTTTTCTTTCGGAAGTTGTATTCCAAGATTTTGATCATTGAAGAGCTCGATCAGCTACAGTCTAAAATCATTCTTATGCTTTGCCATTTGTAGATGATCTTTCCTCTGTCCTTGTTTACTGTTATGGTTCACCTTTCAGTTCACCTTGTTCATGAAACAAAGCTCGCTGGCCCAGTTTAATATTGATGGATGTATTATATTGAGAGGTACTCATTATTAGTTCATATGTTTGCTAGTCGTCCTTTTCAGCATTTAGTATCATTTTTTCTTCTTTACTTTGTAGAATTCTTGGGAAATTGAAATCTTACCTAAGGAATAGGGCGTGACCAAAAAGTTCTATAGCAGAAGGTTATATAGGGGATGAGGTCCTATATTTCTGTTCAAGGTACTTTGATGACATTGAGATGGCTTTCAACCGACTGCCTTGTATAGATGCTTGTCCTAAACATGCGCTAACATAAGGAGACTTGTTAATCCCTCATGTTGGTAAACCAGTTGGAAAAACTGAGAACTTCAAACTAACGGCAACTGAGAAGTTGCAAGCATATAGACATGTCTTGATTAATTATACTCAAGTTGAACCCTTCCTTCAGTAAGAATTGTACACTCATATTATTCTATATCTTTCATAACATTTTGTACTTACATATCATGATCACCTTCCCATGATTAAATTACAGGAAATTCAAAAGTTATGTGAAGCGTCAACTTAGGATTTGTACATAAACATCCTTTAAAATTGACAAAAAGATCCATAGAGAATTTCCAAGCTGGTTTATGCACAAAATACTAAATGACCACAACCTACACTCACCAAATTTCAGAGCTCTCGCAATCATCCGTCTTGATCATGCAAAAAGATTTACATCATACAATATTAATGATTTCAAGTTTTGCACAGTTTCACAAGATCAAATATTGCAAACTCAAAATTCATGTGTTTATGGCACCTTTGGGACAAGGAGTTATGCGAGCAACAGTGATGCCAACATGTAGTTCGGAGGCGTCCCTTACTATGAAAAGCTTCTTGATGTCATCGAACTAAATTGCCAAGGCCGTTTCACCGTGACGCTGTTCAAGTGTTTGTGGGCAAATACAACTACTTCCCGGGGACTCACAACTGATAACTTAGGCATCACATAGGTAAATTTCTCCCAACCAATTCACACTGGTCATTCTGAAGATGATAAGCTGTATATTCTTACCTCAGAGGCACACCAGGTTTATTATGTCAAGGACGAGAGGTATAGGGATTGGCACATGGTAATTCATTTAAAGCCTCGAGACCTTTATGACATTGGTGATGGTGATAACATCGCCGACAAAAATACACCGCTACAGCACTCGTCACATTAACCGCTATAAGTGCTACGCATATCCCTATAAATATCCCCACCACACCTCATTTCAAACACTTCCCCATTTCTTTCAACCCTTCCGCTCTTTCATTTTCTCTCATTTACAAATTTTTTTCTAAGAGATGAGGAGTTGAACAAGGTGATCAAATATGGTTATAAGTTTTTGAATTCTTTCATTTCAATAATTTTTCCCTCACATAATATTTATTCCAACTATTTTTCTTTTTTTGCAAAAATTGAAGGACATTTTCTTACCGTTTCCTATTTTCGTTACATAATGATAACCACATTGTAGCAGACAACATAATAATTTCTTATTACCTACATATTTTCAATAATATTACCAATATAAACTTTATACTAATCCAACTTAATTTAATCATTCTGTTTAAATAATAACTACTATGAGCTGAACTACTTAAATAATAAACTATTCAATCAATATTATAAAAATGGAAACAGATAACTGTTTAATTTTTTAAAAAAATTTCACAATTATTGTGGCGGTTTTAAGAACAACAACCGCTACAAATTTAAATACAAAATGAGATTAAATTTCTAGCGCCACTTTTAAAATTGGGAGAATTGCTAAAAAAGACTCCATTGACAACTTATTTGCTAAATGGGACCTGGGAAGATATCTTGCACACGGAGGGAAGATTTCTACACACGTATAGGGAAGAATTTTGCACACAGAGAAGATCATCTACACACAAGGGAAGATATTCTGCACACGTGGAAGATAATCTGCACGCGAAAGTCCCATTTGGCAAATAAGTTGCCAATGAGGGATTTTTTCACAATTTTCCCTTTAAAATTTCATATGATATTAGTAGCGGTTTACAAATTGCTACTAACTTTTGACGCCATTTTTTTAAAAATTACTATTTCAATTTAATAACGGTTTTGTAACCGCTATAAAAATGGAGCTAGATTTTCATTTGTCATTTTCTGCCACGTAAAATTGCTGTGCCAAAAATTGTAGCCGTTATAAAACCGCTACAATGTAGACAAATGATGTGTTGATAACATTAGAATCTTGTAGCAGTTAAAAAAAACCGCTACAATTATAGTAGCGATTTTGTTACTTGAGTAGCGATTATGTATAACCGCTACAAAAATGTTTGCAACAGTAGATTCTATAGCAGTTTTGTCAACCGCTACTAATGTCGTTTGTAGCGGTTAAAACTGCTGCAAATACAACTTTTTAACTGCTTCTAAATTGCATTTGTTGGTAGTGAATCAACAAATGCCCTAAAGCATTTTATTGTTCTTTAATAACATTCAACATCTTAAAATAAATTTTTTTGCATCTGACATTTAAAAATATTTTTTCAATATCATTCAATATCTTAAATTAATTTTAGTTTTATTCAACACCCTAAAATATTTTTTTAGCATAAATTAGCATCCTAAATCTAAGGTGCTTATTATTGTTACCATAGTTTATAAACCCGGACTGGACCTGCCGGTCTAGACTGGAAACCGGCGGACCGGCCGGAAAATTGGTTCGGTTTGCCACGGAACCGGAGTCACTGGGTCAACCCGGGTTGACCCGGCTAACCCGGCCTGACTCGGCCGGGTTAAAGAGTCAAACCTGGGTTACCAGTTTTTTTTTCCTGAATGCTTAACTAAGCGACGTTTTTGTTTTAAAAAAAATCCTAAATGGTTAAACTGAGGTCTTCGCTTTCTCAATTCAATTCTCACTTCTCACTCTCAGCACCTCACTCCATCTTCTCTTCTCCGCACCTCCATCTTAAGCCCTCTCCCTCAGCACCTGACAAATTTTAGTTGTTTCCCTTACTATAATATAGTAGTTGATTAATAGATATCCTTAGTTTTACTTTCTGTCATGACCATTTGGTTCAGGATTCTTACTGCAAGTATTGCTCTATTGATTTTATATCTCACCGGTCTAAGCCCGGTTTGACTTCGCTCTGACCCACAGACCCTTGACCCATCACCCTGACCGGTTTAGTGACTAGTCCGGGTTTCAGAACCTTGATTGTTACTGAGAAAATACTTTAAAGACAATTTTGTATCAAAAAATATGTTAGAATACTAAGTACATTACTAAAAAATATATTTTAGAGTGTTAGATATAAAAAATTATTTTAAAATTATATGAGTGCATTGGGAAAAAATATTTTAGGTTCCAAATGCATTTATCGTATTTATCATTTGATTTTTTTATTTTTTTATTTTGGATCGGCATCGTATTTATCATTTGATGAGGATGGTGAAAGTAACAATCTATGCTTGTTTGGCCAAAAAAAAAAAAGTAATAATCTATGCGTGTGTGGACGTGTGATCGAGTGTGTCGCCGTCACACGCCACATCACATCAAGTGATGTAACTCCTTTTATTATCATAAATATTATCCGAATTTATTTTTTTATCACTATAAATAATTCATTTCATAGTTAATGGAATCGATTTATTTAATAATAATTAATCATATATATGAGGAATTCTTTTGATCTATACACACATATATGCATAAATTAAGTAACACATACTTAATCCTTGGAAAAGTTGTACACAATTTTATGGACGATGCTTTGTCTTTAAAAAAATACATGTAAAAATTGGTAAATATGTCAAAAATAAAATATCATCAATTAAAATTGGAAAGAACTGATAAATTGCATTAGAAAAAAAAGGACTGAAAAAGCGTTTCTAAGTTGCTTCCTATCTTTCTTTTTTTTTGAGAATTGGGAAAAAATATTTTTTTGGTAAATTAATTGGTGAATGTTACCAAGTGTGTAAGTCATCTTCTATGTGTGTAAATATTTTTCCATGTGTACACAAATCTTACATATAAATATATAAACCATCTTCCGTTGTGTACAAAATATCTTCCGTTGTATGCAATATATCTTCCGTTAAAATGCATCCGACCTTCCATGATAATATTTAGCAACTAATTTGTCTCAAAAGTATTTTTAAACGATTTTTCCTTTTTATTGTTTTGGCCAGTGCTTCCTTTCATTACTTCCTCACACTTTCAGGACAAAAAAAATATAACGGTAGAATCATTTTCCAGTAAAGTTTCAGTACCATTAGCCAACCTGGGCCACAATATGTGCATATTAGGAGACCTCAAGTTAAATTTGTAAAATACAATTGGAAGAACGTAGAATCATTTCATTAGACCATTTTATCATTCTTTGTTGAGCTATGAAATTAGAGAGAACTAATTATTTCACCAAGTAATTATCACCGTAAAAATTAACTTCAGAATAGTTCGTAAGAATTATATAGAAATTAAGTGTTTTGAAGAAAATTTTAAGATTATTATATTTTGCTGTTTCTCCCTTATAATTTCTAGCATGTTACTGGAAAATTAAAAGCTGAATTTCACTTACCCCCTTGTCAGGCGTAAATGATTAACACTAACAGGCAAGTTGTGAAGCAATAGTACATTTCACATTAATTAAAATCAATGATTAGTAGGTAGCTACACACAACTATTATTCCCTTGTGCGATGCTTACGCTTTGCTCTCCAGTACATCATTAAGGGCTGTTTGGTAGTACGAGGGGAGGGAAAATAAAAATTTTATGGGCTAAATTTAAAAATATTGGAGAATTGAAGTTGCAAAATTTTAATAAAGAAAATTTGTAATATAAAAGAGTATAAAAAATTAATTAAAAAATGTTAACTCCACTTTTCTAATTTTTTTTTTAAATTCAACCATTAAAAATTTTTCCTCCCCAATCTTTTCCTCCAAATCTGGTTTCTGCTGCTGAACTATTTGCTAATTAGATTACCCCCCCCCCCAAACACACACACCGAAAAAATAATAATACTACTTTGGGAGAATTTGAGTTATCTCTAAGGATGTGATATAATTTTAGTCAACCCCTAAAACTTTCTGAAACTTTACTACCCTCCCGTAGATCAAGAAATCAAGTTTTGTGGGTGAAAAGACAATGATATCCTTACTTTATTTATCTTGTAAATTGTTTTATTTGTCTTGTACACGCTCATACTTGTCTTGTAAATTTTCATATTTGTCTTATAAATGACTAAAATATTTTTAAATCCCTAAGTTCTTTTGAATCCCTTTATTTGTTTTGTAAATGTCCATATTTATCTTGTGAATTTTTGTATTTGTCAATGGCCAAAATGTTCCTAAAGTTCTTTCAAATCCCTTTATTTGTTTTATAAATACTCTTATTTGTCTTGTAAATACTCTTTTGAAAAAAATAAATAAAAGAAGGGCATTATTGTCTTTTCGTCCATATAACTTAATTTCATTTTGACCTATGGAGTGTGAAGTTTCAGAAAATTTTGGGGGTTAACTGATATTATGTCATAATCCTGGGACTCAGAAATTTTCCCAGCTACTTTTGAGAAATATGCCCCTTTAATATTAAATAGTATTAAAACTAATTTTTTAAAAATACTTCCTCTAGTCCTTAATGCTATAAGTCTATAATACTCAATTGACTTTTGTTAATTTATCTTATTTATAAATTAATATATAATCTAATAATGCACAATATATAATTAAATAATTTATCTAACATCTTTAATTTCTTAAAAAGAAAGTCAAGGTCTTATTAAGAACAAAGAGAGTACTATTTATCTCTTTATAATATATATATATATATATATATATATCCACATCTTTTTTATATATATTATACGAGAGAGGAAAAGAAAAGTATGCGAATATGCAAAAGGTTGTCAAAAATTGTAAACACGCTTCTATGGAGTTTCATATAAAATGTTTGGGGCCCAACCTAATTTATAAAATTTTATAAAGTGATAAAGTACTATTTATTATTTAGAATTTTTTTTTAAAAAAAATCAAGTTCCAACTAAAATTTTGTGCATGTTAATGTATCCTTAAATCAAAAAGTTTCTGTAAGACTATTAATTATCTAATGTATTACAGGGAACAAATATAGTTGAAATTAAAATCTGGCCCCCCCTCTCTCTCTCTCTCTCATATTATTTAAAAAAAGTACTCGTCTAGTCATTAATTTAGGACATAGTTAGGGAGTTGATATTGGTCCTATATGTAAGACATAATTATTATATTTATCAATTTTTTTTTTATTTTATCCCTATTAACACTCCCTCAACACTAATCAAGTAAGAGAGATATTGAGGAAATTAAGGAAGATGATTTTTTTTGTCAACTAAGGAAGATAATTAAGGTGTTTCAGAAAAAAAAAAACATGTTATATAAACTAACTTGACTAACTTTCTTACACTAATCAAATAAATAAATAGGTGTTATGTTAAGAACAAAAGGGATGTATTTACAATTAATGAAGAACAAAAAGTAAAGGAAAAGGCATGGAAAAAAAAAAGATAATCATATACAGCATCCTCGAAATATATATATGTTGGAACATTTGTGCCTAATCTTTGTCTTCTCCCTTTGTACGTAAGAAACACATTTGTGCTTCTAGGGCAGGATGTTTATTTCCAGAAGCTATCCAATCCAATATATATATATAAGAATATTGTTGATTAATTTGCAGATGCCATGGAAGGTACCAAATTGACATCAAACACATATATCTCTCTCTCACACACACACACAGAGAAACATATCAATCTCAATCAAACCATCAGCGTACGTAGCAAGAGTGAACAATTCTTTTATGGTTTCATGTTTTTTCCTTTCAAATTTCTTGGACATTTTCTAAGCCTTCTTATTCCACTCATGGCATCAACTCTAATTCTTCTTTCTGAAATGGAAATTAAATACATATGGGTCAAACCACCGTCGTGTTTCACAACCATAAAATCCTGCTCATATCTACTTTCAGGACCACTTTGAGGCTAACTCTGATTCTCCATGCCTCTTTCTTCATCCACCCAATTCAATTATTGGTCGTTCTCTAAACAAGAATATGAATTTTTGTTAACTAATATATAACATAATGCAGTGAAAAGTTTATTTGAAGAGATGTGTTACTATATACTGTGAGGTTGAAAGAGAAGCAAAGTACAAGCTGTATTTCCAAGAAGACTAATATTCTTCGCTCAGAAATGGGACCACAAAAGCAAATACACCGATTCTCTATTCTTCAATGCTAAGACCTAATCTCATAAATGCGTTACACATAAGGGTTGTTACAATCTCACCTTCCTTGTCCTCAAGCTAGTCTACCATTCATTCCCTAGTCCTATATATGCTTCCACTTCCAACTTCTTTATGACAAAGCTTAACTTAAATGGGAAATGGATTGAACTTCAAGAATATGGAGTCTGCAAATAAACTTGCAGTTGATTAGGCAACTCCATATCACCAACTCATGAACTAACAAGCCTATAGCAACTCATCATGGTGTGCGTTTTAAGCTAGAATCAATTATGCCACCTAATCTACTTGCCGTATACGATCTTGAACTAGTTAATGATGTTTCAGAATTTAACTAGGCTTATATCCACCCTAATACAGCACAAAAATTAAGTTATTGAAGAGTTTTAGATCAAGATTTTGATTCACTTCAGCATCAACCAAACCTTACTACTTGAGTTGACATAACTTCTGCAAATTATGCAATATGCATATTGTTGTTTCCACTAGATATATAGTAGTGATAGTGTTGAACTTCAGCACTGTCCAACTTAATTTTCCTAATTGCTTCTCTTTTTTGTTAAAAGGGAAAATTGGGTTATAGTACAATCTTACTAACGAAGTTTTTCACCATAAGCGTCTAACACAAATAAGTTGTGAAGGATGTAAAAGTAGAAACAATCTTTTAAATACGGAGTAATTGTAGTAATTTCATTAAATTGGCTCAAACGTCCATCTCTTTGTTTTTGATGTGGGACCTCCAGCTTTATGACGGAATTGCTTAAATTGCTATGTTTTAAGATATTGTGTCTACTTTTACATTTTTCAAAATTCAATTGTGCCAGCGCTTATTGCGAAAAACTTCATCTCTAACATTGAACCTTAACCAAGAAAATATCATAAATCATGAGATCAGTCTCATTCCAATAATCTTGGCAGTTCTCCTCTGAATTCTAAGAACAGTTTGTTAGATAGCAATGAATTATTAAGGGGGATAGTTAAAGTAATTTCAAGAGTTCTTTGTAAATTATGTATACTGGAAAGAAGAATCAGTTTGTGCTGGAACTGTACTGAGAAACAAATACCACTCATAAGCAAAAGTAAGCATCAGTAGTGTTGCTTGGCCCTACTTAAAAGTCACGCAGTCCCTTTTTCTTTTCATCAAAACTAAAGAATATTGAAGATGGACAGAAATGCTCAAAGTGATATCAGGTGATATTTTCTATTCTCATATCTCACCCTACTTTAGGTTCACTGATATTTGGTCCCGACCCTTCCTTTTGCTAAAGAGAACCCACAATGGTAATTTTGGTAGACCTATAAATAAAGCTTGTAAATTTCCAACCATAGCATGATTCTACTATCCATAAAATTTATGTCTCTCGTTTCTTTCTTACCTTCGGCCTTGTGCTCTCTCTCTCTCTCTAGGCCCTGTAAGTTTTCAATTGATGGGCCCTAATTCAAATTCAATGACCTAAAAAAGACGTTGAAGATTAAAAAAAAAAAAAAGAGGGCCCACACTGCCACCACTCAACTATAGATCAGCATGCAAAAATGGAATAAAATTTGTACTTCTTTCTCCTATGAACAAAAAGTTTATACCATTATATGTTAATGTGATTATTTAGCTGTGAGATGCTTTTCTGTAAAGCGTACGTCCCCAAGTGGCACACCAAGCTTTAATTGCAGAAACTCACTGCAGTTATACACATAATGGAGTATGAGTAGCGACCCTCCATGATTTCATCAACTTCAGTAGTAGAAGGAAACTGTTGCAAAAAAGTGAGTGATATGCTTTGCTTGAAGATATTGATTGTTCTTTTGGATTTGGAAGGCATAAAGTCTTCCTTTTTGCCTAAGGATTTCACTTCCCATCCACAAAACCCCACTCATTCTCTCATGGTTCACCCTCTCTCTCCTTTTTTACTCTGTTGGAGTGAGGAGTCAGGCATGATATAAGCCTACTTTAGGGTTGGTGGTCATCACATGGAGCTCAATATGTTTTTTGTTATTTATACGATCTTCCTCTCTTCTTTTTCCTCCCATTTTAAAGGGCATATAATGATTTCCTTTCAAAAAGCACATGTTAGTTGAAAGTTAGAACTGTTACTAACAAGTTTCCTACCTTCACTAGGACCCCCCCTCCCTCCCCTTCAGCCCCATGTACATTTATTTTCTTATGGTATCACTGTCATGTTAAGCGATAAGGCTGTTGCCATGTGATCTGGAAGTCATGAATTTAAATTCTGGAAACAGCTTTTCCACTTGCGGAGGTAAAATTGCATACATCTATCCCTCCCCAGATCTCACCTAGTGGGAGCCTTGTGCAGTGGGCCACCCTTTTTTTATCACTGTCATGTTCAGGTTTGTGACTCAAGCCTTTTAGTGTGGGGTTCTGAAGAACTAGCAATGTGATCCTCTTACAAGTTAAAGTTTGAGAGGACAACTTGCTTGGGTATTTTCATATACATGGTCAACTAATTAAGTACTTAACATGATTTAAGTTGTCTTTAATATAATAAGCTTTGAAATAATGAAACTCAAACTAATAATAATAAGGCAATTAACATTAACCCCATGCATATATATTTTGCGTGAATATATATATATATATATAGAATGTATGCGACAATAGCGACCTGTTATGAAGGTACAAGGTCACATGGCTGGTGAAGAAGTAGAGGACATTAATGGAGTAATAAGTCTGTCATGTGGTCTGAGCCAATAATTTCATGACACAAAGAAGCCAAAAAAAAAAAAAAAAAGGTGAACTGGAGTGGAGTTGGATGGGTAAAGGTGAAAGCTCACAGGGTTACAGTCTGAGAGTCATCTTCTATACAAGATAAAAACAACATGAATGCTGACACTTATAAAAGGGGTTTTGTTTTTCCATTTGGTTTGGTTTTTCGTACTAGTATCCTTGTACCTTTTCGATGTGGGAGATTGATGTCGCAAGCAGTAGTACTGAGACTGTCCTCATCATGAGTTTAAAGCGAAGTAAATGAGTATAGTTAAGAAGGATGATGAAAGGAACATACTATAATTAAGCGATTGACTTGATTGAATAGTTTTTCATTCAATGGAATATCGTTTTATTTTATGGCTGTGTTTGATATCATTTATTTTTGGACAATAAGTCCTTATTACGTAAGCCGAGATAAAACTTCTCTCACATACTTACCTCGTATATCGTGAATCACGATTTATAAGCACTTATTACCCAAAAATAAGTTATTCCAAACGAGCACACTCTTGATCCTTTTAAGTAGCCGTGCCAAGCTAGCACTGCACAATTATGTAAGAGTGACATGAAGGCTTCAATGTTATGATCAAGATATATGGTATTTTTGTTTGAATATCTTTTATCTTTAAATTTCATCAGTACTATTCCACACTTGGATAATATTATAAATGCTCTTATTCAAAAAGAAGGGTAATGTAGCACCTAATACGCTGATGTTACTGTGTCTGTATAGTTACATTCAACACTCCCTATTGTTATTATCTAGTTACATGCAACTTTATTTTTGATTTAAGGTGCTGGATACAACAACCAAAAAAAATATAATAATAATAACAAAGTGTTGGATATTACTTTACCCTAAAAAGAACGCAATTCCATTTAAATATGATGGAGGTTCAAAACTTTATAAATGACAAATATTGTTGACAGAACTACCCAACTTAGATAAGTAGTGTTCAAATTTGACTCGCCATATTGAATAAAGATTATTGTATAAAAATGTATTTTTATTCATAAATTAAATCGTACTTGTTCATTTAGAATTTTATTGATATTCACGTGTTTACAGAAAAACTGAATCCAACTATGAATAATAGATAAGATGAATATATATCTTTCTTATTAATTAGGCTAACCTTTTCTCGCCAACCCTAGATTTGTCCTCATGCAAGAAAGTTTTGAACAGTATTATATATAAATACAAAAAAGAGGCTGAAACCGAACTAGATCAGGTGCGAAAAGAGGCTTACAAGTGAATTACGTGCAAGTATTTCTGGAAATAACAAGGTTGAATAGTGAGTGTAAGGCTTATAGGGTTTGCCACAAATGGAAAGGATCGTGTTAGATTTTATCTCCATTAGTGGATTTAGAGGATCACAGGCCCTTTCATCTTTGTGGTTAGTGCCTTTTGCCATAGGGCACACGGTCCTTTCTCATGCAGAAAACAAAGTATAGAAAAGCAAAGCCAATGGCATTAGCTTGTGTCTTTCGAATTCTCTAAATGAGGAAACAAAAAGGCGAACCGTATATATGAGAAAATTCGTTGTGTACTGTGTTCACAAACACGGAGTCCCTACTCTTTGATTTTTTTGGTTTTGAAGATGCACAATCACTTCATCGAGATTTGGTTTTGCTCAGGAATGGAACTTCTTAAACTTGCTTCAAAGGGGCAATTTTGTTGGTCCTGTTCTATAATTGGAAAAATATGCTAATTTGTATTTTGGACGATGTGAAGCTTGCAAGTGCATGGTACATATTTGTATGTGATCATTTTGTTTGTTTCATCAACGTTGTAAATAGTGTACATGTTCGTGTATATAATACATTGATTGTCACATTAACTAATCAATAAATGAAATTAAATATTTATTGGGAAAAAAATGAAATTAAATACCTAACCCCTAATAAAATAAATAAATTAAAGCTGACTGCGCCGAGACAACAGCATATAAGATTATAGTAGTATGCTCCTTTTTAAAATTATAAGGAATTTTGGTGTTTTTTAGGAGTAACTATTGACATTTAAAAAAAAAAGTTCTTAATCAATATTTGAAATTAATGAGACTTTTATATTTATTTGTGAAAAGTAGGTAGATATGGTCGAGAGAAAAAAGTAGACACGATTTGATTTCACTGTTCATCTTGCTTTTCGAAATTTTAATTTATGTGATAAAAATAAAAGAGATATGGGATGGATGAAAGAAGAAGCAAAAAAGAAAAGAAAATTTGAGAGAAGAGAAAGGAACAATTCTCACTTACTTGTGTCATACTTGTGTTTCTTTGCATGGCCTTCAAAAGCTACCGCTAAGAGTCACATATAATAAATAGCACAATTAACATACATAATATACACTATTTAATCCTTCGCACCATTTATGCACATGAATGTACATTAAGTATCCTTTTAATTTCCTTACTACTATTCATAAAGGGTGATTAAAATATGAAAGGTTAATAGTACATGAACGAAACATCCATCTAATTAATATTCATAATAATTTCGATGTTAATTTAATTGATTCTATAATGATTTTAATTCACTTACCACCTATTAAAGTTTCAGATACGCCCTAACGATAGCAACAATAATGATAAAATAGAAATAGCATTTCCTTTTCAGGAAAATAAGTGAGGCTGAAAAGACTTAGTTGAAGAGTTTTATCAGTTAATATATATATATATATATAATCGTACAAAGTACTGGTATTTTCTGTATCTACAATCCTACAAAGATTGAGTACTTCATATATATATATATATATAAACAATCGTATCAAGTCTTTCTTACCAATCAAATTTCTAAACAAGAACTTCTTAATGATTTTCCCCATCTTTAATTCATATAAGAAAATAAAAATAAATTGCTAAACTAAGATATGGTTGGCTAGAAATTGTCAAACGCTCTCTTTAATATAATGGGGGGAAAGTCCGGGAAACCACCACGCGCTCACAGTCAGAAATATCGACGTAATTTCTCCTTACATTATACGTCCAACACGTACATATTAAAAGGGAGGGGGAAAAGCAAATATTTTACAACATGTGGTAAAGTGAGGAACCAATCTACGTTCTTATGCTTCATTCATAAACTGCTGGCTGTAGAACGAGACGAGCCGCCCGGACTGCTTAGATTTGAGTGATCTCTCTTCAACATGGCTTCCAGATTCGGGAAGCATTGCAGTGGCCTAACCTGAAACACAGCCAGCAACCACTGATATCAGTTACAAAATCCCAAAACTGCTTCTACACCCACCAAAGTCTTTTATATTGTGAATGAGCTAAATCAATCCCATATTGTTTACTGCTATATGAGCAGTAACACAACCCACAGCCTTGAGTCCATCATTAACTTATAGAAAGAAAGTGGACAAGGGTTTGCATGCATATGAAACTTGCACCTCTAATTCAAGTAAACCATAGGAAGAGCATCCAAACATAAAAGTGAGAGAGAGAGAGAGAGAGAACCTTCCATCGTTTTTTATGAGCAATTGTGCTATGCATGGATTCAAGCCTTCTTATTATTTGCCTAAATGTTGGCCTCTTTGCTGGATTCTCATTCCAGCACTCTTCAATCAATCTGTAACCAGAGATACCATAAGAAACGCGAGCAAAGAATGTGTGCGTATATGATGTTTTTAAGCATTTTGTAAATCAGAAAACAAAAAGTAGACCGGAAATACCATTCGACATAGATGGGGAACTTACTCTCTCAGTCCATGGGCATAACGCTTGGCTGGAGCTCTGAAAGGAGGACGCTCTTTTGCAGCATATACCTTAGGGACCTCATCATCTTGCTTTGCACTAAATGGGGGGCAGCCCTCTATCATCTAAAACACAAGACATAATAGATAATTAGATATCATCACCAAGGCTGCTTCAAATAGAAAAACTTACTTATAAGATGTCATGACGTTATCAGCTTAATAAATGCATCTAATGTGATATTTGTAGAAGTTGATATTGAAATGTGACATCCTAAGGTTTTCTTGTGGCACCTTTTTTTTGTTTCATCTCATTAGAAACTAATGGAAGAGCACACTGGGCTAGGTACAAGTAAATCTTTTAAAACTTGAGAATCATGTTCCTCATGTTTGCTGAGATCCCCATCAAAATAATGGAATCTCACAGTGGGCAGCCATGAGTAATTCTTTTAGTACTCAACTGTCATGACTCTTCTCAAATCTAGTTTTTAAAGGTGGGCGCCTTGAATTTTCAGGATCAATTGCAACAATGAATAGAACTCTGGAATCAATTTTTGGAGGTGGAAATGCTCCATAACCACTAAACTGCTCTCAGCATGTAACTCACTATTAGTTGAAAATTTTCAATAGGGACAGTGGTTTGCCTGGATTCTTAATTCGCTTTCGGTGATTCTCCATTTTACACATTAAAGAGTACTTGCTAGCAGGAGCAGGAATTTACAACAAATTCAAAGTTTACAGGAAATAAGAAGAAACATAGCAATGTTCTTATTCATTCTTTAAACAACTACACTAGGATTCAAACAAAGGCACCATAACAACTGGCATATAGTTATTGTTCGGAGATATCTGCTATACAACTCAAGTGACAACAGACTACATTCATGAAGGTATATAACCCAATGGTGAGTTTTATAGCTTTCATCAATTAAAGGAAACATGATAAACCATTACCTCTTGCAGAATTAAAGCAAATGAGAAAACATCCACTTTGGTGTCATACTCTTCTTGATTGAAAACCTCTGGAGCCACGTAGCGGCCTATGAATAAAGAATAAAGAATGTTTGAGTTTTAAGAATCTAATCCATCAAGTGGCATCTCAAACTCAGCTCCATAAAATATCACAATATTCTCCACTGAATAAGAAATTATGGCAATACAGATGTCTAAACATTTCAAGCTTCCAGACAATCTTATACGAATTACATTCCAAAAGATAGCATCACTTACAAGAAGTCTCTTGGCAGGTTAGAGGCTTGTCTTCTTTTACTGCCAGCAATTTGCTGACCCCCAAGTCTGCAACTTTTAGGTGGCCCGAATCATCCCGCAATATATTACTGTTAGCTTACTCAAAAGTTATAGATTAAAAAGTGCAGACCACATCAGGATATTAAAGCAGATAAATTTTATTGAAAACACAAGTCTTGACATTATCTAAATTTAATTTTTTTATTATCTAAATTTATTTTTTTTCAGGAAGAAATACTAATTGAGAAATTAAACTTACGAGGGCTCAAGATCACGATGAATTATTGGCGATGGCTTATTTTCATGCAAATAGTTCATTCCCCTGCATAGTTTCCAAAACAGTGTAAGGACAACGAAGAATAAACAAGCTAACTTGGTATTATCTTTCAATTAAAACTGCACTCATACAGGACAAAAGACATGGAGAGAGAACGACATTATAATTTAACGATTAGAATCTTATGTGAGTTTGATGGAACCTTAATACAGAGAATAAAAGAAAACTAACATCACACCAGAAAAGTAAAGCAAATATGACATAGGAAGGTATAAGCTACAAGACTATCAATCAACCTTCAATAATTAAAAGAGTGCGGCAACAAAACATAACTAAGAATGCATAGTCAAAGGATAAAGACTGGTAATCTCTAGTATTTGAGAGCCTCGAGTTTCTCCTAAGCAGAACCCATCTAAATGATTTTTCACTATATCAATAGAGTCAATGCAAGATACTATTTCTTTTCATGATTTTGCATTGTACAAATCAGTAACACACAGAGACGACCAACTACTACCCCATCCCTTTAAAATTATATATCACTTTTTCTGAAGTATCATGTTCATATAAGGCATTTTTGCCTTTCAAGGTGTAATTAGTAATGCTTTATTGGGGAGTGTAATTTATAAGGTTTTTCTAATTGAGACAATACGGGTGAACATGGAAAGAATGTATAAATTTAAAGGCCACTAACTAACTTATTAGGGGATGTAAATTAGTTTAAAGTGCTTTATAATTTTTAACCGAGGGAGTATATATGTTGAAAATTTATAAGATGCATCTGTTTTATGCTCAATTGTATCCCATTATCCAAATTCCAAACAACTGCAGGACCTTTAACTGCTGTTAGTTCTCATTCAAAGGTTAGACCAAAGACGCACAAAACAAAATAAAAAGAACAAAAAGTAACTTAATTTATGCACAAATGGTAATAATCTCCTATCAAAACCAAAACTGCAATGTATTTAACTTTTTTAAGACCAAAAAACTTTGATAAAACAATAATTAAATCTACACAACTGATTCAATGTGGCGACCAAAAAGAACAAAACTTGATCAGCATGACATAATAAGAAAACTTTTAAGGGGAAAAGGTTCTAAGAGATTAATGTGTCAATGACCTAGCAATATCAAGACCAAATCTCACTGCTGTTGTTGGTCTCAAAGCTCCTTTTCTTTTCAAGAATGCACGAAGATCTCCCTACATCATTAATGGTAAAATTAGACAAAGTAAAATTTAAGATCAATTTTCATAAAAAAAAAAATTCTTCAGGAACATCCTAAGGATCAAATTCCATGCAATTCAGAACAGAAAACCTTGGGAAGATATTCTATCACAATCATCATTGGACTGCTCTGAGTCACAGCACCCAGAAACTGGACTACATTAGGGTGCCGAATCTTCTGAAACAATGCAAGCTCATCCCTAAAGGCCTTCCTGTCAGGTGCCAAGTACTTTTGTTAATATTAATAATGATAGCACATTTATTAGTAATGACAATGCTTATAAGTAACCCACACTTTCTCCTCATTAGAAATGACATCATCCCCAAGCTTTTTCACAGCAACCTCTGTTCCACGCCACAATGCACTACAGAAAGTTCCCTGACCAACAGAAGAATAATTTGAGACATAAAAATATAGATCATCAAAATTAGGAGTCTGACAAGCATTTGCAGTGCTTGGATTAATAGATGACTCATGCATGTAGATGTTAGTATCCAAGATTTGTTGGCACATGACAAATGCAAGCTGCATCTAAATACTAAAAAACGTAGTCACATTCCATGGGATCCAAATAAAAGGCCACCATTTAGTGAATTTCTCTTATCTGTTTGCTCAAGCACTCAAAGAAGATAACTGGAGATGGATCAAATCAACTACTAGAAAATAAAGTAAAATAAAATCATGAGTACGTGTTTACCTTAGTTATCTCCACACTGTTGGTAAAATCAAGCTCCTTGGGATCAATTTCATATTGTGGTACTTCCCGTGCATGGTTAACATGCATAGGGGCCATCTGAGATGGTATAATTACAAGAGTTGGCAAAGACCAATTGAATGGTACAAGCTAATGCTGAAATGGCAAGATAAAAAAAGTGTAACAACTTAAAAATTTCACGATTCTCAAATCACACATACCAGAGGCTTTGCTCCATGCTTCTCCAATAATTTGACCACATCGTTGTTTTTATAATGTATAGCATCTGCAAGAGGCTGAATAAGAGACATGATATTTGTATAGCATCTGCAAGAGACTTACAGTAGTTGTTGGTAAAATAAAAGTCACATAGAAGACCAAGAAAAACTTCTTAGAGAAAGCAAAGACAGAGATGTGGTAAACTATGCTGAATCAGTTCAGTGAAGAACTTGTAAATGAAGAGATGGACGAAAAGAAAAAAGTTCTTGTGTGATTTGCATGAGGTGAAGTAACCCAAGTTCTCAAGATGGTAAATTAATCACATGCACTAGCTCTTTATACTCAATATACATGTCTAGGTAAGAAAACATGAAGTTACAAATGCCTTCGTACTTGAAAATCACAAAATTATCTTGTCTTTGAAGCAAATATTTGTGATGCCCAATTAGTTAACATGAACGTCGCCAAACAACAATAGCAACAGCAACACTAACAACAACTACCTAATTAGCCTAGTAAATCAACTCAGAACATGCAATAACAGAGGGCGAAGAGAAAGAGATTTGTATTTACCGTGCTCCCCCAGCGATCTTGTGGATCAACCACAGCCCCTTTTTCGAGCAACAGAGCAACCACATCAGTCAATCCCTGACAGGCCGCAACATGAAGAGGCGTGCGCTGATCAATATCTCTGTAATTTGCACTAATCCCCGAATTTAATAGCTCACGAACACCATCCAGATCGCCTTCATTGGCCAAACACATTAGCCTAAATCCCGGATCCATACCTTCAAGGCCATCACCCTCTTGATGCAGCTCCGGTTCGTCGCTATGCCTGTCCGGGGCCATCGATGACTGCCTCCCCAGTGTAAACCTGGCTGGGTTGCTTTTCGACTCCATTAAACACCAAACCTTAATAAATTCGCTCTGAAAACACAATGTCAGCTAAATGATTTGCGAAATTTAAAGCCGTTACACGGAAATGGTAAGCAGGTAATGCAAAACCCGTAGAGAGGGAAAATGGGAAAAGTAGGAGGGTTTTATAAAATAGGAGAGTTCGCGACTGCTGTGCGTATTCGGAAACCTTGACAACTCTCAGGTTCGAAACTTTGACAGGTTTGAACAGGGAAGGTGGTGGCCAAGAGGAGACGTTAAAGCTGACGCTATTTATTAATACGCGCATCCTGGAGATTGCCAGCGCGAAATGACTGCGACGCTCAGGCGGATGGAGCTGAATAGTTGACTTTTGGTATACCTCACGAGTCACTACCGCAGTAAATACGACGAGAAATACAATACGGATACTTTATGAAGAAAAAGTTGTATAAGCTACGGAGGCTTAAGGTGCTCTGAACCGTTGGTTTTATCGATATCATAGATGGACGGTCATAAGTGCTGGCTAAAGGTAACTTTGTATTCGTATATATAGTTATATACTCCTACGTCCGGTACTTGTTAGAAACGGGTACCTGTCATGGGCCCCAGTGTCGTTCATTTCCGCGCAGTGACCGGTGAGTCGGAAACGAGATATAGGAGATGTCGGCTCGTATCTCTTGTCACAGCCATGCTTTTCGATCATAAAAGGCGAAAAATAAGTATAACTAGATGGATAAATATATTATAAATATGGGCCTTGTTACCTGTACACTATGCACAGTAAAATAAAATACTCAAATGCTATAAATTATAAAATATTTACCAAAATGTTCTACTCAAAATTCATCACCTAAGAATGAGCTTAAATTTACACACAAATTCATCACGTCAAGAATGAATTTCCTCCTATGAGACGATGTGATAATTTTTTTAATTAAAGAACAAGTTTCACTATATAATGTGGTGTGATAAATTTGCAAGGTCCCGTGAGATAAAATATTAAATATGAGTAGAATTTTAGGTCGAAACTCTTCTAATAACAAAAGGTAGAGAGAATTATCTTCATTTCTTAGATCTTTACTTCACTCTTTAATAATAGTAACTACAAAGGATCTTACCCCGATTATAAAAAGTCCTTAATCATGTTTGGCAGTTGGCACTGACAAGTGTTATTATTATACTAACGTCGTGGCCCACATTCTAAAAATATATAGAATTTGGCAATCCAAAAAAACAAAAAATCTGTTGAGCTCGTTATGTGACGCATTTAATGTTCCTACTTACATTGTTATCTAATACTCCCTCCTGTATTTATTTATATAATATATTTAGAGAATTAATTATAATCTTAAATATAAGACATATTTTTTATATTTATAAATATTTTCCTCATATACTTTTATTAATACTTTATCAGTAATAATTAAAGGGAACGAAAATGAGTGAATTAAGGAATATTAATAAGATGTTTTAAAAAATACGTATTATATTAACTAACTTTATGAATATAATCAAATTAGATAAATATATTAAGAATTAAAAGAAGTTTTTTTAAATAGCACAAGAGTCTCCGAATTGTTTATTCAAGCATCGCCTTAATGCCCCTATTTAGGTCATAAGCTAGTGTCACCTAATATTTTTTTGTAATATCTCAAACTCCAAGTTTTTATATACATAATTAAAATTGTGCAGATATGAATTTTTCTACTATTTTTCAAACTTCGCAATTTTATACTTATTAAATATCAAAATATTACTCAGTATTGATCTAGATAAAAAAACAAAAAAAATTAAAAGATTCAAGTATTACAAAAGATATTAGACGATGCCCCAATTCCAACATCCCCGCGCCATGGATTTATTGCCCCCAGAAAAATGAGATTCCCGTTTAGACTAGTTTTTTTTTGTTTTTTGAAAAGAAAAATGATTTTATGCTGTACCAAATAAATCTATAAGAAAAATTATTTCACGAAATATAAACGTGATTATATTAAGAGCTACCAAACACGTTAAAAAGTGATTACATCCGTTCAACGTTCACTCTCTCTATTGATTACATCTTTTTGAGTTATATCCTAGACTAGTCTGGCAAAAAAAAAAAAATATCCTAGACTAGACTCCTTTGTTGTATAACTTCCTTCAATCAAATCAACAGAGAAGGGATCCAAGTCATCAAAGATGACCAATTCCTTAAAACTTATCACAATTGCCAGAGATGCGGGAATATTCTTCGTTTCTAAATAGGAGTTGGAATTGGCTGACATTAAATTAAAATATCCTATGCCCAGTCATACATATCGTCCAATGTTATTTGTGCGCCGACAGAAAACTTAAAAAATTAAATAAATATATTCATAGACAATGTCCAACATGCTCTAACTTTAAATATAAGCCACGTTATTATTAAAAAATATAAGTCATTTTTAACTAATTATTTAAATATCAACAAAAATAATTAAAAACAATAAATTTATCATAAAATAAATTTTAAAGTATTTCTAATATTATCCTTATTAAATGTATCACATTAATTTATACTTTATCACTACTCTTATTAAATACTTATCGGGTCTTTAATATAAGACTCAATTGATTTTTTTAGAGGGATTAGAGTAACTAAATAAATTACTTAATCATAATATGAATTATGTATAATTATATTATATATAAGTTTATAAGTCAGATAAACTAGTTTGGAGAATGGCAAAAAATATAAATATTTTAAAATAATGTATTTAGTTTTATTAACCTCTTCGGAAAAAAAGTTCAATGAGATTTTATATTAAGAACATAAGGTAATATCAACATATAGGGAAAAATATTTAATACTCCTTAAATTATTAAAAGCATGGTAATTTTAAAAAAATAATCAATAACCCCTTTTAAAAGATTCTTTACGCGTGGGACGCAGAGATAATACATACAAAATCGCACCCATAAATTCTTCCGTTTGGCCAAGTAAGATTAAGAAATTCACAACATATGGATAAGCTTATTAACAACTTCCAACTTACGAAGAAGACAAATATCCACGCCTCCATTCAATTAATCCCACCATGACAATCATACTTTCAAATGAAATTAAAAAAAAAAACGGCAATAACTTCAGCTTTCACAAATTATACACCTCATCATCATATACCCCGCCGGCTTATATATCTTCCTCCTCTACGTTCAGTTTGACTTCTTCCTGAACTTGAGTCCTATACTTGTACCTGCTTGAAACTATCAGATAGATACAGAAGTTGATCAAGCTCATCAGAGAAAGGAACCAGTAAAAGAGATTCAGATGGTTCCTATTAATATTGTTCCCGGCCAACCATCCTCCACTATTAGTAATATTCTTGGTGGCACTATTCACACTCTTCACTACTATGGTACTCAGAAAATATCCAAAAGCCATTGAGATCCAAAGAAAGCAGGTTGAAGTAGATTTGAGCGCTTTTGGTGCCTCTGAGTAGAAGAACTCAAGCAGGCCCACATAAGTAAATAGGTCAGCAATGCCAAACACAAAGAACTGAAAGGAAAGCCAGAATATGCTCATGGGCAAGGGATTAAGTGCTGGTATAGCATCAAGCATTTTGTGATCTCTGGCCACTTGTTTTCTTTTAACTTCGACGATGGCTGAGATGGCCATGGAGATGCAGGAGAGAATAAGGCCAACGCCTACACGCTGCAAGTGGGTGATTCCGGTGGGGATGCCGGTGATTTTGCGAAGAAGGGGAATGGCAATGTGGTCGTAGATGGGGACGGTGATGATCATGAACGTGACCGGGATAATTGGGAGGGAAGCTGGAGGGATTTTGAAAGATTTTGAGATATGAGAGTCCATTGTGAGGGCTTGTTGGATGCAGAAGGTTTGGAGCTGAGCTAGGCAGAGAGTCATAATGATTGCGCAGCAGAATATTGGGAACATACCTAATATGATCTTGGCATTCTCCACTTGGGTGACCCGGCAGAGTTTCCAAGGGTTTGGAGCCCCAGAATTCTCAACTTCTGTTGTGGATTTGGGTTTGATGGCCGCTTTGTCCAGGAACCTGATGTAATGGGAACAGGATCTTATTTTAGAACCAAATGCTTGCACATATATGTAGCTAGTGTTAGATTTAGTGATTTAGGTATATATTATGTTGGTCTTTCTTATAATAAAACTTACCTTTAGTTTATACATTGAAGTTCAATGTGGACTTTTCTTGATGTATTCTAATAGCTAGTTAAAAGTTTAGTTATCATACATATATAGGTGAGAGCTAGATCAATGTATGATAGATTCTGCATATCGATTCGGGGTGTTTGTTGCCCCATGTTAGCTGCCCCCTGCTGCCTTTGTTTTGAGCTATTGATTGCAAATCCAGCGGCTGAAATTCTACCACTAGATGGAATAGATATGCTGAACAAATTATTGGCAACAATTTTGACAACAAATTATGAGGTGCCATCAGTGAATCCCAGCCGTTGGATTTGCAATCAAAAACTCAAAATGAGGGCAACTGATATGGGACAACAAACACCGCACCCTGAAACCAGATATTATGTGCTAAGCTCTTCTCTGAGCTTAGGTGCTTATCTATTAAAATGACGTCGTTTTATAGGATGAGCTTCTAATCTCAGATTTGTTGGGCAGGTAATGAGGCCCCCAAAAAAACAAAAACCATAATTGTTGTATGTAGATATGGATGTATGTCAAATGTACATAAGAAATTCTGGGAATATAAAGGTGAAACTAAACGTGTATGAGACATTTGTTCATATATGTGTGAGTATACATATGTATAAAGATATATATTTACGTATATACTAAGTATAATACCTGTAAATGTCTGTGTGGGGCAAAAATTCTGTTGCCGAGGCAGCTTCTTTGTCCCGTTGAAGCTCGTAGAGTTGTGCAGGGAGTTCAGGAAGGGGTAGATTTATGTTTCGACAAGCAACAACGAAGACCTGAAATAATAAGAACAAGGTAGAAATTAATCCACATATTACATTACTGTCATTTGAGCGTATGTGGTCACTAGAACTATATTATAAAGGTGAAATAAATTTACCTGTATGATGTCAATGATGGCACTAGTTCCTCGAACGATCTGAAGCCGATAGAGAGGCAATCCAGACGCAAAGATGATGAGACCGAAGAGGACAGAGATGGAGGCGATGCCAAAACCCAAGTCCCAGCCTTTGTTGTCTTGGACGTAGACAAGGAGCGTGAAGCTGACGGCGCTGCCGAGGGAAAAGGCGAGCAAGAAGTAGTTGAAGAAGGTGGACATTAGGGAGGCTTCGTCATTGTCATTATCGGCGTCGAACTGATCAGCGCCATGTGATGGAAGGGAAGCTTTGACTCCAGCACTGCCAAAGGCCAAGAGATAGAGGCCGACAAAGAGAAGGGCCTTGTGGCTGCCGGCAAGTCTCTGACATTTAGATTGTGGATCCGACATTACGCACGGTGGTGGCTTTAGGTGGGGGTAGTGTGCTTGTGCTGTTAGAAGCGCCAATCCCTGCGAGATCATTCGTGCACCCAACCATTAAGTGCCTGTTTGTTTAGATTAGGGGTATGAACTGTTTTTGTCAAGTAATTTACTATGTATGAAGTATGTAAGAAAAGAAGTTTTGTCTTCACTTATATTTTTTTTTTTTGTTCAAAGTCTTCACTTATATTAGATGAACGTATTTTTTAGACGTCAAATTCAAAAACGCACTAATTACGTTACACGTCAAATTCAAAAACGCACTAATTACGTTACTCATTGGTGCGGTGGGGGCCATCATTTTGCCACATTTTAGAGAAAACCATCATTTATCTCCATGCAATGGGCAAAAGAAAAGAAAGCATGAAAAAGGTATACTCAGGAAAAAAATGTATCTTTACTTGTTTAATTTTATAAAAAGTTTTTATTCTGTTCCCTTAATTTTAATTTTATGTAAAGTGTTTTTTTTTCATCCATCTCTAACATTATTCACAAAAATATTTGATATTGAAATTTTAAAAATTAATAAATATTCTCAAATATTGACATATAAACTTTAATTTTAAAACAATAATAATAATTGACACAAAAATCCTCATTTAAAATCCTGATCACCTTGCCCGACTATTATCATGCCCAAAAAATCATTATTAGAAATATGCTATTATTTTTACAAGTCTTAATGTATAATAAAATTACAGCTTCATATTACTTATAGAGTTTGACATTACATACCTGCAAGATTTTGACTAGAGATTTTACTCTGAGTATATCTAGATAGCAAAGCTCAATAAGTTATGAAAACCAAAACAAATAACATTGATTTAAAGGAAAAAAAAAAAAGATTTTTGTGCTCATATTAAAAATAGGAAAGTTATCACTCAAGTACCAAATACCAGAAAAATATGAAAAAAAGTCATAGCGTAGATTTCTCTATCAAAAAAGTCTCAGTGTATAATCCTCTATTAAAAAAGTCCCTAGAAACCCCTATGAAATAGATGTCAAATGTGAATTTATCTTATTGACAAGTGCACATGATTATATTGAAAGTTATAGAGTGTGTCCATTGATAAACTCATATATTAACTAAACCAGCTTCCGTTAACAAGTATATGTGACTATATTGATAACTCATAAAGTAGTCATTGACAAGCCCATCTATATTAATTAAACAACTTTCGTTGACAACTGCATGTGATTATATTGACAAGTCATAAAGTGACCATTGACTAACCTATATCTATGTTAACTAAACAGCTTCTATTGACAAGTGTACGTGACTATATTGACAAGTTATAGAGTGGTCATTGACAAACTCATTTATGTCATTGAATTCCTTAGAGACTTTTTTTATAGATGATTTTATACTGAGACTTTTTTTACAGAGGAATATAAATTGAGACTTTTGTTATTTTATTCTAGTTCTTAGGACCTGAATAAGATTTTCCCTAAAAAAATAAGATAAATTTAGTATCTTTTACAATATTTATGGTCTGCAAATAATGTAAGTTCTTGTAGTTTTTAAAATTTTATACTGATTGATCAGATATTATATCTACTTTCATCAAATCTCAATTAAAACTGAGTACTGGTAGTACATAACATCTATCTCAAACCGACGATGATGGGTACTTAGTGACAAATCCCAAATGAATTATTGAAGTAAGAAATAATCTTCAATACATATATGATGGATCAATTATGGAGGATAATAATTAGTAGAGGACATATCAAATTTTATGTCGTACAAATTATTGTCGTGTATATGTATTCAAAATTTAAAACATTACACTATTTAAGTATTTATATTCCTAAATTTTCAACGAACTTAATATTACTAAAATTATGTAACGTCATTTTCTCTATTTTGTTTCTTTATAGTTGTCAAAGTATCATTCAGCTAAACAATTTGGATTTATAAAATATATGAATATCAATGAGGGGGCATATGGTCCCAAGCTTAGGTCTCTTGTTACTTTCAGAAATTATTTTTGAATTATATAATTAGTTATTGACATTTTAATAACCATCAATATATATATATATATAATTACTATTGTTACTTTAAATTTCTGTGCATTAATTTTTCTTAAAGAACTTTTCCTCTCACGGACTGATGAACCTAGTTAATTAAGTTCAAGATCCAGAAACTTTCATATCTTCTGTGCTTTCATTTATGAAGAATAAACGTTAGTTGCAACTAGTGCCTCTCTTAACCATTAAAAAGAATGAAAATGCTTCAGAAAAATGAAAAAATTACTAAGAATGGATATGAATGACTAGGTGAGTACCTGCAAACAAGAACAATGAGCCAGCCAGGCCAGTGACAACTACCTTTTTATAAAATGGTGAGAGTAACTAAAATACATGTCAATAGTTTTAAGTGTCTATTTGGATTAGCGGCGTAATAGAAATTGCTTTTCAAACATAACTTAGAGTGCACGTATGGTAAATATGTGAGAGAAGATTTTTTTAGCTTTTTGATGATGATGAATATGTGAAGGGACTTGATGGACGACATACCAAAAATTCAAAACAACCAGAGACGAGGACGGCTTTGAATCTGCCAGACCAAGTGTCAGCGACGACGGCGACGAGGATGGCGAGTAAGTAACTGGTTCCCATGTAGTTGGTTAGCATATTTGCTGATTCAACCACACCAAAATGCATTACTCCATTGAAGTATGTCACCGAGTTCACGGCCAACGAGCTCGTCGCCAAGCTCTCCAATCCAAACATCGCTGCATATACATAAGCATCCAAATTTAAAATTTATTCTGAAATCATTCGTTTGTGCATGTTCAATTCATCATCTCACACTCACTTGCTAGCTACTTGTTAACTTTCAAGTCTCTGTGAATATATATATATATATATATAACTGACAAGAGAAGATTTTACATACTTAATATGAAGAAGGATGCTCTGATTCCTCCATGTTTATGTTTGAGAGCATTCCTTCCTTTCCAGTCCACTTTATCTGGGACAACCAGCACTGCTTTCTCCTCACGGTTTTCCTGCATGCAAATATATGAACATATATATATACACTAATAATTCAGTAATAGCTCTACGTCTTCCATGCACACAGAGCTAAAAACTGTGCGTACCATGATGAGGCCTTCACTGTGGTTAATTCAAATGAAAAGGCAGAACTGGTTCTGGGTTGCAGCGACTAAGACCAAACCCTATCCTATATATATACACTCGACTTAGCAAAACGCATTAAAGAAATGTTTCTGCGTGAATCAGGTGACTCCAACGGTGACAATGAATGGTTGGTGACCATTTCTTTATTTCAAAAACCCACTAGTTCGTTATTTAAATTTTCAGATTGAAGAAATCATGGTTCGTTCCTTTGGGGACATTTGATGAATAATACGGAGAAGATCATTAGCATGGTCCCTGCGCAAGGATGACGCGCACTAGAAAGCATAGTTCTTGTTCGAATAAAAAAATGTCATCATATTGATTCTCCCGGATTTTAAAAGAGGAATAGTCCAAGCTGTTATATTCTATGATTTCTATCACAATTATAATGGGACTGCTCTGTGTCACAGCACCCAGAAACTGAAATGCTCTGGTTGGTTATGTTGAGTGAATCCATTTTGGAATTAGTATATTAATTTTGCTGAAGTAAAGCTAACTTTTTTGCATTTGAAATTTATCATAGTTTTGATTTACACATGGATCAATTAATGAATCGAAGCTACATGAAAGCATTTAGGAAAACGGCAAGGTCCCTTGCTAGACAATCTCAATTGGTTCTGCTCAGTGGATGAGCTCCTCTTATAATTAATTAATTCTTTCGGAGGAAATCATATTATACGTAATGCATATCAAGGTCAAGGACATAAAAAACTTCCATATGGATGAACTTGACAACTTCCAACTTGTGAAGAAAACAAATATCCATACCTCTATTTTATCCCATCGCAATCATTTTTCCAAAGGCAAAAAGGGGGAAACAAAAGCACAAACTACTTCAACTTTCACTAATTATACATATTAATTCTTATCATACTCCACCTATTTTCTTCTCTACATTCAATTAATCCTTGGAATCCCCCTGTTTAACTTCCGGAACTTGAGTCCTATACTTGTACCTGCTTGAAACGATCAGATAGATACAGAAGTTGATCAAGCTCACCAAAGAAAGGAACAAGTAAAATAGATTCAGATGATTCCTGTTAATATTGTTCCCAGCCAACCATCCTCCACTGCTTGTGAGATTCTTGGTGGCACTATTCACACTCTTCACCACTATGGTACTCAGAAAATATCCAAGAGCCATTGAGGTCCAGAGGAAGCAGGTTGATGTAGATTTCAGAGCTTTTGGTGCCTCTGAGTAGAAGAACTGAAGCAGCCCCACATAGGTAAATAGGTCAGCAATGCCAAACACAAAGTACTGAAATGAAAGCCAGAATGTGCTCATGGGCAAGGGATTAAGTACTGGTATAGCATCCAGCATGTTGTGATCTCTAGCCACTTGTTTTCTTTTAACTTCGACGACGGCAGAGATAGCCATGGAGATGCAAGAGAGTATGAGGCCAACTCCTATACGCTGCAAGTTGGTGATTCCGGTGGGGATGCCGGTGATTTTGCGAAGAAGAGGCACGACAATGTGATCGTAGATAGGGATGATGATGATAAGAAACACAATTGGGATGATTAGGAGAGATGCTGGAGGGATTTTGAAAGATTTTGTGATACTGGTGTCCATTGTGAGGCCCTGTTGGATGGAGAAGGTTTGGAGCTGAGCGAGGCAGAGAGTCATAATGATTGTGCAGCAGAATATTGGGACCATGCCGAATATGATCTTGGCATTCTCCACTTGAGTGACCCTGCAAAGCTTCCATGGGTTTGGAGCCCCAGAATTCTCAACTTCTGTTGTGGGTTGGGTTTTGATGGCTGCTTTATCCAGGAACCTGATGGGAACAGGAACTTTTTTCAGAACCAATGTGCTTACTCATATGCAGCTAGATGAAGATTTAATCAGCATATATACATAGGCAAGGCCTAAATGTCAGATTGTGCATACCAAATATGGACGGGTCATTGTTGTATGCACATATAGATATAAGGCACACAAGATATTTATGAAAAGAAGAGTTTAGTATCATTGACTTTGGTTTTAGTCCTTCATTATAGTTTTAAAATGACGTAATATAAGTTTAATGTCCTTTTCAAAAGCACTAATAAAATTTGATCTAGTCCTTATGAAACTTATGAAACTAAATAGACTAAAAACCATGATTTTAAAACTATAAAAACCAAAACAAAAATTCAATCAAATTATAAGAGCCAACAATAATATTACTCATAAAAAAAGTGAAGTGTGTGTGTGTGTGTGTGTTTTGGGGGATATAAGGGATATATATTGTACCTCTGAGTGTCTGTGTGAGGTAAGAATTCTATTTCTGAGGCAGCTTCTTTGTCCCGTTGAATCTCGTAGAATTCTGCAGGGTCTTCGGGAAGAAGAAGATTTATGTTCCGAAATGCGGCAACAAAGACCTGGAAATTACATGTGTAGATATTAAAATAACTAATCAAATAAGTCAAAAACCCACGTATTGTAATGCTTCATTGATAAGGATTGCCCTGATTTGGATGTGCTAGACAGACTCAAGGAATTATTGATTAGTGGTAATAAATGAAAGGCACTGGTAACGAGCACATATTTTGAACCTGAATGATCTCAATGATAGCACTAGTTCCTTGAACAATCTGAAGTCGATAGAGAGGCAATCCAGAGGCAAAGATTACGACGGCCAAGAAAACAGCGACAGAGGAAATCCCAAAACCCCAGTCCCAGCCTTTGTTGTCTTGGACGTAGACTACGAGCGTCAAACTGAAGGCGCCACCGGAGCAAATGGCGAGCAAGAGATAGTTGAAGAAGGTCGACATTTGGGAGGCTTCTTTTGGATCTTTGTCGTCGAACTGATCGGCGCCATGAGATGGAAGCGAAGCTTTGATTCCGGAGGTTCCAAAGGCCAGGAGATAGAGGCCGACGAAGAGAAGAGTCTTGTTGCTGCCACTAAGAGTCTCACAGTGAGATTGTGGATCCAACACTATGCATGGTGGTGGCTTCAGGTGTGGGTAATGTGCTTGTACTGCTAGAAGTACTAATCCCTGAAACACCATGAACAAAAACATGGAGCTGTGACTAAGGATTTACACAGGAGGATCGACGATCATGATGAATACTTGGAAGGGTTTTATGGATTGGGGGTGTAAGATGTGCCTTCTTAGCAGAGCTGTTTTGCCTCAAATTCGGGCCATTCCCAAATGTTGTTTTCTAGTTCTTTTAATTGTTAGAATGAGTGACATTGGACAGAGATTGCTGTTAATTGTTCACTTGTTTTTAAAGATTTAAGGTTTTAAGTTGAAAAGAAGTTACACAATTTTTTAGTCTTAAATCTTTATAAAAAAATTGTAAAAAAAAAAATTAAAAACAACTCTATTTTTATCAATAAGATATCAAGTGTCACATATTTTATATAAAATCTAATTATTGAAATAACCATAAAAAAAATATTTAGAAGGGGCTTAAATTTAAGACACAAGATGAACATAACTGAAAAGGCATAATTGACTGGCCAACCTGGTTTTATGAACATACCAAAAACTCAAAGCAACCAGAGACTATGACGGATTTGAACCTGCCAAACCAAGTGTCGGCGATGATGGCGATGAGGATAGCGAGCAAGGAACTAGTACCCATGAAGTTGGTGAGCATATTAGCTGACTCAACCAGATCAAAATGCATTATTCCATTGAAATATGTCACCGAGTTCACTTGCAATGAGAACGTCGCCAAGTTCTCGAATCCAAACGTCGCTGCATTATATACACATACATATGAAGGACCTGTACGTCTTAGGTGGTTGCAAGATTAATGTAACATTGAAGAGAGAACATATTGTACATACTTAATATGAGCAAGGATGTTATCAAGCCTCCATGTTCATGTTTGAGAGCTTTCCTTCCTTTCCAGTCCACTTTATCTGCCACAGCCAGTGCTGCTTTCTCCTCCTGATGACCATTACTATTTAGTTGCTCTGGGTTTTCCTGCATGCAAATAAATCCCAGTAATTATTAAGAAGCTCAATAGGATTAACTGGTTCTACGTCTCCCATGCAGATGGAGAAAACTTTACTTACCATGGCTCTGATCAGAATGAGGCTTTCACTATGAAAAAGCAGAATTGGATATCTGTGGCAGGGACCTAAGACCAAACTCTGTATGATATATATGCACTCAGTATAGACGTTAAAGAAATATTTCTGTGTGCATCAGATGACTCTAACGGTGACGATGGATGGTGGTGTGTGACCATTTCTTTATTGGCAGAAAGCCAGACACTCATATAGTTGGATATTTTAATTTTCAGAAAGTTATCGTGGTTCTTGTTCGAATGTGCAAAATGCCGTTACATTGATTCTGCCGACTTCAGAAGAGGAATAGTCCAAGGCTAGTTCTAATGTATGTTATTTAAAAGGAAATCGTTTGTTTCTTATTTCTTATGTAAGTATATTAATATTCCACTGCATGCTAAAGATTCAATGAGATTATTGAGTAAGATCTCTTAGTTAACAATTTATCTTGAAATTTAATTTTTGCACAGATCAATGATATTGTTTTATTCATGTAACTAACCCCATCTAGTGGGATTAAAGCTTTATTATTGTTATATACCCCAAGATTCTAGGCAACACATCTTGTCAACTGTCAAGGTTTTTAAGTACCTGTTTGTTTTAACTTTTTAGAAGTATTTTTACGATTTACGAATTAAGTATATGAGAGGAATTTTATCTTAACTTATAAAAAATGGCTTTTAAAACCATGATCTGGGGGTTTCCCAAACCATTTGCGCTAATAGAGTCTTAATGAAGAACATGGGCGAAGGGAGAACCCATGCAGGTCCAAAGAGAGTTGGGTTCTGTTGTAGGGCTTACCATGAATTTTTGCTAGAGTCCCTCGAACTCAAACTTGTGACTAGAGCCAAGAAATCGGGCCGAGCGCGTCGAGCCGGCTCATTTAGGCCCGAACCCATTAAGGGCTGGCCTTGTGATTTAGGAAGAAAAAAATGAGGCAGGCCTAAAAGGACCAACCCTTTTAGGCCTGTTTAACTTTTTTTTTTTTAATTAGGCACAAGGCAACAAGTAATAGTCAGAGGGCAGAGTTAACCTAACCTAACCCTCATATCAGAAATGCTCTCACACTTACTCATACCTCATTTGAAACCTCTCTTCTTTGATTTTCTTTTTTCTTTTTTTGTATATGTACGCCAAAATCCAAATCAAGTGTTCTATTATTACGGACATTCGAAGCTTGTAGACTTACTTGATTGTGGTTGTGGCCTGTGGACTTGTTTGATTAACTTTGGATATTAATTATGGTTTAGACTTAAGTCTTAGTGTTTGTGTTTTATTAAACTTGGATAATATTTATATTTTAAATTGATATTTATGTTTTAAATTAAGTATTTTAATCTTTAAGAGAATAAGGGGAAAAAAGGTCATGGCAAAAAAAAAAGGAAAAAAGTTAAACAGGCCTAAAGCCGGCAAGCTTTACATAAACGGGCCGGGCCTCCAAATATATGTACTTTTTCCGGCTCGGGTCTAAACAAGTCGGCCCGTTTTCCGACCTCTACTTGTGATCTCTAAGTTACACAAAGATAACTTTTTATTTATACCTAAAAATTTAGGTGGGTTGGGGTTGGGGCTCATTAGGGATAGGATATATTTTTAGACTTAAAGAGCACGTATAAATCACTTATCAACAATATCATTACATCGTTAACAGAATTCGAACTTACAACTTAATTGGTTATAACTACTTAAACATGATATCTCAAGTTGGAGTATGTGTGATGAAAATGCTTATGAGAGAACTATTCCTGCTTGAAGCCCAACTAGGCTTGCATGGATCCCGATTAATTAGAGTTCAATATGACTTTGGATGCCACGTGGTTCATTCCCAAAAAAATAAAAAATGAAAGACAAGAAGAGCATAGGCAAAGTAGATGAACTCGAGTATAATGCCTGATAGGGAAAAAAGGTCAATAAAAAAACTCATAATCTAACTGTTTGTCAATTACCTGAGCAGTTTTTATTGAACTTTGGCCAATTAAAATACATTTTATGCATTTAAAACTTCTGTTTGTATACCAACTTATAGAATATAACTTGGGTCTCTTGTTAAGAATATATGTAACACAAATCAGAGTTTAATATATAGACATCCTGCCCTGCGCCACATGATTATAACTGGGCATTTAGTTGAAAGTTTGATATTAACTATATGGTCTCATGTCCCACTTAATAGCTGGGATAATCATATAAAACATATACTCCCTCTTGTCCTTAACATCCTCTTGTCCTTAACATCATGTATTTAGAGATTTCATCTTTATCTTATATATAAGACCTATTTACAATATTGGTCAATATTTTCTTAATTTGTCCTTATTGATGCTTCGTCAATAATAATTAAGGAAGAAAGGGAATAAAGAAGAAATTAAAGAAGATGATTAGGGTATTTTAGAATATACATGTTATACTAACTAAACTACTTAACTTCTTTAATCTAATCAAATTAAGTAAACAGGTCTTATATTAAAGACCAAAGGGAGTACTATTTTAGTCAATCGTCTCTTCTTCATATAAATGTGATGTTGGCGTTTGAACTTGTAATTTACATGAAAACTGTCATATATTCACTTCAGTCCTAATTATAAGATAAAATTAACTTTTTTGAAGATATTAAGGAAACTAATTAAATTACTTTGAAGTGTTTATATGTCTATTTTTTTCTTCAAACTAATTAGTTTAACTAATAAATTAATATATAATCTAATGATACATAATATATTATATGATTAAGTAACTTATTTAACTTCCTTAATCTCTCTAAAAAAATCAACTTTATCTTATATTTAAAACCGGAGGTAGTACTATTTTACATGGTTTCGGTGAAATGAAGAGATCATGTCCTGGAAACAGAGAGTTTTTTCGGAATTTGATCTGGTCATTCATTCTAGTGCATGAAACTCAGGCATCACTCCAAAGAGGAAAAAACTTCTGGATGATCCACAACTTGAAAAGGTCTATTTAAATACATAACTTTATTCACTTGGACACAACAATAAACGATCTTTCAGTCATTAGCAGTCGCTTTAGGCTAAAAGTAACTTACAAATGTCACTATGTTGAGAAATAATATCTTTTTGTGGGGGCAAGCAATGAATTATGTCAATACTCCAATGTTTTCTAGCAAAAGTGTCACATAGAAAAGAGCTTTTTGTTGCCATGTTATGAACTAAATATAGAAGCACCCTAAACAGATGCTTAACCTGTCAAGTGTCAATGAATGTATTGATGTTTCGATCAGATTTAATTATTATTGAAGTCTACATTTGCCATGTATTGTCTTCAATAGTATTTTAGAATCTCGTATAGCCGGCCGAATGATTCCATTTTGACCGAAGTGGTCAACCTTGTTGGTTGATTTTTCTCATGAACTCACGCAACATATGTAAACACATTTATTTCAACATGAAAATAATAGAAAATGTTCATATGTAGTTAAAAAAGTAACGTATTTGACTAATATGACTGAGTCTAACGGAAGAAACTAATTTTTTTTTTCACTAAGTATAGGTAATTATGTATCCTCCTATTGGAGGTAATTCAATTTGAGGCACTAAATGTAAGTATCTCTTCCAACAGGGATTTAAACTTTGATTCACCACATTGTGAGGGACTAGTCCTTTCTGTGAGGCCCAACCCCATTAACACGAAAGAGGCTAGTTTCTCGTAATATGAGAAACTAATGTTTTTTAAATCCTTCTTGAGAAAAGTATCCATATTTAGTGTCCACCAGTATCAAAAAATAGCCCCCTCTATTTTGTAGCTGATGGGGACAAGTGCCCTCACAATTTCTTTTTTCTTTTAATAGTATATGCTTCACGTTCTAAGCATGATTGCATATATGTTTTCCTCTGAGTCCAAAATTTCTGCATCTATCACCGTGTATTATCATTTATTTCTTAGCAGTATAGCACATGAATGTCTTTTTCTGCCAAAGGAAATAAATGCTTATTACTCATGACCCCCATCACTTTCGGTTCTCCCATCTTTAACCTTGGAGCTCAGAGCACGAATAATATTTCCAACTCATTATGACCACATACCATATTAGCAAAGAATCCATTAAATAAACATAACTACAGTTGCTTGGTACATATCTAAACGAACTAGTAAATAAAAATAATACCTACTTGCTTCTCATTAGGGGAAAGATAGAGAGGTCTCGTTCATACCCCCACCCCAGAGAGAGAGGCACTAAATACACTACAAAGTCAAACAGAACATATCAATATCTCTCAACAATGCCATCGCGTCCTTTAAGCAAACAAAATTGAATATATAAATTATAGTAAGAACTCGTATAATCAATGATTGCATAACTATCATATAAATGACTAGAACAAATCTACATTGTAAAAGAACTCAGGCCTGCCTGTGCAAAGAATGCTCCACTAAAGTTTCTAATGAGGAGGGAAATCAAAGCAAAATATCGCCAAAAAGGAGGAAAGAAAAAAGGAATATCAATCAATAGTTGAGCAGAGAATACTTTATCCTCAGTACAATTTTTCCCTTTTCCACTCCAAGCTTAGCCCCTGTCACTAACCAATGACCAGGAATATCTTGGGGCCCTTTAGACATTTCCGTCATGTCCACAATCTTCGCCAATTTTCCAGAGTGGATTGAACTTTCATCCCTTTTGTCATCGGAGGTTCTCTTTGTTAAGGATGAAGATGCACCGTCTGCTCTTGCTGGAGCTGATGGAGTGGCGGGGTTGTGATCCCAGACTGACCGCCTTATTGTGCATCCCGGTACCTTGGAGAACAAAAGCTTGAGGTGTAAAACATTTTTGGCACCGAAATCCCAAACACCAAGCTGAGTTCCTGTGACAATATGAACGCCAGAGAGGTCCCCAATGCTAGTTTCTGTGTACTCAATTGGTGCAGTGCTGACATGGGAGAAGTTCTTCCATTTGATTGGCTCAAACCAGCGGCTATCTTGCTCCTCAGGACCTTGCCACTTTGGAGCTCCTATGGCCATGTGCACATCCCAGTGGGGTTGAAGGTTCTTTGGTAGGGAAACTAAATGCTGCAAATGAATTGCAAGTCGATTTTGTTTGCTTCCCTCCAGGCTAAGTCTAAGCCCAGTCACAGGCTTGCGACCCACTGTAACCTGAAACACCAGGTCATTTTGTTATTTGCCTAGGGAAGAAACATCAAAAGCATGCTTTCATCACGTTTAACAAGTGAAGGACCCAGATATGGCTCTGTTCTAAAAAATTTTCATACTTCATGTATTGTTTAATTCTACTAAATAACACACAGTTATATCAGTTGGCAATACCAAAACATCTGTGCTGTCTAGTAGTCCGATTTTTCCACCTCATTGCAAAAAAAATAATAAATTTAGTCTAAAATTGTTGTTAGTTTTGGATCTAACAACAGCTTTTAACAGTAATTTAACATTATTTTATATCAAAAGCCCATTTTGACTTGGCTTTTAACACCATAATCAGTCAAGTAGGATTTAGTAAACCATACCTGATCTGGACTGACGTAAAGCTTTGGTCCCATCAAGCTGAACTGGAGGGAAGGACAGACAGGCTCCTTTCTTTGTAGATTGTTTTGCTCTGGTGCCCAAACTCGAGTTATTTGGAAATCCAAGAAATACTGTAGGTCTTCAATAGGCGGTTTGTCTGGTAATATAACACAGATGAATTATATATAAACTTGATAAAATCACGATAACTTCAAGCTATCTAACAGTAGTTAGTATCAAATTTGTCCTAAAATCACAATTCATGCGATATTAGTGATGCACCTCACTTTAATATTATTAGCTCACGTTGACAGTAAAACACACAAGTGGCTAGTTCAAGTTTGACGAACTAGTGTGGTGAACATGGAACGAAACTGGATTAGGTTCAAACAAGGTTAAAGTTGAAGGCAGTATTTATACCACCTGATACGCAAAATTGTATGCTTTCCCACAAATAACTGTAATCATTTTTAAATTTCACACGCAGGCATTAATAAGGGAATTATAACTTACACTCCAAATAAAGGTCAATTGCACGGCTCAAATGTTTTACACCTGGCAATCCTTCGAGTAGAGAAACAATGGGAGTAAATGTCATGTTAATAACGTCTGGTGCCACTTTTACAGTCTCCACCCATTTTGTATGATTTTGCTCAAGATCATCCCCTCCTCTTCTTCTGAAAATAACAGTAACATCCTGGGCCAACAAATTGAAAGGTTAATTAATTCATATTTCCATAATTTACGCATTTGATGAGTGGAAAATAGAATGCAATAGCAGGAATGAAATCTTCATATGTAACAAGAACCGAGCCAAAACGTATTTTGCAAACTAAAGGAACCTGCATGAATATACACAGACAAAGTTATCAGCTTACTGAATATTAGCAGAAAGGGCATTTCTTGATACTAACCTTCTCCTTGTACCTTAAAGGGCCTGGACTTGACAGGTTTTTTACACCAAACCTATCATTTCCTATGTCCTCTATATAGTTCTGAATGTCTGAAGCTGACAAATTGGATGATTGGTGCTGCCTGATATAAACTACATCTCTTCCACCAACCGTTGCAGATGTAACAATATGGGTACCATAATTCTCAATAAAACTGAGAAGGAGAAACGGCAGAAGATTCTGATTAGAACTTAACCCCAACCATACCATCTAATTGATGTAATAAACAATTTCTTATTTTGAGGTTATTGTGGGGAAGGGGGACTAGCCTTCTCAAGAATCAAACTTAGAAAGGTTATAAATACGCATTTCGTGCAATCATTTACCACCATAATTCTGCAACTGGGAAAATTGTCATATTTTATTTTAGATCACATTTGATATATGAAAAAAGCAATGAACAATCAAAGGCTCAAACTAAGTATGACAAAGTGCATGCTTTTGTTGATATTTTCCTGCTATACCATTACAACCACATTTTGCATTGGGAATTTAAGGTAGTTATGGAAAATGATATCCAATACAAACTATAAGGATATTTTACTTTATTATATCACTACTCTCTTATATGGTCAAAATGTACAGAAGAAGATACAAATTAGGATAACAAAACCAAAAATACAAAGCCAATCACTTATTTTATCTATACATTGATAATATCCTCAGATTAAGTTTCAGATCTTACAGTTACTTAGGTAAATATATCAGTTCAAATTCACAGAAATTAATAAAAAAATAATTTACCTCGCCAATGCTGCTGGATCCCAAGAGTAAGGAACAGCACGCTTGATATCTTCATGCAATGCAAGATTTAGTTTATTTAATTTGACAGTGAACAATGGGAAAAAATATCCAACCATGGCAAGGGACTTTGTGGCTGCAGCATCAACCATCCAGGAGCCCGTGAAATTGAACATCGTATTAAAGCTTCCAAGTGGAATTTGTGCTGTTATGCCTGACATCTCATTAAAATGCTTTGCCATCTGGAAAATTAAACATTACAAGGTCACTAACATTGTTCGAAGAATAGAAAAAGTTGCTCAAATTCATCAGATAAATAGCCATTTATCTTGTGTAAAAGAAAAGCAACATGAGAAAAACAATTAATACATTCATGTACGGAACAAAGACATGATTTCGTTCACAATATAGTGATTCTGCATAAAGAAATCTCAAAGCTTGCAGTAAGCACAAAAGCAAAACCATGGAGTCTATGCAAATTTATACCTCCTAATCCATCAGGATGGCTATTCATCTATTTTATCTGAAATGAAAACCTATCATTGAAAGATTGGTAAAATGATAGGTTGTCAAGAATCATGAATGCCTAATGTCCCATTCATTTGAAAGGATTCCTTACATAAATGAAGCTTAACTGTGCTGACTCACATGGTGATTCTCCCACAGCAAACTATTGCAGTTTCACAATCCCCTAGAATATACTTTGACATCAGACCAGCACTGCCAACTATATACAATATGTAGTGTCAAATCAGCAATTCTGCCGGAAGACAAGACTAACAATGGACTAGGTACTCAAAGGAACTTGGAAGTTACAGAATAGAGGAAAAAGCCAAACTTGCAAAGGTTACTAAAGAAATTGTCCAGAAGTAGCTTCAAAAAGATACAGTGCATATCCATGACTTCTCAACTTCTTATTTCTTGGCTTTATTCTTCATTTCACAATTGCTTTATAATTGCCAGTTTTCCACAAAATTGCAAGGCTGTCAACAATCACAGCCGCCCAATGTAGTTTGGATGCTGGATCTTTCTGAAGAATTTTTGTGATTTTTGATCATCTAAGCTTTTTAGAAACTAGGTTTAATAATATTACACTTAAATAATCTCCAGAAGAACTTCTTCAGTAAGACTACTTTGTTCATCATAATCGAGGAATTAGTGCTTAATCTTATAAAGCCTGCAAGATCTAACATAATCCCTTGTTGGATATAGAGAAGACAAATAATTATACCTCATAAGCTTTCAGAACTTCAGCCAATTGGTTCTGATTTCTTAAGGCGTATCATAGTAGGGTTTTAATCAATTTAAAAATATGATGTTAATCAACTCCCAGATAATATTATCATACCTATTTGATTCAGGTGCACTGGTGCAAAACTTTCTCATTGTGCTACTATAGAATTTTAATATGTGGTAATATCTACCTAATTTATGGGTAACTAACACCTATTAATGGTACAATGTTACTGGAAACTTGAGGATGAAATTAGTAAAGCCTTCTCATTGCCCTAGTTAGAGGTTGCTCAATGTTAAAAGTGGCAGTTACTAAAATATTAGTTGCCAACACAATTGAATGTTGTTACCAACACAATGCACTTACGCATTCATCACACAATGCACTTACGCATTAATATGCACCACAGAATCTTCCTATGATTTATCAAAATGAGATGTTTGCCAATACACTCACAAGATCTGGAGCACGAACATCATATTACTACTTGCCCATCATTAGCCCAACCCAAACGGCTTTGGAAGAATGGCATAGCACATTTCAGTTTGATTATTAATTCCTATCCTTCAAAACAAAAGACTCAAGCAAACTTTTACTGGCAATGAAATGTACTTTCCCAAAAGTAGAAGTTGATTGTCTACTGCAAATTAAATCTAAATCTTTCTTAATTGGAAACGGCAAAGGTATAATCCACAGAAATCACATTGACTAGGAACGAAATGAATTAAACTACCAAAGGACCTAATTGAACTGTAGAGATATGTCAGGTGATTAGAGATGTGTCAGAATTCTAACCATTCTTAGATAACAAAGGGAGGCAAAGAAAAGAAACGTCCATGCGTAATCATTCTGAAACCGATACAAGTTCTATACATTGCAGAAATCAAATGGAGAAAGGAAAAGAAACGTCCAATTATAGAGTTAGGCACTGCATTGGAAACGTACGAATTGTAATTGGAATCTACAAGCCAACACTAACAAAGAGATGCAATTACAACAAAACAAAAAATCATCCACTAAAAACAATCAGAATTCTCATGCTCCCAGTTTTCTTTGGGTCTTCTTTCTGTGGAATACCGCTACAAGCAAGCCAAGAAATCAAAATCTAAAAGCAAAACGGATCAAAGCAATCACCTCATGGAAACTATACACCGGGGTCTTCTTTATACCACTCTCCCCTGGCGAGCCATCAATGTCAACAGAGACGTTGGGAATAAAAACACCATCAGAGATAACAAGATCCCTAGCATGGTCCTCGTCGAGGCGAACAAGCCTCGACCCAGTTGCCCCTTTGCAGTAGAGAAGACGAATATCGGAGGTGACATCGAAGCCTCGACCTAGAGCTTGGATTGAGTTGGAAAGAGTTGAAACGGGAGAATCAGAGCTGGAGCTTCTTATTGCAGTTGCTGTTGCTGGGTTATCCATGAATTGAAATGGAACCTCAGGATTCAGTGAAGGAAAGAGGAGGAGGAAGATGAACAGGAAAATTTCTGATTGGTTCGGAATTACATATTTATGTATTGCACAACATAGAGATTTTTTTTTTTTTTTTTTGAATTTTTCAGGGAAGAGAAAATATGAAGGGGAGCTTGGACTTTGTAGTTGGTGAGCTTCGTTGTTGTTGTTCTTTGCTTCGCTTGTCGTTCTGAAAGCCAGGCATTTGACTGGAATAACAATTGTGTCTGAAAAACGCGTTTTTTTTGGTATTCTGTAGGGACCACATACGCTTCTCTTTTATGCCTTGTGGGATATATTGAACTTGCGACTGTAGAAGTGGGACTGTGGTGGGAAGCCCAAAATAAGCCCGTTTGGTATGTTTCAACTCGGCTTCTTGTGGAGTCCAGCCACCGTTATTAAAAAAAAAAACAGAGAGAGATTCAAAAATTGAGTTAACAAAAAGAAAAAAGATAAAAAAATATCACTTATTCTTTAAAATCCTAAATTAATTTTATTAATAATAAGAGTAATGGAATTGATAAAAAAAGTATAGCAATTAATAACTCAAGTTTTTGGGAAATCACTAATTTAGAATTTTGAAGTTCAAGTGGTATTTTTTTGTCTTTTTCTTTAAAAAATATTTTTTAATATGGAAAAATGTATTTGATGAAGGGAAAATTCCACTTAAATACCATTTTAACTTTCAAAACCCCTAAAAGTCTATTAAAACATGGAAATGATAGAAAGGTGACAGAAGACTAATTTGAGATTTTGAAATACTGGTAATTTTACCATAATGCCTCTCAATTTTTTAAATTAAAAATGAAAAGGCACCCCATGCTAGAGCACCTCCACCGATTGGCTAACAGCTAGAGTTCTGATGGCCACTAGAGCTCCGAGCTATTTTTTAGGGGGGTTTATTTTGAAAAAAAAAACGAGAAGAGCCGGGTGGTGAGGGTGGGGTTTGAGCCCATCTCTTTTGGTCCTCCAAAAGGCATGGTGACCATTAGACCACCAAACCTTTTTGGTGTGTGTTTAATACAAATAAAGGTATAATGGTATTTGACCAAATGAGTAATGGAAATAACTAAAGGCGTAATAGTATTCACTAAATGAGTAATGTTATTAACTATAGGCCTAATAGTATTAAGGGTTAAGGAGCAAATTTATCAACAAGGTTTTAAGGAAGGAGCGTCACGCAATTATGTTTTAATGGGGGCAAAAATACATATAAAGTTTTAAAAGTGGAGCATCCAGCACAAAACCGTTAAATTTGACCTAACGCCGTTAGTGGTTTTCTTCTCTAATAATTTAATGTCGTTGGGTCAAATTTAACGGTTTTGTGCTGTATGCTCCACTTGTAAAACCTTTTGTGCATTTTTACCCCTTTTAAAATATAATTGTGCTAGATGCTCATTCCTTAAAACTTCGTTGGTAAATTTGCTCATTAACCGTAGTATGTACTAAACGAGTAATGATATTGACTAAAAGCGTGATGATATTCATTAAATGAGCAATGTTATTAACTAAATGAATAATATTATTGATTAAAGGCGTAATAGTATTAATTACATGAGTAATGGTATTGACTAAAAACGTAATGGTATTCGCTAATGAAGTAATGTTATTTACTAAAATTGAGTAATGATTTACTCATCTAATCAATATCATTACGCCTTTAATTAATAACATTACTCATTTAGTGAATAGCATTACACCTCTAATAAATATCATTACTCATTTAGTGAATATCATTAAGGCCTTTAGTAAAATATTATTACTCCTTTAATCAATATACTTAGGCATTTAGTCATTTCTATTGCTTATTTAGTTAATATTATAACTCATTTAGTGAACGTCATCACGTCTTTAGTCAATGTCATTACTCGTTTAATCAGTATAATGATATTATTATTTGTATTATACATATATATTCTTATATATATATATATATATATATATATATATATATATATATATATATATTTAAAGGGCATAGAGACCCAATGGTCACCTTGTTTTTAGAAGACTAGGGGGTGGGTTCAAACCCACCCTCGCTGCTTAGCTCATTATTATTTTTTTTAAAAAAATAAACCCTCGAAAGAACAACTACCGGCACAGAAGCTCTGCTGGCCAGAATGTGCCAGCCAGTAGGCATAGCTCCAGTGGCAGGCCAACGTGGTGCTCTGGCAAAGGGTGTCCTTTTTTTTTATTTAAGAAATTGATAGGCATTATGGTAAAATTACTAACACTGTAAATCCCAAATTAGTCTTCTATTACCTTTTTGTCATTTTTATGTCTTAGCTAACTTTTTAAGATTTTAAAAGTTGAAATGGTATTTAAGTGAAATTTTCCCATTAATAAACTGGTCGTTCTTCTCAATAGAAAGTTAAGTTATTTGTTGACGGTCAATATATATTAGGAAAAATTATACTCAAGTGTCAAGAAAAAGGAAAATAAAAATAGTCCTTTAAAATTGTAAAATGAAAAATGATCTCATGAAGTTGTTAGTAACCCGCTCATGGAGCTATCAATGAGATTATTTTTTCATTTTATGATTTCAATAGACCATTTTTTTGTTTTCATTCTTCCTTAAGACTTGAGTGTAAATGTCCCTATATATATTACTTGTGTTTTATTCAAAAAAAAAAAAAGTATTACTTATGAAAAAAGAGGATATGAATTCAGGTGTCTGTTGGGATTTTTTTGGTGAAACGTACGAAGGTCATTTTATATTATAAATAAACATATTAATAAAAAGTTTTCTCATTCCTCTACAAATATCAGACAACCTTTTAATCCTCACTTCAACTCACCTACATCCGTCAAACACCCTTCACAGTACCAAACAGGGCCTTAATCCTTTTATGGGTTTCTCTTTCTCTCTTCTGATCACTGACTAGTGTGAAATCTTAATTGCTATGGATATTTTAGGGCCCATTTGGTACACTGGAATTAGACTGTTGGAAATGGAAATGGAATTTAATTCCATGTCTTAAGTGTGTTTGGTATGGTTGAAATAGTCATGGAAATCATTTCCATGTGGAAGCCAAAATCACCAATTCAACCAAATTGATTTCCATCAAGAAAGTAAAAATTTGCAATTCCACATGATTAAATTCTATCATACCCTTCAACCTTCGCATGACCCCACCCACCACCCACCACATTCTCCGTCGTCCTTCCATTGATCCGCCCGCCGCAACTTGTGCCCACAAACATGACGGCAACATCCCACGGATCTTCGGCCTCATCTTCTCCCCATCTTCATCTTCGCCTTCTTCTCCATTTTTGCCAGCAATCGTGCCACGATATTGAAGATTTTAGATATGCCATGGAGTTGATTCCAAAAGGCGAGTCCTTGAATTTCAGATCTGCCATGAATATTTCAAACCACACGAGTTCTTGCAACTGCCATGGAGATGTGGAGTGAAGTTTCTGAGATTTGCAACGATGTGGAAGATTTTTGTTTTTTATTTATATGGGCATTTTGGTATTTTTGTATAAAAATTAGATTTCATTTCCATAGCATACCAAACATACTTTTAAACCTCATTTCCATATTCATATCCATATCCATTTCCATCAAAATCAATTCTAGTATACCAAATGGGCCCTTAGGGTTGACTAATCTCCTTTTCTTTTAGTATTCCACTTTTCATCTGGGTATATTTCTGAGGATACCATAGTATCTGTTCTCTCCATAAATATATCAAAAACAACATAAACAAAATGAACTCAACAAATCTAGAAATTTTGTTTTGTGCCTACATTTTACTAAGGAAAATGACTGAAAAAGAATTTACCATCTTTTCATTTTTTTTTATACGTTACCTCTATCTAAAATAACTGTAATTTGAGATCTTGGCTTATTTTCAGAATATCAGCCATTTTAATAAAGGAGTATTAATTATTTTTATAATCCAACCCTTGATAATAATAACAATCACGAGTCAAAGAATCTCAGATGCGCTCTTTATTCATTAATTGAAATTAAGTGGTATTGATGTCAAACTTGATTATTTACTTCTTTTATTTTCCGGTAAAATGATATATATATATATATATATATATATATCTCTCTCTCTCTCTCTCTCTCTCTCTGCTTTGATAAAACAACTTGTGTAATTCATTCCTGTTCTAACAGGTAAAATGTATAGTTATAAACTTATAATCCAAGCAGCATCTCCCTACTGATGGGAGACACGGTATAAATCTCATCGCCAAATCATAAATAATACTCCCTTCGCTATTAATTATAAGATAAAATTTACTTTTTTAGAAAAATTAAGGAAATTAATTAAATCTTTTTAGAGTATTTTTATTTTTATTTTTTTCTCCAAACTAATTAGTTTGACTAATAAATTAATATATAATCTAAAGATACATAACATATATAATGATTAAATAACTTATTTAACTTCCTTAACCTCTCTAAAAAAAGCCAACTTTATCTTATATTTAAGACCGAAGATAGTATCACATGGTCAATCCTTTAACACAAACATATCAAATAATGATTTTATGTTAATTAAAGATTAAGGTATAAAAATACCTATAAATCTTTTTAAAAAGTATATTTGGCACCATAAATATTTTTTAAGCGTAAAAGTGTCCATAAACTTTTCAAAATAAGGGTAAAAATGCCTACACAGGCTTCTATTTTGTAAGGACTATATTATTATTTTTTTAATGATTATTTAATTAAAAAAACTCAATCCTCTCTTTTCTCCCACTCCCACCTCTTCCTCTTCAGGCACGGTCTTAAAAAATAGAGCATGTGGGTGCACTCTTCATATTTATCATTTCTCATGGCTTCCCCTTTGAACTTGAGTTCTCAGGAGGAGGCCATGAGAAGGCATACAAGTATTTGAGCAACATGAAGAGTGCACCCACGTGCTCTCTTTTTTCTTGTTCGAGAGCTGCCTGAAGAGGAAGAAGATGTAGGAAGAGAGAAAGGAGTTTTTTTATTTAAATAATCATTAAAAATTAATATTATAGATCCCACAAAACAAAAGTGTTTGAGGGCATTTTTATCCCATTTTAAGAAGTCCATAGACACTTTTACACCTAAGCAAATTGTATGGTGCCAAATATGCTTTTTAAAAAATTGTATAGGTATTTTTGCATCTTATTCCTTAATTAATTTTTTTTTTTCGTTACTTTTGTACTTCTTCCTATCTTTTTTTTTTTTTGAATACAAAACCTATAACAAGGTTACATAGAAGAGACTAATCCCAAGAGGGAACGACAACACAAACAGTCAACCATGATCAACTACCGCCTCCAGAACACTTCTTCCTATCTTAAATATAAGGCAAAATTCATTTTTTTAGATAATTAAGAAAACTGATTAAATTACTTTAAAATATTTATATTTATCGTTTTTTCTTCAAACTATTTTATTTAAAATATAAATTGATATATAATCTAATGATACAAAACATATGGTATAATCAAATAACTTATTTAATTTTCTTAATCTCTCAACAAAAAAATCAAGGGAGAATGACAGAAAAATATCATTTGAACTTCAAAATCCTGCTGACAAGAATGGTAATGGGATTGACAAGAATAGTAATGGGATTGACAATGCAAATCTTTGTCAACGGACTAATTGGGGTTTTTGAAGTTCAAGTGGTATTTTTTTGTCATTCTCCCAAAAATCAATTCTATATTGTATTTAGGATTGAAAGGAGTACTTTTTTTTTTCCAAACTTCTATACTTTCTCTAGTTCTAATATAAGACAAAGTGGATTTTTTTAAAAAATATTAAAAAAAATAATTAAATTACTTGAAAATATTTATATTTATCATTTTTTCTTCAAACTATTTTACAAGTTATAAACTTTGCCTAGATTATAAACTGATGTATCATCTAAATATATATAACACATGATACAATTAAATAACTTCTTTAACTTCTTTAATTTCTCCAAAAAAAATCAATTTTATCTTATATTTAAGATTGGAGAGAGTATTATTTCTACCATTCAATTAATGAAAAATAAAATCCAGACATATTTAACAATAAAACAACCTCGGCAAAGTAAGAAAATTCCGAGAAACATGGTTAAATATTGATTCATAGTTGAGGGGAACAACAAAACATGTAGCATCAGACGGATGATCATCTGGGGAAAAAAAAGTGCAAATTGCAATTATAATATCATAATTCAAAACATGATAAACAAAAACAAAGGGCTCTTGTCTATGAATCTTTGGTTACTCCTTTTTCGGTCTCCTGGTAATATTCCTTGCTAGTTGCAGAACCCCAAACCAAATCCTAAACCCCATAACTTGAGATTTCATCCATGATATTAGCCACAACCTCCTTGCATTCTCTGAGAACTTTAAGTCCCCTGTTAATCCTCTCTCTCCTCCCAGAAACTGAAGGAGGTTCCACCAGCAAGCTTTCAATACCACCCCCACATGGACCCATCAAATCATTAATAATCGCTTGCTCTAGATCCCTATTCACAAGGCTGTTGATACTGAACTGAAGATGAAGAGCAGTACTGTCAATTAGCCTCCTCACTACAACCTTCCAATATGCAGTGATCCTCACCTTCAAGTCAAATGCTTGATCAATATCAGGTGCTGTGTACTGTCCTAGATGAGCAATTTCAACTTCTCCAAAATCTTCAAGCAATACCTTATCACGTTGCTTAAGATTCACACCCATCGTGAATACACCTTTCTGAGCCATTAATCTGTTGTATTCAGAACTGTACTCAGGATTACAAGTGTAATCCGTGAGCTTCTCCATTTCCACTATTCCCATCACGTGTTTGATCGAATGCTCCTTCATCTTAGCACTAAGATTCCTCCCTGCTCTTCGAGTACACTTCTGAAGAAGCTCATAGTGTTCTGTGTGACGCATCAGAACATTAAGCACCACTCCTTCAAGGTAGTCCCATACCTTATTGATAAACTCAACTGGGATGCTTGAAATCCCTCTCACTTTACTGTGCAGGACAGTTAAAAAAGCAGTGCGAGGCATGAAGTTTGGTAGCCCAATGCACTTGGCTTCCTCAAGAACCTTTAATTCCGCCATCAAAAAGTTCTTAGCTGGATCACTAACAGGACATGTGTGGAGATCATTTGAGTACTGGTTCAGCATATCAACAAGGCGAGCAGTGCAATGCATGTGCTTCTCATCTGGGCACTCATCAAATTCTCCTCTGATCAGGATTTTCTTCAGTGATTCCACAGCTAAGCCGATTTTGTGCATCACAAGACTCATTGCTTCGGCTACTGAAGCAAGATTCTTGGGCAGACACTCAAGTTCAGATAGATAAAAACTGAACTTGTCATTGATCTTTTTCACTATCTCTGGCAGTGTCTTGGATATGCTAAGCGCTTGAAGCTTAACCAGCTTCTGTGCCAAAACTGGAACACCCACAATTGATGAATCTATTTTGGACAGAAGTGGGTGAGTCTCAAAGAGTTTAGCTTCTTCCACAAGAGCTTCTTCATAGGACTCATCCCCTATACGATTTCTCACACACACATAACCAAGACCAATATTCACATCATTAGAAGTTATCTTCTCCAGAAGGCCTTGTGGGGCCAAGTCAGGCTTTGTGACCACAGCCAGAGTCCTCTCTCCAGATTTGTCCACACTCTGTGACATCCTGATGGATTCACAGGTAGGAAAATCAACCGTAGCTGCTAGAACGTTGAGAATAATGCTCTCTTCTGGCTTTATATACTCCATGATAATGTCCTTAATCTGGTCATAGATATCCTCAGGCTGGCCACGAACAGGGACCCTAGTAATACCAGGAAGATCGACCATAGTGAGATCAGGAACACCATTCTTCTTCACCAGCAAAGTTAATCTCACATTGGATATGCCTTTTCCATTGCCTGCAAGCTCATTTGTGGCAGCATTAATGGCGTCAGAGACATCGGCCTCATTGGTATGCACAGATTTACCATTATATTCCAAGACCAGCTCTGGTTTGGGAAGATGATGGTTTTGGAGCCTCATGATGAGAGGGACCCTGGTGACAATGTCTTGGCCGCGTGGCAGGCTGATTCCGGCAAGGGATTCGAGGACACTGGACTTGCCGGAGGACTGGTCACCGACGACCACAATGGAGGGAAGGTGGACACCTTCTTGGGAGATGTTGAGGCGCCTGAGGCTTTCAATGGCATCAAGAATAGGACGAATCCACTCGTTGTAAGATTTTGCAATGGGTGCGACATTGAGGGGCTGAGGTTGGGGATGGAGGATGATAGAGTTGGTGGTGGAAGCAGTGAGAGAGGTTAGGCTTAGTGTTACCATTTCTGGAGAGAGAATGGGGAAGTGGAAGGAAGGATCAAAGGAATGAGTGCGAGAAAACTGAATATCAGGCACAGAGAAGACAGAGGCCACGATGGGATTCATATATAAAAGAAGAGATTTGAAAAGTGAGGGGATATGGCGCGAAAAAGGTGGGAGAGATGGAGGTAATTGGTGTTTTTTTTTGACCAAATGGTAATTGGTATTGATGGAACGGATGACAAGGGAAGATAGTTTCAGTAATTTTAGGTTTGATTAGAGAAGATTTAGTAGCATTTTAAATTTTAGGAAAAATTTCATTTGACCCCCACAGTAGACATTTAATGTTAAAGAATTCACTGCAGTCTTCGCACTAAATTGAAATTAATCTTTTTGATGAAAAGATATTTATACCTTTATCTTATATATGAAAATTTTCATATGTTCTATAAATAGACATATTTAATTTTTAAATTCTTATGTGTCTTATAAATAACATGTATTTTTATAAATATGTTTCTTGTTTTATACATGGCCAAGATGATTGTAAAATTTCATTTATTTATATTGTGAATAAGTATATCGTAGAATTTCATTTATTTATATTGTGAATAAGTATAGTTAATTTATAAATTTTCCCATATATCTTATAAATAATCATAATGAAATTTCAGAAATTCTTGAGATTGTTTGATCGGTAATAAATGGCTACAGAGTGCCCGTCATTTTATTGCTTCTTTTATCTACCCCTACATCAGTGACTTGTGAGTTGTGGGAAGGCCAGTGGGAACAGGGGAGCAGAGGGAGAGAGCAGCTTTAGTGGAAACCAGCAGGAGCCTAGCGGCGTGGTAGCACGTCAGTCAAAGGCCGAACGGTGAAGGAGATTTTTGAAGATTCTGTTTGGACTTTGGCGTAAAGATTGGAACTTTGGAAGGAATGGTGAGGGGAAGAAAAGGAGGCAGAGGATATAGAATTCATGGTTTTGGCTTTTGCATGGAAGAATGTGATGTTGAACTTGTTGGGGGTGTAGAAGGGGGTCAGTACAGTTTACAGGATTGGTTGACTTGGAATAAGTGTTCGATTGGAATAATTTATTTTTAGATAATAAGTGTTTATAAATCGTGATTTACAATATACGAAGTAAATATATGAGAGGAGCTTTATCTCGACTTATGTAATAAGGACTTGTTATCCAAAAATAAGCTCAACCAAACACATACTAAACCCCCTGCAAAGAAGTCCAATCCAAGCCTACAAGGTTCATTGGTTCAAGTTCCACCAAAGCTATTGTGCCAATAATTACCTTCTTGCCGGCAGTAGGGACTCTGCCAACTCCGACCATTTCTGTGTATTGGGGGGGGGGGGGTTTTAACAACTGTACATTATAATTATTTATAATTGAAGGAGATCTGATCTTGTCTATGTTGGATTAACTTTTAAAAGTTAATTTTTATGATTTACAAGATAAGTAAGGAAAATGGATTTTGTCTCAATTTGCAAAAAAGAAAAGAAAAATTCTAAAATTATGATTTCAGAATTACCCAAACAGTCAAGTGACATTTTTGTCTAACAAACCAATAGCCTTGGTTTCAAACTTAAGAGTGAATTTTCTAAACAATAAAATAACCCCAGTCGGAAAAAATTAGATCTTTTTCGTAAATATTAAGTATACTACTTGAATCAAAAGAGCAACTTCTCCCACCAAATCTTCCTTCCAATTAATCAGCGATGACTAATACAAAAAATTTTGGAAGTGATTAAGGTGACATTTAATTCTTTTTTTACGAAGGTGACATTTAATTCTAATACATTAACATCTGATATTACACCCTTACAAATTGACATAATCCAATTATTATGATTATTGTTTACTTATAAACTGAGATATATTTTTCTAATTTATTCTCATTGATACTCCCTCAACCATAATCAAGGGGGGAAAAGAGAAGAAAATTAAGAAATTGACTAAAATGTTTTAAAAAATACACGTTATATGAACTAACTTAACTAACTTTCTTGTTCTAATCAAATTAGGTAAATATGTTTCATATTAAAACTCTGGAGGGTGTATAAAATACAGTAAAACAAAGATATACAAAAGATTCAAATCTTCATGCTCATATCGATTGCAATTGGTTAGAATAATTATGCTTTTCTAATGTGAATGAATGTATGCTGTATACAATAAGAATTAAAGAAAATGGGTTAAAAGAGGGGAAATTTGATATTATGTACAGCCATAACTTCTTATATCCATCACCCTCTCGCTACATACATACTGCAAAATTGTAGAGTAAATTTGATTATTAGGGTCAAAATTTTAAACCCAACACAGTGGAGGCAAATAATCCAATGTTCTATCTGCTAAGAATCCATCAGGGCGTTGTTGAACTTGCCTTTGAAGGTGAAATCTCAGTTTGGTGGACGAAATGATTATCCATAGAACGACCAGTTAAAGTATTGCCAGATTCTAAGCTGAAGGTATGGAGTGAAGCTGAAGAAGAATGAGTTGGGCTTCCATTCAAACTCTGCCTCGACCATTTATCAAGATCTCTCAAGGCTTTAAACCTCAAATCTTCATTGTAAGCACCTGGTTCTGGAACTACATTTGGAATCTCCATTTTTCCTTCAAGCATATTTACAGCCTCGGACATTGTCGGCCTAATTGATGGTGTTGCATTTGTGCACAGAAGAGCTACTTTGAGCACTTTCTCTGCTTCGCTTTCATTAACGTTTGACCCTATTCTCTCATCTACCAGCTCCATTAACTTTCCACTTTGTTGCAGCTGACATGCCTGCAATTGAAATTTCGCCATCGACCATAAGCAACTAAATTTAAGTTGGGAATGAAAGATGTATTACAGTTGCTATACTAATATTATTGTTGGTTCTCACATTTTGATTGAATTTTGGTTTTGCTCCTTATAGTTTCAAATCGTTGGTTTTAGTCTCTATAGTTTCATAAAGACTTAGTATCAAAACTCGTTTGAAGTATAGGGACTAATCATTAAACTCAGACCAATTTTTTATAAAATTACAGAGATCAAAACCCTTGAGGGATTAAAAACAAAATTCAATAAAACTGTAAGAATTAATAATGAAATTAATCCTATAATATATTACACTTCTCATCTGAGAGTCAACTAAAGTTGAACTTCCAACCCCTTGGTGACAGGAGTCGTAAAAAATCATTCTATCTTACACAAATTGTCAAGTAAAGACCAATGGCTAGTTATTAGAATTTATAATAGTATGTAAACAAAAAAGAGAGAGAATTTATAGTAGCAACATACCCAATCTAGAAGACAAACAGCGCCATTATCAGGCATATAATTGTTGTTGCTTTTCCCAGTAACAATTTCTAAGGCTAAGACACCAAAACTGTAAACATCTGCCTTATATGTTAGATGGCCCCACAACGCATATTCCGGAGCCATGTATCCTCTGCGGAGAGAAAATGATGATCAGTAAATTATATAAGCACTAATTATCAAAATCACAGTCATATGATTTGAGCATAGACAAGTTACATAGTTCCCGCAACTCGTGTTGTCATGTGCGTGTTCTCTCCTTCATTGAGCTTGGCCAAACCAAAATCTGATATTTTAGGATTCAAATTGCCATCGAGTAACACATTAGTAGCCTTGATATCTCTGTGCACAATCTTTAACCTTGACTCTTCATGAAGGAATGCAAGACCTTTTGCAACGCCAATGCAGATCCTAACTCTTGTGGGCCAATCCAGATGAATCCGATTGTTTTCATTGCCTATAAAACATCATTAAATGACAAGACAAAGAATATCTAAACATTACTTTCTCCCTTCTAATGTTTAAGGGAGGAGAGCCAGAAAGGTGTCAACATGGTGTCACAATTTTAGTTGAGAAGAGTTATAGGGAATTAGGGATGGAAATAGGCCAGATTCCTACGTAAAACTTAGCCTAGCTTATTTAGTAAATAAGCCCTATATTTAAATAAACAGGCTAGACATATTTTCACAAGGCCTAGCCTACAAGCCTCTAGCCTGGCATATATAACTTTTTTTAATTTATGCCAATATATAAATATATATAATATCATCTAAATAATTTTATAAATTATTTATAAATTCACCAACTCAGCCTTAATCCTAAGTTTCACATCCCATCGTCGTTCACACACACTCAAACCTTACATTCACACCAATCATCTACCCCCTACCTCTCTTCTCTTTAATTGCTCAATATGGCAATGCTAACTCACTCCCCCTCCCTTGATTCGCATTGTCCACTAAAGCATAATAATTGTTCTTAGTTTATTTTAATGCCAAATGAAATATTATAATCTTAGTAAGAGGAGTTTATCCCCATTTACGTGGGAAAAGTAAAAGGTAAAATCCAGTTTTATCTACTGCTTGTTATGCTTGATCGATTTCAGAAAATTTCTCATTAGTCAACACACAATTAGTTTTTCTTATTCCTACTTACTCAGACAACTATTGTCGCTAGGCATTCTTTTCTCTTCTTAGTAATCCCTTATATTACGACAAGAATGTATCTCAAGCTTTTAAGACATAATGTAAGATTATAAATAGGCTTGAAGGGTTATATATAAATTTGGAAGTATAGGCTTTAAAGGCCTAGATTTTAAGTAGGCCTTTAAACAGACTTTGTTAGGCCTTTTGAAGGCTCAAGCTCAGGCCTAAAACAAAGCCTACATCCAGGCTCAGGCTTCGGCCCAGACTTTAAATTTCTATTGCAAGCCCAAGTCTATTTAGATAAGGCCTAGCCTATTTCTACCCCTATAGGGAATCTATTTTTAACAAAGTTCTGATCATGATTCATGACCACTCCACAAGTGACATGTTTAGAAATTTATGGCCAAGTGATGACTCACCAAATAAAGCACGGGCGAGGTTATTATTTTCCATGTACTCATACACCAATAGTAGCTGATCCCCTTCAATGCAAGATCCATAGAGTTTCACAAGGTTAGGATGATGCAAACAAGATATTAGGCCTATTTCATTTAGAAATTCACGATTTCCCTGCCGTGACATTGATGATAGCTGCTTGACTGCTACAACAGTACCATCAGGTAACTGACCCTGCATTCGTATAAATCAAATCAACATCCCTGGACATAAAGGATTTTCATTTGGATGAAAAAGATTATCTGAAATTAAGTTAGAATACCTTGTATACGGGACCAAAACCACCTTCCCCAATTTTGTTATCAAAAGAGAAGTCATTAGTGGCCGCTCTCATCAGTTTGATGCTGAAAGTTCCTGTCTGAATATCTACTTCCATGGAATCCAAGAGAAAGAAAAGTGTATTTCAACCATTTGTTTAACTTTTTGATAACTTGCTTCAGAGAAGGAAAAAGTAAAAAGCATCTCTGAACTTCAAAAAGGTACTTATCAAATACATAGTATAATAGTAATTGCCAAGAGATTGTAACCAGTAGATATTGGAGTAATGCACGAAAAGAAAAGGTAACTAATGAATGGGAACACTAAAGTAGGGCAGAAGACAGTTAAGTCCAAAAAATTGTAACAGCAGAGAACTCCAATGGAAACGAAAACATTAAGGCAAAGACAGAAAAGCACCGATCAGATGTTACAAAGATAACGTTATATAGATCCATCCACTTGTATCATTAAATACATTAGTGGATAACGTTATATATTTATTCATTTATAAGTAAATAACTCCCTAATAATTAAACTCAAAGTAATCACCCAGGTACTTTGGCCATTCAAACTTTTTTCTCCTTCCCTGATGGAAGCTTCACAGGATAAAGCCTTGAAAATGATAAATGGGAGACAGGCTTCACCTTCTGTCTGTTGAAGTTTTCCTCTGAAACAGCCTTTCCACCAAATGATCCCTGCCATAAAAAGCACTAAGCATAGAGCAGCGATTCCAATTGCAATGAACTTGCTAACCGCACTATTCTTTCCACCATTTGAGCAAGGTCTGGAATCTGAAAAAAATACAGAAAGACATCAAAATGATATAGAAATCACCTGATTTTATGAATCAACATGTTTGTCCAGCTTACTGATCTTGTAATATAATAGATGATCAATGTAACATTTTTAAAGTTAAGATTGAAACTTTATTTGAAAGGCAAGGTGCATCAACCATGTAGAAAGGTAGAAATGAGGGGGGGAAAGGATTGAGTGAATAACTAATATTAAGCTACTGATAATAAGGAGGAAGAAAAGTAGAACCAAATACAGTAAATAATTGGATGTGAGTAGTAAAGTAGTCCATGAAAAACTAGACTCCAAGTTAAATCCGGTCTAGCTCCGTTCAATATTGTTCATTCATATGGGTAGCCATCAGAGACCATAAAAGACGGGCAAAAAGCATACAATCTATTCTACAATTATCTTCTATAAAAACACACTAAAAAGTCAATAGTAATACTGGGAGGCAAAGATAGGATTACTGCCACCACAATGACATTTAAACTGACCAAAGAATAGGTGTCTGAAGAGTCGTATAAGTCCCCTAAAGCTAGAAGCAAATGAAGTGCGTGAGACTGTAGTGGTACAAGGATGCCAGGCTACAAGGATGAGAGTAATGCAAAACACCAAAATAAACAGGAGGGAGAATTTGTCCAAATAACTTACCAGAAACAATAGACAATGCTGACACAATGGGACCATAAACTCCTTTATCAGGAATTCTAGTTGTTCCTTTTCCGGCCCATTGGAACCGAATCTCCAAGACATGATTTGTGACACTGACATTATATATTGGCAGTATCAGTGGTTTTCGAGCAACATTTGTCTCACTCTCAATATTAAAATCCTTTCGAATTAATTGTTCCTGAAAAAAAGTTGTATTTTTAAATCCTGATCTGGAAATTAAGGCTAAATCATCAGTCTGGCCAATTACCTGAACATAGATATCGAATATGCGCCTCCCAAGACTTGTATATGTATTATCATTTGTGAACTTTATTTCAGAAAAGTGGAGATTTACAGTGTAGTTCCCATTTTCCATGCAATTATGGAAATACGTAAGTGAAAGTGGAGATATACGAGCTGTCGAATATAGTTCAGGCAAATTTGAAGATGGCAGAGATACTGTGTATCTTATGTTCTGGGAGTCAAAATCATCCATGAAGTCTCCAGTACTACTGAACCCCCAATTATCACTGTTGCTATAGTAATATGTTGCTGAACCGCCACCAACATCTCCATCCCCTAAATAAAGGATTTCTCCCTTATTTTCTGTCACCTTTACATCCATCCCACCACTATTTATGTGCAAGCAAGTTGAATCTGACATAAGACAGTTAAGATAGCATGAGAAGGAAAAACTTGCATTTTTACTCAGTAAAAGCACAAAATTTTAGGTTTAAGCTGATTGTCGGTAAAATTACTCATTTACAAGAATTTCACTCTTTATCATCTCTGTAACTATGCCTGGATTGCTTAATGGAACCTTTGTGAACTAAGTTACTGACATGCAAGTTTCCAATATTAAGTAATTGTAGTCCATAATGTTGAAGCTGACAACAAATAAACACAAGCTTACGACTTCAACTGAAACTCATAATGTACAGTAACTTGTGATATTGATGATCCAAACAGTACACACTTACACCGTTGACAACTGAAATTCTCTAAGCAAGGAACATATTCTTTTCTGCCAAAAGAAGGATATACAAATAAGTATATTTTCACCTTCTTTCATCCAACAAAAGAACCATGAGAAGAGAAACTTACAACTTGTTCTTCCTTTTAAAGCTTCTGAACAAATTCAGATACAAGTTCCTGACCAAGTGAAACAACATGAGACGGTTTTCAGTATAAGACAAAACTGAATTTTGAAATATTAAACAAAAAATATTCTAGTATTACAAATGTTTTCACATTCTGACATGTTATCCTGACAAGCAGGTTGCTCGGGACCTCGCCAAGTAAAGTTGTTGTATGAAAGATCACTGGTCCAACAAGGGAACTTCCATCAGAACAAGAAAGAGACATCCTAAATCAGTCTAATTACATGCTTACCATGAATAATGATATTTTCAACAGTAAAGGCCAACTATTGATTTTATATCATTAACAGCATCTGTAAACCAGAAGAAAAGGCCATCTTAAACAGTCTGATTTAAGTGTCCCCCAACCGAGAGAAAACAAAACATAAGACATCCAGCAGCAGATACAACACTCAGCATCTGATGTTTTATTGCCATTTATTGAGCATGGGCAGGGCTGGGCAAGGCATGGCAAATGCCCAATGCCCGGTGTTAAGCACTGAACAAGGGAAGGTATTTTGGTAATGAACTAAAGGAAATTAAAAATTACTCTGTTATACAAGTATCTCGCTAAACTCTCTAGAACAGCCCAAGAGGATCTCCAAACTTTAGTAATTCTCAGAAAATATTCAATGCTCTATTGAGAAGGCAAAAGGCCAAATTTATAGAAGTACAGAGAGATAAAATCTAATCCAAAATTCAAACTAGGAAATCCAAATAATATAAAAAATACTAGAATAATATCTAAAATCCTATTCAAACTAAATAATATCAAAAATACTAAAATAATATCTAAAATCCTACTTGTGTATATTCCACTTATTTAAAATAATATTGCAGAAATCTGGAAAAATAATAAATATTACTAAATAATTCCTAATTAGTCCTGAGATGCTTATTCTTTCCGGAATAAATCAATCTATAGCGATTTGGGTCGCTATCATTTCTCCCCCCTTGGAAAGTCGACTTGTCCGCAAGTCGAAAAGAAGGAAACTAGGCAGCCACAAGATCATATTCCTCCCAAGTAGCCTCCTCAGGAGGATGTTGTTCCCATGTTATGAGTACTTCCAAACGGTGATCAGGGGTCCATCGATGTCGCAAAACATTGGAAGGTGTAAGGAGAAGCTCCATATCAGCAGAAATAGGAAGTGAAGGAGGTGTGGCGGTGAACTACCCATGTGCAGGGCGAAGTAGTGAAACGTGAAAAACTGGGTGTATTTTGGCATTAGGAGGAAGTTCGAGTTTATATGCTACCTTGCCAATCCGCCACAACACCTTAAAAGGCCCAAAAAATCTCAGGGACAATTTCTCAAACTTGGAGCGAGCCAAAGAGCGTTGGCAGTAAGGCTGGAGTCTGAGCCAAACAGCGTCCCTAGGAGCAAAAACAAGGTCCCGGCAGTGTTGGTTAGCATGCAACTTCATGCGGTGTTGAGCCTTGAGTAAGTTCCCCTTTAAAACTCGTAACATTGCGTCATGGGTTTCAAGTTGGTCTTCCAATTCCGCTACCCTAGTCTCGCCTCATACATAAGGAAGGAGGGGCGGTGGATCCTGACCATAAACCAGTTTGAACGGAGTAATGTGGGCAGCGACATGATACCCTGTGTTAAAAGAGAATTCGGCCCAGTAGAGGAACGTACTCCATTGCTTTGGTTGCTCATGCGCAAAACAATGTAGGTAAGTTTCAAGGCAACGATTAACCACTTCTGTTTGTCTATCTGATTGGGGGTGGTAAGCTGTGCTCATGTTCAAGCGAGTTTGGCTTAAGCGGAACAATTCTTGCCAAAAGTGACTAAGGAAGAGAGGATCTCTATCAGAAACAATAGACCATGGCATGCTGTGTAAACGAACTATCTCTTGGCAAAAAGTGCTTGCAACAAACTTAGCTGTAAAGGGATGAGAAAGAGCAATACAGTGACTGTACTTACTTAGGCGATCCACCACCACCAAGATGACGTCAAATCCCCTTGATTTGGGGAGTCCGGTGATGAAGTCTAGAGATATATCCTCCCAAATTTGATACGGAATAGGAAGAGGCTGCAGAAGGCCGGCCGGAACTAATGTTTGATACTTATTCTGCTGACACATAGTGCAGCGTTAGATGTAACGCTTAACGTCATTCTTCATCCCTTTCCAATACAATTGATCTCCTAATCGGCGTAGGGTTTTAAGATAACCACCATGGCCACCAATTGGAGTGGAATGAGCTTCAGCCAACAATTTGTCACAAAGTTGAACTAGATTAGGAATGACTAACCTTGTTTTGTAGAATAAGCGACCATTAGAAAAATGGAAGTGAGAATGTTGATTCGGATGGGCTTGTAACTCATCTATATGCCCCTTTGTGTCAGGATCCTCCATCAAAGCCTGCGGTAGATGATCAAGTTCATGGGCCATGGGAATGACCATTTGGAAAAGATTTGCCTGAATAGGGCGTCGAGAGAGGGAATCGGCTGCGGCATTTTCTCTTCCTGGTTTGTAGTGGATGGTAAAATTAAAGGGAAGAAGCTTTACCATCAGTCGTTGCTAGGATGGAGTTACAATTTTTTGATCCAATAAGCGCCTCAAACTGTGATGATCGGTTTGCACATAAAAATGGTGTCCAAGCAGGTAGTGGCGCCACTTCTGAAGGGAAAGCACCAAGGCAAGTTACTCACGATCATAGGCCGATTTGTAGCGATTGGAAAAGGAGAACCCCTTGCTGAAATAGGCAATAGGGTGACCTTGCTGCATTAATACCGCCCCGATCGCATCCATGGAAGCATCACATTCAACTGTAAAAGGTTGCTGAAAATCTGGTAGCTGAAGAACGGGGGTGGTGGTGAGTGCAATTTTTAGTGCTTCAAAGGCAGATTGAGCTTGTTCAGACCACTGGAAAGCATCTCTCTTGGTTAGATCAGTGAGGGGTCGAGCGATGATTCCGTAGTTTTTCACGAATCTTCTGTAATACCCAGTGAGGCCGAGAAATCCACGTAAATCTTTTATGGAGAGTGGTGTAGGCCAATCAGCAACGGCCCTAATCTTTTCCAGAATGACCTCCACCCCCCTACTAGTAACGATATGCCCCAAATAGTCAATCCTAGTCTATCCCAGAAAACATTTCTTGACATTTGCATAAAAGGATTGATGTTGCAAAAGCTGAAAAACAACTCGAAGATGCTCGAGATGGTCTCGTGCAGTGGCATTGTATATCAAAATATCATCAAAAAATACGAGCACAAACCTCCGCAAAAATGTTTGAAATAAATTATTCATAATGGCTTGAAAAGTAGCCGAGACATTAGTAAGTCCGAATAGCATGACAATGAACTCATAGTGGCCCAAAAGTGTCCTAAATGCAGTTTTATGAATATCCGAAGGTAACACACGAATTTGGTGATATCCAGACCGTAAATCAATCTTGGAAAAGTATTTAGCACCATGCAATTCATCCAACAGTTCATCAATATTTGGTATGGGGTACTTATCTGGGACCGTGATTTTGTTGAGTCGACAATAGTCCACACACAATCGCCAAGTGTCGTCTTTCTTACGAACCAGCAGTACTAGGCTCGCAAAGGGGCTGGAGCTAGGACGGATAAAATCTCGATCTAATAAAGTTTGTACTTGAGATTCAATTTCATCTTTTTGGAAATGAGGATATCGGTAGGGCCTCAAGTTTGGTGGAGATGCATCAGGTACTAGGGAAATTGTGTGGTAGTGCCCACGAGGAGGTGGCAAAGATGTGGGTTCATCAAAGACAACAGGGAAATCCTGTAAGATCTATGAGACATCAAGAGCAGTCTTTTTGGCTATCTCGATTTGGTAAAATTCAAGACTCTGCAGACAGATAGATGTGTCCACGTTTGGGGTTACCCCCTATAATTTATATCTTTTGCCTCCAACCTAGAATATCATGTACATTTCATTCCAATTTGCTTGTACTGTATTAAGAGATGCAAACCATTTAATTCTGAGGACTAAATTGGATCCAACTAACGAGAATGGATAAAAGTCTTGTTTTATAGTCAAACCTGGAAGTTGTACTTCTACGTCCTTGCAAATCCGATTGCACCGCAAGACTCGTCCATCCCTAATTCGCACACCAAAGTTTGAAACCTCACAAGTGGATAAGCCAAGTTCCTTTACCAACGAGTCGGAGATGAAATTATGGGTTGACCCACTGTCAACCAGCAGAAGTACCTTTGTTGAGCCGAGAGTGCCACTTAATTTCATAGTGGCTGCAAATGGTTGCCCAAGAATGGCATTAAAGGAAACCTCCGTACCGTCAGGTATCTCATAATCGACTTCTTCAATGGCCTCAAGCAATTCTGTCACTGGGTTCCCGTTTTCATCAATCTCCATTAGAGAAAAAGAGCTGGTACAACAATGTCCAGGCCTAAAAGGATCCCCACAGCGGTAACAAAGGCCTTTATCATGTCGGCGTTGCCGTTCGGTGTCATTCACAGGGCTTCTGGTTGTGGAGGAGTATGACGCAGGGGAGGTTGATGATGATGCCATTGCTGGTGTGGAGTTTCCGTTTCCGAATGGCGTCATCTGATTTATTCTGGTTTCACGCGAGCATTGATTCTGTGAGGATATTGCACCGGGTCGGGTCCGTGGATATGTGAGACCCGTTTTAGGTCCTTGACTCGTCGCGATTTTCCCTTCATATTCGAGAGCCAAACTCATCGCTCGAAAAACGGTTCTGGGTTTGTGAATGCGCACGTCTGATCTTAACTCGTCTTTTAGTCCATTCAGAAACACCCCAAATAAGCAGTGATCGAGCCAGTTTGAAACTCGTGCCGCTCGCCTCGTCCATTCCTAACGGTATTCATGGACGGAACCCGTTTGCTTGATGCTGCAAAGGTGTTCGTCTGGGTTTTGATACTTTGGCGGACCGTAATGCTCCTGCAATGTCTTCACCTACTCATCCCAGTAGAGTGTTGATCGTTGTGCACTAACCCATGCGAAAAGGTCCAGTGTGTCTCCTTCGAGATACATGGATGCCACCTCCACCTTGTCTGATTCGGGTGTGTCGTAGAAGCGGAAGTATTTTTCGGCCTTGAGAATCCAGCCACAAGGCTCACCCCCACTGAATTTTGGAAATTCAATCTTCACATACGGTCACCAAAATCCATGTTGAGAACCGTCGGAGTCGGAGTCGCTATCTTCGGTATGACGCCGAAATTTTTCTGTGTCGATTTGGGCGAGATGCTTTGGCCTCTAATGCATCCACCTTCTCTGCCAGTATGTCTAAGGTGTCGAGTCACGCAGCAATGGCAGCCAAGGGGTCGGCTGCGAATGGGTTGTCGTTCGCGCCTGAGGATCGTGTTTTCACCATAGTCTCTGATGCCAATTTGTTAAGCACCGAACAGGGGAAGGTATTTTGGTAATGAAGTAAAGGAAATTAAAAATTACTCTGTTATAGAGGGATAGCAAGTATCTCGCTAAACTCTCTAGAACAGTCCAAGAGGATCTCCAAACTTTAGTAATTCTCAGAAAATATTCAATGCTCTATTGAGAAGGCAAAAGGCCAAATTTATAGAAGTACAGAGAGATAAAATCTAATCCAAAATTCAAACTAGGAAATCCAAATAATATAAAAAATACTAGAATAATATCTAAAATCCTATTCAAACTAAATAATATCAAAAATACTAAAATAATATCTAAAATCCTACTTGTGTATATTCCATTTATTTAAAATAATATTTCAGAAATCTGGAAAAATAATAAATATTACTAAATAATTCCTAATTAGTCCTGAGACGCTTATTCTTTCTGGAATAAATCAACCTATAGTGATTTGGGTCGCTATCACCCAGCCCGAAAGATGAATGGGCTGCAAAATGCAACCTGGTGCCTGGCCCTGCCCGGTAAAAGCCCTGCTAGTTTTGGGCTTGGCAATCGCGGGTTGGGCAGGGCGGGTGGGCTTTCCTGCCCAAGTCCAAATATCATCATTCCATAATTCTATAATAAAAAATAACACAATAGGCATTATTGATATATTTTTTTTGCCAAATTGGTGCGGCTATACGTTAATAAAAGGGCCAAAGCCTGATTACATCATAATCTCAACAACAAACAAAACAAACAAAGAGCTAAGAAATGATAAGGTAGTGAGTAAAAAAAACAAAGACATTATCATAAGCAAATAAGTCTACAACTTGAGTCATGAAATTCAATATATTGCCAAAGGCCTTAACACAATATTCATGTTTCAGCAATAATTAAATAACATTCATGATCCACTAAAAGCAAGGTAAAAATATTTGTAATTATATATTGAATAATATATATTTTAAATAAAATTATATATATATATCTATTTTTTGGGCAGGGCCAAATGGGCAAGGCATCATCCCTAGTCCGATGCCTGGCCCTGCTCGACAATAAGCCCTGCCCATAAATGCCCAAACCTTTTTCGGGCCAATTTTTTGGGATTGGGCTGGTCATCTTTTAGCCGGGCTCGAGCGGGCATACCAGGCCACTGGGCACTATGCCCAGCCCTAATTTATGTGGATATTTCAACATATGTTCCTACAATACTATGATTCCAACTTAAATTACTTATGGACCTTATGTGAGATTCCACTATAGCACCACCTTTAATGAACCAATGTGCTTGACAATAGCACTCTAGAACACTCCAACTTATGGCATATCCTTGGCTTTTCGTCTAGGACTCTACCATAGAACTACCCTTGAAGAGCCAACATCCTTGAGGAGGCCCTTTGCAACATTCACTCTACTGGCCACAATTTGGGGTGCCCACACCAGCTAACATGTTCCATACGACATGGGTTTTACTTTCCTCCCAAGCTCACCAAGTTACACTCTACACTAGTAGCTCTTTTCATGAAGTTCAGTCCCAACTCCATACCAATTGACAAAGACATAATCAAGTGAAAAGTCTATTCCTAGAGTTGGCTTGTAATTTGTAACAGGAAAAGAACCATACTCCTTCAGCATCACATGGATTACCCATGACTCCCTAATGCAGGGCCCCTTCAAGTCGATAATCAAAGACATTAAGGGGGGACAAGGAAAAAAATGTACATTGCAACCCGCTGGTGCAGTCTGGAAGCAACTTCAACAGTTTGGAACACAGAACCCAAAATAGAAAGTCTGTAGTTGGACGATTCCTGGTTGTACACCAAAGAATTGCATATAGTATGAATTACTCTTTATGATGTAACACAGCTGCCTCATTTCTATAGGAGCTCATTCACTTAGTTTTGTAATTGACATCTAACATTTAAATAAATCAAGATAAATATTAATCGAGCAGGAGGATTCTATATTTGCATTTTGTTATGCAAGATAACAATTTGATTTTTCTCCTTTTTAATGTGGATCCAGACATCATGAATAATTTATTAATCTATAAAAACTATAAGCAAGGGCTAGAAACTATAATAAACAGGAAGATTACTATTTTAGTCAACCGGGATTGTTTTTCATTGATGATAATTAGAGAGGTTAGTTGCTTGTCAACTGCCCTTTTGTCATTTTTCTTTAGAGTCATGAAAGAGAAGGACAAGTCAGCTGCAAGCATCAATAATGAAATCAATTGCCAAATTGAACATTTCAAATCTACAACCATGTAGAAAAATGAAAACCGCAAGAAACTTACATGCTACTTCCACCAATCAAGATTTCTGGTACATTTCCACTCAGCATATTTCCTGTAAGATACCTAAGAAAAGCAATGCCAAACAGTAATAAATCATGTCAACATTTGATCATAAAAGCAATTATTAACTTTGAATAGAATAGTGAAGAAATATTAGCCCCACATGGTCCTGCTTTCAAAAAAGGATATGTAATCATGAAATCAGGTTCATAAAATGTCATTTCAGAATGACTTATGAGAGCATGCTTTTAAATAGGCTTTATAAACAACTTCATATCCCTTTTCATTTTTAATTTGGCAGCCAAGTGTTAAACAAAATGCAATACAACTTAGAGTAAGTCACTTACATATATCTCAGACGTCTGGTATTTATAACTGGTGGGATGTGCCCGACTATCTTATTAAAACTGACATCCCTGTCAATTTAAAACAAATAAAGAAAAGCGGAAAACATTCTTAAACTTGCTCATACTGATTTACATTCTACTATTGGTTAGTAATCTTCCTTTAATAGTATCATTTTTTTTATTGGGGGTGTTTTGGGGAGGGGGTAAAAATAGAACCAAAGAACTAGTAAGATATTGAAAGGGGTTCCTTTTTTGTGGCGATAAAAGAAGCAAGTTCTTATTAGTACACAGATGCAGATTTAGCATGTTGTAGGCAAAGAAACGTTACATTCTTTACTTACAATGTTATCAACTTCATCACTGTCCAGATGTATGAAGGTATCTCCCCAGTAAGGTTACAGTTCCTCAGAACTCTTAAAAAGCAAAAAGGCATTAAACTTCTTGCCATCAATTTAAAGAAGAAAAATCACATTAAACGAAAAAAGCATGCTCGCACGCGCACATATATATACAACGCTAGCAGCAGTTTACATACAAAGTTTCCATGTCTGGCATGTTTTCCAGCAAAGGAAAACCTTGACTAGGACTATCGATGTCACTGATTCTCCTGAATAAAGATTTTGTACGGTGAGCCATACTATAAATGTAATAAACAAAACTGAAGTAGAAATAGAATTATAATAAGACAAGGGCTTTATTACTTACAACTGGGCTAAGCTCTCCAAAAGTGATATATTTGATGGGATTGGTCCCTTTAGTCCACTTGCATGCATTTCTCTTAATCAATAAGAGCTTAGATGAGCATGGTTGGTAAATGTTACAAGATCATATATTTTCCAAACAAAATACAGTTAAAGTATTTAAGAAGGAAAAGGAAATAGAATCTCACAGTCTTTCGAGAAGCTTCCAGTTCTGAATAAAGTTAGGAATGGTCCCATTGAAGTTGTTATCATTTATCCTACTGCAATGCAACAAAGATGTCTATGCATCACACACAGGTATAATAAGTTCAATATTTGTCTTATAAGGAGAAAGAAACACAATGAAAGCGTACAAGTCAGTCAAATTCTGCAACAAAGCAAGTGTCCTTGGTAAGCTCCCGGTCAATTGATTGGATGACAGCACCCTTTGATGGTATTATTGTAGATATAAATTGTCAGGCTACATCATATCATATCTTTCAAAGGAAGTCCAACAATAGAAAGAGCGAATACAAATTTGAAAAGTAGAAATGGAAATAAGATATCTTACAACACCCGCAAGTTGATCAGACTCCCAAGCTCAGGAGGAATGACACCAGAAAATTGGTTTGCTTCAAGCATCCTACTCCAAATTTTTGTTATAGAAAATACACAGACTTTTGAGAGAATGTAAATTGGAGGCTCCCGCAGTGAACCTTACTCACAATGAATGTAATTATACTTTGCTTTGTGTGTGTGTGTGTGTTATTAAATGAAAGCTTGAAACATACAGGTATGTGAGAGTAGTGATATTTCCTAGATGCCTAGGAATTTCCCCTGATAATCGGTTCACAAGAAGAGAGCTGCATAACATTGGCAATATGTAATCAGCATGAGATAAGAATCAATGAGAGAAAATATATTCACAACTTACAAGCAGTGGGCCTTTACTCACATTGAAGTTAGATTCATCGAAGCCCATTCCTTTGGAATAGTGCCAGTAAAGAGATTGTAAGCAAAATCTCTGCCAATAAAAGAAACAATAATTTTTTTTTTCAAGTGCTAAGAGTTTTGGAAACAAAAACATCAAAAAAGCACAGAACTTTAAAGATTATGGCAGGGTCAAAATCAGCACAAAGGTAACCAAAAAAAAAAAGAATTTTTAGTTGCTTGTACATTTTTTGAAGATAGGGTAGCTTGACCAATTGAGGTGGAAGCATGCCAGGGAGGCTAAGGCCCTTGAGAGTCCTAGACACAGCAAAATGTAATTGAGTGTAAGACTTCATTCAACATTTATAAAGGATGTATATTGTAGAATTAGGTCCTTTAGTTTTGAAAATTAAATTTCATGTTTCCCATGAAAGTTTGTCATGTTCACTATTTCATACTCACATCACAAGTCTAAGATGTAGAATTGCCAAGCTTGATCAGGAAATTTCACGCACATGCACACAAATACACACACTCACATAAAAGCTTGCTGAAAACCAAATGCCTTGTAGCCTAGTGGTATGGATATTCTCCATTTAGTAGGAGGTTACAAGTTCAATCCCGCTTGTTGTAATTCAGATCTTTAGTCTCTGCCCTTGTAACTTAAAAAAAAAAAAAAGGCTTGCTGAAAACTTAAGAAGATAGAAATAAGATAACTATGAAGTCATACATCGTCACAACATGGCAGACTGTGTTGTTTTCAAATTGGCAGTCACAATCTAGTCTTCTCTCTGATACAGGATAGAGTTTCTGTGTTACGCCAACTGTATCAATTACGCAGGATTCACTAAACTTCCAATTGTTTGCTCCCATTGTTCTTGTAATTTCTTGAAGAGCATGAACTGAATGAAATTTATGATCAAATTGTAAGCTTTGATTGTATACAAATAGCAAGTGCATGTGCGGGTGTGAGAGGGAGAGAAGACAACAAATTCAAGACTCTTTATCATATGAATAGGACACAAGAAGTTTTGCAGAAAAAAGAGTAACACAAATATTTAACATCTCTGGCAAAAGCTCAACTGATCATGTACTCATTTACATGGCTAAAGTGTTTAAGTGGAGTTTCCTAAACTACATCACACTTTTCTTTCATCTTATATTCTTTTTCTATTTAAAATATTTCATCATAAATTATCTGGCTTTCCAAAAAAAAAAACAATATGACTCTTGCTTTTAATCATATTTTCTTCCTACGAGCAAGTGATACATGAAAGCCAATATAACTCAAAACATAACTTGCTCAGAGTGAATGCAGTTAGCTACTTTAAAGAGCAAACACAACTAATATTTGCAATATCCAATTAAATTAAATGTATATCGCAGAATTCTTTCATTAAAGAAAGAAAAGGAGCAGATAAGATGGCAAAGCTGCAATCGAATCAATTAAACTAACCCTTTCAGCTTCAGGGCCCAGAAGTTAAAAAAAAGGACCGACAAAGAGTCAAATGAATCAAGACGCACTTAAAATAAAAAAAGAATAAAAACTCATAAAGCTGTCGGTGTGTTACTGGATAATGAAAGGGAAATAGAAACAACCATTTCAAAGATCAAGCCCCAGCATTATGATGTGTCTAATTTTCTCAACAGTTAACATTCCGCTTGAAATACGGCCCAAAAAAGAAATCGAAGCTTACCTTCATCTTGAGGTAACTTTGACTCACGAGAAATTCCCAGCAACTGGAAACAAATTAATGCCACAAGTAAGAGCTCAAAGAAGTTTACAGTCTGCATATTCCTCAGAGAAACAGTAAGAACCACCACAAGGAAACTGGTTGAAACTGTACAAATGCTCTTCAAAATGAAGTGTTCAATGATTGAAGCTTGAGGGAACCCAGATTTGAAGATGGTAGATGAGCTTACTGCTTACGGAGTTTGCTGATCGCATAAAAGTCGAACGAGAAAATTAATTGCATAAGTGGAACGTGATTGGAAACTTGAGGACACTGACTAATGAGCCTGGAAGAAAGCGACATTCAAAGCGCGGAGATCAAAGGAATAAGAAAACGACGTTCGTGAACGCAAAAAATAACGTAGTTAGCTGAATTGGTTAACATCACATGTAGTTTTTAAAATATCTAAATCATTTTTTTTTAAATTTTTTTTTCTTTTTTTTAATTATTGTTAAGAGAGAAAAGTAAATTTAAAAAAAATTAATAGTTAGACCATCCAATATTAACTTCTAAACATATTTTGTATTAAACACATGAGGAGGCAATAGTATTCAAGAATTAATACTCTCTGGCTCTCTCTCGCTCAAGTCGTAACAACCAGATCCCTTGTTGAAAGTTGAAACTTGGCCTAGTTACCATGGGTCGAAGCAACCCAGAGCATTGACCCAAAAAATGTGACCATAAATTTCAATTGTGTGCCGAATATTGTTTTTGAGATGGTTCTTTACAGATTCAATTAGTAAATTTTATAGTTGGACAGGAATTTTGTGAAAGTGGGGACATGTTAAGTTTGATTTGAAATAATGTACTACTTTTGTCACGTTTTGATGTTCATGCATTAACGTCGAATGTGTACAGATTCATTCCATTTGTATTCATTCCATTTGAGTTGGTCCACCCACCCCACTTGCAATGGATCTTAATTCTTAGCATTCCCATCATTTTCACATTGGATTTCCTCGTGTTCTAGGAGTTGACTATTTCCTTCTGTTATAAATATAAGATAAAATTAATTTTTTTTAGATATATTAAAGGAATTAGTTAAATTACTTTAAAATATTTATATTTTTTATTTTTTCTTCAAACTATTTTGCTTCACATATAAACTGATATATATAATCTAATTATACATAACATATGATATGATTAAGTAACTTATTTAGTTTTCTTAATCTCTTAAAAAAAATCAATTCTATCTTATATTTAGGACATGAGGGGTATCTTTTTTTCTGGTGAGAGTCGATAACAAAATAAGTCTTACAGATAAGTTCAATCACCATTTTTCTCGAACGTATGTAATATATAGTATCATAGATTTTATACACATTATTATAGATGAATAAGACTCCTAGCCCAACAATATAATGTTGTTGTTTAATGTTCATTGGAGTGATACGTGTTCTTTGCCGGTAAAAAGAGTTATGTGTGTTCTTTGCCGCGTAACCCAGGAACACCGTCAGATGGTGATTGAGATTAAGCGTTTGTTTGAGATTATGTTTGAAATTCCTAAAACTGTTTATTTATGTAAATCTAAATAAAACTCATCTTATATACTTACTTCGTATATCATAAATCATGATTGAAAAGCTAATTTTAAAGATTTCAATCACAACCTCAAACAAACACTTAAAAACCATCAACTTCTTATGCCTTCAATGTATTTTGACTTTTAACTTGTATATGAGATATTTTAATCCATTATGCCTTACCACTTTCAGCCTTAAATAATAAGTTTGACTATTGAAGCACCAGAAAAGTCAGAGGCAATACCTTTAAACTTTAAAAACAGGTTAGAGCAAGAAAAGTCAAAATCACTGCCCTTCAACTATTTAAAGATCTTCATCCACCGGATTGAGGCATATACAATAGAATTATAATTATAATTATATCATTCACCTAAACAATTTAAACTTTATAATGTTTATTCATTTAAGGATTTTCAATGAAAATATGGAATAAAATTTTAAATTAGAATATTGCCTCAAAGGCAATTTTTATTTAATTATTTTATTTTTTATTAAAAAATTACCCTATTTTTTCCAGTAAACTTAGGCTACATTTTACAAAACTCAGTGTATGCTTGGCAAACTACAAAATCGTAGTTTCAACTTTCAAAGGTCATTTTTTACAAGTTAAGATAAAATTTTTCTCACATACTTACCTCATAAATTATAAAAAATATTCTCAAAAATTAATTTTGGAAAGGCAAACACAATTTAAAGTTGGTCAAACTTGCTATCATCTTTCCAAAAGTAAATTACATATTGCGGAATGGTGAAAAATAAATGGGAAAATCTCAATCAACTTCTAAGGAACAGAAAGAAATATTAAAAAAGTCTCAGTGTAGATTTTTCTATCAAAAAAATCTCTAGGGACCTCAGTGAGATAGATTCCACGTGTAAACTTACGTTATTAATAAGTGTATGTGACTATATTGACAAATCATAGAGGACTATTTATTGACAAGTTCATATATGTTAACCAAAGTAACTCCCATTAACAAGTGTATGTGACTATATTAATAAATTATAGAGTGGCCATTGACAAGCCTATCTATTTTAACTAAACTAGCCCTCGTTGACAAATGTATGTCATTATATTGGCAAGTTATAGAGTATCTATTAACAAGACCATCTTTATTAACTAAACAACTTTTGCTGATAAATGTATGTGACTATATTGATAAGTCATAGAGTGGTCATCTATAGGGACTTTTCTTGTAAAATATTCTATACTAGGATTTTTTTTTTTTAGAGGAATCTATGTGGGGACTATTTTGATATATTTTTTTTAACTTTTTTATCCTTGAAACTTTAGTGAGATTTTTCCAAAATAAATTGACAGGATTTAATAATCAGACATATTTTTCAGGTAGCTGTCATATTTTGACCAAATTGCAGACACAAAATCCTCGCACTCTGAGTAATTATTACTTTAGGGTTGAGAAAGGACGGAGAAATTTCTAAGCGCACCTTATACCAACCCAGTTACGCTTTTTTGGGGGAATAATAATTTCATAGAACACTCTATTTTTGGGCGGATGAAAGGAAGACAGTACGAAAATATTGCTAAATTATGTTGGCTGATATATGTCAGTATAAGTTTGCACGTACTTCTGGTTTCATTACATTATTGTGGTTGATATGTGTCAGTATAAGTTTGCACGTTCTTCTGGTTTCATCACTTGTAATTAGTGGGTTAATGATGAAATAGATAAATGCAAGGAATATACTTAAGACACCAAATTCCTTATATCTATTATATAAAATTTTTCAATTACACATGATTGACCATGTGTCTTTTTTTTTTTATGAGTTTATAGTTAAATGATAATAATTTTAAAACAAGACACATGATTGGATATATTCAAAAAACTTGATAAAATGGATATAAGAAACTGGGTATGAGTATTTTCCTATCCAAACAGCACATTCAGAATACAGAAATTTTAAATTTAGATTATGTGAAGCCCAGTCCTATTATGTATGTGTTAATAACATGGTGTTCGCATGACCTGCTAATCAAAAAGATGAGCAGGGCATGCTCATCACCCCAATTTTGGGGTTGTAATACTCCAAATTTTATTCATCAAGAGTATATTGTGATTATTACATATATTCAATAAAATGGTGAATATTTAAGGCCAAAGGAATTAAATATTGGAAATTGAAAGGTGAATAGTGTTTTCAGTGAAATCACTTGAGAGACAGTGAGATTGTTATGTGGTTTTGGAAGATCAAATGATGAGCAAAAATTATGAAATTTTACAGGGTGAAAATAGACATCCTAAGCTTTAATTTGATAATTCATATGAATCAATTGAATCTATGTATGAAAAGATATAAATTTTTGAAGTTAGTCCAGAAAATCTGGAAAGTTTCTGGAGCAATGGTCAAAAATTGAAAATCTATGAATGATATGATTCCAGCTAGTAAAATTACATATTTTTCCTTGAAACTAAACTCAATAAGGATTCCGTAGCCTTTGGAATCACTCCAAAATGATGTCTACAAAATTAGTTATGATTTTTCAAAATTAGGGCAGAAAATCTGCCAGAGTTAGCATTATTCCGAAAATTGAAAATAAAATGTGTTAGAAATTGATTAATGGAATTAAAATGTCAAGTGTCATGATCATATAAGGAGGGGATTGAATTATAATGGATTTGTATGAGCGCATGTCAAATTGCATTAAAATAATGCTACATGGACAAATAATGATGAAATGGTATGCTGCCTTGAGTGCAAGTTTGATTTAGTTAAAGCATGAGAAGGGGGAGCACATTTTTTTTTGTGAGCAAGACAAGGGAAGAATTAATGGGGCAAGTAAGGCATAAAGTGAAGAATTATGGGTGGAAGCATGGATGAAAGTATGGTGGTGGGCAAGTGTCACCATGTCAACCCTTGATGAAATCAATAATGTAGATTTAAGGGAAGAAATTTATGAAGTCATTCCCTTCCTCTTCCTTTGTCCATTTTCGTTTTGAGTCAAGAGAAAAGAGAGAGAGAGAAGCTTAAAGGAACTCAAGCTTTAGAGAGAAGGAAGAAGAGAAGGATCAAGGTAGGTTTGTGATTTCTTAAGATTTCCTTCTAAACTAGCATAAGCTTCTTCTCTAATCTCTATTTTTTCTATGAAATACATGGTTTAGCAAGCTCATCTTGAGCCCAAGGAGAGAGGGAGGAGGACGTTTAGAGAGTGAGAGGAAAAGAACTCAAGAGGTAAATTCTCGAATCATAAAACTATGCTAGTATGTGATTTTTGTTGATGATTGTGGTTGGAGTTGGTTATTTTGTTGAGTTTGTAAATTTGGAAAGTCCTAATCTTAAGGAGTTATGTTGCCCAGATTTCTTTGAATCATGGTTAAGATATATTTAAATAATTTAATAAAGGATTAGAAGTGGAAAAATACAAGTTTTGAAAGCTAAAACACAAAACCCTAATTTTTTTCATTTTTCTTGAATATTTCGTCCAGCACTATTTTAGGGGGGTAGGAGCTGGATTTTCATGAAATAAATAGTTCCATTGGATTCAGTGGGCAAAATTAGGTGAAGTTACAGTTAGTCACTTTTTCGGAAAAGGCCGAAAAAGCAAAATTACGAAAACACCCCTAAAATCCCTAAATTGGGGCTGTCAAGGGTATTTTTGTAATTTAATAGTGAATTTGGTAATTTTGAGCCCTGAAATGGATTCCTTAGGTGAAAATACATCAGGATAGCCCTAGTCAAAATTTTGGGGAAAATGTGCCATCGGGTCGAGTACGGCAGAGCCGAGCCGAGGCCTGGGGGCATTTTAGTAAATTTTCACCATAGACTAATATAACCACAAGAAACACTATAGAAGAGTCTAAAATGATACTTGGATAGTTTATTGCCTATTTTTGGTATATTTAACATTTTAGGACCGAGTCGAATGTCGGAAACGACACGTTTTACGATACACACTGAAAAAAGGGGTTTAGCAAACTTTGAGGTAGGGACTACCATCTTTCATACACTATGTGAATAATTATATGTATTTGTTAATGTATTTTGTGATATGATTGCGTGCTAGAGGCACAGTACTTAGTTGTAGTTTGCTACCCAACAACGATATATCAGAAAATCCTAGCTATGGTCAATGACTTAGTTGAGGTATATTATCGAAAATCCTAGCTGTAGTCGGTGACTTGGTTGAGGTAAATATATATGAATCGAATCGAACTTTCATTTTTGCCTAATATAGTGCATTGCATATTTAATTTTCACATTTTATATGTCGATCATATGTCTCTACAGGGATTCTTAGGAATCTCACCCTTTTTCAAAAATAAATATCTCAGCTAGTGCCAGTGGATCGAAGGGCAAAGACGTGGACACCAAGAAGTAATTAGCTCGTGTCTTAAGGCGAGGGCAATATAGTGGTTAAAATTAGTTTATGCCTTAGATATTTTGGGTTATCCTGTAAATATTAAGTTTTCGCGGTATTTTCTGCATTTCGTTGACGAACGATATCGATATTGTAAACAAATATTTTTATCAGTATAATTGTACCTTTTTGTATGCCCATTGAATTCCGTCTTTATTACTCTTCGATTATTGAAATGGAAACAAGTGTTGACAGGGGTGAAGACCATTTTTTTATTTTTTATGTATTTTTATTTATTTGAAATAAATTGTATGCTGTATTCTAAAATATTTTTGTTACTCGGCATCTCAAATTAATTAATTTCTAGTCCTGCATTTAGAAATATTTTTCTTGCAATGCTAGCAGCCTGAAATATTTTCCTGGTAGCACCCAATATTTGAAATATTCTTTTAATATCCAGTATCTTAAGATAATCAATTCTTAGTGCATGGAGTATTTTTTTTAAAAAAATAAAATTAAAACCTCCCCCCCCACAATTGGGGTGATGAGCACCCTCTGCTCATTAAAAATGATGAGCAGGGAATGTGTATCCTAATAACATATCAAAGTTAACTTTTTCAGGTGAAAAATCAAATTTAAGTCCAAAATAATGTTTGACATAATTTTGGGTAACTAGTTTTTCTTGTGCCTAAAAACCATTTTAAAGTTGAAGTAACTGTTTTTTTACTTCTAGCTTTCAACTTTTTTCTTATATTTAAATAACTAGCTTGTCCTCCCCCATGCGTTGCACGGGGTGCTTGTACATATTGAACAATTTCATAATTAGTGCAGTAATAAATTGTTTGGTAAAAAAAAGTAATAAATTTTAATATGAATGCAGTCAAGTGAAACGATTATTTTGAATAATTGAATTTATTTGGTACAAACTTACTTAAGAAAATAAAGCAAGCATTACACATACATGAGAAGGAATAAAAAAGTAACATTGGTAATATTACTATCATCACTTATTAACATTTCAGAATACTCTTTTGTATACATCATTTCTTCTTGTTCTTCTTGTTGTCACTTTTATTATCACCCACAACTATCTTCAAAATTTTATTCTTTTAACTATAAACAATACAACATATAATTGGCTATGAGTAAAAACGGTCTTACAAAAGCCAACATGGTGAAGAGATGCCCTGACTTTTGTGGATAATCATAGCATGTGCTCCCTTTGCTTTGCATGAAGAGCTTGTAAAAATGGAATTATTATATCTTTATTACCCAAACTATTTCTCCACTACGTCATATTGTCCAATTGTTTTGAGTAGATTGAAAGATTGGGCTTTTTGCTATTAATCAGTAACTTAGAACTCATTGGAGTTTGCGTATCGTTGGAGCATACATTAGATATAATATAAGAAGGAATATCCTTTACTATTAAGATAACAATCTCACAAGCACGCGGGCAGCATCAATACTATTAGGAAACACTTATATGAGTTGAGTTTGTATCAGATTCCCATACACGTATAGACATTATAATCCTATAAACATGCATTTTATTTTCCTTAGAATAATGTATCATGCATCTGCCTAATTAATACTACATTCGATCCTAAATATAAAATAGAGTTGATTTTTTTTGGAGAGATTAAAGAAGTTAAATAAGTTACTTAATCATATCATATTTTGTATATCCTTAGATTATATATTAGTTCATTACCCAAACTAATTAGTTTGGAGGAAAAAATAATAATATAAACACTCTAAAATAATTTAATTAGCTTCATTAATTTCTCCAAAAAAATCAACTTTTTCTTATATTTAGGACTGGAGGGAATATATACCATTGTCATCTATACTCAAGAAGCAATATTGTAATAATATGATGGAACGCAATTGCACGAAACGAGCTTCTAGAAAACATATTTGAGCAGCAATTCAAAAAGACAATTAAGTATTAACATACTTGAATCATACAACAAAAATAACTTAAGAAACATTACAAACTTGACAATATGAAGAATATTTTTGGATCTTGTTCTACTTTAGAAAGATAATTAACAATTTGCAGTTCAGAAACCCTACATCATGCCAAAATATGAGATTGGGGAGCAACCTATATGTTAAAAAGACAAAATCATTCTAAGGACACAATGCTTGAGGACTGGCTTCAAGTCACACATAATACTAGAATCAAATTAAAACATTCCAACTTCCATAGCCTGTGAATACACATGAAGGGTGACTTATAGCCTTATGATGCTTAAAGCTCATCGGATTATTAAATCGTGTTGACATTGATGTCATCCTTTGATAACTATACAGAATGATTATTGGAACCTGTTGACCTAAGTTGCAGAATTCGAAGATTACTTTTCAATGTTGCTACTGCATTAGAATATATCATACACACACAAGATCATCATTTCACATTCTCACATTCCAATATGAGTCTATCAGGTATATATGTGAATCAGCTTATTTCATTTTCATTTGATTCAAATTTATAATATACATTAATTAATTAACAAATGAAAGAGACCTATGCAATTGTTATTATCAACAAAAACACTAAAACCCCCCCATAAGTCAGCTTTGAAGAACAAAAGACATCAATTCCAAAATTAGGTTAGCATAAGAGGTCAACAGACACAAACTAACAGACTTCTTATCCCAGCTGTCATTATCAGTGTTTTAACATGTTTAAGGTGTGAAATATTTCTTCCTTATGTGGATAAAGGAGCTTATGTCACACCCTTATCTCAATTTCAACCTTTTTTAGAGTATTTGTGAAAAATAATATGCGGTTCGATAGGTAACACAGTAATAGCATAACTATACTGATAATATGTGCATGATTACATAAATTCTCCATAAGGGTTTGTACATGATACTTACGATTAAAGTAGCCGCACAAGGCTACTAGGGTGTCTAAACTCATCCTAGTGAAACGGAGACTTCTTCCCGTCTTCGTTCTACTACTGTAATCCCCTCGTACAGTACTCTGCATTGTTGTTTGCATATCTTCTGTCATCTCTTGTCTAAATTGTTGGTAGGGGAGGGTGAGATTCGAGAGAATCTCGGTAGGAAACAGATAACATAATGCATGCATGATTGATGCTATGTGTATGACATGTTAGCTTTATCTAGATGTATGCCCCATAATGACATTTCTGCTTGCTCAATGTTTCATACAACAAGACTATGGCCACAACGAAAACAGAAACAGAGCTTCATTTATTCAAATATGCTCTACACAATCAAGTAAAACAATCACATACATCATTACACAAGAAAATATATCAAATACATGCAAGTAAGGTAAGTCCCCTACCTCTAACTTTTCTCCTCGATTTGCGTGCCAACAACTCGGGCTCTCAGCTTGATCCTACAATTCCAAATATACCATTTAGACCTTCCATAGTGTTTCTAGGGGTTATATGAGTTTATCTTGAAAAATTACTAAAATACCCCCGAGGACCCGACCCGGCCCCATCGTACCCGGTCCGACTGTACTTTTCTCAAAATTCTAACCTAGGCTATATTGACATATTTTTGCCTAAGAAATCCATTTCTAGACTCAGAATTACCAAATTCACTGCCAAAAGATGAAATTTCCCTTGGCAGCCCTTATTTCAGTGTTTTAGGGTATTTTCGTAATTATGTTTTCTCGGCCTTTTCTGAAAAAGTGCCCAACTGTAACGCCACATAATTTTTCCTCTTGAACTCAATAGAATTATAAAATCATTGAAAATCCAACTCTAAGACCCATTTCTAGAGCTGGTGAAACTTCTAAGAACTCCGAAGAAAATCAAGGTTTTTCAGTTTCGGCTCCGTAAACATGTTTCTTTCTACTCCTAACCACTTTATGGACTATTCCATTATGTTACAACTACCATTTAGTACAAATTTGGGCAGCATAACCCCTAAGAAAACCCATTTTCCATTTTTACAACCTAGGACAATCCGGCAAAATTTCACAGATTAAATTGTCTATAATAACCAGAATAGTCAATATACAAAGGTTTGGAAGTTACCTCAAGCTCCCACTTGATTTTCCTTAACTTGGCTGAACCCTAGCTCACTTCAACAAGAAAATTTGAGCTTCCAACCCTTGAATCACATAGAAGAATAGCTTAAGAGCGGAGTTATACGCATTAGGAACCGATTTACCGAAAAAATCACTTACCTTTGCAAGTTTTTTCCTCCCCTTCTCTCTCTACAAATATGAGTTCTCTCTCTCTTAGGGTCTGTTATGGCATCAGAAATAGGGCTGAAGAAGGAGGAGGAGCTGATTTATAATATATATCAATTTAATTAATTCATTTTCCAAATTTCAGATTTTTACAAAATTTTGGCAGATTTCTGCCCAAACTTTGAAAAATCATAACTAATTCTAGAAAAATTGAATTGGAGTGATTCCAAAGCCTATAGAACCCTTATTGAGTCTAGTTTCAAGGAAAAATATATAATTTTTCTGGATGGAATTACAAAATTCCCAGAATTTTAATCTTTGCATACTGTTCCAGAAATTTCACAGTTTTTATAGGCTAACTTCAAAAATTCATATCTTTTTGTATATAGCTCTAATTGAGTCATATGACCTATAAAATTAAAGCTTAGGATATCTACTTTCATCCTGTAATATTTCATAATTTTTTGCTCATCATTTGATCATTCAAAATCACATGACAAGCTCACCACCTCATAGGCAATTTCACCGAAAATATAATTACTTTTTCCAAAATTCACCATTTTACTTTCTTAATACTCCAAAGATATAAGAAACATTAGATAATATATTTGGGACACCTGCTAAACCGAGGCTTAGCAGTCCGCATAATTAGGATTTTAAATATGGTAATAGTCTTCAGCCTGCTCATTGTGACCTCTCTTTATCATCTCATTAATTAGGATTTGATAGTATGCACAAAGTGAAGAAGTTCACTTTATTATTGTTAGGTAGCAACATGATCCAATATGGAAATAATATAGTGTTTTTATCCTTTTTTAACCAACTAATCCCATCATCTTGTCTCTCCCTCAAGTGTCAATGCTGCACTTCACATCCACCCCATGACTTCACAATTTCCACCGCCTTAGTTACACTTTCATATTGCTTAAAGGAAGAGATTGTATGTAATTTAGATTCACAATAGTTATAAAATGATCAGGTAATAATTTTACTCCATTTCAAATTTTCAATGAGAACATTTTACTTTAAGAATGTTATTGCTTAGAAAATGGTTCATGCTATGTAGCGATGATATCCTTGCCTACTGGAACCATTATTCTTTCATTGGGTATAAATATATTATATCAGTTTTTTCATTTGTTCATATAGCCTACAAAGATGACAACACTTTTTTAACATATTTCGATATATTCAATAGTATGGATCTTTTCATTATATTCTTTCATAGTAATTTTAAAATAGTCAGAACAATTTTTATGTGAAACCATTTTCATACGAAAAATTGTATTATTCATTGTCCAAATCTATCAACTTCTTCTGGACTACACTACATGGAAGCATAGAAATTATCTTGGTCTTCAAATATATCATCAAAAAATCATAAAGTAAAGGCCAGAGGAAGGCAATTAGTGGAGAGATTTCTCTTCAAATACTAGCATTATCTTTTTCTTGCTTCTTATTCCATAGCAAAAGAGATTTTATTTCGGACTTAAAAAGCCATACAAATTCATTATTGTTCCAGCATACTATATAAATTCCATAAGAAATTGATTTTTCTCATATATCCTTACTATGTTCTCTTCCTAACATGAAGACTTCTATTACTTATGAACAACATGATCAAATAATCACACAAAAGGTAAAATAATTGTACCTCTAGGTTCAACTATATTTCCTATATTGGTGTTAGATGGCATCTGCTTCACTTATGGTTGGTTGGTTTGGGGGGGGGGAGGTAAAGAAAAATAAGACAATATGAATAATTTCACATTCACTTTCGCATGCCAAAAGCCATTCCATTAACCCTTCTCTCTTTTGTTCATAATTGTTCTAAAGTTCATAATTTTTTATCCCTTTCCAGTTTCCTAATAGCTGAACAAAAGAGATTAAAGCTACATAGTTTTTATTCCTTCCCAGCTTCCCTTCTCTGTTCTGTTCATAGTTGTTCTTAATGCTCCCACCTCCTGATAACAAATAAAAACCGCACTCACAGTTGCCAATAACAAAAATCACAAAAAATCGTTGCTACCTCATCACCAGACTTGCCACCACTGACAAAAAGAAAGAATTATCAACAACCTTTTAAAGATTAAAAAAAACAACACCTTAGTTATTAACCCTTCCCCACCCCTTTCTCTTTTTATAAATGGGTTGACAGTGATATCTCCCCCTACCCGATCAATCCCTAAAAAAAAACCAATTTAAACAGATAAGAGAAATCAATCAAGGAAAATAAAAAATAAGGGCATTTGAGAAAGATAAGTTGGGCAACAAAATGAGACCTTTGGCTGGGCTTTAGCTGCATCCCTTTATTTTTAAGGATCATGTTTGCCCTTCCTTTCCTTCTCCAAATTCAATCGTGCCACCTCCTTTCACAGTTTCTTCAATGAGTCAGTCAAAGGGGCAACCTATTTCTTTCTAGAACTGAACTTTTGTAAGAATGTTGAACTAATAATGACAAGTAAAAAACTATATATGAAAATAAAAAAATCGAATAACCCATGAACCAAAATCAGCTGAGCTAGATGTGGAGCAAAGAGAGATGCGGCCATAGAGAAAGGGGCTAGAGCATGGTAAAAAAAAGGATGAGAAGCTGGATCGAAAAACAAGGTGAGAGCATTTCCCCACCATCTTCACACTTCTTGGATACCAAACTCATATGAGATATATCAATTTTATAAAAGCTTTTGGTGCAATAGGGAGGAGAGTGTCAAGTAGAAAAGAATAGAAACCCTTACCTCTACACCATCTTCGATGCTTCTTCCCATCGTCATATATCCACACTACCCACACAGCTTCAAGGTGCTTCTTCACCGTCGCTATATATCCACACTTGTGATGCTTGAGGAGGAAGATTTTGAAATTTTGAATTTTGAATCTAAGGCGAGGACAAAGGGGACAGATGAGGATTGTGACATTTGAGAGAGAAAAGACCCGGGGAAGGAAAAAAAGACGGGAGCATCAAAGAGGCCGCCGAATCGAGGAGCTAAAAAGGTGAAGAAAAGAGGGGTAATTTGGAAGAAGAAGGGCTTAATATGGGTACACGAAAATAACCTTGACCGGAGACTTGGTGCAGGGGATATGTCAAAGGGGTAACTTTTTTTAAAATTATCTTCAGCCATACTCTCTAAACCGGTAAACCCCTAACTTGGGGTGTCAAGATATGCCATAAGGGAATTACTTTTTTATTATCTTGAGCCTTATTAGATACGGCCGTGACTCGATTTTTCAAGGTATATCAGAGGGTTAACATTTTTCTTTTTTCTTTAGCCCTTAATGGCTTATGCGGAGCCCGAGGTATGTATATACTCCCTCTGATCCTTATTATAAAGCTCCAACTACCAATTCTCACAAACTAATAAAGGTAGTTAAAAGCATTAAAGTTATCCTAAAATTCAAGTAATTTCCTATATTACCCTTACCAACTACACTAAACTCAAATATCTATTAATTATTACTCTCTTTCACTACCTTTATTAAATATGGGCATATATGGAAAAACAAATTAAATGCTCCTTGAAAACTTGCAAATACTTTATTAAAAGGACAAAAAACACTTGTTATTTGATGTCTTATAATAAGGACCAAAAGGAGTATATATCAGGAAAAAATATTGATTGGCTTGTGCACCGTGATCTATGTCTAGAGCCATAAATAAGTTGTCGAACATACAGTTTGGGGGAACAGTTTTTTATAATATATTGATATTGATTTGAAACTGACTTTTCAATATATTATTTAAATAAATTTCTGTCAAATTAATCTTTTTATAAAATCATATCCAAATATAAATCATATTGTACTAATTTTTTTAAAATCATATTACACTGACTTTTAAACTAACTTTCATTTGTAAAAACAATTGATATAAAAGTCATCCCTTTTCACAACGTTTATCCAAATAAGCCCAACATGTGCTGGTGTCGGTGCTGGGGCTAGGATAGCGTCCCACATAATATCATTACTAGTTATAGTAATGCCAGAATCTGAATACAACAGCAATCTTGGGGCCTTCCCGGTAGGTATCCCTACCATATGTTAGATTCATTTGAAAATGAATATATTAACCATGACGTGTTCTTAACTTCTTGTATAGGTCAGGGTAGATCTTTCAGTCTTCTGATGGTAAAAATCTTAGCCAGTTCGAGTAACAAGATGAAAGATTCAGAAGTGGGCCCATTAGTTTGATGTTGTCTTCCTTGAAGACTACTACTCTTGTTCCTGGCCATATCTCAGAAACCCAGAATCTGAATATCAAGATGAAAGATTTTATTGAATGGGATGAGCCTACCTCATACTTAAAACTGACACTTGAGCAACAAGTAAATGTTCAGCTTGGTTCTGGCATTCCTGAGTTACATCTAGTTCTCGAGTTAGAACCTCCCTTTCTCGGGTGGATTTTTACCTGGCTTTGGAAGGAAACTGTGTATGTATGGATCACAACGATGGCTTTCATGGCGGAGTTACTGATTATATTGACAAAGAGGAAGAGAAGAAGATGGAGAGATAGAAGAGAATGAGAGACAATAAGGCTATAGAAAATAGACTTCGGTTAATGAATTGCCAAGATACACTTTTTTATAACCCAACCATCTAACGGCTAGGGGCAAGGCCTCCTTAGTATGTTGCTCTTCCATCTCCACAGATCAGAGGCAGAGAAAAAGTAGAAGCAGGAAGATGAAAGGACAGGGGTGAAACAAAAGGAGGTCCCCGTACTTGAGCACTGAGAAATTAGTCCAACACTAGTCATTTGAGGTTTGGAAATTCTAGTATTAGCTGCCGCAAAATAACTCCAGGACAGAGTATTGTAGTTTACTACTTAGGTTTAGTAAATAAGGTAGGGTGGCACTGACACAGCAACTAAAGGAGCAGAATCTGGGGTATTCATGGAATTGAAACCAAGATAAAGCCAAAAATATCTACCAACTTTCATTACATCCAAAATGGGGTTGTCATTTTTACAAACACGTTCCGTGCATTTCTTGAATCTCCACTACCAAGTCCACGAGGAACCTGATTAGACTGATAAGACTAGTTATGTGTTCGGATCAGCTTTTGGAGAATAAATTTTATAATTTACGAAATAAGTATGTGAGAGAAATTTTGTCTCCATTTATAGAAATGGGCTTTTAAAACCATGGTTTTAAAAGTACTGAACACACACTAGAACTAAGACCACTCAGAATCTGTTTGGGAAATCACATCATATCATATCAATATTAACATATCAACAACAGATGAGTATTGGAACAATGATTGTTTAAAATTTATGAAGGCACTGAGAGAAAACATCCTAGATTAAATACTCCAACACTAGAAAAATCTAAAATAGTCATTAGTCACTAATATGCTCCATGCAACACCAGCACATTCCCCTGATAGGGCTATCTTTATTCCAAGAATGTTGATCATCATCTGGAGCAAATCATGACCTTATTATACATAAAAACGTCAAAAATCTAACAAGACTACCAATACATCAATCACCAAAGATCAGCTGAACAACTCACTTTCTTCGAAAGCAACAAGAATCCAATGAACGCGCACACAAAAACTCATTCTGACCTAGCTGCAAACCTCTCAACCTTTTTGTCTGCCAAATTGATCCCAACCATGGCTTCTCCCAACCCGCAGCTAACTTCAGCCAAAATCTCTGGATCACTGTAATGAGTCACAGCTTGCACAATAGCCCTGGCTCGTTTTGCGGGATCACCACTCTTGAACACGCCAGATCCTACGAAAACCCCATCACACCCTAATTGCATCATCAAGGCTGCGTCAGCTGGAGTTGCGACTCCACCTGCCGCGAAGTGAACCACCGGAAGCCGACCTAATTGTTTCGTCTGCATCACCAAATCATAGGGAGCTCCAATCTTCTTTGAGAATGTGAAGACTTCATCATCATCCATGGTCCGTAATGACCTGATGTCACCCATCACCGATCTCACGTGCCTCACCGCCTCAATAATATTCCCGGTCCCTGCTTCCCCTTTGGTCCGAATCATCGCCGCACCTTCACGAATTCGCCGGAGAGCTTCTCCGAGATTGCGACACCCACAGACGAAAGGAATGCGGAAGTTGTGCTTGTTGATGTGGTTCTCGTCGTCGGCGAGGGTGAGGACTTCGCTCTCGTCCACGTAATCGATACCAATTGCTTCGAGGATTTGAGCTTCGACGAAGTGTCCTATTCGAGCCTTGGCCATCACAGGAATCGTCACTGCCTGCTTGATTTCCTTTATGAGTTGCGGGTCGCTCATGCGAGCAACGCCGCCTTGAGCCCGAATATCGGCGGGAACACGCTCCAGGGCCATGACGGCGCAAGCACCGGCCTCCTCGGCGATGCGGGCCTGCTCGGCGTTCACGACGTCCATGATAACGCCGCCACGGAGCATCTGAGCAAGACCGACCTTGACAGAGAAGGGAGTTTCCTTGGTCTCTACAATAGCACCATTCGCACCATTGCCGTACAAAGTAACCACCCCAGATTCTTCCATTTGCAGAGGAAGCAAGGAAAGGTGAAAAGGGACTAGAGACTCAAGAAAGATACGGCGACAGAGAAAGAAGAAGCCTTGGCTAGTGAGATGGCTTATAAGTAGTGAGATGAATGGCTTCGACGGACGGGAGGGAGAGATGCTGCGCCTGAGATGGAAAGAGCGTTAGGGCCACGTATTGCTGCCGGTGGAGATAAGCATATAAATTTGGATTTGGGGTAATTTTACCTGAAAGTTTCTAATTTCTATCTATCGGCAATTTTAAAAGTTGTGTGGAATAATTTTAGTCTTAACAAATAGAGTAATTTTATTTTCATTATATCCATTTTTCTTCTATTCTAAAAACATATATTTAAATCAAAAGTGAAAACTGATAACTTCATTAAAAAAAGATTTATTAAAATTTTATTTGCTAATTTACCCTAATCATTTAAATACCTACTTATAGTCTCTTTTCTTCTTGTAAACATCCTTCTGAGCCATCTGTGCGCAGTCATGATTCGAACTTTTTAAAATATTTCAAAATACAGTTCGAGCAACCAATATAAAAAATATATATATCAAAGATGAAGAGGGAATTTGTTTTCTGGAGACAAACTTAGGGTGTGCTCGGGTACTTTTAAGGGAAAATTCTAAAAAACTACATTCAAAATATCAAAAGGACAAATCAGTACATCGAAATTCAGAAAAGACAAATCAGGCGGGTGTCAGAAAAAGGAGGAATCTGGCATTTTGAAATTTAGGCCAAATTACGAAAATGCCCTTCAGCACTTCAGGCCCACTTCAGAATAACAACATGATCCTCGGAATTAACACCTCCGGATTCGTTATTAACAACTTCAATTTTTCTTTTACAATTCACAAGTTTCAAGGCTAATAACACCACCGATCTCGCCATTAACAACTCCGGATTCGATATTAACAACTCCATTTTCTTCTTTTGCACTTAACAAATTTCAGAGCCAATAACACCATCGATTTCGCCATTAACAACTCAGGATTCGCCATTAACAACTCCTATGTTGTTATTCCGACTGAGGGCTGAAGGGCATTTTCGTCATTTGGCCGAAATTTCAAAATGCCAGATTCCTCAGCCCGTCTGACACAGCCTGATCTGTCCTTTTGCAATTTCAATGTACTGAATTGTCCTTTTGCTATTTCCAATGTATTTTTTTGGAATTTTCCCTACTTTTAAAACCATGGTTTTAAAAGTTTGTTTTTATAAATCGAGATAAAACTTCTCTCACATACTTACTTCGTAAATCGTAAAAACTATTTTTCAAAAGCTAATCCGAACACACACTTAAAACAGGAGATCAAAATCGATCTCCGAATTCTTTTCAATGTGTTTATAGAATCTAGTGCGCTCAGATAATTACGTTTTTGACATTTTGCAGCTCTGGAAAACATTTCCAGGTAAATTGAGGAGGGAACGTACATTTTTTTTGTTTTTTTATTCCCTTTTCAAATTTTTTTCTATTAATATTTACATTATCAAACTAAGATACGGAACTCACAAATTTCAATGTTTTTATCTATTTAAAAAAATAATAAAATAAATAATTTTCACGATATAAACTTAAGATTATAAAATTTCATTAGATAATCAAAATTAATAAATTTATAAAATAGTAAAATTAAAAATTTTAAAAATACGTGTATTAAGATTATTTTTTATAAATATAAATGCTTAAGTAAGTCTTATATTAAAGAGGGGTATTTTGGTCAAACAAAAGTTTAAGAGTCAGACTTAACAGTCCACTAATGATTTAAATAGATATAAATAAAATCTTAAATATATAAGATAGGTTTGTGTAATATATATATTATAATTTTAAGGAAAGTTTATATCAATTTTTAAAATAGATGGGAGGTTTGTGTAATTAAAGAAAAATATAAAAATAATTAGAGTATTTTACTCCAATTATTAATATTGATAACCCCTTCTAGGAAAAAAAATATTGATAACCCCATTTCTTTTTGTCATCCTTGGACAATTTGAGTAAATTTCTATGAAAAAATATATTTATTTACTAATATTGCTATAAGGAGATTTATGCATTGTGGGGGTTTTTTTATCATAATACTGCAAACAGTAAATTAAAATACCAAAATACTACAAAGTTGAAACTATTTACCATAATACTGCACTTAAAATCGTTCTTGTGAAGAACGATTTTAAATTTGTGAAGAAGTCGTTCTTGCAAAGAACGATTTTTAGTTCTAACAAATCCAAAAATCATTCTTGCAAAGAACGATTTTAGAAATCGTTCTTGGCAAGAACGATTTCTATATGATGTGATTATTTTTAAAATAATTAAATTTGGTGTCAGGAATATTTTCGTACTGCGCGTGCTCCTGCTTCCTCCTTCCCAATACGTATTCTTCTTTAGTCATGTTACTCTTTTCCCAAAGCAAACTCATGAACACACACACACAATCAGTGGGATATTTTTTTTTGGGCCAATTTGTGTATTGCTTTATATACATTGATTGTTTCAGCCTCATCCTCCGAGCAGAATTCATTTTGCTTTAAGCATTGCTTCAGCTTTTCATCCTCCGAGCAGAATTCATTCCGTTTTCTCTCCTCTCATTTTTCTTTAACTTCTCTTCAGTTTGCTCGCTCAAGTTCAGTTGCTCGCTCAAGTCCAATTCGCTCAAGTTTTTCTCAATATTCATGCTTTCTCACTCTGCACTTCTTTTCTCCCATATCATTTTTCTCTAAGCTCTCTCCTCCTCCTTTGCTTTGTTGATCCTTGGTTATTTGCATCGGTTGTTTTTCTTATTACTGTTGTGGGTAAGTTGTTTCTCTTAATTTGGTAGTTTGTAATATGTAATTTGAATTTTATTTTTGTTACACTTGATAACTATTATTTGACTACTTTTTATTTTTAGGTGGTCAGTGGTTGGTTCAACAACTTCAAAAAGCAAAATAGGTGCCTCTTATTTTGACTGTAAGTATTATCCTGTATTATATGGTAATATAGGTTAGTTTTGAGACTTTAAAATTTAATTTTGATCTCTATTTCTAAGCATGTCATTTCGCCCATGTGAACCTTATGTCATGATATTAGCAAATATGTTTTTATTTTGTGGAACCTTAATTGCGGAACTTTATTTATATATTTATAATATTTGCCAAAAGATTGGCTCACCCAAAAACTTTAATGTTGGTAGGATAAAACTTAAAAAAAAGAAAAGAAAAATCCCAACGTATGTAGTGGTATGTAATATTTAAAAAATAGTTATAGATTAAAATTTTAGAATATATAAAATATTTAAAATATAGGTGTGTGTAGTTAAAATAAAGATAGATTTTAGTAAGTATATATTCCTATTATATGTATATAGTATACTGATTTTATATTATTTATACATAATGTCATTGATAAAATCATAAAGGACGCTTTTCGGACATTTAGACTAAAATGACATTTTTGAAATTACGGGTCTTTCTCTGTAGTTTTCTCTGATATTTTCACAGCCAAAAAATCGGTTTCCAGATGTGAATTTCAGATTTTGGGACCCAATTGAAATTTTGTAAATTCGGGGTTTTCTATAATTTTCTCTGATATTTTTTCAGTTGAAAGTGAAAGCTAATATTACAGAACAACCCTTATTTCTGTCAGAATTCTCTTATAGCCACACACAGAATTTTATTTTCTATTTTAGTCCTTATAAATCTTTTTTGTTTCAGAAAAAATATTAATAAAAAAAGTAAAAAAATAAATAATAAGTGTGCCAAATTTATGATAGTCAATTTTGTATATTTCAATGATAATATATATTAATTTTTAATTAACCAAAAATATAATAAGAAATAAAATATATTTTGAAATGCGTTGCCACAAAAATTTATAAAAAAAAAGTAGTGAAAGGTAAATGAAGAATAGTATTTTATATTTTATTATGATTATTTCTTGGTGTTATGCATAATGTGATGAGACAATTATGAATATTTTTTATAATGATTTTTGTAAATGTGATATTGTGAATTTAAATTGTTTTGATAATTTCATTTAATTTTATTAATAATTGTAATGTAATATTTAGGAAGTAGGATGAATCATACAAAGGAGTTCGTGTGTATATTTTCAAGTGGACGAATTTGTAACGGCCTATCCGGTGTAACATTTGAGTCTGATAGGGTGAAAATAATCAAAGTTGACCCAAATATTACCTTGAATAAACTGAAGCAAGTTATCGGACGAAAGCTACAACTTCCTCCCAATCAAATCGTGACAAATATAGTATATAGATATCCTACATGCATAAATCCACCACAGTACCAGGCATGCAATTTGGAAGATGACTCGGACATACAACAAATGTGGCAAGTGACTCAAAGATTTTCAACTCAATTGACATGTGCAGAGTTATATGCCAACATATGTGATTTACCATATGATGACCACATTGAATCACAACCAATAATCAATGATGTTGGAAATACACTTCCAGCAAGTATCAGTGAGGTTAACATTGTGGGACAAGAATCCATGTTTACCAGTAACATGGAAAATTTCCACTCATTTAAACCTCTATTATATGGTGGCAACAATGAAGCACTATGTTCAATTCCTCATGTAGAAGACGTCATGGATGAAATCGAGGAAGAGGATGAATATGATTCTTATTTAAATGTTGGTGGTGAGAATGATAATGAGACAACGACAATGACCATAAAGAGGGGAATGAGCATAATGATGTTGCAACTTCTTTCTTATCACAAGTTAATGTTGAGCCAGATATGACTCATGAGGTTAATGATTTAGAAGAAATTTTGAATCTAAGCGATACGAATGAGTTATATATTGGAAAGGTATTTAACAGTGTCCGGGTTCTAAGACGTGCAATCAAGCTATCCTCCGTTCGAGTTCATCACACATTTAAGGTTTATTATTCATGTAAAAAATATGAAGAGTATCGATGTGTTAACTATGGGTCAAATTGCAATTAGAGAGTAAGGGCATGCAAGAAAGAAAATAGAAACTTTTGGGAGATAACAAAATATTGTGGGGCCCACACGTGCTTGAGCACATCATTGACTCAAGACCATCCAAAGTTGGATGCTGATATTATATCATCTTGTATTGTGGCAATGGTAACTGATAAGCCAGATGTGAAGATCTCACAAATTATCGAGAGAATGCAATCAATGTTTTGGTTATACTGTGTCATACAGGAAAGCATGGAAGGCAAAACAATTAGCTGTTGCCACTGTTTTTGGGAATTGGGAGACGTCTTATTCCTTACTCCCAAGGTGGTTAGCTGCAGTTCAACACTTTATGCCTGGGTCATGCATATATTTTTCACATAAACAATGCTTTGAAGTCAATTCAAATGGTCAACCAGTTGAAATGTTTCATCGTGTGTTCTGGGCATTCAAACCATGTATAGACGCATTTTCATACCTAAAGCCCATTGTACAAGTTGATGGAACATTCCTATACGAAAAATATAAGGGCACATTGCTTATGGCCATATCACAAGATGGCGATCAAAATGTTGTGCCACTTGCATTTGCCATAGTTAAAGGGGAGACAAGATCTGCTTGGGCATGGTTCTTATACCTCGTACGCTACTATGTCACAAAAGATAGAATGGAAATTTGTTTAATTTCAGATAGATATCGTTCAATTTTGGCAGCAGTTGCTCAGCCCCAAGTTGGATGGCAACCACCACAAGCATATCATGTTTTTTGTTTGCGGCATGTGGCATCAAATCTTCACAAAGCTCATGGAACAAATTGGTTGAAAGAGAAGTTTATAAATATTGGTGAGATTTCTCATATTTTTTGTGATCTTATAACTATATGATTTTATGAACATTGTAATAATATAGTTATTATTTGTAGGGTACGCATATGAACGTCATGTTGTTGATCAACAATTAACAGAGATAGCATTGCATCACACACCTGCAGCTTAATGGATTGGAGCCATCCCAAAAGAGAAATGGTCACGTGCTTATGACTTTGAAGGTCGACGATTTGGACATATGACTACCAACCTTGCAGAGTGCATGAATAGTGTATTTAAAAGTGTTCGAAGTCTGCCAATAACTGGTTTAGTCAAGGCAACGATGTATATAGTGAATGAATATTTTGTGAATCGTGGTCGACAAGTTCATGCACAAATTGCGGCTCGACAAGTGTTTTCAGAAACACTAACAAAGAAGCTAGACGTAGTCACACAAAATGCATCTGCCTGTGTTGTTCGTGAATTTAATAGAATTGCAACATCGTTTGAGGTTGTTGAGCCATACAATGTTCAATGTCGTCAATATCGTCGATGTTGCAAGGTTAACTTGAATGAAAAAAAATGTGATTGTGGAGAGTTTCAAGCAGAAAAGTATCCATGTATGCATGTCGTTGCTGCTTGTGCACGAGTTGGCATTGACCATTTGCAATATGTTGATCCTATATTTAGGTTGGAAACCATGAAAATGGCATATAGTAATGAGTTCTAACCAATCAGAGATGTGACTTATTGGCCACAAATTGATACTCCTACATTAATACCGGACCTATCAATGATTCGAGAAAAGGGTCGTCCTCGCTCAAGTCGCATACATAATGAGATGGATTGGACCACACCCAATCAACCAAACAAGTGCAGATTTATGGGCATGGGATCGCTTCCCTATGATCGCACCACCCTTACCTGTGTATCCAGATCCAAATTTAGATATCTATCATCTCTTACCTCCTTTGGGTTTCAGGTATGCTAAATTCACCTATAAAATGTTTCACATCCATTTATATTATTAAACTCATACAAATTATGATACTATTTTTTGTAATAATAGATGGAAAAATGTTAGACAAAACCCTCGTCCAAGTGCCATGACTTTGCTCAGATATAGGAGTTTCCTAGATAAAATGGTTGATGGCGAGATAATTTGGCAACCATATGAATCTTATGAAGTAGGCCAATTAATTCCAGAGTTTTGCATACAAACACCTAAAATTTGGCTCGCTTCTGTTCCTTTGATATGCTTTAATATCATAGAATGGCATCACCCTGATCGTGTGATGAGGCAGTTTGGTCGTCAGCAACCAATTCCTGCCCAACCTGTTCATTTGGGAAATTACCACACAATGCAACTACGAGGTAGAATAATTACAAATTAGATTAACCAATACTCAACCTTTATTCAAGCATGGAATACTTGGTCAGATGCTATTGTTAACGCTCCAATGGCACATGATGAACTTGATAGAACGTCTCAATACATGCAATGGTACTGGAGACATACAAAACGATGGATTCAACATATCAGTGGTGATACTGGTTGTGCGGTAAGTTTTTCTTCTAATTTCCATCAATACCATTTTTTCTTTCATATAATAAGTGTTATAACACAATCTCTTTTTATTTATTTCAGTCTGGCATAGCAGAGGAGTTATATAGGCTAACAATTAATACTCGTTCTACATGCTCAAATTGTATTGATTATCGAGACAGAGTTGCTCGAGATCAACGAAACATTTTACTTGCACTTAGAGAACAAAGATTCAACATGAGTCGTCAACCTGCTCCCTCAACAATTGAGTTGCCTCGACCACAAATTCCTCATGATAGACCGAGCAATCGACGTGGTGGTTACTTGTCAACCCAACCACCAGTTGAAAATGAAAATGTTTTAGAACAAGACCCTCCAAATTTTAGTCAGCCTCATTACATGTCAACATCTTCATCATCCCATTTCACTTCTCCTAACCCTACACAACAAGAACCTCATTAAATGTCACCATTATTATCTTCCCCTTCCAACCCACCCAATGTTGTTTAACCTCAGTCATTCACATCTTTATTAGATGATCATGCATTATTTTCGACTGAATACAATACTTCTACTTTTGAGCATGGTGGGCTATCAAATGAAGCATTTGTCACTCCTAGACAATCCATTTCTTTAAATGAATCGCTGTGGTTTGATTTAAATACGTCAATGACACAAATCAATGAAATGCTTGAATCTTAAGAACTTGACGTACAACAACAGCAACGACCGTAGCAACAACAACGACCACAATGTATGCGGAGGAGACCTAGATGTGGTACAGGAAGTCACTATTTATAAGGTTAATTCATTTTCATTTTTCAGTCATATACACTTAATTATTATTTAGTATTAATTGTTTAATACTTTATTTGGTCAATATACTCCTTATCCTATTTTTGCAATCATTATTTCTTTTATTATGTAATCACTATTAGTATTATTATTATCATCATCATCAATCACTTAGCAATCATTGTTTTTTTAATGTAAATTAATCATTAGGTAATGATGAGGAGAGAGGGAGTTTTTTATTGTAAATTAATCATTAGGCAATGATGAGGAGAGAGGGAGTTTTTTATTGTAAATTAATCATTAGGCAATGATAAGGAGAGAGGGGGTAGGAGAGAGAAATACATTGAAATCGTTCTTCAGGTGATGAATTTTAGAAATCGTTCACCTGAAGAACGATTTTCATTTGCATAGAATTGCGCACCGAAGCAGTGTTAATGAAGAAATCGTTCTTCAGGTGAACGATTTCTAAAATTCATTACCTGAAGAATGATTTTCAGTGTAGCATTTTAGTAAATATTTTCCACAGTGTAGTATATTGGTAAATAATTTTCACTGTTTGCAGCATATTAGTAAAAAACCCCATTGTGGGACATTCCTGCGAACTAACACTGGATAAAGGTGGATTAATTCAACAAATTAATAGTCTCTTAAATTAGGGTAAGAGGGAATTTACATATTTTACAGGGAAAAAGATAGAAAATGAATTTTGAATATGCAAAATTCTAAGTTAGGTATTTCTTAAAATTGAGCTGTGAATTGTTTATCAAGTTTTGTCATTCCCTTATCAATTTTTTATAACAAAACTGATTTTGAATTTTACAATTTTAAAATTCTTTTTCTATTATTTTTCCTATTTTATACTCATTTTATAATTTATACCACAATTACAATTTAAATATTGAAGACATATATATATATATATATATATATATATATATATTGTTGGAATATTTACAAGTACAACTATTTTGGCAAAAAAATTACGAGTACAATTAGAATATTTTTTATCTAAAATTAAAAATTATATGAGGAAATTTTAGTTTTTCATATTTGGATTTGAAGTCAATTTGGTCAAGGTCTTGTGATTTTTTTTTAGTAAATTACTGCAGTGCTGTGGTCCCTCACCTAAAATTTTTACTAATTTAAAACCTGCAATTTGTTTTTTGAAAAAGAATCTCGACCAGATCGAGAACTAGATTTTTTTTTAATATAAAACTGTAATTCATTAATCCACAACAGATTAATACAGAGCTGCCTCCAAAAGAGGCACAAAACAAGACACTCTCATCAGACACCGCCTATCCTAAGCAAAGGAGGTGGATGATCAAAGGTAACAAAGTTAACCATATTACCATGAGCTAACGATACTAAATAATCAGCATGAACATTAAGGTCTCTAGAGATATAAGTAAGCATGACCTGTCATTCTTTTGCCATCCATAATCTTGCCTCATCAATAACATCTCTAAAAGGATACCTATGATCGCAACCCCTAGTAAGCAAATTTACAGCTTCAATACAGTCAGTGCAAACCATTATCCTTTTGATATCTCTATTCCAGCAGATTTAGAGTCCCTGGATGATAGCGATAATCTCAGAAATAACCAGAGGAACCTGTGAAAGTCTACACGTGTAGCCGCACACCCAGCCTTCATCTTCATCCTTAATCACTCCCGCACTTGCACTTTGACCTGACTCCAGAACCGATCCGTCTGCTTCTAGTCTGTAGAACCCCTGTTTCCTTGGTAATTGATCTAAAGCCCTATCAGCAGCTCAAGCATAAAAATTGCAATGAGCATTCAAATTTATATCCCAATTTGCTCTAAATAGACTTGATTGAGCATTCTGATGATCCATGTTGGTTTCTTCCCCGAACAGCTTCCGGCATCTGTCCACCCAAATATCTCAGCAGACATATCCGAATAAAGTTGCCCAGCTGATATTCTTTGTGAAATCTCGTCCCGCTTCATGCTTGATGTTCCATTCTATCCACTCAGGTCCCTGCAAATTGGTAAACATATTCCACATACCTGGCTTAACAATGGAAATCCATCTCTCTCGAGCGTTGACACAATCTCTCAGAAGATGCATGACATCCTCATCCTGGTCACAGTGAAAAGGACAAGTTGCATCATCCGAGACACCCCTCCTTTTCCTGAGCTGCGTCGTATGCACGTTACCATGTGCAACTAACCACATGAAGGATTTAATCTTCTCAGGTATCTGCCATCTCCAAAGTGCCCTCCAGATTGTTGCACCCAAGCAAGAAGTACCTGCAGTAATAAAACGGTATGCCGAACTTACAGAGAAACAACCATCAGATGAAGGCTTCCAAATATATCTATCATCTCTTCTGTCTTCCCCTGGCGGGTTAGCACAAATAATAGTTTGAATGATATGATAATGGAACCAGTTACTCATCTTGGGAATATCTCATTCTCCCCAGGGATTTACATAGTCGATAACTTTTACATTCTTATCGATGAAACTCTCCATCTCAGGGATTAGCTCAATCAGCAGTCTTTTAATCTCAGACCAGTTGTCTAGCCAAAAAGAAGCAGAAGCTCTATTGCCCACTTTAACTCCCACACCCTTCTGAAACCTGTCCCAAACAGAGCAAATACCCCTCCAGGTAGGTGATGCATTTCTTTTAGTTACCGGGCCATTCTGCTGATCCCAACCATATTTTCCTCTCAGAACTTGGACCCACAACTTATCCGTATTATTAAGGATCTGCCAACAGAGTTTCATGATAAAAGCTTCATTCTGTTTGCACATGTCTTTAATCCTCAGGCCACCTGCTTTCTTGTCTCTCGTAATCTGGTCCCAAGAAATGAGATAGAGTTTCTTCCTGTAATCCTGTTCATCCCAAAGAAATTTTCTACTTTTCCTCTCCAAGTCCCGCAGAATCCCTTTAGGAATTAACATTATCTGCATCTGATACGAAGGCAAAGTTGAAAGAACAGCTTTGATGAGAACAGTTCTACCCGCAAAACTTAAACATCCTCTTTTCCACCCAGCGATCCTCTTCATAGTTTTCTCCAAAACAGGTACAAAGGTAAGCTTAGTAACTCTTTTATGAATTAATAGGATACCCAGATATTTTCCCAAATCTGCCGTAAGACTAATCCCCATCTTTCGACTTAACTCCACTTCTCTGGAAAAATGCACTTTCCGTGAGAAACACACTCTAGTCTTGTCCATGTTCATTTTTTGACCAGACATATAACAGAAAATCTGCATGCACTTCATCATTACCTCCACTTGCTTTTCTGATGCCTCTCCAAATAGAATAAGATCATCTACAAAGAAAAGATGCGAGACGTTGGGACCATTTCTTCTCAGCTTAATCGGCTTCCATTCCTCTTCCGTAATAGCATCCTGGATTATATGATTCAAGCGTTCCATGCATAGGATAAATATGTAAGGAGAAAGAAGATCTCCCTATCTAATTTATGGCCAAATTATATTCATTTTTAAATTAATTGATATATGGTTTAAATTAGTAAATTTTTACTAATTTAAAAAAACCTGCAATTTGTTTTTTGAAAAAGAATCTCGACTAGATCGACATCTAGATTTATGGCCAAATTAGATTCATTTTTAAATTAATTGATATATGGTTTAAGTTCCTCAAAGAGCCTGGAATTTTTGTTGTATTCAGTAGGGTTGATCATGGACCAAACCAGACTGGGTTAGGCCTCAACCCGAGGTCTAGTCTGGCTAGTACCTCGGGTTGAACAAGTCAGCCCGAGGTCCCGTCTAGTCCAGCACCAACCCGAGCTTGGGCTGAACCAGACCAGGTCCAATGGACTACCTGGATCAGTCTCGGTAGTCAGGACCTCTTAGGTAATTTTTTTAGAGAAACACAATCCAACAGAGGTTATAGAGGAAAATGGCAGCCTAATCGAATAACCCAAAAAATGGAAAAGTAACTAACAATTTCAACAAATATGAGATGACAAAAATTTCAACCATAAATCCAAAATAACCCAAAAATTTCAAGTTTTCAACGGTCATTTTCTCACCTTTGAGTAGAGTAAAGGCACCTCGACAGGGACCGGACACAGGATGTCAGTCGACAGCTGAGTGGAGACAAGAACGAGAACAAATCGAGAGACCGGAGTGCCGCGATACCGATACTGGAGCTGCTTCACCGACATGCTTCACAGACTGGACTGGAGACTAAAGCTGCTTCATTGAGGAGACAAGACCAGAGATTGGACCTGCTTCACTGACATGCCAAGACCGGAAACACAGTGCCCAAACAGGATCTAGAGCGCTGACCTAATCGTAAACCAGAGATGCCGAGACCAAAGAGGAGGAGATGACAAGACCAAAACGGGACTCCGAGAGCTAGTAGCCTGGTACGCTTACGCTGAGATGGTGAGACTAGATGCGAAATGGTGGAAATGCTGTGTAAACTTTAAAGTTTACACTTTTGCAAAGTGCAGTGAATCCCGTGGGGGGTTGACCATGGATCAGTGTAGTCGATGGAGTGTGTCACATGGGATTAGTTTTTTTTTTAAAAAAAAACACTCGGGCCAGAGCAAGTCCAGTTTGGCCCGAGCAAGTCCAAGGGGTCTGATGCCTTGGTCCGAAGTCTAGTTTGGCCCGAGCAAGTCAGTCTGGTCTAGTTTGCCAAAAATTGCTCGAACCAATTTTTTTTTTTGCCAGATCGAGTCGGGTCGAACCGGACTAGACTAGGTTACCTAGACCACCGGGTTTTTTTTATCATCCCTAATATTCAGATTCTAAAAGGGTCATGTTGTTATTTTTGGTTGCTAGTGCTACGAAACAATATGTTAATTCATACATATACATATCATATTTGTGTAATAAGTTTTACTATTTTGTTCACGACTTATAGTAAATATAGATTATTTTTAAGAGTTTAATAAGAATTGTCTGAACATGTAAATGTAATGAGTTTTTTTTCATGTTTGCCCCTCATTGATTATATATATAAAATTAATTAAAAGGTTGTTGATACATATATTTATTCTATTTCTCTCTCTTTCTTACTTGCCTCTTATAAATAAGTACATACGTAGAAAAAGAAGGTTTATTTTATACGCACTTATTATTTTTAACTAACTCTAACCTTTTTCTCAAACCACATAACTTAGTTATTGAATTCTTATAGATAGGATTGGAAGAACGTTTTTTACCCTAATTCTGATACCAGTTAATTAATCCAAAAAACAATAACTTCTAGAAAACTAGGATCATCTCTCCTCCTCCTCCATTTTTAATTCACACACCAACCATCAGGTCTTGTCTCCTTTCCTTTCCACTCACTTCCACTAATATTCGATCAATTTCATACCGACTCATCATTACCAACCACTTCTTTGTAATTAATGTTTGTTTGGGTTGGCGGTAGAACCTACTTTTCTGACGTGATTCATGTATACGAGATAAACATGTGAGAAGAGTTTTATTTCAATTTACGTAAATGTGCTTCTCTAACATTAACTCAAACATGTCTTTAATCAATCATGGCTTCCACTTCTTCATATATAGAGTTTGGTAGTTCTATAAATTTTAAGGATCGCATCCATTCCCATACTAGCTAGTTCTAGGTCGGAAATCTTTAGTGAATTCAAAATTTAGTGATTAAGATCGTTTATATTTGTGTTTTGAACTTGGATTGTGTATTATACATTTATACTGTGATTGGAATTTCATTTCTAATGTTGATCTTAACATGTTCTGGTAAACTATTAACGCAAGCTCTCAACTTGTATTTGTGTCTATTTGTTGTTTGAATTTGTAAACTTAGCTAGTGTGGCATTTAATTGTTCGATTAAGTGACTTGGTTTTTCAATGGATTATTTTGGAGAACTTTGGTGAACATTTCAGACATGATGAGTCCCTATATCTGAGAAAATGGGGTTGGTTGTCATTAACAAGTAAATACAAATTAATCTAGATAAGTGTTTGCTATTTAGGTTGAATTATACGCAGAGTTCTTTAAGTCTGTTGGTGTAGTTCTTATAAATAAAGTGTGTAATCCAAGTCACAGCCACAGACACTATTCTTAAAAGCTATTTTGCAACAATCGGCTGAATTAAGTTCTCTCCTTTCCAAGTAATATGAGACTTCGTTCCATTTGACATACCCTCTTTTATCTTATAACTCTAACAAATTCTTTATCTATATGATCAAGTTCATTAACTTACCCTAATACTCTTTGGTTGGATTTAGTTGCCTAAAGAGAGCGAGGATAAAGGATTCCCTAACAAAACTTTATCACCCCTGCAATTGGGTTAAAAAAAACCGACAATAGCCCCTTTGCATTTGTTCAAAATTTTAAATTCCCAACATTATATATACTCCCTTATGTCTTTTTTTTGTAAGTAACTTTTATTCTTATTGTGCAAAATAAACTAACAGTTAAGATTAGTTAAAAAAAATAAACGTGTCAAAAATATTATGTTTATTCTAAATATGCCCCTATTTATGAAAAGAGCATATGAGAGAGAATGTATAATAAATAAGTAAATGAAATAGAATTAAAGGTAAGTATGGGATAATTAATATAAATATATGATTTAAAGGTGTAAAAAAGAAAAAAGTAGTTTAAATTTTAATACACAAGGAAAAACTTGCTTATAAAAAGAATCAATTCTAATAGAGAGAAAATTACTTATAAAAAAGATCAGAAGGAGTGTGTGTGTATATATATATATATATAAGCTTTTCATTTGACACTTATTGCACAAAAAAAAACCCCTAAATTACATTTCGATTTATTTAGACTAGATTCATAATCAATTGCATTTTAGTGTCAATTGCATAACCATTTTAGCTTGTAGAATGTGTTTTAGGTAGTTATATTACTAAAGACCATGTTAAAGGGATGTCTTCCTACCAATAGTTAAGCAAGGTAGAGGTCCGAACCGACTGATGTTGAAGAATCAGCGGATGAGTTGTGGTTAGGGGTGAAATGCCACTCGAACCCAGAGCTAGCTGGTTCTCCCCGAAATGCGTTGAGGTGCAACAATTGACTGGACATCTAGGGGTAAAGCACTGATTCAGAGCGGGCCGCGAGAGCGGTACCAAATCGAGGCAAACTCTGAATACTAGATATGACCTCAAAATAATAGGGGTCAAGGTCGGCCAGTGAGACGATGGGGGATAAGCTTCATCGTCGAGAGGGAAACAGCCCGGATCACTAGCTAAGGCCCCTAAATGATCACTCAGTGATAAAGGAGGTAAGGGTGCAGAGACAGCCAGGAGGTTATATTACACTTAAGCAAAGTCTTGGGTTCGAGCCTTGTGTATGTAGAAAATTCTCATTGGGAGACTCTTTCACCATAGTCAGGTGCGCGACGCAAGTCAGATCCGGATGTAGTCGGAGTAAAGCTCAGGTGAACCGGGTGGGCAACCAAAACAAAAAAAAAACAAAAAATGGGATGTCTTCCTACCAATAGTTCTGTAGCAGTGATACGAGAGTCTTTGACTCTTTGTTTATTGGAGATTTGGAGGTCGCATGTTGGATCTTTTTTGTAACGTGAAGAAAAAGGTGACCCCTTCCAAAATCAGTTAAACCCACGTTTAAAGCATTTTGCATATAAAAAATGAAATAATTTATTGAAGAAAACTAAAGAAGAGAGTGAAAAGAGTTCCAGGAACAAAGACCATTAAATAATAAATATAACTTTTCACTTCCAACAAAGATTAAATCGACCACTAGAACAAAATTTAAAAATTTATGAAGTAATTCTCACCAATTAAAATTCTCATGGACTAAAATCAAAGTACTGTCATAAAAAATTACTACTCTAGTTTTTAGTACAAGTTTATTTTAACTAATTCTCTTAAATCTTTCGCACCTTTCTCTATTTCTAATGAAGCATGATTATTAACTTTTAAATAAATTTACATCGAGGACAAAAAATTTCATCTATAAGGATTTATAATATAGATCATAATAATATTTCAATTAAAAAAATTAGGACCCAACATCTTTCTTTCATAAGATACTTTTCTTCCTCCTTGATGAAAAAACTAAAAGAAAGAAATTTTGGCTTATAGTTTAAATTTTTTTTTTCAAATGCCCAATTAAAAAAAAGCTATCCCAAATACTTAGAAAAAAAAAAAGCTAAGAACACCTCATCTGACTTTTGTCCCCTCAATCGTATTTGGGGGGGGGGGGGGGTTGGTTTTAAAAACTGTCCCAAACATATCCAAAGGCTAGCTGGCAAAAAAAGGCCTAAAGAAAAGACAAGGACAAGGGGAAGAAATTAAATTAAAGAAACATAAAATGACAAACAAACAATAGTACAGCAGCACATGGATTTAAAAAGAAGCGCCGCCGACGGAAAGACTGAGGGCTGCCATCCAAGTTGAAATGATGATGCGTGTCAAAATTTAATTTCACACAAAGTACTCCCTTATATCTTAACTATAAAATAAAGTTAATTTTTTTTGAGAAATTAAAGAGATCAATTAAATTATTTTAGAGTATTTTTATTTTTATTTTTTTTCTAAACTAATTAATTTGATTAATAAACTAATATATAATCTAAAGATACTAAAAATATAAACACTTTAAAGTAATTTAATTGACTTCCTTAATTTCTCCAAAAAAATCAACTTTATCTTATAATTAGGACCGGAGGGAGTACTTAATTTTTAGAGGAATAAAAATATTATTTAAATTTTAAAATCCTAGATTAATTATCTGATAAAGATTTGTGTTATGAATCTTATTATTATTCTCATCAATCTCATTATCCTTCTGTGAAATTTTAAAATTCAAATGATATTTTTTTATTATTATCCCATAATTTTTCTTCTCTTTTTAGTTTTTATCATGCATTTACCAAGTTGGTGAGTAGGGCCTTTTTTTTTTTTTTTTTTTGTTGGACTGGATAGTAGTGGCTCCAATTATACCTTGCTCCACCTTCTCACAAAGATCGAAGTGTTTTCTATTCTTATCGGCGAGTGGTGGGCTCAATTGCTCGTAGAATTACACCTTCCAACATGTTCAATATTTGATTCTTTTATATCTCAACTTGCAAGTTGCATATCTGATTCTCGATAAAAAAAAAAAGGAGAGAGAAAAAGAAAATTACTCCCTCCCTTAAGTAATAAATAAGTTAGATAATTAATTTCTAAAGATTAAAGAAATTATTTAAATTAATTATCTATATAAAAAAAAGGTGTGTTGTTTTGCTACATTTGGGATACCCACTAATACTCTAAAAGGGGAAAAAATTATAAATTTAAGAGTTAGAGTGAATTGAAGTCTTATAATTTGGACTAAAGTAAACCTTCAAATTAGTTAGTACTCCCTCCGGTCCTAATTATAAGACAAAGTTGACTTTTTTGGAGAAATTAAGGGAGCCAATTAAATCACTTTAGAATATTTATATTTATATTTTTTTCTTCAAACTAAGTAATTTGATTAATAAACTAATATATAATCCAAAGATACTAAAAATATGAATACTCTAAAATGATTTAATTGGCTTCCTTAATTTCTCCAAAAAAGTCAACTTTGTCTTATAATTAGGACCGGAGGGAGTATATTTATGGCATACTTGGCTCAATTTCATGCATAAGAATTATATGTAATCCCGATACATTCAAATGATTTAGGGCGTTTGGTAGGTGAAAAGTAATTCAATGTGACATTGATTATACCGTAATTACAATAAATTAGATAATTCCTATTTAATAACTTTGACTATGTGATTTGTATTTAATCTTATATTAATCAATGTCTGGACATATATGCCTTCCATAAATCTACATTTAGACATTTAGACACCCTATTTTTGAATTGTTGTAGTTAAAGAGATCATTTCACACTTATTTTATTTTTGCTATATACAATATAAATCGCATTTGATTATATTACATTTCTTATGGTTACGTTTCATCGTATGCTCTGCATTCTTTCAACCAAACCGGCAAGGAAAATCAGAAGGAGCAACTAAGTGATTGTTTTGGAGCTGTATATCATAAGAATAATTGCGTGAGTCGAAATAAAATTTTTCTCATATATTTAACTTGTACATTGTAAATCTCGATCTAAGCATTGCTTTAGAAGACTCTAATTGGCATTCCAAATATGCACCGATATACCCACATCCACTTTTTTGGATGTATTCTTTACCAAACAAACCCCAATTCCTTGTTTGGCTTGCGTTCGCAAATGCTCAATATGTTCTTCTTCACCTCTGGGACTCTTTGTTGGGCATCTTCTTGTTTGTTCTCCACTTCTCCATCACCAATTTACTTATTGGTCGGCATACGTTTTATAAGTCAATGCACCTCATTTTGATCCTATTATTGGATCCAGCCACACAAACACACAAAGCAGATTTTGAGAAAAATCATGCAATAGAAATAACATAGGGCCTATAGTTTCATGATGATTTTGATATCAAGGTCAAAGAGGGGGGGATACATGATTGTGATAGCACAGGCTTGGCCCAACAGTTAAAACAAAAAAATTGACAGTTTGTTGCGTAAGCCCAATCTAATGTTGGGTTGGATTCATACTCCGTGCTATCTCAGATTTTATTTTGTTTTAATTTTCAAACTTGTTATGGAACCGGAAACTTTTTTATATATATAAAAAACATTTTCATAGGAATGTTCTTCTATGCTTACATTTATTAACTACTAATCAGTTGGCAAACTTGTACAACTCATCCAAGAAACAAGACAAACAGAAAAAAAAAGGGGGAATAAAATCTCACAATCATGTGGAGGCTAGGAGCAAACAACTTTCTCCTTTTGTCACTAAGATAAAGTCTCCAAAAAAAAAAAAAACGAAATCAGACATCATAGATTCATCATTGGCCCCTATTTTTATTATGTTGGTTAACACATGCACAAAACCAGTTTAACGGTTTAACCACAATAACATTCAGATTTCAGATGTTAGAGCCCCTCAAAACAAAAAAAAACTAATACGCGGCCTTGTATCTAGGTTCGGTGTCCGAACCTGCTCATTACCGTTACACCAGACCAAGATTTTAAATTCATTCTTGCCTCTCTGCCACCCAACCCTCGAAATTCATCTTCTCTTCTCTTCAGCGAAAGCCTCCATCTCTCTCTCTAGAATTCTTCTTCTCTCTCACTCACTAACTCCCAAGATCGCAGCGATGGTGTCAAGGAAGAAGAGAACGCCAGTGAAATCCATTAAGGACAGCCGCAACGGCCGACGCTGCCGGCAAAAATCTCCGGTCAAACATGTAGTTGTCGCCTCCTCCGTGCTGGCCTCCATCCGGCGTCGCCTCTCAAAGTTTTTCTCCAGATTCACGCGGACAGGCACTCCCAAAGGATACAAAAAGTTGAAGAAATTGCATTCCGAAGAACGACATTGCGAAGAATCTTTGAACGACATTCGCAGGACCCTTATCTTTAACAACCCTCTCCCGCCCCTGATCTCCGACGATAAGAGAACCATCTTTCTTGATCTCGACGAGACCTTGATCCACTCAAAGACGGACCCTCCGCCGGAGAGGTTCGATTTCGTCGTGCGACCTAGAATCGACGGTGTGATGATGAATTTCTATGTGTTGAAGCGACCGGGGGTGGACGAATTCTTGGAATATTTGGCCGCGAAATTCGAGGTGGTGGTGTTCACCGCCGCCTTGAAAGAGTACGCGTCCATGGTGCTCGACCGGCTCGACCGGAACGGGTTGATCTCGCACCGGCTTTATCGGGACTCGTGCAAGCAAGTGGAAGGGAAGTTCGTGAAGGACTTATCCGAGATGGGGAGGGATTTGAACCGGGTAGTTATTGTTGACGACAACCCGAATTCGTACGAGAACCAACCGGATAATGCGATTCCGATCCCGCCGTTCATCGACGATCTTCGTGACCAAGAGCTACAAAAGCTGAAAAGGTTTTTTCAGGCATCTGATTACTATGATGATACAAGAATCGCCGTGAAATACTACCTTGCCGCTGAAGAATGTGATCTCGAGTACTGAATCAAAAAACTTCAAATTCTTTTATTTGTGTTTTTGGAGCTCTTGCTTAAGCTGAATCAAGGGGAAAAAACAGAATTTCTTGCTTAAGTTTGAAGGGTTGAACGTAACATGTTCAATGTGAAATGAAGGAAAAAACGAAGTAGGAATTGATGTTTTATTACTTAATTCATTTGTTCAATGTTAGTTGCCAGTTTAGTTGAAGAGCACATTTCATCCAAAACATAGTTGGTAATAGAAATTTGAGTCTTTTGTTCTGCATTTGATGGTGAATACAAAGTGTGGATATATCAAATTCAACTGATACTAGAGGAGCATTACAAATTGAGATCTTGGTTATAACGTAAATTAATTAATTTAATCTCTGGCTCTTCTCGAATTAATAATACGACTTAATATAATGTGCTTATCAAGAGTTTTTAAATAGTTGTTTGGGAGCTAAGGTACGATAGGGATAATCGCTAGAAACCAGTAAGTATCCTAATGTCCTTGTTTTTCAGCCTAGAAAATCTGAAGCTGGCTTAAGCAATTTGTATTTTTGGGTCGAGATCTTTATAAAGTAAACTAAACACAAATACATAGATCAATCAAATTCAAAATAAATTATATAATTTATTAATTCTATATGCTTTTAAAATTTTGTTCAAATTATGCGAATATTTTTACAGGGAAAAAACATACTGACGGCCGCAAATGATTTTTTGGGATTAATTAATTAAAAAATGTGTATAATTTCAAAAAGACTTGTAAAAAATGTTGCATGATTTGAATAAGTCACAGTGTTCATTATTCATTAATATTAAATAATATTTAAAAAAGTCAAAAACTGTAGAAACCACTGGCTCTACCATTCTGACGCAGCCAAGGAACTGATTCCTCCCAAATCTGGGCAAGATAGCATAAATTTTACCTCCCTCATTAAATCTACGAAGAAATTTCATGGATTCCTTTTATGAATTCGAAGTAGTAAGCATTTAAGCATGCTCGAAATATACAGACACTTCTGATTCTACAGATAAAGGAGGTGATCAGTTTACCAGAAGTTCTAATTCTGCCATAACAAGTTCTGTTTATCATCATGTTTGGGATGCAAACAGCTCTGAGGAGCCACTTCTGAAACATGCCAAAAGGAAATTGCAGATCACTACCCTTTGCATTGGTCAGCATTTCAAAAAACGGCAAGGGTCCATAGCTCTGAATCTTGACACCAAAAATATCAATCCCTACGATTCACAATTTGCCTCTGAGATTCTAATCACAACAAGCCATGTTTCAAATTGAATTTCATTCAAAGATTTCAATCAGTACAAAACAACATCAAGTACATCACTGATCTCCTCTCTACCGCAAAAACATATTCCGTCGGAGAAACCCGAAACCAGAAATGGAAAATAGAGTATATATAGAACCCCTGCCAAAAACTCAAACCAAAAGGAATCCCGAAAATCACTCACAGAAACGGGGCATCACAGATCTTGGCGCTAAAAGATCCAAAGTGAACAGATCCTCACCGGATCAACCGCAAGAGAAAACCTCCGGAGGCAACCGCCAGGCCTCGGTTTTACTGAAGCACATGTCGTCCAGGACCTCACTGCGACACCAACTACACTTGGAGTTCTGCGAGCACTGGGATGGCACCGCCAAGTCGCCGCAGTTGAGGCGTTGGCCGGCCCTCGATCCAAATAGGCGGCGCGTTGAGTTATCCTCCGGCATTCCACGGCCGTGTAGGGAGAAGCCATGAGAGGGTTGGTAGAGAGAAGCGAGAAAAAGGAGGAGGATGGGGAGCAAAATCGATGCAATGGAGATGGGATGAGAGAACGCCATGGATGAAATGGAAATGGTCGAGATTTGAACTTGATTTTCCAGGTTTTCCGTAAAGGAAATAATGGTGATGAATCCCTCACCTTGGAAAGCGCAATGACACGCCCGTTTCACAGTGTACGGTCCGGACGCATCATTCTCTCGTGAAGGGAAAGTGCAGCGCCACCTCCCCTACGATAAACGGCATCGTTTGAATTTGTGCCCGTACAAATCATTTCTTCGTATATGAAAACCATAAAATCATAGTTTATAAGTAATTTGATATAAAATTTCTCTCACAAGCTTATTTTATAAATCGTAAAAATTATTCTCTAAAATCTAATATAAACATGCAATATATAAACCCTCATTGTTAGGTTAAGTAGTTAAATAATTGGACAAGCTTCATAAAACAAGTGAGAGACTATGCTTATGTAACTAAACAATGGGTGTGTTTGTTTTGGCGATGGGATAAGTAACTTATTTTTATTTAAACTTATGGAATCTTAAGATTGGAAAAAAGTTAAGATTGGTAAAAGTTAGGATGTTTGGTTTAACTTTTGCATAAGTAACTTTTATATTAATTAAGAGAAAAAAATTGAAAAAATTATGAAAAATGAAAAAATGAAGGGATAATTGTGAAAAAAGTCCTCATTAGCAACTTAATTGCCAATGAGACCTGGGAAGATATCTACACACGGAGAGATTTTTTCACAATTTTCTCAAAAATTAACTTTGAAAATTTGGTAATGGTACAATTTTAATAAAATTATATCAAACTCTAATTTAAATTGGTACACTCCAAAAGTCTTTTCTACTGTGCACCTCACGCTTAAATCTTATAAATTATATCAAACTCTAATTTAAATATTAAATCCTAACTCATATTTTCACATAGCTCAAAATCTAACAAAATAAACCAATTAAAATCTCAATAATACCTCCAATAATCCAAATAAATTATTTAAACTAAATTTAATGGGTAAAAACACCATATAGAATCTAATTTATGACATGTTTATAAAAATAAATTGATTATAAAATCATAAAACAACTGAATAATAAATTTAAACTGATTAAAATTAATTATTAATTATTCTCTACATTTCTACAGTCATATATTGACAAAACTCAAAAATTGCCTAAACTCTTATCCCAAAGTATTTTCTAATTAGCAAAAGATTATTATCTAAAGAAAGAGAAAATTATTTAGAACATTTTTTATAAAAGAAGCTTTGTGATTAGAAGTGATTTTGAGTATCTTATTTATCCCAAAAATATGAAAATACTCCTCCAAACAGATTCCATCGCTCCCATAAGCTTCAATTCAGAACTTATTTCCATCGGCACTTTTTTTAACATTTTTCTGCTGATCCATCGCCGAAACAAACATCAAGTTTCTTCAAAATCACTGTACAGTGTCGATTGCGTCTCTCAATCGGCCGATTGCGTCTCTCAATCGGTCGGTTGCGTCTCCAAACGGGCAAACAAACACGCTGAATCATATGTCTCATTTAGTTCCATGAGCATAATTTAATGAATGTTGCCAAACTTAAGGATCTTTTTTTGTATATGTGGCATATTTTAAAAAGATGCTTAAAATTTAATCTTATAATAGTAGTTCCTTTGGTTTTTAATATATGACATGTTTGGAAAGTTGATCTTGATTATAAATTTAATATATGTTTTTTTATATTTGTTAATCTTTTTCTAATTTATCCCTATTAATATTCTTAATAATCTAAGAGGAGCAGAAAGAAGAAAATTAAGGAAGATGACCAAGGTATTTTAGAAAATACATGCTATATTAACTAACGTAACTTATTTAATTAAATTAGATAAATATATTTTATAATAAGAATTAGAGGGAGTAATATTTTTAACTCCTATAAAATGAGCCACCGGATTTACAGTAGGTTTTATTTTATTCATTCAATTTACCAAAGCAGTATTTTTATAAGACCAATGTGAAAGCAATGATTTTATCGTTTATTGATTTTCTCCTCATTCTGAACTAAGTTGAATTTATTCTTTATATAAGTTATCCTTTTTTACTCCATTAAAACCAAAAAAATCCAAAATGTTATTAACTTTTTTAAAGTAAGTTTTTAAAAACTTACTCCTATTTAGAAGCATAGATTTTTTTTTTAAAAAAAAACCTCTCATAATTAAATGTCCATCTAAGATATTTTAAAGAATTTAGCAAAATTTAATTAATGCTTCATTCAATGACTAATATATAAAACAATACTCAAGTTTTTTCTAAATGTATCCAGTATAAAAGTCCGGAGGACTCAAAGCAAGAGTTGCAAAGTATTGAATCCTAACATAGATTAATTCGTCCTTTATCTCTGCTTTGAATATTTTGTTCAAGTCCATACTTCATGAAGAGATTGAAAAAATTTAATGGGTTAAAACAATCTTTGATTCATTAAATTTATCCTCGTCGTAGTTTGGTTATCTCAAGTTTCATATAATATAGTTTGATCCTTTAAATATAATTCTGTTTAAAATATTGATACATGAAATTTAATAAAAACCTAGATCATTTTGCCCCACGAGAGATCAAAACTCATAATTTAAAACTTAAGAGCTAATGTAGTTCAATTATGGTAATCTTTATTCCATTACCATAGAAAGCATGTTCTATGAATGTTCACAGCAAGGCTACGTACATTGTCTACTTTACCCCTAAAAAATATCCTTCCCCATTTCTTGCCTCTTTCATTATTCTCTCTCCCTATTTGAAGCACCCATTTTCTCTACCACCATCATAGTGTCTCGATCTTCTTCACCATCGATAGAGCTGGGAATACGAATCAGCCAGTGGGTTGTGTGGCCCGCACTTTTGCAGGTTGGCAAAATGTCAACCCTAACTTACAGTGTTACCTGCCAACCCGAACATTTTTTAGTGATATGGGGGGCCAAGCATTATTATAGGGGGGGCAAGCCCGTTACATTCCCTTATTCCCTTTTTTCTGTGATATACAAGGGTCAGGCTCGTTACGGTCTTTTAATCTCTTTCATTAGACACTTTGATTGACAACACACAACATGTCCAATTTATTAAATTTTCTTGCTTGTCTGTGCAGCCTGCATTTTTTAGGACGCCTCTGTCTTTTCCAGAACGGACGACCTCTTTCTTTTCTCTATTTACAATGGGTATATTTGAGTTAACATTTAAAAAACGCGTTCACGTAAGCTGAGACAAAACTATTCTCACATATTTACCTTATATATCCCAAATCACATTGAAAAAGCAACTTCGATCACTAATTCAAATAGGGACAATGTCTTCCCTCTTCATCTCCCCCACCATCATCGAACTCCTCCCTTCTTCCACTATCATCGGCACCTCCATCCTTTACCACCAGTGTTCCAAGTTGTTATAGATCATAGATTGTGCGAAACCAAATTTTATGAATTTTTCACAAACTAAATTTTAATGTTTCACAGAAATTAGTTTGATAGATCATATATCTCACTAAAATTTCTACCACGGATTTTCAATTTTGTTATCCACTAACATTTTTTTGGGCCTAGAATTCTGGTAAAATCGTTCAGCTTAATTGCAGAACCAGAAAATCTTGGGAGTGGAATCAGACAATAACTAAAATTTGCGTTTGGGGAGCCAAGGCAATCATGGTTTTAGAAGCCCTTTTCTGTAAGTTGAGATAAAACTTCTCTCACATACTTACCTCGTCAATCATAAAAGCTATTCTTTAAAAACTAATCCAAATGCACACATATTTTTTCGTTTTTTGCTACTTGAATGAAGTAAACTATTTTTGTTTATTGCTATTTTTGGGTTAAGGGGCAATTTTATCATGGAAGTCTTTAAAATAGAGCAATTTTTTCTGACCGTTATCCCAATTAATTTTGACTGTTAGTTGACCAAATATGCTGAATTGACAGTCCATATGTCATTCATGTTATTTTTGTTAAGTTGCAAATTTGCCTAAACTTCATGTGTCATCTACTCCTTTTTTTTTTCAAAGTTAGATTTAAAACTTTCAAGATAAATTTATATCTTAACAAAAATGATGTGGATAACATGTGGACTGCTAACTCAACATATTTGATCAGTTAACAGTAAAAATTAACTGAAAAACGGCTAAGTCAAAATTACTCCTTTTTTTTAGACTTTCGGGATAAAATTGCCTTCAAAAAAAATTCTGAGGCAAAATTACCCCTCAGTGAAATCTTCCGACGCAAATAATTTTCTATCCTTTTCACCTAACAACGACAACAATTTATGCTCCGCAAAAAAAAAAAAAAACAACAACAACAACAAATTATGCGCATCTAATTATCTAAATCTAAAATGTCAAAATATCATGCATCCTTTCGAGTTTAGGCTCAGAGACAAGATTATTTTTTTTGGATATTAAGAGACAAGATTGTTAATCCTATCAAGAAAAATAATAAACATGAACTAATGATAATAAACTAATAAATATCTGTGGAAAAAAACTAATAAATATCAAAAATTGGAAACGAGGCCGGCAAAATGTGATAGTCCCGAGCCCATACGCAAAGAAGGCGTAAACACTGGAGGACCCCGAATGCTGTAACACGCTATCCAAACTCCAATTCCAATTCTATCTCGCACCCTTTTCGTGTTTATTGTGAAAATTTCGATCTTTTGGGCTCAACTGATTATTTTTTTTCCATCTAAATATTGTCTGCAAATTCAATATTATTGTTTGGCTGATCGCATATGTGGATATCATTTGCCCCATCTGGTGCTTCATAGATTTTATGACGATGGAGTGCAGTTTGAAACCTAAGAATCAGGTTGAAGTTTCAGAAGACTTATGCACAAGGGTTTCTGATTTCTCAATTGGTTACCGGATGCCCAATTCTCCTCCTGTATGGTTCCTCTCCATACCCATGCCATTTATGTCTCTGTTATTGTTGGGCGGACTGAAAATTTCTTTGCTTTCTTGTCTTTTGTGCCGCTTCTGGGTTTATGAATTTGTTCTTATGGAATTTAACTGTGAATTTCTGAAGTCTTTGGCATTATTTTTATTTAGGACGAGGACGTCTCATTAAAATACGAAACCGAAAGAGCTATAAGTAGTATAGATGGATTGATTATAATCATTTAAATGAAATACAATACCATTAAGTAATTAAAGATGTGTTGTCTTTGAAAGATTGGATATTTGTTGTTTTTTATTATTTGTATGGTAATACTTTTGATATTATTGACAGGGCGATGGGAAGATTGGTGATCTGCGAGACCATGTTATCAAGGATAACCATGGTTCTTCGCCCCCTGCTGACCTTGAAAAGCATAGTATAAATACTTCCTCGTTGTATCCTGTATTGCCCGAAGATACATGGGAAAGAAATAAAGAAAACGTAGAAACATCTGGTAACATTCAGAGGAGAGGAAAGTATTTCTACTATGACCCCCCGCTTTATGAAGATACCGGGGTTTGGATACCAGTTTCAGTTCCGCCTATGTTGGAAGGAGAACATGAGGAGCAGGCTAGACAATTTCACCCAAATGGTGGTTATTTTCCAGAGGGTGACTTGGGATGGAATCAATACCTAGGAGAAGAAAAGGAATTGACTATGTGGGATGTAATAGTAGAAATGCTACTTGCGGCCCAGGGAAAAGTGACTTCTTTGGCTTCAGGAGATATTCATAAATGTAACTTTTCATGGGTATCAAACCTTGTACTTGAACAAGCTTGGAAAGAGATGGCTCAAACTATTACAGAGGTCAACTTTAGTAATGTAAAGGAATTGCTTGAAACCGAGCCTCCAAAATGGTTGCCTGATAGCACTTCTACTTCTTGCATGCTTTGTGGTATGCGGTTTCATCCTATCATGTGCTCAAGGCATCATTGTCGGTTTTGTGGTGGAATATTTTGTGGTGAATGCTCCAGAGGACGAAGCTTGTTACCTGTCAAGTTTCGAGTTTCTGATCCCCAACGAGTCTGTGATGTATGTTGTGTACGGCTTGAGTCTGTACAGCCGTATTTAATGGACCAGGTTAGTAATGCAGCACAAGTGCCAACTCAGGACCTGACAGACCTCAGCACTTTGAGATCATGGCTGAATTTTCCTTGGGGACAGTCCATGGAATATGAAATTTATAAAGCGACTAACACTATCAAGGCTTATAATCAGGTAACATCCAGATTTGAGCGTTTATGTCTACTAATTGTTGTGTTTCTTATGGACTTTCTTTGATGGTGATATATGACACTGAAAAGCCTCAAAAAGCACCTTGATCGTTGGAGAAACTAAATAAGATGTTTAAGAAACTGATTTGTAATTACTTGGATGCTTAAACTAAAGTTATTTGTTGTAAATGTGATGCCAATCTCAATTTTGTATTGCTTAGTTTATAATTTCTTATTTTAGCCATAACGATTATTTTTAGATCTGTGGAATTGTGGCTTGATATTTATGAAAAGTCACTTTGGTGTAAGGGCACGATTATCTAAGCCAAAAATGAATCACTCGTAATTTAAAAATGAAGTTTTTGGCGGTGCTATTGATGTCAATAGGTCTGTGTCCAAAAATAGATTTCAATAGGTCAGCATGGTGAAAGTCTACAGAAGCTATGTTGAGTGAATTGACGTGTTTAATGGAATTCACTTTTGTAGGTTGGTACCTTAAAGCCCGAGAAGTCAATCCCTGATGTCATTCTAAGGCAAGCGAAAGGCCTTGCAATTATCACTGTGGTGAAAGTAGGAGTCGTGGTTACCTACAATGTTGGTACAGGAATTGTGGTTGCACGCAGGGAAGATGGTTCATGGTCTCCACCATCTGCCATTTCCACATTTGGTGTTGGATGGGGAGCTCAGGTGAACTAATAAAATCTTTAATAATGTTGAGTACTTTAGCTAATAGTCCTAATCACAATAATACGATCTCTTGTAAGTTCAATAATCAATAACTTATTGAAATGTGATATATGCTGTATTTTCCATATTCCACATCCGTATGGAGTTCAAATAAAGCTTCAACAGATTTCATTTTGTTTTTATTTTCTTGCAAGATGATTTTCAGCGGAAAAAATAAATGAATAGCATCTTTTGGCAGATTAAGCAGTAGACAAAACTCGGTATAGATGTTTTTTTTTTTTGTAGCAATCTTTATACCTCAACCTTGCCAAAGCATTGATTCTGACTTCCCATTCTACATATAGGCTGCATGTCTTGTAGTAATGCCCGTTTATTACTTTGTTTATGTCTTCTGAGTTGTTGAAAATTACTTTCTGCCCCCCATTATAGGCCGGAGGAGAGTTAACGGACTTCATAATTGTTCTGAGAACAAACGATGCTATCAAGACATTTGGTGGTAATATGCATATTTCACTTGGAGCTGGAGCAAGTGCTGCAGTTGGAACTGTTGGAAGGGCAGTTGAAGCTGATGTTCGTGCAGGGGATGGCGGTCAGGCTGCTTGTTACACATACAGCTGCAGTAAAGGTATGTGTTTTATACGAATATATATATATATATTTATGTGAATATCGTGCTATGACATTCTGCAGCTTCTCTGTCTAGCAGTGAAAAACCCAATTTATGTACAATTATGGCCAGGGAATGACTGGTTTTTTTTCTTGAACTACCAATGGATGCGTGTTTGAACTGGATGATGGTAAATATTACAATTAAGCTTATGCAGATTTTGGTAATGAAAGATGAGATCATTGTCAATAGAAAGATACTCGAGCTTTGACACCTATCTATCTACTGTTTCATTAGTTTTTCATGGGAATGAATGGAGAGAAGGTTTCCTTGAGGGTTAAAGATTTAAGACTTATGCTGACTTCGAAATCCCTTCTGGCTTTGGTGCCAGCTCAACAATTTAATTACTATGTTTTTTGTGGATATATGGACCGTTGAGACCTTGTTTCTCACTTTTCCACTAGAATGATTTATTCCTTATTTTTGCCTTCAATGGCCCCCTCAAAAAATGGTATGATTGATATTTATTGTGATGTATGGAATCCATTGAAGGCTGCATGGCTCAGAGGATTGAGGGCCACCCAATTTAGCAGGCAAGGTTACCTGATTTTATAATAAAAACACTTGTACTGAGGATTTTTAAAGTGATATACGACATTACCTTACAATGTTTACTCAAAACTTGTTAGGAAACATGCTAGGATATTGATGATGTAACCTTTATTTGAAAATACCTAGAGATGATCCCCTTCAATCTAGTAGGCATGAATATTATGGTCTTTCGTCCTAAAGCAAGAATCTTTCTCTGTAAACATGATGATACCCACTTAACTTCAGAATTGGGCCTTATTTGGATTGTCTGAGTTGAAACATTTTGAACAAAACTAAATTGAACACAAGCTTGACACTCTAGTTATTCACATTCAGAACTGATGACAATGCCGAGGAAAATAGTAAAACCGTGAAATTGTTGAGCTGTTTCTTTATTTCTTTTTGTGGGATGAGGATGTGGTTGGATTAAGACGTCAAGGGAACAGAGATTGACCACGGGTATATTGGATATTACTTGCAGGTGCATTTGTTGGATGTTCACTGGAAGGCAGTATTGTGACGACACGATGGCAGGAAAATGCCCGTTTCTATGGCAGCCAGTCTTTAACGGGAACAGACTTGCTTCTTGGCTCCTTGCCAAGGCCGCCGGCTGCCGCCATTCTTTACCGTGCTCTTGAAGATATCTATTGGAAGCTCGATGATTGATTGATTCAATCATTCAACATAACATTGCATTGCACGCCTTGAAAAATGTAAAAGTTAATTCTTGCATGCCATTCTTTGTCAATGTAAATCTACTGAATCTGTGGATATTACTAAGATGCTAGATTCATCTGAAATATTTGGAGTTTATATATGTACATTAATAAATTTAACTGCGACCTCGTACACCGTAAAATAACGTGTACATGATATATCTGCTTCTGCTTACCACGTGGTGTGTTGTGCTGTGTTTGTGTTTGTGTCTTTATGCGTCGCGGATAAGCCGGAGCAATTTTATTTTATGTTAAATATATTAAATTTTATTCTCTGCTTCTTATGACCCTCGCTATGCCCAACCCCAAATGCTGACGCAGTACTCCATACTAGAGTCATCGACTTTGACTCTAATATGGGGCAGGTGGAACACAAGCAAGATGAGTCATTATCTTCACGCTGATGGTAGTTTCTCCATTAAATATGCTTCCAAACCTATAAATCTGAATCTAACGAAAAAGGTTAGTTTTTTACAACATGGTGAAACCATTATTGATGGAGGTGAAACATGTGCCTAACAAAAAAAATCGTGATAACTCGTCTGATGCTGGAAGTTCGAGCTCAAGAAACATTAGTTGGTAGAAGCCGGAATGTATGGGGGAAAAGCAGGAAGCAAATAATGGCATTGCCGCATTAGGAATTGGCTTTGTCCTTTCCAGTTTCTAGTCTTTTGCACTCTTAACGCCCTTCTTCTTCTTCGTCTTGGTCCTTGGCTTTGTCCATTGCTTGGCATTCCCATTTCAACGAGAATGCCCGCAAATAAACATTTCACCAAACGTAAACTTTTATTCCTCCTTCAGAAAGCCCCAGACTTCAAGCTGAATGAACTATGAAGAGGAGGATAAACCAGAGAGCATCTGTCAGCGCTCACATTTGGGAAGCTTTGAGTCTGTGACCCGTTGAGTTTTGTAAATGAAAGGCCACGATTCAATGTCGCAATCAACGGTCCAGATGACTTGATGAAGCTGACCCTTTCAATGGGGATGGACCGGCACCGCAGAGGAAAATTCTACGAGAGAAACCGAACGCGAGTTGAATGTTCGTTAACTCTAACAAAGAAGGGCTATTGGCCATTGTCGCTATAACTTGTAAACGTAGTTCCGAGTTGTAATTTCAGTGGATCAGTTATTCGTTGTGTCAATTAAGGTATGCCTCTCTCATCCCTCCTTTTCTCCTGTCCGGTATTTGGTGTTTTTAATGCTTTGGCCTCTCGCTTATGATTCTGAACCTCGATTGATGGTTGGAACATGATGGGACTTTGTTTTTTTGTTTGTTTTTTTTCTTCATGTGATCCTTCTGGTTAGAGTGATGGATACTTTTCCTTCCCTCTACTGGAAGGACCCCAAATATTTGAGAACCTGCTCATAAATTGTTAATCTTTTCCTTCCCTTCTTCTCTTTCGGATTTGGTTCTTTCTTCGTGCTTGTCAGATCTAAATCTAACATAATTTTTTTTTCCCAATTTGGTTCAAGGGTGTTACGCCTCTCAAGTTTACATTTCTCCGAATCAAAGTGCTCAGGTCTAAAGACTTTTGGATATGGTTACCAGACGCAATGTTCAATACTCTCCTCTTCCCACGGATGAGGATAACTTTATTGCGACCAGCTTGGATAGACCATCTGACCCTCGTTTTGATTTTACCCCAAAAGCATTGGATAAAGTTCCTTGGAAATCCATTGCCCTTGCACTTTTCTTGTTGTTCCTTGGGACAACGCTTTTGGTTATTTCGTTGTTTGTCTTCACCGGTCACATGGGTGGAGAGCGGTCTCAAGCTTATGGTCTTCTAGTCCTAGGGATTCTCAGCTTTCTCCCAGGTATGTTGGATTCTAAGATTTTTTCGTGCTGTAGATAAACTCTTTCTAATTTCATATCTGACCAAAGAAGTTACTGGTTTTTGTAAACCGAGACAAGACATATGCTTATGGATGTTCTTATTGATATTCATGCAACCAGTACTGTAAATGTAATTAGACTAGTGCTTCTTTTTTCTTCACGATGGAATACCGCATACTGCCAAAATTTCAAATGAATTCAGTGAAATTGGTGATGGGAAATGTACTTGCTGATTAGTGGAGAACCTATTGGAGTATCTTGTGATTATCAAAATGAAATTAAAGGGGATTGGGAACTGGGAAAGAATCAAAGCACATTTGTTAATATGCATTTATGGTGGATAATGGCCCTGCTTGATCATTAGATCCTCCCAGACAGATCAGGTAGACACGTTAAAATGAGAGGAGGAAGAATAATGAGAGGAGCTTTCTAAATGGATTAGCATTCAAGGTAATTGTTAATGAAATTTGAAATGAATTAAACGCTGGAGCATTTGTATTCCTTGGGCTTTTTAGAAAATCAGTTAAGATGTGTGTCTCGCTTGTTTTGAATAGACATCATCAGATGTGAAATATCAGCATCCCAGATGGTGCCTCTACATTGCTCTTATTTTCTCATGATAGTTTCTTTTTACATAAAGAGAACATTCTTTAGTCGTTATTGCTTAGATTCTAATGTCAAGTTACCTAGTCATCCTTAAATAGAAAAACCCAACTGAGTTCTATTACTACTAGGATGGGGGACCTTTCTTGATACCCAATGCAAATTTATTATATGGAGTTTATTACGTTTTCCTATTCGAATTGAATAATGTAATTCCATACTTTTAGCAACTACGCATATTATAAGTAGTTCAAGTAAATGCTTCATATCTTTTACGTACCTGTTTTATGTTCCTTTAATCATTTTTACCTCTTTCCTGTCTTCAATTTATGTATGATGTTATGGAATATAAATACATTCAAATGTTAGCTAGTTGGTTAGGAGATTAGTGTTAAATGACCGTTAGTGAATTAGCCTAAGAAGTTAGCCGTTGGGGAAAGGATACGAGGGTATGTCTATATAAATACCCCACTATTGCCATTGTAATTCTGTTCTGTTCTGACTCAAGTGTGAATGCAAAGGAATTATTCAGAATTCCTCTTCTCTCTTCTCCTTCTCTCTCTAAACTATGGTGTTAATTTCACCACTTTTTTATGCTTCCAGACACTATGCAAGTGTAACCACATTTCTATATCATTATAATTTATGGAAGAAATTCAAAAATAAAAACCAATGAGAAAGAATTCACGGCGAAATTTCTCCAATTTGGGAAAAATTAACTAGGCAAGTTATTCACTGGCCGAAGTTCAAAGACAAATAATTGAGTCAATATACAATTAACAGTAACTCATGACTTTCTTCTGACATTGTTGATAACTTGTTTGGTTGATTGTTTCTAAACTACTGTTTTGAATCATTCTGATCGTGCAATTATAATTGCCAGTCACTTCAATTCAAAGAATAGAGATGGCCATCCTTTTGAATGTTCATAGATTGATTGTGATCACCTAACAGGTGTTTGTGTGTGAGGATCATTGACCAATCGAGGACCTTCATACCCTAATTACTCGTACAGTTAGGTTATGGAAGTTGTGGGGGATTTTTTCCCCCCCTGAGGGGTAGATGGGGCTGGCTTTTCGTTGCTACAGTGCTTCATGTTTTGTTTAATATATTCGTATGGAATGATTTTTCATACCTGTGGCATGTTTCATGCTTGTTACATAAATATCTTCTTCTGCTGTAATGCTCTTTTCCTCAACCATAATTGGGTCCCAACTCCAACAATAATCTAGCTTTTGCTCGCCTGGCATGATTAGTTGTACTAACCATTAAAAAACACATTCATGCTTGCTTTGTCTGTGGAATTTTGCACGGCTTGACTTTTTCTGCAAACGAATGCTAAACACCGTTTCAAAGTTGGCTCGCCATGGACATCGCAGCTGCATATTATGGTAGCCTTTTTTTCTTATGTCCCAGTAGTCCATAAAATTCAACCACTATGTTTCAGAATGATTCATGTGTCTGCCATGCAACTACGCTGCAGCTATCTGCTCTATCCGTGTCAATGTGACTGAACTCTTGACATGCATGTCTTGTCTTTTGGGATGCAGGCTTTTACGAGACTCGAACTGCTTATTATGCATGGAGGGGTGCCAAAGGATACAGTTTTTCTGCCATTCCTGCTTATTAGGGCTGTACAATACAACTCTCTTGTGATATTTGTTTGCCACATAGTCTTGTCTTAAATTAAGGATGGAAAAACGCCGTACAGAGATGTTAGTCCTCTTTCTAATGTGGTTTGAGTAATGCTGCATCCTACTGTAAAATCCTATCCATAGCTTTCCAAGTTCACTGTAATGGTCATTGGCGTTTGGCATAACGCAAATTCATTTACACGCCTTCTTTCCAAGACCAAAAGTGTTTTTTTAACTGCTTTCCTCTGTTTACGTGAGAAAAGTCTTAAACCATATCTGGAGTTTTGATTTGTTTCATATGTTGACCAAGAAAAGATCTGTTCTGTTTAATATGTGATTAACTTCTTTTCCTTGTGACCAATGCACAAGGAGGAGCCAGATCCGTTGAATTCAGCAGCAGCCAGCCACCACAGCTCAAATGTCATCTCCACTCATATACAGACAAAATAATAATTATTATTATAATAAATTAATAATTAAAGAGTATAAGATGATGATGATTCCACGCAAGGGGGATAGATTTTTTATTGTTTGTCTTGTTCTCTCCAGATTATATCCCTCAAACAAGCTGGGTCTCATTCTTCTTAAAATTTTTAAACACTCTGTCTTCCTTTAAGATAATATTATGTTCTTGGTTAGTGTCTTATAGTGACACTTTCATAATGCAAAAATATCTTATTTTCTGAGAATAAAACACAACTAAAGATTCTCCCCAAAAAAAAAAAAAAAATAGTTCCGACCCAATTATTGTTTAAACGAACAATATTATTCTCTTTCAATGCGATTCATCTTCTTGGAACCATAGAGAATCTCTTGGACGAAAACATTGTACTTCATGAAAAATTCAAAGCCACGAAACGGAGTGCAATGCTCTTCATGAACACCAATCCAGAGCGTAATGGAAGAATACAACAGTTAAGGATCTTAAATTTTTAAAATTCTAAAAAAAACCATGATTTGTTGTTGGAATTAAATTTTATATAACTTAATTTTTCAAGACTCTTCTCTTCATCTTTAGCATTTTCAATAATACTCCATTACAAACTTTTTAAGTATTTTTCCAGTAAATTCTCATTAAGTTTTTATATTTTTTTGCCAGACTTTTTAAGTTTTTATTTGTTGTTTAAGGATTCTAGAGGGAGACTAAAAATGTAATTAATATCTTAAAATTTCTTCTAACTTTCTTAATGTGCCTATATTAAATGTAAATTATTTTTTGGTTGAAGATTGTACCCAATATAATATAAGGATATATTGGCAAAAAAGAGAGAGATAAGGATAGAGTAATTGAATAGACAGCATTTAATATCGCATTAAACTTCTATAATAACAAATAAATAAATAGAAGCTTTTTTTTTCCTTCAAAAAGTGACTTACTACTCTAAAAAGAGAGGAAGGAAAATGCGAAAATCCTTTAAGTTCTAAGCCTCCTCAAATTGAATAATAATAAGGGGAAAACCTACAAAAAGAATTTTAAAAATTGGAAATAATAAAATGGTGTCTCGAATATTAAAAATACAAAAGAGATATTAGTACCCGATTTCACTTTTTGAAATTTAAAGAAATGACACAAATACCCTTATATATATATTTAAAAAAATTACCCCCATTTGGAGCTTCGGCCAAAATATACCGTTAGGAATAAATATTCCCAAAGTGATGGGGGTAGGGTTTGAACCCTACCACTTGGTTTGCCCAAAATGTTGGTGGCCCAATGGCCACCAAAGTCTTTCAAGACATAGTATGCAAAGAAATTGGTGGATTTTTTACTGAGTGAATAGAAGTTGTTGAAACTTAATGAAATGTCGTGAATTCCTTAATAAAATTTATGAATGAGCTAATAGTATAAACTTTTTTACTTGGTAAACGAAATTTGTTAAAACCTAATGAAATATTGTAAATTTCTTAATAAAACTTGTGAATGAACATGAGTTAAAGTTAAAAAGTTAGCCTATATATATTTGTTTGCACAATATATGTTGGCAACCAATGTTTTTGGCAAAACAAGTGGGCCTCCTGCCACTTTGGGAATATTTATTCCCACCGGAGCTCCGGCGAAAGGCAGCCAATGGCAGTCTGTTAGTGGTTGCCGGCAACCAGTCGTCAATGACGATAAGGGTTTTTGTTCTTTTTTTTTAAAAAAATATATGTAAAGGCATTTTTATCATTTCCTTCTAATTTCAAAAAGGATAAATTGAGCCTACCACTTTACTAAAATTATGAATATTTGAAATACTTGTATGTCTTTTACCATTTTTAAAGATGTTTTACTAGAATTTTCCCTAATAATAATAATAATAAAGGAAAGGAATTGCTAAGGTGATGTGGGAACAACTGGCTATTCATTGCTTTCACATAGACGAGTGATTAACATTTTTAGATACACCCAAGGCTAACCCTTCATTAGATGTAGAAATTAACAGTTCACAGTTTATATATATATATATATATATATATGAGTATTCAAGCATTGTTTATTCAGTTGGGATCCTCCTCTAAATTATATGTTCTGTACTTTTCATTGAGTGAGAAATATTGTGTAGTAGTCAGATAATTTCCTATGAAACGACCTTTTTTAAGATTTTTATTTTTTAAAAAAATCCTGATGTCCGAAATCTGAATATTTGACTTTGACATGTCCAGGTTCAAGAGGTCAAAAGGCACCAGAACTTTGTTTTCTCTTGATTTTGTTATTATTTCCAAGCTAATCCGGAGAGGAAAGTTCCGAACGCATTTCATCGAGAGAGGAATCCCAGAATCCCGAAGCAAAACGTAAGAAACTCGTTTTTCTCTGCGGCTTCTAACCTCCGTGACTCCGTCTTTTCCGCGGTGCAAACCTCGAACAGCGATATTCTTAATTTTATATTTGTTTTTAGTTGGATTATCGTTCAATTATTGTTCCTTTGACCGCAAGCTTGTTTCTATTTCGAACAAGAAAATCAACCCTTGGTACTGGTGGAAACTTTGTCAGAATTGATTGAGCTGTATGCAAGAAGTATCGATAGAAAATGAACTTATTTAGGCACTTAAGGTGGCACAAGCGCTGACGGCTTTTCTGCTGGGTTACGCTTTTGGCGGAAATGTGAAAAGGACTCCCTTACAGCCGTGATTCTTTGTCCAGCTTGAGGTAACTTTTAATTAGTGGGAGGGACTTGCTAGATTAAATTGCAAAATTCACGAAGGAATATGTGCGAATAATATCTTCTGGGAACGAGTACATAAAAGTTTCGCAGTTATTCGTCATTTATAATTCAGCAGAAGTTGAACTTTCTAAAATCCAGCTTGTCTTGGGCAGATTTGACAAAGTTACTAATATGTTCCACTGTATTTCTGGGATGGTCCTGTATGTAAGAAGGGACTGAGCATTCACTTATTTTGACTGTTTGGGAATTTGAATTGATTGTAAACCGAATTTCGGATTTTGAGCCTGGTAGCCTGAGGTGGGAGTTTGGTTACCAGTGATGGATGAAGCTCAGGGCAGTTCTGGCGCCCTGCCTCCTTTCCTGACAAAGACTTATGAGATGGTGGACGATCCTTCCACAGATTCGATTGTTTCCTGGAGTGCCACTAACAAAAGTTTCATAGTATGGAATCCTCCAGAATTTTCAAGTGAGTTGCTACCAAGGTTCTTTAAGCACAATAACTTCTCTAGTTTCGTCAGACAGCTGAACACATATGTAAGCAAATTTAATCTTGATATTGGTGATGACACTATGTGTTTTGCTTTTATGTTGTCCTTCTGCTTTTGTTGCTTAAACTAATTAATGAACTGATGATCTCTATTTGAACAGGGTTTTAGAAAAGTTGATCCCGAACAATGGGAATTTGCAAATGATGATTTCATAAGAGGTCAACCGCATCATTTGAAGAATATACATAGACGAAAGCCAGTTCATAGTCATTCTTTACAGAATCTCCAAGGACAAGGAACTTCATTAGCAGAACCAGAAAGACAGAGTTTAAAAGGCAACATAGAGCGGCTGAAACATGAAAGCGGACGACTTCGTCTAGAGTTAGAGAGACATGAGCAGGAGTGGAAAGCAAATGAAATTAAAATAGGATGCTCGAAGGAGAGATTGGGAAAGTTGGAAAGGAAACAACAAAAGATGGTCTCTTCTGTTTCTCAAGTGTTGCAGAAACCTGGAATTGCCTCGAACCTCTTGCAATTGTCGGAAAGCTTGTATAGAAAACGAAGGTTGCCAAGAGGTAGTTACATTTGTGATGAAGTTGTAATTGAAGATGCTACAGAATCTTCCTTAGTGATACCTAGTGATAATGCAGATATAACATCTATTGTGTCATCAAATGTGGAGAGACTGGAACAGCTGGAATCATTGCTGTTATTTTGGGAGAACATGGCTTTTGATTTTGGTGATTCCTTTGTTCATAGTCATTCAAATATGGATCTTGATGAATCTACAAGTTGTGTTGATAGTCCTGCTGTCTCTTGTATGCAACTTGATGACGAACTTCACCCTGGGTCATCTGGAATTGACATGAACTCTGAGCCTGCTGGAGCTACTGTTTCTGATCCCGGTTCATCAAAAGAAGAAGAAAAACCTGCGGGAACCACCACTGTAGCAGCTGGTGTCAATGATGTATTCTGGGAACAGTTCTTGACAGAGAATCCTGGTTCTTCAGAAACTCATGAAGTACAGTCAGAGCAAAAGGATTCTGATAGCAGGAAGAATGAAGGAAAGCCTAGTGACCGGAGTAAACTTTGGTGGAGCATGAACAATGTAAATAGCCTTTCAGAACAGATGGGGCATCTTAGCCAAACAGAGAAAACTTAATAGTGGATGGTTATTCCATCCAGCATGTGATACCCTGCATATCGCTTGTAATAATTTAGGTATGAACTGTTTTCTCTGCAATAATTTCTAACTCCCTATCTTAAGTTAGATGTTTTGCCCCCCAATGTTTGGGTGATTTATAGTATTAGTTGTCTATTTTTGTTCTTCTTTGCCTAAACCTGTACTGAACTGTGATGTTGGTCTGTGCATTTTCATTGAGTTTTCTCTATGATCCGGTTCTTGTGTTACATAACCATATGGTGAATACAACTAGCAGATAACCTTCAGTGCCACCTCCAGGTGATAATAATACTTTGTAGGTGTCAAGAGTCAAAGATGGGATTTCCACTCTTGGTATAGAACAACAGGTGACCCATGTAGTGAAGAGACCTAACAATGTATTTTGAGTCTTGATAAGGCCTCTATGGAGCTATGGCTGAATTTTCTTATAAATGTCTGTAGGAGGAATTGTATTAAATAACTTTTGTTTGGGCTTAATTGAAAGTGGTGTATGAGTGAATTTTGAAAAGACTTTAAGCAAATGAGAAATATAATATATGATGCATATCTTATTACCTTTGAAGGGGCAAATTTAGTGCTCCCCTTATTTGGGATTGAGGTCGAGAAGCAGTAGTTTTTGTTAGTTGCTTTTACTTTTCAATATCATCATTCCATCAGTATTCAGAGACCATGCATGAGCATGCTGATTTAAGGCTAGAATGAAAAAGAATGTTGATTTCATGTATCTGAGACAGAGTATGACAATAACAAGAGATCGCTGGTTATGGGATTTTTCATTTGGAAGGTGCAAGATATTTTTTAACATGGAGTCTTTATTCATTAATTTCACAGCCTTTTTTACCTTGTGTTGAAATCCACCACATTTGCATTGACATTGTTTGTAATGTGAGGTGACAACGAATGTGTATATGCAGCAAGCCAAGTTGAATTCGTAAAAGTTCAACTCATCCTGACCAAGTGGTTAGACCCATCTACTTTAGGTCGAAATAGTTCCAATTATCTCGCGAAATCAGGGTCTGCTCTAGACTATTATCCCTCTTGACTGGAATTTTGAACTTATACCGGAAGATAAAGAAAACACTGCATGCTGTATATAGCATTCGAGATGTGAAGGGAAGACTAGCGTGAACATTGGATGCATACAGTGAAATCCAAAATTAAGTAGCAGTGCTTTGGTTTGTTGAATCTGCTGGAAAGTAAAATAAATTTTCAATTGCTTATATGACGTTCATACACTGAGGAATATGGTAATTTCCTGCATTGGCCTATAGATGCAGTCACCATAGTGTATTACAAAGATAATATATTTATTCATGCCGAGATAAATTAAATTTATTAGAACTGTATTTCTTTTTTGGTTTTATGATATTTCAAACAAAAAATAGAGGATGATATTTCATCTTCCTCTGCTTGAATGTTTTTTTTTTTTCACCTCAGTTGTCCATATATATATCTGGATTTTTTCCATACCAGAGTTGGGTATGATATGTTTTCTTTAAGTATTTGTGCATTGAAGGTGAAGGGTTTCTGGAATTTTTCCAAGAAATAATCAAACTTTTATTTTGGTCCTTATGTAATTAAACTAAAAAGACCTGGCGCACAAACATTCCCACGGTTAATACATGCTTACTTGACTATACTTCTTACATAAACAAGTACAAGAAAAGGAAAACACTTCTCACACTCGTGTGCGGGTGTGTGTGTGTGTTTGGGGGTGGGGGGGATTATTATGACTACTTTAACTGCGAGATCAGAAGAGTTAGGTATTTGATACATGTGCATGGTTTTTGTCAGCTTTGTTTTTTTCCTAAAAGAAAAGAGAAAGAAATCCGGTTCCTGCTCTAACTGATGTTGTGTTTTCTTTTGTGTGTTTATGGACCTTGCAGCGTTTCAAATAATTGGTCACGCCTGATTACATGCTTCTTTATTAGGACTCTGTTTTAAATTGACAGGAGGCAGGAGCAGTAACTTCAGACTGGTCCCAGCTTTTGGGGTACTCTTGTTTCTTGCAATTAGTGTTATATGGGGGAGTAGAAACTCATGTTAAATTGGAATCTGATTTAGCATATTTGCATAAAAAGATTACAACTGGCAATTGCTTTTGATGCCGCGCTTGCAGATGCGGCTTTGTCTTTAATTTAATAATTGAACCTTGTGTTTTCTACATTGAGTGGGTAGATACTTTTGTGAAGTTGGTCTGCTTCTTCAATGATGGCAGTTGCTCCTGTATTTAAGGTAACCGAGATATTATTCAAGGCAGGTGTATAAAGTACACCCATCTGAAATGGTTAATCCTAATTTATTTCACAGACGCATCGCTTAACCACCACAAAAGTTCTCAATCTGCTTAAAATGATCTGTACTGAGGAATTAAAGAAATATATGTAAAGCTGTTAAATTATACTCCCTGGTGTCATAATTATAGGATAACATTTGAGAGTTGATCTTGGTCCTAATTATAGGATAAAATTTTAATTTTTGTCAATTTCTTCCCAAAATACCTCCATTGATACTTTCTCAATAATAATGAAACACAATAATAATTTTATAATACACATATGTATTCTATAAAGTGAGTAATACTTACAACTCATTAATGTTACATACACCTCAATTCTACTGTTTCTTTTATTTTATAAGAATAAAAGGTAAGAAAATCAATTTAACACTATCAACGTCATCATCTCTATTTTTAAAAATTGTAACTTTCTTTTTCTTTAATTCTACTCGAACCAAACCAGTATAACTCTATTTTAATGACTAGCTCACTATAGCTTGATGTTTTTAATAGACGAGGCAAGCAAAACTTGAATTAAAAATTTAACGACGTTGATAGGGTTGCTACAACTCTGTAGTTCATTAATTGTTTTTTGTTGTTATTTTTAATTATTTTTTCATTGTTTTAGCAGGCTGTGGTGACACAGAGCAGGGCATGGGTAAGTAAAAGACAGTGCTTGAGAAGGGCACTCACAAGACCATGATAGACTCATGTAATATTCTTAAATCACCCTTATTAAATAAGGGCATTTTAGGAAAATAAATAAAATTAACTAATTTAACTACTATTCTTAATTTCTTCAAAATTAAATAAATATGATATATAATTAGTACCGAAGGGAGTATATAGACATATATATCTCCAAGTTAGAAAGGAGGTTTCAGGCTCTCGTGAAGGAGGAGAGGAGTATTTTTGAGTTTTCTGGCGGTATATAAACTCTGCCTCGTGTCTTTTGTAGCTTCTGTCGTTTTATTTTGTCTATAGGTTCGTTTTGTGGGGGTTTATCGCTCTGCTGACACGGCTTTTTTATTTTGGGAGAATGGCAGTGAAGTCCCAAGGAAGAGGAGAAAAGAAGAAATGGTCCCTATAGATTGTAAAATGAAAAAATGGTCCCATGGAGTTGTCAATTCAGGCTCCTGGAGTTGTTGACAACTCCATGGGACCATTTTTTCATTTTATTTCTTATATGGGACCTAAATGTAAATCTCCCTTTTATTTTTGGATGTCCTTTTTTGTTGTGTGCTGTTGCAGTTGGCTAGGACGATGGATCAGTTTAGCGGTGTGTCGTACGAAGCTGGGGTAGGCACCATTTAAGAACAGAGTAACGACTTCCGTGGTCCTCCTTAGCGGCCTTTTGTATATAAAGGGGTCAAAAGGGTTATTTTGTAAGCGATTAATTTGAGAATTAATAAAATAGAAAAAGATGTATAAATATCATTTAAACTTCTAAAATCTAAAAAAATCTGTTAATATTTATAAATGACATGAAGATTCTTTATTAAGAATTTGAAATATAAAAGTTTAAGTGAAAAGATTAAGGCTGTGTTTGGAAACACGTTTTGGGGGTAAATAAATCCTTATTACGTAAGTCGAGATAAAACTCCTCTCACATATTTACTTCGTATACCGTGAATCACAATTTATAAGCACTTATTACCTAAAAATAAACTACGAGCACTAAAATACTCTCATCTTTCTTCTTTTTACTTCTCACTTTCTTCTCTTTCCTCGTCCTCTTCATCCTTCTCTCCTTCCTTCCTCCTTCGTCGTTGTCGGCTCCCACTCTCCACCACTATCACCACCAGCACACCTGTTCCTATTATTCATCATTCTTCCTTCCTCATTTCCTTCTTATCAGACGTCGCCTGATTCTTCCTCATTGGTGTCATCTCCTTTCTCTTTCTTCTTTACAAATCTAGTTTTATGGGAGCCCTACTAGCGGCGGCATCTTCGAACTGAACATCGGCGGCGATCACCCCTTTGGACAGAGCACCACCACGGGTGATGCAACACTCTTCTCCACTCTCACTAGTGACAACCTCTTTCTCTTCTCTTGCTAGCGAACCATATTTGAGTTGGGATCCATGATTAAAATTATTGTTTGAAATCCCATACTTTGTCTTTTGGGTCTACTTCTTTGTTATCTTCGTTGGCGAATTTATGGGCTTTTAAATACAAGAAGCAAAAAGATTCATTATTCTTCCCTTCTCTACTGATTTTGGTATTTAGTTCTTTGAAACAAAAAAAAAATATCTTTTTGATATTTGGTTTTGAAATTGAATTGCTTTTTACAAGCTTGACTAAAAGAGTCATGGTTTGGACCAAGCTTCTTGAACTCAGACCGGACCGGCCGTTAAACCGGTCCGGTCCGGGTTCATATTTTTTTAAAAAAAATATTTTTTTTTTAAATTTTTCTTTTAGAATTTTATATTATAAGTTTAAAATTTTCAATTTCTCACCGATTTGGTCCCGGTTTAGCCCCGGTCTTTCCCACTAACCCTTAACACAGTACCCCGACCAATTCAATGCCCGGTCCAAGTTTTAATACCTTGGTTTGGATAAAATCAATAAGTACTGACAATATATGTAAAATGATTGACAAAGAGTTTTGAGTTGTAACCAATAGAGTAAAGTGATTGACAAAACAAATTGTGGTGTTGACGAAATCTGTAATAGTTTTGATAAAATCAATTAGTACTACCAAAATGTGTAAAAGGATTCACAAAGAGTTTTTAGTTATGACCAACTGAATAATGTGATTAACTAAAAGAGTAATGATTTTGACAAAATGCGTGATGGTTTTGATAAAATCAATAAGTATGAAATTGACAAAATAAACAGTGATTTTGACGAAATTTGTAATGGTTTTGACGAAATTAATAAGTACTGACAAAATATGCAAAAGAATTGATAAAGAGTTTTGGATTGTGACCAATTGAGTAATGAGATTAACTAAAAAAATAATGGTTTTGATAAAATCCACAATAGTTTTGACAAAATCAATAAATACTGATAATATGTATAAAAGAATTGATTAATGGGGGCTTTTTGGACTTTTCACACAAACATAAAAAACCTAGATTCTCACCCCTATCCCCACTTCTTCCTTTGCATAAATTAAGAAACTTTTCTGAGAAAGTTGAGGTGGTATTTATTTATATTTATCCTTAATAAAATATAGCTTCTACCTTTGAACCTTTCGTATCAAACCATCGAGTCCCTTTTGTCGGGTGATTTTTTTCAGAAGATATATTCGTCAAATCATCCTGAGCATTAAGCCAAGCGATGAGCAACCCAAAAAAAAAAAGGTTTACTGTTAATATATCATCTGGGGAGGTTACATTCTTAAAGATTAAATTCTTACTCGTTCAGTATAAGCTCTTAGCACCAAATACCAATATTTGAACACTCCCCTATGACATGTGACGAAGGATCACGTTATAATGGAAAATTTTACAAGAGCTCTTAGATAGATACTATCTTCACGAGAATTCTGTTTAAGGTCAGTCATCAACATGTTCATTTGCGCGTAAATGTGCAAGCTGCAGCATGGTATTTTAGTATATGGCACCATTCTCAAGACGGTATAAATAAAAGGGTAAACCAAACTTTACTGCTTCAGCTTAGAACAATACTGTCAAGTACCCACCCATTTGACTTTTAAAACTGGGAAGTTTAACGTTTGATGCAGAATCTAGTTATGGACATCGCAGTTTTTTTTTAAGGAAGCTGCAGTGTCCTGATTTTCCACATTTGGATTCTGTTACCGTAGCAGCATAAGTCCCAGATACAAATGAAAACTTAATAATACTTATCTTGAATCTGATGCAAAATATGTAAAGAAACTGAATTCTCAAGTAAAATAGAAGCATTACTAGAACACAGCACAAGTTTGTGTAGTAACAATTTAGAGTTGTGCTCTGGTTAACTAATCAGTAGATGGAAATTGTCATCATAACTAGCCATATTGCCTGTGTAATGAAATACCCAAAACAGCTTTGTTCATGTCAAACCATACCTCGCGGAATACTTTGATAATGAGGTCGTGGTAGTCATCAGAATTGAGAGTGAGATAACATGTCAGAAGTTCTTCATATTCTTCTGGTTGATGAATTTGCAACTCTGTGATCATCTCAACCATTGAGTCTCTGAAGTCCTTCTCTGGATTCATTGAACATCTCACCACAGCAAAGCTATCTGATAGTTCCGCTTTCTCCATCATCCTCATCTCCCTAGCCTTCTTCGTCTTCAGTTTCGCTTTCTTCAAGTCTTCGAGAGGCTTTATTTTGCAGGTTTCAGTCTTGGAACCCATTCTTGGTGAATATACTCTCACCTTGGAGCTGTGCTTTGGTTTACTTGTCTTCATCATCTCATTCTTTTTCAGATGCTGCCTCTCAATTCCCAGTTCTTGATCAGAGGATCGGCTCTCAGTTTTAATACTTCCAAGTCTGGGATTCTTCTTAGAAGCTAATGAAGCCACAAGAGATTGTTTTCTAGGTGTACAAATTGTCCTGGGTGACTCAAGCTGTATCACATCTTTTTCTACTGATTTAGTGGATCCTGTTTCAGCTCTATCAGAAACATTCTCAAGTTTCAACAATTTTTCATGCAAAGCTTTCTGTGCTTTCTCCTCAAAAGTCCTCCTTAACTTCTCTAATTGTTTTTCTCGATCATAGTCATGTGTCTTCAGTGAAATCTTAGTACCTTCTGGAAATTTGCTTTCTTCTCCTGTACCTATCTCCTTCTTCTTCCTGACCTTCTTAGTTCCTTCTTCTCTTTCATGTTTCCTTTCATTCAATCCGCCATTACTGCAACTAGAGACTGGAACAACAAGATCATCATCCAGATTGCTCAACTCTGTTTCAAGAATATCCTTGCTTCTATTTCCCTCATGAATCTCTTCACCAAGTGGAAGTCTCCAGAAACCATCATCATCCCCACTAAGAGACACAACACCACCTCCAATCCCACAAGCATACTGTGATGAACTGACAGAAACAGAATTTGCCTTTTCCTTCTGCTGCTTCCCGTTTCCATCACTTGGCTCTGTCTTGACCCTCATGTGCTTGAACTTGGACAGCCATGAAAGAAGAGAGACATGAGAGATAAATGAAGATGACTGTCTAGATGAAGAAGAGGCAGAAGAAGACTTTTTCCGACCCCACCTCATCATTTTCTACTGCTGCTGCTGCTACAGACAAGACACAAGATTTCTTGTTTGCTCGTGTGTTTATCTTAGGTTGGAACTATTGGTTCAGTTTAAGTAAGTGATCAGTTACAGAGAAGATGAAATGGAATGAAGGATGACTGATGGTGGTAGGAGAGTTGAAGGTTGTCGAACGGTTAGGAAGCTTAATGGGGACGTGGGTTTCTTACTGGTTTTTTTTGTTGGTGATCTTATTATATTATAAATATTATAATAATAATATTTTTTATAATATATTAAATCTAGACCGTTGAGATCTCAATCCGACGGCCCACACTAAGAAAAGATGGTCCTTCTCTTTGGGGGAAGCCAAACGCGCCATAGCCATAGCCCCTCACTTCCTGTGACTTCTCACCCACTTTCCTTACTTTTTTTTTTTTTTTTTTTTTCAGTTTTTACGAGAGAGAGAAAGAAGGAGTGACCTCTTTTTTAGGCCCACAAACTATTAGTTATGGCTGAAAAGTAGCACCAATTATTTCCCTATCTTCACACTTTTATTTTACATTCACAGCTACACACATAAGTCATAACTGCAAATTTTTTTTCTCTGGCTGCCATCGAAAAAAGCATTTAACATATATATATATATATATATATATCAGCAGAATTTTTTGTTACAATTTAGGTCTGATACAATGGAAGTAAATAGATGAATAAAAATATTTTATCAGTTTTCATTTTGAAAAAAATGGTTTCATATGAATTAATCGATTGGGTACAGGCAAGAATAACCAATTTCTGAGTAACGCACAGTGGTGTCTTTTTCTCCATTAAAAGCTTGAGATGAAGGATGTTTTAGGGCACTTGGATGCTATTCTAGTCTTCTTTTACTTTCTCGTGTTGGATTCTAGGCATGGATTGTGATTTTTTTAAAAACTAAAATCATTGTTTCCTTTTGCTTTTTCCCCCTCTCTTTTCGAAGTCAAGTCAATTATTTACGTTACAGTCAAAGCGTCATGCGTTATTACTTGATACTTACTACTCTGCCCTCCAGATCAAGATTATCAAAAATGGATCTTATTAAACTCTTTAGTAGTATTGGGGGTATAGGACTACAATAACGAAGCTGAATTAGTGCTTTACAAGAACAAGAGATGTACCCAAAATAGAGATCTTCTGCAATATTCTTTTTATTCTTTGTGTGATTGATTATTTGTGGGATTGTGATGGAATCTGCAACTGAAACTTATTAAAGACGTTTCATTTCCATGCAACTGCACTACCTGTAAATTAATCTATATTCAGATGTGATATTATGGTGGTGACTTGTTCCTAATGAGCCAGATATGGATTTGGGTATCGTACCTGTAAAATTCCCTTTCAAAGAGATGTTATATCTCAGACTTATGAGTTCGGACAACAATAACTTGAGCAGGGGCACTTGAAGTCAATAATGGATCCAATCCAATCACTTCACAGAAAAAGGAAAAGGCCAAAAGAGAGAAAGATGAGACATGAATTTCTATGTAATTATGCAAGAACTTCCATTTTCCAGCACTATGTTGACCACGGAGAAACACAAACTTCATCTCTAAGGACTGGGATTCCTCTCTCCTTTGCTTGGAATAATGTGAAAGCGTTTGCTTGAGAGCATTATACATATACATCACAATTTCAAAGCTATCCCTCCTTTGGAGCTTTAGTTGTTTAAGTATGAAGTCTTGAATTTGAATTTGTAGTAACGCAGAAAATGCTTTTAAAAGATTTATCTCAGTTTAGTTTAACAATACTCAAACGTGACCTAGTTAGATAAACATTTAAAAAAATTCACCCCCATTCCATGCATCAGCATAGATGCTGGTGAATTAGCTTTTGTGAAAGAGAAGCAAATTTAAAGAATATATATTACAAATATACAAATATATATATATATATATATATAGTAGATAAAAAGAAGATAAATGAGTATGACTTAGTAAAACTTATAAATATGAAATGATTTACTTTTAATACGAAGAAAGACCAGGAGCTAATAGAAGGATGACGTCTAGAACAGAGAAATGGACCAAGAATTATTGTAGTGGAAGGAAACCAACTGGCAAGTCCCCAAGACAAAAATGGTGGTGTGGTGTGGAATATCAATATGGTATCTAGTCGTTATGGCTATTATTAATAAACAAGAATAAGTTCCAATCCAATCCCCACCACTCAATCAACCACACCCATTCTGAAAATATCTCCTCCACTTTTCTCCATAATCTTAACTACATATAATTTGCTGCAGAATTTTCTAGAAGAACATTAGCATCTTGACGAGGGAAAGTTCCTGGACATTGCTGCTTTTTCTCTGAGCAAATTGTGAAGCATTAAAGAGCCCTGGGAATATAACATCTCTTTCTGTGATCCACCTTCATTCTATCTCTTGCAGAAAAGAAGGAATCTTCGTGTCACAGTGGCCAACATGACTAACACAAAACTTTAATTTTTGGGCTACTCTAGATTCTTCCAAGGACTTCAAACTATCAAATTCTTGACTAAGCTGAACTGAGAATATATACCACCATGTTATGTTCCCAGATGACGTCTGAGAACCATACAACATTTATGATAACCAAAAAGTTAAACGAGGGAAAAATAACACCTGCAACGGAATGGACTAACTTGAGATTTTTTCCATTATTGTTCAATCTCCCAGAATACAAATGGAACAACTTGTGTAATTTCTTATGATCTTTATATATTTCACTGAAAGAATCTGTAAAGACTTGCAACAAAACTGTGGGGATGTGAAAAAACCATATGGACATTACAGGACAGGCACAGAAATAGACATTGGTACTGAAACATCCCCCGCAAAAGTTGTATCTCTACCAGTAGCTGAATTACTGGCATATGCATATCCTACACCTAGTCCACCATAATGTAGAGATGCATTTTCACATCTCTGAAACACTCTGGCAAGTGAAGCTGCTTTCCTTCTGGCTCTTTTTGTTCCTGTAAAAAGTAGGGTTTGAAGCAATCCGGCCAAAGCTGGTGCCTTCACCACCCTCTCGGTTACTGCTGAGCCTCCACTCCGGCACAGCTCCAGCAATGCTGCCACGGCATTCTCTTTCCCTCGGGCAGTTCCACATCGCATCATTCCCATCAATCCAGCTACTGCTTCTTCCTCTTTCACCACCGCCTTGGCACCTATCGGTTGCCGGACAATCAAGGCAAGAGCACCCGCTGCTTCCTCAGCCACTCCTTCGGTCCTCAATGCCCCAACTAGAGCTGTTATTGCTCCGGCTTCGATCATTCTAATACAGTTATCGGTGTGGGTGGAAAGATTGAATAGGGCTGTTACTGCATCTTTCTTTCCTCTCAAGTTTCCCTCTTGCAAAAGCTGCACCAGGGCCTCGATCGCTCCTGCCTTATCTGCAATTCTCTTCTTATATTCATGCACTGCTGAGAGACTGAACAATGTTGCAGCAGCATTCTCTTTTGCCTCTGTTGTGTGACCTAATGTCAAGACATCAACTATGGATTCCAGACAACCTTGTTCATCAATGATCCGGCTCTTGTTCTTCTCATATATCGACAGGTTGAGCAATGCTGTCACTGAATTCTCCTGAGCAACGGCATTAGGAGATGAAAGTAGTTTACAAAGGCGAGGAATCGCTCCAGCTTCCGCAATGAATGCACGGTTTTCCTTGCCTGTTTTCGCAAGCAATCGTATCTCCCGGGCGGCTATAGTTTCCGCAGCTTGTGATCCATTCTCCAGCTGCTGAATGAGAAGCAGCGCTGTTGCTCGGTTGGCTTCAAGGGCGGCTTTCGACGGCGAAGCCATTGGAAAGGTATCTGGTGCTACATCTACCACCTCCCGCGAGTCAGGAGAGATGCCATGCGCAGTGCTAAACTTCATGATCAAATTCTTCAGAGCTCGATTTGGGACAAGCTTTGTGTGGGCAAGCATTTGTCCTGTTTTTGGACAAGTACAATGCCCTTCTTCCAACCACCTTGATATGGAGCTTCTATCATATGTTTGTCCTGTGGAGATTATCACTGGATCACTCATCAGATCCAACGATATTGGGCAGTAGAAGTCCTTAGGAATAGTTACAAATGTTTCAGCAATTTCTTGAGTGATCAATCCCTTCTTCAGTTTTTTCATCTGGCTTCCATTTTCTAATTCAAGTTCGTCATCCTCAAATCCAAAGAGCAAAAATCTAGAATACCGTGTCAAAGCAACCAAACCATTAAGCACAGAAATTGTTGGCTCAACATCCCCTTCATGGTTAATAATCTGCTCCTCCAACGACTCAATTTCTGTTCTACAACTCCTAGCATCAAGAATCTGCAATTTCTTCATAAAAAATGATCGTAGCCTAGCTGAGTCAGGAACTCGGCCGTTCTCAAATTCATCGAGATACGACAAGAACTCAATCCTGAGCTCATCGTCTTTCTTGTCAATAAATAACTTAGCTCTCCTTAATTGTTTCTGCAATAGCTCAATCTGTTCTCTAATATCCTCACTCAATTGAACATCTTTAATTGGGAATACATCTAAGAGAGTCGAAATTTCTTTATTCAAATCATGGAAATGACCAGAAACTGAATGGTTCTGAAGCAAAAGCCATAACTTACTCGACTGCGCGCAATAATCAAGCAGAATCTTGGACCGATACAGAAGAAGATAGAGCTCCTTAAGGCAAACCAAACCGGTCATCGGAATATTCGTTCTGTTATCCCGTAGATACTCCAGAAGCAACAGAAACACCTCGACATTTCGGATAAGCGCACGCGAATTCTTGCGTTGGAAGAAGAACGAACGCCCGGAGAAGCAAGAGACGAGCTCGCTAGCCACGGACACGAGAGTTTGAACCAAGGCAACATCTGTGAGGTCAACCGGAACAAGAAAGGCTTCCAACGACGGCGACCTCCGCCGCCGCAGAGACGCAAATATAGCCCCCGAAGCCATACAAAATCCAGCTAGATCAAATTCTGGGGTTTTTTCAACTCCACAGACTCCACGAATTCGACAAGTATACAAGCCAAAAAAAAAAAAAAATACAACTAAAGAGTAAGTTTTACACAGAAAGACCAAAAAGAAGACGCTCAAAGTTTCGAGCAAATGATTAGGGCTGTTGGAGAGGATTTGATTGTTGGAAGGGGTTTAAAAGAAGAAGAGGATTAATGAAATGAGAAGAAGAAGACGCGTGAGAGAAAGGGAGGGAAGTTGCAAGGATGGAGGGTTTTATTAATTTTTCAATGCAGCGTTTGGTGAAAATGACTTTGGCGAAACGTCGACGGATGGTTATGCAGGTTAGATTCTTGTCCATTGCTTTTTGGGTTCGAGCAGAGGCACAGCACAAGGTAGAGGATAGATAGAGGCGTGTGTGAAATTACGATTTTGGTGTGTGTCAGGTCAGAGTGTGTCAGATTTTCTTTAATCTTTTGCCGGCTTTCTCCTCGGTTTTGCTGCTTTTTTTTTTTTTTAATGTTTTAACTTTTAACTTCTCAACTCATCTACCGCGTCATCGTCTTGAGAGTTGAGTTTTTTTTTTTTTTTTGCCGGCCTACGTATTGAGTTCGTGAGTTGAGACCTTTGGAGTTTGAGACTGCGATCGTCTCTTTTCTTGCACCCCTTTTTACTAATGTTACAAAGGGATTAGATGTGAATTTAAAGAATGAATAAAGACTTAATTATAAATGATTCACAAGTGATATTTCTAAAATTTATAAGTGATATATATATTTTTTTAATACAAAATGGATAAATTCACTCAACAGAAAACATTACAAGTTAAGGGTCAAAGTCAAACAGTTTGAGAGTTTCTCCTCAACTTACCTCACCATAGAATTCTAGGTGGAGGTTGACCAAAGAAACACAAACTACCAACTACATTATAAGCTAATCTAGCTAACTGATCTACACATAAAATACTGTCTCTTATCATGTGGTTTACAAGAATATGCTAATCACAATGAAGAAGACTCTTAGTTTCTTCCACTATATCAATAAAGGGATGGTTGCTGCCACAACCCTTAATAACTAAATTAATGGCCTCAATGTGGTAAATGAAACGAAAAATTTTCGTATAACCTTTCAATTAACACAATTAAAACCCTTGAATAATTCCTATCAGTTCAGCAATAATTGTAGGGACTATTGTGAGTTTACAGTTAAAACCCTATATCCATTTGTTTTCTTTGTCACAAACAACTTTGCCGCCTTCACTTCTTCCATTTGCTAGAACCGAGTCATCCACCTCTAATTTGACAAAATCTTCTAGAAGGCATAGGAGTGGAATTCTTTAAAATATGTGATGCCACTTGCAGTTGGCTTTCCATTAATTGACAAATGGCATTCTTTAGTTTTCACTAATTTTTCTTTAATTTATGACTGACATTCTATTCACTATATTTTGCATTTGATGACATTGAAGAATTTTGTAAAATCAACTTTTTAACTGCAAATAAATGCTATTACCTCAATATTTAATCTAAAATTTAGTTTGTAGTGTAGAATGTACTTCAAATTAAACATCTTATATTAAGGATGAAGGTAATATAAATTTTTTCGTATGATATTTCAATGATTACAATTTGTGGTTAATTCTTTCACAACATCTGCAATTGTCATTTTTTTTTAAAATTTGAAAATAGGAATATATCAACCAACCAAATCACAAGGGGAAAACAAATGAATACAAGGGACGAAAAGATAAGGTAAAAACAGCTAAAACACAAGACGACGTTCATGTAAGAACCTGCCCCTTTTTCCTTGCCTATCTGCCATGCTCTTATTCGTAATGTCATTTCTGCATCATTTTATTTCATTTTCCCCTCCAAACAGTTATTTCCTCAGTTATTAATATAAGAATAGGTTGATTTTTTAAAAAAATATTAAAGAAGTTAAATATATTACTTTAAAATATTTATAATTATCGTTTTTCTTTAAATTGAACTATTTAACTTATAAACTAATATATTATCTTATAATACGCAACATATGTTGTGACTAAGAAATTTATAGTCTCCTTAATATCTTTTAAAAAAAGTCAATAACGTCTTATATTAAGAACCTTATGGTCTTGAATTATGATATAAATTTTGCCTATTTTGTCTATTTATAATGCAATGTATGTATCTATTTGTTTATTCTATTTAAAAACATAAAACAATCAAATAAAAAATTAAAAAGGGGATACCTTCGGTTTTTACTTTTAAATACAAAGGAGAGGGTCATGGTCTTTTAACATTTTCCTTTTAGAAGTATCGGCCTGATAAAAAATTTGTCAACAGTATTGGTTTGAATTTGAATTTTAGTATTTCGGTTGTATTTAATTGAGATTTTTTCATATGAAATTTTATAATTTAAATTTTTCATCACATTTATTGAGGAGCTTATGGATTTAGGACAAACTAATTTAGAACCCGTGCAATGCAATTGTGAAAAAGAAAAAAAATTATCATATTTAAAAAGAGACCAAAATCTTATAGTTAAAAAAAAATACATAATTCTGTATTATATTTTGAAAAGAGACTAATAAACCTGTCATGACATCTCCCATTTATTATATCTTGTTTCTAGTTATGATACTATTTTATATTTTATATATATATATATATATATATATATATATATATATATATATATATATTAATTTCTAGATGGGTACATTAAAATAGTTATACCATGGATCAAAAAATTATTCAAAAAAATTATATTTTTAATTGATTTATGATCTTTCAATTCAAGAAAATAATTGATCATAGTTATGAAGTTATAATATATCAATTTTATAAAATTCTAAATTCCAATAATAAGTGGGCAGTTAAAAAAATTTTATGCTAGTAAAGAGGTATTGGGGTTTTTGTTTTCTAGTTGATTTGTGAAAAAATTGCAATATCCTTTTTTCAACGGGCATGAAGTCATGGCTTTTAACTATTTTAAAATTTTTTATTTAAAAAAATAATAGGAAGCTATAATTTATGATAACATTTTCTATCGTTGCCTTTTAATTTTAGATAAATTTAAAATTTAATGTTTAAAGTTATAATTAAAACATTGAGATTCCCAGATTCACATTGTTGGTCAAAACAGATTCAAGCTTTTATTGATTGCATTGGACTGTACTTTCTCCAATTTTTATTTTTAACTCAGTCTCATCATTATTCGTAAAGATTTATTGATTATGTGTACAAATACAATCAATTCACCCTAAATAGCTTGAGAATACTTTATTCAAACAAGATGAAAAAAAGTCAACTACGTATTCGTTTGGAATAGCTTATTTTTAGGTAATAAATATTTATAAATCGTGATTCACAATATACGAGGTAAGTATGTGATAGGAGTTTTATCTCAGCTTGCGTAATAAGGACTTATTGTCCAAAAATAAGCTTAACCAAACACACATTACATTCATATTAAATATATATTTGAAAAAGTTTGCAGCTTTCCTATGTATGTTTGGAACATATTTTAGGGGAAAAAATGATTTAATATTTTTTAAGGAACAAAAAACTGGACTAAGCAATGAATTGGTTACAGCACATGTTTAAGGGTTAATTGATCAACCGGGGTCTAACCGGTAGTTGAACCGGTCATATTAAAATATTATAATTTTTTAGTGGAAATATATATTAATATATTTTTAAACTTCTATAGATAAAAATGAAGATTTTTAGAAAAAGAAGTACTTAAAATCTATTAATATTAGTTATAATGCCTATACTTGTGCAATGATATCTTCTTTCCTATAATTATTATATCTTTTTAAATAATTTTTTTCATTATCTTCTTCATTTTTTTTAGATTTGTTCTTTCTTTACTTATTTTTCTCTTCATTTTGGTCTTCAACTTTCCATTTTCCCTCAAAAATCACAAAATAAAAATTTGAAAAGAAAGAAATAAACAAACCGGTTCAACATGTTGAACCACCAGTTTTACTGATTTCAGACCGGTCCAACCAGTTTCACGATTTAACAGTTTAACCATCAAACCAGACCGGACCACTGACCGGTTCCCAATTCAACCGGTCAAACCGGCCAATCTAGTCCGGTTTTTTGTTCTATGATATTTTTAATTTAGATAACTTCCAACAAAATAGATGTATGAGTAGATTCCCAATTGATTTAAAAATAATTTTCAAAAATAATCAAGTTATTGTGATTCTCCTAAAAATTGCTTACTAACTGGGAAAAAACGAGTGAATCCCAAATTAAAAATATATAAATATTTTGTAATTATAAAATCTGAAAAAAAGGTTTTTATGAAATATAAAGATTTTATATTTCTAAATTGTATAACTCCTAAACAATAGATAGTCAATTCCCAACAAGGATAAAAAAAATAAAATTTCAAACCGTCAAATCTCAAACAAAGTTTTTAAGGAACTCCATTGTATTTGGCCTTGTCAATGTTTTTAATCAACATAATTTTTAAGGTTTTGATAATTTTATATGTAATTATCATATTTTGGAAATAAGTGTTGGTTCAGATATAATTTTCCATTCCCTTTGTACTAAGTACTAACAAATAGCAATTTGAATTCAGGATTTTTTTTTTTTGGACGGGAAGAATTGATCAGGATTCTAATATGATACGACTACTTTGAACTTTGAAGGCCTCAACACTGCAAATAAATATACTGGTTAATTCTCAGTTCATACTAGTATCTAATTTTACCAACCGTCGCTTAAATTTGTTCCTCGCAAAAATTTATTTAACATGGACCAACTTGGATTAAACTTCCTTTTACCGGGAATCACATGACAAGATCAAATAGATTATTATTTTAACAAAAACAAGTGGAACCCAACTTAGTTAGTAGTGCCAAAATAGAGTTCTTTTAACCTGATAGCAGTGCCAAACAGACTTGGACTTGAGAGAGTCATTGTTTACACAGCACGCGATTACCCCATATGTGGACTGTGAATCTGTGATTGCCTTTTAAGTACGGAATATAAAATAACAATATCTTTTTTTTTGCCAATAAAATAATAATATCTTCAATACTAGAAAATTATAGGGCGTATATAAATATAAATATACGTATTTTAATAATATTTGTTACTCCGCATCATGGACGTGTTTATTATTTTGGTGGTCCTTTAATTTTGATTGGTGGTGGGAGGTAATTGCCGCACACTGACGCCGCCGTTCTTTGTTTTGACCAAAGCGTCCGTTCAAAACCACATGTTTTGATCAACGCCCACCTCCCTTTCACTATCATAATTTGAGGGACTGCTTCAATTTTATTTTTTAAAAATCATATTTTATTGCCTCTTCAATTTAAATGTGTTCCTCAAAAGTTAAACACATACTTTTAAATTAGTGTATAATTTTTGTGTCTGTTATTCTAATCTCTATCAATCCTCTCACTTTCTCACAATTCATATTACCATCACCACGTAGAGATGGGAGGAGAAAAGATTTGCTATTTCCACCTTTTTGCCTCACTTTCCTCAATGGACCGACCACGCAAAACACGTACAATTCTAATTCTAATTTATTAAGAATGCATTATACTTCTATATAATTAGGAACCAAATTTAAGCATTTTCTGGCGAATTTTAGGTAGTTCTTTAAAGATATTTTTTGTATTCATACTAATTTAAACTTGAAACTTTGTGTTTAGACGCGGGTAAAGTTCCATCCACCACAGTTCTACATTTAAAATTGAATAAATAAGTAATAAGCTTAAGTTGTCAAATAACAGTATGATAAAATAATAATCAGTATACTTGGCCTCAAAACATCAAAATGGCTTTCGGTGATCATTTAAAACGAGATCCAAATAATCAAACTTAGTTGAATTGAGCAAAAGAAACCTAGTGAATATTGTAGCTTTCTTTATACTTTATCAAAAATCTAAAATGAAGAATAAAAGCAATCGTCCAAATGTAGTTTCCACAATGTGTGGTTTGAGTGCTACTTTCATATTGCTTGCTGTTTGCTCTCCTTCATCGCTTTTGTATCGTCCACACGTTTTTTTGGTTTTTGCTTTCCTTTTGTTAGGCAGATGTACCATCACCAGTAATTAATATGGAACATATTTAGAAAGTTGATCTTAATCCTAAATATAAGATATTTTTTTCGGTCCTAATTATAGGACAACATTTGGAAGTTGATCTTAGTCCTAAATAAAGGACAAAATTTTAATTTTTATCAATTTATTCCTAAAATACCCCCATTGCTTTAGATAATTGTTGGATTGCCTCGTCTGACGTGTGGTACCATGAAGTATCAAACATATACTAAATAAAATACCATGAAAGTAAACATAGAGAGGTGGAGAGAGAATACTAATTTAGATAATGGTTGGCTTGCTTCATGGTAAATTCATGTAGTATTCCTAAATCACCCCTATTAAATAAGGGCATTTTTGAAAAATAAATAAAATTAATTAATTTAACTACTATTCTTAATTTCTTCAAAGTTAGGTAAATATGTCCTATAATTAGGACCGGAGTATATTTTTTATATATTTGGACCCACGGATTAGTGCCAATGAACCCAATCCGATTACATACTTAGACAAAAAAAATTAGAGAAGTAAATTGATACATCATGATGGTCCTTCACTAACAGATTTAAGTGTTTGTTTGAGAAACTCTTAAATCATGATTTTCGAAGTACTTTTTTTATAAGTTGAGACAAAAATTTTTTCATATATTTACCTCTTAAATCATAAAAGTACTTCTTAAAACGCTAAAATAAGCAGACACTTTATAAAAATGCGCCCTAGCCCATTTTGAAAACGTGCTACATAACCGTGTTATAAATGAGCGAAGGATATGTCGTTGTCCTCCTGGAGTTTGGATAGTGGAACGGCCCAAACGTGTTTCCAACGAAGCCCGAAGTCCAAAAAAATGAACAAAAACCAAAAAACGAATCTCACGATCACACGTGTCCCTATACCATTGGTCTAACTGTCGTGGCACTACTACGAGGGCACCACAACGCACCAAAAAGCCAAGTCTCTGAAATTCCACGTCCCCTTCTTCGTGCAAATCCATTCGTTCCTGTTTATGACCGCATCTTCGGGTCTGTCTGAAATCCCTTTAGTTTCGATATCCTCTTGCTGATAGTTCGATCCCATTTCAGATCTTCTGATTTCCATTGTAAGCTCCAATTTTAGTTTTGGATTTTGCTTTCCCCTTAATTCGTTTCCGCCATTTTATCCGGTTTAGAATTCTGTTAATGCGCTGATGAAATAGTTAATTAATCCATATATTTGTATTAGATCTGATGCGTGTCTAGCTTTATTCTCCAAAATAGGTTCTGGCTGATGAGTTACATTGCTCATGGAGCTTCAATATCAATCTTGTTTACTCAGTTGCTTATAATTTTTCGTTAGATTCGTCCTCAACGTATATGCATGTGTTTGGTAGTGAATGAATTTATTGTCACATTGCTGTTGAATTTGGAATCTGAATTTTTAATTTTTCTTTTATTTTAAATGCGTCGGGTAAGATTCAAAAGAATGCGGGCCCGATCATTTAGGTAGCTATGGATGTAAATGAATTGTGGAAGTTTCAGAGCTATTAATTTGTTCTATCAAATCTCCTGGCGCGTGAAATGCATGCATGCCTGATTTGGTGTTTTATCACTTTTATGTTCTTAACAAACATTTGGAATTTTGCAATATACACTGATAGTTTGGTTTCAGGTGCTCCTTGGATATGGTTCTCTAGTTGTTAAGCGGAATCAACTACAAATATATTTTGGTTTTTGATATTTCACTGTAATTTGCAATTTTGCATGTTGGAGTATGATTTGGGAATGTTCTCTAGTTTTATTGTTTTGTACGCTTGGTAGCTTCCCACAGGTTATTCTTTTAAAATTTTAATTGCGTTGTTTTAGGTTTACCTTTTTTCCTGATGTAATGTTCGAATGCATCTGCAGATTGGTTAAGTTCGTAGAAGTTGATTAGTTCAAATGGGGGGAGGATTTAGAGTGTTGCATTTGGTTAGGCCATTTCTTTCATTTCTCCCGGAAGTTCAGACTGCTAACAGGAAGATTCCCTTCAGGGAAAAGGTTATATACACAGTCATCTCTCTCTTCGTCTTTCTTGTCTGCAGTCAGCTTCCTCTTTATGGAATACACTCCACTACGGGTGCCGATCCATTCTATTGGATGCGTGTCATTCTCGCATCAAGCAGGGGGACTGTTATGGAACTTGGCATTACCCCAATTGTTACCTCTGGACTAGTTATGCAGCTCTTGGCTGGGTCAAAAATCATTGAAGTGGACAACAGCGTACGGGAGGACCGTGAATTATTGTAAGTATTTTTTAATTCTAATTTCCCTCTATTTATTTGTTTACTTGTATCAAACTATGGGCACATACATTTGTGAACTCATTTTGTGTTTCATGCTTTAGCTATTTATAATCTGTTTAGGAACTTCAATGTTTTACTCTTGCGCATCAACTGCACTAAGAGTGGGCAAGTAATATTATTGCCTCTGTTGACTTTTAGATCTGTTCTTGTTAGTAGCTTTCTACATAAATTCACTTACCTTCTGTGAGGGAATGGGTTTCCTATTGAAGCACATAAAGCATTGTCTTGATTCTGTGGCCATTATGTTCTGCTGCAGGAATGGGGCTCAGAAGTTGTTGGGAATCCTCATAGCTGTTGGCGAAGCTGTTGCTTATGTCTTATCTGGGATGTATGGCAGTGTTGGTCAACTTGGTGTTGGGAATGCCATTCTTATTATAGTTCAGCTTTGCTTTGCTGGAATAATTGTTATATGCCTTGACGAACTTCTTCAGAAAGGATATGGTCTGGGTTCTGGAATTTCACTTTTCATAGCTACAAACATCTGGTAGGGAAGGCTCTTGCTGTTATTAATATGTTAAAAGTTTTCTTGGTAGATTTTTAGTTTTCATTATTTTTCCTAATCATTGTACAGTGAAACCATCATTTGGAAAGCGTTTAGCCCCACAACAATCAACAGTGGCCGGGGAGCTGAATTTGAAGGTGCTTTTATTGCACTGTTTCATCTTCTGATTACAAGGACAGATAAAGTTCGTGCTCTTCGTGAGGCTTTCTATCGGCAGAACCTTCCAAATGTGACTAATCTACTTGCTACGGTATTGATCTTCCTTATTGTCATATACTTCCAAGGGTTCCGAGTGGTTTTGCCTGTGAGATCAAAGAATGCTCGAGGTCAACAGGGTTCATATCCAATTAAGCTTTTCTACACCTCCAACATGCCCATCATTCTACAATCTGCCCTTGTCTCCAATCTTTATTTCATCTCCCAGGTGCATGTTTCACTTTGCATCCTTAACAATATTAAATTTACTTGAGCCAAGACATACCATTTACCAGGAAAGAACTGTTTCCTTGCAGCTGCTATACAGGAAATACAGTGGAAATTTCCTTGTGAACCTCTTGGGCAAGTGGAAGGAGTCTGAATATTCTGGCCAATCTATTCCTGTTGGTGGTCTTGCTTACTATGTCACAGCCCCAGCAAGGTAATTAGATTATAATTTCTTTTTCTCATTTCCCCTATAATTGGATTAGAATTTTCTTGTATTAACTCGTGAGCACACTGCAGCTTGGCAGATATGACAGCTAATCCTTTCCATGCTCTGTTCTATCTTGTGTTTATGCTGGGAGCTTGTGCATTGTTCTCAAAAACTTGGATTGAAGTTTCTGGATCTTCTGCTCGAGATGTGGCTAAGCAGCTCAAAGTAAATCCTATATATGCATCTTAATTTTTTTTAATTGTGTTGAACATTACGTTTGGTTCTTGCATCTTATGTTCTTGTTCTGATTTGCTAGGAACAACAAATGGTGATGCCTGGCCATCGGGATTCCAATTTGCAGAAGGAATTGAATCGCTACATACCTACCGCAGCCGCCTTTGGTGGGGTGTGCATTGGTGCATTGACAGTCCTGGCAGACTTAATGGGTGCAATCGGTTCAGGGACTGGCATATTGCTTGCTGTTACAATCATTTATCAGTACTTTGAAACATTTGAGAAGGAGAGAGCCAGCGAACTTGGCTTCTTCGGCTTTTAGGCGCTAGCTTGTTGGTTTAACAGTGAGGTGGCTTTGATGCTGATAAGAATAAGCTTTGTTTGTAATGGTCTCAGCAGACGGTGACCAAGCAGTAATGCAAGCATTGGTCCCACGATAATCCACCGAAAGAATAAGAAGCAATCGAGTGACAACCCACCCCATCAAAACTCTGGACTTTTGGGGGTTTTAAGTGAAGATTGATTGTAGTTTGGTCCTTTTTCGTATTTTGAACTTGTTTTTCTAGGCAGAGCATACTTTTGGTTTAGATAATTCTGATGTACCTTTAGTTTTTATTTGATTTTAGTATGATGTTGATATCGAACAAGAAACATCTCTCGGCTTTCAGAATCCAATCGAGTTAAATTTTCTCTGATTCGAATGAAGATATGACTGATGGAATTGGCTGAACTCTTATAAGATAGGAATTGTCAAAAACAAACATTTAATAATCAACTAGATAAGAGCTTCTTATTGATGTTCAACCGAAAAGCAAATTGTTTGATGACTTCCAAAAGATAAAAAAATGAAAGGAACTCAAGGCAGAGGACAAGAAGAAAAATGCACTTGAACATGAGCCTGAGGTGACAATATCAGTTTTAGGTGAGCAAAATGATTTTGGAGATCTTATAAAGCAAAAATAATCAAAAGGAGTGTTCCGTCTCACCTTTATAATCACCTCTGCCATAAAAGATCAGGTCATCTAACTTGAACCCTGTTAATAGGAAAGAATTTCAACTCAAGTTTAAATTATCATGTGTATTACATCATGATCAATTGAACTAGTGAATGATTGGGGCTCGACTCGACGATAAGAAAACAAAGTCAAGAAAATTTGCGAACAAGAACTGACTGGGGATTAGCAACAGATCTTTTTAGTGTCAAAAGGAGCCGGCATTCCTTTCATTCTATAAAATCTTTCTGAGGTTGAGCAAACTTGTGGTTAGTATTGACAAAAATATTGATGTCTCTGTTCGTGCGCTTCTAGTTTTATTTGATTTCAGTATACCAAAAAAAAAAAAAACAGGCGGTACCCAATGATGAGGATGATGTTGACATGGAACACAGAGCATTCTCCTTGGGCTTTCCAAATCCATGTGAGTTAAATTTCTTTGGATTTGAAAGTTATAATCATAAAGGTGGATGAAATGCAGGTTAGGTTGAATCATTGCACCTCTTCCCATTTGGCATAAGAGGTGTCTGTGACGTGATGAAAAGAAGAAGTCCACAATCATAAATGTTTGTCAAGTTTAATATGCTTATACTAATATATTTCTACACACACTTCTCAAACAAACCAACTAGCCTCTGGTTATTACAACTTTGAATCAAGACTTGTCGGCTGTAAGTAGACATCACATTGTCCAATTGAACTGGTTCTTTATTTTACTGATACTCTGCTGATGATATTTAATTTATTCTTGTACACTTTGTTATGATTTTGTGTACTTTATGATCAAATTACAGATCCTAAACCTTTGCGTGTGATTGATTATTCCATTTTCTGCTGCTGAAGCAACCTTATATAGCTTTCCAGGATTCTGCTTTTATTTTCATAAATTTCTTATTTGTTGTATATAGTTGCGTTTATCCAGCCGATCGTAGAAACTGACCCTGAAACAGGATACCTCAATCTCACTACTGCATTTTTTACTCCCCGTACATTTATGTTCTTAAAGCAGCTCAATAAAAATATTCGTGGCAGCTGAAAACAGAGAGATGTGGTACTGAGATGAGATGGTTGTTTATGATAATTGACTCAATAAACAGATATGCTACGTGCTACAGCGTCCTGTGGGGCCTCAACTCTATATCAAGGGTTAGGTATATAAATAAACGATGAAGGAATCGAACAGGGTGTATTTGAGCCCTTATTTTGGTGTCATGCATTAATAATAACAATAATGTTACTACGCGTGGCGGTGATAATACTAATAATAATGAAATGACCGGTGAGGCTTGGTACTGTGCTGTTAAGGCATTCAACTTTTCTAGCATTAGAACAAGCTAGGGGACAACAAGAGGCCCATATTCTTGCCATTTTCCCATCATATATAGTCCTTCACTCTCTTTTCGATTAGTTTTAAAAACAATGTATAAACTTCTGACTTTGGAAGAATTCACTATTTGGCTGCTTTTTAGAAAGCGTCTGATTGGAATCAATGAGCAGGAAAGCACAACTAATAAATCCAAACATTTTTGTTGCATTATTTGATCTAACTAGTTAGCTGGAAAATATATGGCTACCTTTTCTTTTTGGCAAGAACAGATGGCTACTTTGATTGATTGATTGAAAGGAAAAACGAAAAAATCAACTTGTATATATTAAACTGCATTCAAATTTTTGGACACACGATGTTGATTTGTATTATTGTACTCAGTAGAAAGTAGTAGGACCACAAGATATATATATATATATATATATTCATCAAAACCAAAGGGGAATTCTGTTGTCTTTATAAATGATAGTAAAGAAAGCATAGGTCCCTATTGAACCCCACAATAGATCAGTCAAGTTAACCCCATGAAAGTGATATATATTAGGATTAACCTTAAAAGATTTTATAATAATTAATTAAGTAATAGTTGACGACTTTGGTTATGAAGATGAAGAGAGGAGTCCCTAACACAATGACAGTAAAAAGCGAAGGTGATATTTTTGAAAAACACTTAAGTCAAGTTTCTTATATATATTTTATGAAGTTTTTTAATTATATGTGATCATGTGTACTATTTTTAAATTATCATCATTTAATTATAAACACATAAAAAAAAACATATAATTATGTGTGATTGGAGAACTTGATATAACTTATAAGTGTGGTCCGATATTTTTTTGCAAGCTTTTTTGTCTTTTTTTCTTTCTCTTTTTTCAAGTTGCTTGTCATTTGCGAGATTAATGACTACGCCAAATCATTTCTCTGTTTTCTTAGTAAATATATATTTGCCATTGCTATTATAACATTTCCTTCACAGAGACTCCTTTCAGTAATCTTGTACATTGAACAGCAACTACTCATTACTAATCATTCTCATTCCTTAATTAACGTAGGGATCCACCGCCATCTAGTTTTGTTTCAATATGCGTTCATACTTTCCTTCAAAAATTTAGAATATTTTTTCCTGTTCAAATATAATTCACAATGTATTATATAAGTCTGTCTCATTCAATGTTTCCGTTTTTTTTTTTGTTTGAGTTTGCAATAATTAGTTAATTGAACAATATAGAATAATCCAAGTCATAAGCAAGAATGTTCCAATTTTTTTTCCTTTTCATGTTCCTCAAATTTAACCCCCTTAAATTACACACAAACACTTTAATGTACTCCATCTGGTCCTTAATAAAAAATATATTTATCTAATTTGATTAGATTAAAAAAAAATAATTGAATTAGTTAATATAACATGTATTTCCTAAAACATCCTAATCATGTTCCTTAATTTCCTCATTTAATTTTTTCTCCTCTTTGATTATTGTTATATTAAATTAAAGGAGCAACAATAAAGGTAAATTAGAAAAAAGATTGATAAATATGAAAACTATGTCTTATATTTAAAACTAATCTCAACTCCCCAAATATCTTACTATTTTCAGTCTTAATTATAAGACAAAATTGACTTTTTTTGGAGAGGTTAAAAGCATGTTTGTTTGAGCTTATAAAAACTTATAAGTTGCTTTTTACGTAAATCGAGACACAACTCCTCTCACATACTTATTTCGTATACCGTAAATCACTATTAAAAAGCAACTTATAAGCAATCGAATCGCTCAACCAAACATACCCTAAGGAAACTAAATAAGTTACTTAATCATATCATATGTTGTGTATCTTTAGATTATATATTAGTTTATTAGTCAAACTAATTAGTTTAGAGAAACAAAATATAAATATTCTAAAGTAATTTAATTAGCTTATTTAATTTCTCCAAAAAAATCAACTTTATCTTATATTTAAGGCCAGAGGTAGTAAATTTTTTTAGTTCTAAAATAAAATTAAATATGCTTTCACTTTGCTTTTCTTTATGCTTCAAATTAAAAAATTATTGAATTTATATCATCCAATTTTGATCTAAGCAATTCAAATAAAAAAATTAGGGAAAAAATTGAAAAGACAGCAATTCAACATTGAAGATATCCCTTCCACTCTGAATCTATGTGTTGGATAACTAATCTATATATAACAACAACAATCCTTATTTCATTAGGTGGAGTTAGCTGTATGGATTGTACAACATCATTGTGATTTACCAATAACTAAATCCTTAGATAAGTTGTTGTTGTTAACCAAAATGTTCCGTCCAATGACTTCATTGAATGTTTTCTTTCATTTTTCTCCGCCTCAAATTGAAACATTCATGGTGGTTTGGGAAAAAAAAATTATAGAATAAAAAATAGGGTTAAGGAGAAAAAATGCCTATAAACTTTTTTCAGATGGGCATCCAGCGATATAATTTTTATTGGGTACAAATATACTCACCAACTTCTTTAAATGGGATAAAAATGTCATTACCGTTCATTATGTCAAATGTCTGTTACTTTTTTTCTTCATGGGTCTCACCAATTTTTCCACGTCTCAACTCTAACAATTCATCCTCAATCATCTCTGTCAATCTCTCTCTCCTTCCACAGCCCCGAGCTCCTTGATGCTCTCTCATCGCCGGCTATTCATCACTCCCCGCCACACACTACTTCCTGCTCATCCACTATCCATCCTAGTGATGACGGCGAGGAGGATGAAGAGTCGACCTCACCGTCCTCCTTCTTTAAGCGTTTTCAATAGTTGAGGAGAGAGCAGAGGCAAGAGCACCGTCTTCTCAAAGTGAACCAGAGGAGGCGGTGGAAATTTTTATTCATTGTTCATCGTCTTCGTCGCTGAAATGAGTTGGTGCATTGTTATTGGACAATATATGGATGAGTTGTATCAAATGACACCTGGACAATAATGTGGGACCCACCAAACCTAAAAGTAATGCCGGTTTGTCTCAATTAACGGTGACAACGTTTTTGGCTTATTTAGAGAAGATCATGGACATTTTTACCCTTAATGAGAGTTTATGGTGTTGGATGCCCTTCTGAAAAAAAATTAATGGGCATTCTTACCCCTTAATCCTGAAAAATAGATTAAGCTCTTATACGTTTAGCATTAGAAATATATGTATGCATGTATATATGTGCAGTGCGCGTATCATGCTTAAAAGTGATAGCTTTTTAAAATTTGGCTTGTTATCATGTGGAGCCCGAGAGTAGTTGCTTGTCAATTATGAGCATGTGTGTGTGTGTGACTTCTGCTTTTGGATATCTATCTGCCAAAATTGTTTTCTTCCGAAAAACAAAAATGGGTTTGGTTATATATAGGGAGAATTTCTTTTTTGACTAGAAACTGGAACTAGCTAGTCCAACAGACAAGCAATACAAGGCCCATTAAAGATCCTTCATCACCTTCCACCTATGAAATAGTAGGAGGTGGGTGATCAAAGATGACAAAATTCTCTCTACTACTATGAGCAGTCCTAGCTAAACGGTCCGCCTCAACATTATGCTCTCTAGAGAAGTGGTTAACAATAACACACCAATCTCAAGCTAACCAAAACCTAGCCTCTTCGATAACCTCCTTAAAGGGGTGGTTCTCATCACAACCCCTCATATATAGGGAGAATTTCAGTTAGTCCCATTGGAAGATAATTTATTCCGGGTAACCGCAAAATATTATGAAATTTCACTGCACTCCTTTGGATCAAAATGAAATTAAGCTTTATACGTGGGTGAAAAAAACGATGATGCTCTTTCTTTATTTTTTTCAAAAGAGTATTTACAAAACAAATGATGGTATTTACACGATAAATAAAGAGATTCAAAAGAAATTAGGAAGTAACAAGAACATTTTGGCCATTTACATGACAAATATGGAAATTCACAAAATAAATAAAGGGATTTGAAAGAACTTAAGAAATTAAAAATATTTTGGCTATTTACAAAACAACTAAGGGAATTCACAAGACAAATCAGGCGATTCACAAGACAAATAAAGTAAGGGTGTTATTATCTTTTCACCTACAAAACTTAATTTCATTTGATCCAAGGGGATGCAGTGAAGTTTTAGATTTTTTTTGGGGTTGACAATGCTTGTTTGGGAACTTATGAAAAGTACTTTTTTAAGAAGTTTTTCACAAATCAAGACAAAACTTCTCTCACATACTTATTTTGTAAATCGTAAAAACACTTCTAAAAAACTAAAACAAACATGCACTAAACTAAATTCTCATCTATGAGAGGCTAATTGAAATTCTCCCTTATATACTCCCTCCGTATTTATATATAAGATCCTTTTCCTTTCAACTGAATCATGGGATTATAAGAAACAATTAAAATTAGTTAAAAGTAAAAAATATATAGAAAATATAAATTATTTTCTAAAAATGCCATTATTTATGAATGAGAGAGAGAGAGTCATAATGGAAAAATATGATGAAAGAGAACATATGAAGAATAATCGATGAGAGAATAATTGAAAACAAAATAAGTAAAAGTTCATTTACTACTGAGATAAACTTTAAAAAAATTATAATATGGGACAAACCTATTAAAAAACAGAATCTTATACACAGGGACAACGGAGGGAATATATTGGGGAAATTATCGTCTTCCCCACTGCTCGTGCAATATAATATAGTGTTATGATTGTGGAGGAAAAAAATAGATCCCTAGGTGCAACAGTGGAAAGCTTGACAGAGAATTCATCACTAACGTAACCACATAGTATAATCTCTGAAGGCTGTGAACATTTATTACATAAATAAAAGCTGCATGCCACAAAAGATTAAACATCGGCTCTTAACCTTAACACCAATCATTCTTCCCCTCCCAAAGTTGTCTCTACCACAAGCCTCCATTGACATTATTCCCCTCACCTAATGCCATATATCTACTCTTCTCCCCCACACTACACTACCCACAAATTGTCCATAATTTAATATTATTATTCCCTCGGATTTTATTTATAAGTAACTTTTTTCTCATATGACTAGTCCTTTTTATAAGTAATTTTCATTTTTTATTTGAAAATGTAAGCTTCTTTTTCCTATTTTACCTTTATTAAATGTTTATTCTCTCTCATATTTTATACTCATTATCTCTGATACTTTTTATCTATTATCTCTCTTATACTCTTTTCATAAATAGGGATATATATGGTAAAAATATGGCATTTTTGACACACTTACTGCTTTTAACTATCAGTTCATTTTGCGCAATTAAGGAAAAAGTTGCTTATAAATAGGACCGGAGGAAGTATTACTGTTACCGTTACTGTTATTATTATTATTAATTTCATACATACAGCTAAAAATAAATAGGGAGAATTACATTTAGGTCTTAAGGAAAAGGAGAAATGAAAAAATGGTCCCTATAGATTACAAAATGAAAAAATGATCCCATAGAGTTGTCAATATAGACTCCTGGAGTTGTTAATGAGTTGTCAATACAGGCTCATGGAGTTGTTAATGAGACCATTTCTTTATTTTTTTTCTTCTATAGGTCCTAAGTGTAATTCACCTAAATAAATATTATATGGGTCCCGCCTGACAACATTGATGTCGTAGACAAGGACCTTAATGAAGCCTCTCTCTCTCTCTCTCTCTCTCTCTCGGAGTATTCATTACTACTTAGATTCTTTTAATTAAGAAATATACGATGCCATAATCTGGACTTAGCTTAATTAATACAGAACCATAATTTTCCTAGGTTTCTAGTTATTACAAGCTGTGAAATATTCACACACACACACACACACATATATATATGTATGTATATATGTAATGTTGTGGTTACATGTCAGAAGTTACATATTAAGTTCATAGCAGGGGTATGATACTGAAATGAAACAAGAACGGTAGTTGAACATAGCTTTCATCACTTCCTGCTTCACTGCCTCTCATCAATTATTCATCCAAACCCTATATGGGAAAGATAAAGCAACAAAATAAAGATAATTTCCAACATATATCACACACACACACAGAGTAATTACAAAAAACAGAGTACTAATTCAGAGGCTCTCAATCGGTGATCATCATGCTGTTCAAACGCCAAGCCCCACAAAGAAGCTAATGGCCACCCTATATGGAGGGACCGCCCATCAGATCATAGCCTTCCATCACCAAATACAGTAGGCCCCACACATCATCATCTACACAGCGTTGTATCTTGCAACCATAAATGCTCAACAAAACAATTGCGTTATTTCTGCAAAAATCCCTCAGTTGACAGTTGCAATCCACTTTCTGATCACTATCAGGTATCAGCCACGGCAAATTGATCAGACCAATCCCATTCTCCTTTTCCCAAGTTTTGTTTTTTACTGTTCCATCTATCTTTCTTTGATTTCGCCTTTTTTTTTTGGTTCAAATTTTCGCCTTCTCTGACTTCATCCTGATTTTAATAATAAATGATAAGAATAAAAAATTTAACACGAGTTCTTTGACAGGCTCCACTCTTTTCCCACCAGGTCTAACCGTCAAAAGATTATCTGTCTGCTTTTCCAACCAAATTTTCTTTCTTTGCTTCCAAAAACATTTCTCTCCCTCCGGGAGTACCATCACAGATCTTCTTAAACTCTTTTATGCTTCAAGCAAATCGCTGTCCCTGAGATGGAAACCGTAAGGCCCAAATCAAAGTTTACCAAGACGTTTCAGAAGGTCATTGGCCTTCGAACAGCCACTAAGATTGCAGCAAACAACGGGATTTGCTTGCTGGGGACGCAGGCGAGATTCAAGGAAGATGATTTCGCTGGTCAGAATCAGAAGAAGAATGAAGACAACAATAACAGAGCACGAAACAGAGCTGTTATGGAGGCTCTTATTGCTAGGCTCTTCGCTGGTGTTACTGCCATAAAAGCATCCTACGCAGAGCTCCAAATGGCTCAGAATCCTTACAATAATGAGGCGATTCAAGTGGCTGATCAAGCAATTGTGGACGATTTGAGAGCTATCTCAGAATTGAAACGTGCCTTTCTGAAGAAAGAGCTTGATCTTTCACCCCAAGTGACGCTGATGCTTGCAGAGATTCAAGAACAACAGAGCATAATGAAGACTTATGAGATCACCATCAAGAAGCTCGAAGCTGATGTTGACCATAAGCAGCTAGACATTGCTTCGCTTAAAAACCAGCTCCATGAGAGTCTTGCCTTTAATAAATCACTTGAGAAGAAGCTAAACTCAAGCGGGGCTTTGTCCCTGTCTGAAAATCTTCGACTCTCAGCGTTGAATCCCACCCATTTCGTTCAGTTTCTTCACTATACTATGAGATCGGTAAGAAGCTTCGTGAAGCTCATGATCAGAGAAATGGAATCTGCTCATTGGGATCTTGAAGCAGCTATCAAATTCATCCACCCAGATGCAGTTTTTGCAAAACCAAGTCACAAAAGCTTCGCTTTTGAATCATTCGTCTGTATAACGATGTTTGAAGGCTTTAACCACCCAAACTTCATAGTCCCAAGTGAACCTTTTGAAAACAACCAGCACCACCGCCATAGTCCGAAGCTCTACTTCGAAATGTTCAAAAAGCTCAAGTCTTTGAACCCAAAACAATACATAACCCAAAACCCAAATTCATCATTCGCAAAATTTTTAAAGTTTAAGTATCTTCAACTCGTTCATGCAAAAATGGAATGCTCTGTGTTCGGGAACTTGAACCAGAGGAAGCTGGTGAACTCGGGGGGATTTCCAGACTCTGTTTTCTTCGTGGCATTTGCGGAGATGGCCAAGCGCGTGTGGGATTTACATTGTTTGGCATACTCATTCGATGAAGAAGTCACCGTTTTTCAGGTCAAGAAGAACACTCGATTCTCCGATGTGTATATGGAATGCGTCACCGAAGATTCGGTTTTTCCATCGACTTCCACCTCCGCCGCAGATGAAATCGAACTTCGAGTCGGTTTCACGGTGGTTCCCGGTTTCAAGATCGGAAAAACGGTGATACAGAGTCTGGTGTATCTGTCTCCGGCGGTTCGACGGCTAGTAGATGAGCCAATTTTTTGAAGTCGGATTGTACATTTGGTCCGAAGTCGGGGTACTCACGCGCCAATTCACACGCTCCGGCATGCATATTTAGTAGTTACACACATAAGAAACATATATACAAAGTGCATTATTTTTTTCCCTCTTTTAAATTCTTGTTAGAGCAATATATCCACTGTAAATTGTCATGTATAATGGAGATATTGTAGTATTGGCCAAAAAAAAAAATGGAGATATTGTAGTGCCTTTGAAGAACAGGGTCTTTCAGTTAACTGTGCATTGAATATATGATTATAATAAATGTCAGTTTACATTGCTAATATTTTTGGGGTCAATTATTAGTTGATTTAGTTTTAATATGCACTTGCTTATATTATGTTTTTCTAGTGTTAGCTTTGGCATTTCTAGAGTCTAGACAGTGAATTAAGGAAAATCTAACACGAATGCAATTTTTTTTTAATCACAAAAGGATTGCAATTGAAAGCTGATTTTTCTTTAAACTTAATTTCGCTAGTTCATTTGTCAATGAATGAAAGATGATTTCATTTTGTTTTCCCCTGGATTATATATATATAATTTAAGATAAAGACCTAATTGCAAATAAAATACCATAGCCTAGGCTTAAAAATTAAGAAGAAACATGCAAAATGGTAATCCTATGCTAGTATGCAACATGGGGAGAACTCCAAACGCAACATATTAACTTTCTTTTGGTGTTTGAAAAGTGGGGAAAGAAAATGCAGAGACATTTTACAAAATAGAATACCTTTCATATAATCTTAAGGTTTAATATAAGATATATTTATCTAATTTAATTAAATTAAGAAAATTAATTACGTTAGTTAACATGACATGTGTTTTTAAAATATCATAATTATCTTCCTTAATTCCCTCTCCTCTTTGATTATTGTTGAAGCAACATCAATAAAAATAAATTAAAAAAAACTAATAAATATAATGTTTTATATGTAGGATCAATCAACTCTTTTAGGATGTCTTCGGTACCGAGGTCCGAGGATGGATGGAGTATTTTTCATCCATCTTAAAACTATGTGTTGAATTACCAACGGAAGTTGGCGTAGATGGGTAGGCATCTGCGCCACTCCAATCCGTTCCTGGGTTCGATCCCAGGAAACGGAAGGTATAGAGAATTTTCGTTGGGAGCTCTCTCCTCTGGGGCGCCTCAAAGAGGTGAATTCCTGTCGGGCCTATCAGATTGGGGGTGCCAGGACTAGTCGGTTGTCGGGGACCCATGTCGGTAAATCCGGTGTTGACCTGAAGGTCAACACCGGATACCTGGAAGGTGGGTGCACCGAAGACCAAAAATAATCCATTGCATAAACCATAAAAAAAAACCACGTGTTGAATTGGCATATATGCCACGTAGCATGGCATGATAGATCATGGATGGGGCCCAGGGAGTGGGGGTAGAGGCGAGAGTGAGGTGATATGGGCTTAGGCGCTTTGCATAGCTAAAGCCTTAGAATGAGAGTTGAGAGTTGGTTAATTAGGATTTAGGAGTACTGACATATTGTATTTTTTTATTTGAAAATAACACATAAGTAATTTGTATTTCATCTTTTTATTTTATTGTTGGGAAAATATTTTTAAAATACGACTAAATTACCTAATTTTTAAATTAGGTCATCGAACCTAACAAATCAAAAATAAAGTTAAAACAATTTAAAATATGATTTCACAATTTGATAGCCTTTCCTTAGGACCCCTCATTTAATTCTTCTCCTCAATCCTCATTTTCTACCCTCCCAAGTTGGACACGTAATCCTCATAGTTTCCGATACAAACCCACAGTCTCTTCCTCTTTCACACACATATTCCCATCTTTTCGGAAACTAGTTAAAGAGTTTTATTATTTTATTTTATTTTTCGGAAACTAGATAATTTGGGTAATTCAGCTGTTTTTTAAAGGATTTTTTTCTTTATTATTTTATTTGATTATTTACAACTTTTTTAATTGAAAGTTAAACCATAGACAAAACAATATGTAAAAAAATTGGACGGTGATAAACATAATTGAATATGGGAGAGGACAATTATATGATTAAACAAAAGAGACAAGTAAAAGGCAATCGAGTAAGAAACGCGGAACAGGAAGGGTTGGGAAATGATGCAAATGATTTTGTGAAAGGATAAATAAAATAGGAAAGATATTAGGATCATCCAGATTTATTTTTTACTCTCGTATTCATTAAAATTTCATTTCAATAAATATAAACTTAAAATAAAGATAATTTTTCGATGGTGACTTTCTACAAAATGAAATTGGTGGCATAAAAAAATTAGAGAAAATCAGTGAGAAGTTCCTAATTAAAAATTTTATTGGTCTAAAACACATGAGCTTGACTATAGGTATCTTTTTGTGTATGAAATTATGCATAGTACCAATACTTTATTTTGCTTATTTTCTTCCCTTGACGCTTGATGCACCGGGGTTTGGTTGTTGAGAGAGGCCTTGGACATGCCGTCGCCCTCCCCCGCTAAAGGTTTGTTCTATTCTTATTGCTTATTTTTGTAGAATGAAGGATGAGATATCATTCTTCACAAATATAAGAAGTTTGGAAGGCATTTCTATCTTAGATTTACCAGTCATAATGGTTCTATCATCAAAGAATTTCTATGGCTAAATCAAACAACACCTAAGACCATCTTTCTTTCCAAATACTATCATGCTGCACTCTTTTGGATCTATAACACAAGCCTTCTACAGTATAGTTCTACGTCTTCTTTACCTACTCATCATGTGAACAAATGTTTTTTCTAGTCTCCTTGGTATCCTTCATGCATCAAATAGTAATATTATCTTACAAGACATCTTAACTTTGTTTTGTGATTTTTCCTTTGTTAGTCTTACTACTATTCCAAAGTCTAAGTTTTATAATTTCTAAATGTCTCATCTTAGCATTTTATTTATATGTATCTTGAAAATACTGGTTGCTTTAGTTCCATTTTGTCTTTTTATTAAAAAAAGAAAGAAAGAATGGGCATGTGAATGCCTTGAGGGTAGGTGTCTGTGTAGCTGATAGGGTTTCAGGGACTGAGCCTCCTTCACGAAACTCCTCCCAATCCACATGCATTTCCTCAACGTGGCCTTCCTTCTCTGTTTCATTTATATCACCATTCTCTGCTATACATGCTGCTTTCTGTATTCAATTCTCTGTCTTCACTCATATTCTATCTTCAATTTTATCAACATTTCAGAAAACAACAAAAAGAAAAACAGTTATAATAATATCCATATATTAGTATTATACTAGTATGTCTTTTGAAAATATATATGAGAAGATATGAACTTTACGCATCATTGTGTGTTTTTTACTGACACTCTTTTTCTCTGAATGCATATAAAGGTATGAACATGAAAAACTTAATTTCACACATCTTTACCTGATTCAGTGTTCATGCCAACCAATTCTTTTTCTTAGACTAGATTCTAGGAGAAGTTTAATACATGCAAGGCAAAAGTGGCATGATGATTTTGGGAATACGGATGAATAATATATTCTTAGCTTGGTCTTCACTCCTAACACCAATTATTTTTAATGCAAAAATCCAGCTTCTCACTTCTGATGAATAGTTTTATTCAGTCCTGTCCAGATCTTCTTTGCTGCCTCTTTTTCTTATAAAGCTCAGATCCTGGGCTCCAGCTGCTTTTGAGCTTTCATTAATTAATCTATTAATATTAAAATAAATCTCTTTAATCCCAGGTTGTCGATGGCATAATATCTTATTTGAACTTTGGTTTTTGAACAAAGTAGATTCTATAATTGGTAAGTTCTAGTTTTAAGTTTTGCCTGTACTATAAGCTAGCACATGGGGCCGCAGACAAACAAGAGTTGGATATTTAAATAACACATTCCTCTGTTTGGATCATCATTTTTTGGGCCAATTATTCAGCCACATTCATGCTGATGATGGATGTTTCATGTTTGTATAGATTTAGGGTGTGTTTGCAGGACCCTTTAAGCCCAATTAACCACTATAAGCTCAATTGTCAATTGATAACTCAAATTTTGAGTGTTTGGAGAGGCCAATTGGCAATTGAGCTTTTGCCAAAACCCAATTGGTGAAAGCTCAATTGGGAGAAGCTAAAAAATGGAGCTTTTGTTAAAAGTTAATGACATTTTATACTAGATTAGGTTGTCTAAAAATTAGTTATATGATATTGGCTTTTCCCATAAAATATTTTTTAAATAGTATGTAGTATCAAAAAATATTTTTTGAGTGTTTTTAACCTCTTAAAATATTTTTCTAGTTATATCCACTACCTAGTATGCTATCAGACTGATTGTAATTTTACCCACTTTCTAGTTGTAACCACTGAAAAAATATTTTTTGAGTGTTTTTAACCACTTAAAATATTTTTTTGGTGTTTTTAACCTCTTAAAATATTTTTTCAACTATACCCAGTGTGTTAGCAAACTGATTGCAATTTTTCCTTTAATGTATTTTTTCAGCTCCAAAAATAACTTTAAAATATTTTTTTGGTGTTTTTAAACCTTTAAAATATTTTTTCAATTGTACCTAGTGTGTTATCAAACTTATTATAATTTTACCCTTAATGTACTTTTTCAGCTCCAAAAATTACTTTAAAATATTTTTTTGTGCTTTTAACTCTTTAAAATAATTTTTCAGTTATACCCAGTTTTAGGAGACTGACTACAATTTTACCTTTAATGTATTTTTCTGGTAGTAAAGAGCACCCAAAACTTAGAATATTAATTTATTGATTTCCACCCACTCTAAAATATTTTTCCAGTAGCACCTAATATTTTAAAGTAATTTTTAAATATTTACTTGATTTTTTAAATATTTTTCCACCCCCTCTCTTACCATTATCACAAAAGCCCTTATGCTTAAGTCAATCCAAATAAGTTTTATTTTTGCAAAAGCCCAATTGACAATCGCTAATCCAAACATAAATCACATTACATAATTTGGTTTTTACCAAAAGTAATATCACAACAAACCCAATTAAAACAAGCCCAATTATCAATCGCTCCTCCAAACACACACTTAAGAAATTACTAACATTCACTCTGATTATGATATCTTTCATTTATTATTATTACTTTCATTAAATGTGAAACACTATTTATTTATTTAATTCTACCCCAAGTTGCTTCCTCTTTGGTTTGATTGAGACTTGCACCACAAAGCCAGATTGATTGATTTATCTGAAACTTGGTGAGTCAATAATATATAATAAATAACGAATATTATCAAAGTTGGAAAACATGACAAAGGTAAGACTGCATAAAAATGTTATTATTCATTTTTTTAAAAAAATCATAATTTATAAAACAAAGTAAAAGTAAGACTTGAATAACAAAACGTCGTTGCCTAGTGGACATGTCCAGCGGAGTAACAAAATGCATGAGAGAATGAACTGCCGACAAGAAACTGACAGTAAGGCCCACGAAATCTGGACCACATTTTTTATATTGAAGTTTAAATAAACTATCTGACTAAATGGGCCCAAGCCTAGTGATAGGCCCACGAAATTTGGTATGACATAATCGAAGCAGCCGGTGGGTTAAGAATAAAAAATAACTTGAATGGCCCATGCAGGTCTCGAACCTGCGACCTTCGCGTTATTAGCACGACGCTCTAACCAACTGAGCTAATAGGCCGGTTGATACTTCAATAATTATTTCTCATATTTAATATAAACCTTTGTAAGACATGAAAACTCAAATCCCAATAGATAAACAACGAAACTACTTTTCTTTTTCTCTGATGCTAAGGCTATAAATAAAATGATCTAAACTAAATATTAATCTCAGATGCAGGCCAAAGGAGTATAAATTTTTCGTCACTGTGCAGTCTCTGTTGATTTTTGGTGTCTTTGGTTAGAGGTGAATGCTCTAGTGCGTAAATAGCAGCTACTTCCACCATATTGGTTTAGGAGAGTATTATTTTTATGCCCTTCTAATGGGTTTTTGTTAAGGATTTTTTAAAGAGGTTTTTTTATTTTTTTGGGAGGTTTGATAAAGGAGTGGGGTTGTTCACAGAATGTCGTGGAAATTGTGAGTAATACTCTCCCAAGTGCCATGTAATATTAAAAATGTTTTTTTGATTATCTGCATTTAAAAGCTTTACAAGAGTGAAGTTCTTTTTGTTTGACTGCGGCATTATAATATTTATAATTTGTTCATCGGTTATTTGAATAGATAGCAATATTGGAAAAGCTTTGATCATGATTATTTTTAATCCCAGCTGGACAATCTTGGCTTACTTGAAAACGAAGCTGTGGGATAAAGTATTTAACCTCTGCAGTGTTTATATTATTAATGATGTTAAATGACAGAGGATGTGTCACAAAGACAACATGCCAAATAAGGTCACAATTCTATCCTACTTTCATTATAGCATATAAATTCCTTCAAATGTCTGTCTTCTTACAGGTATGTTGACCAATGACTTTATCCTTCTTTCTGTCTGCATTAGTTGTAGATGAAAAAGAGCAATTAAGAAAGGTTATTTTATTGATATAAAAAGTTAGTACAAGAGGTAAACGTGTTCTTCATGATCAGCATTTCTGAAAAAGCATAAAAAAACAAGTTAATGTGATATTGCCAGTATTGAGGAGACCGACAGAAAGATAATTTATCTATATTTTCATTGAAACCTAAATAGACCTTGCAAAGCTGTAGACTTCATGATCTTATGTCCTTAACACAATGCAAGCAAGTTTTATATGTTGTGATGTTGATATATATGCTGGTGTTTTGAATAAAGTATGCCTTTGTCCTTACTAATTTTTATGATGTCTTATGTGCTATTGTCTTATGCTGATAGAAAAAGGTCAATGTGTATCAGCTTTTCTGAAAAAGTATAGAACCACTTAATAGACTTATGCTTGCAAAGAGTAGGCTCACAAAAATTATAGTCTCACCTTGTGCTTTTTTCATTTTACACTTCGTAGACCATGCTATGATGCTTCAACTTACACGTGGCAGAGGGTAGAAGATTCAGATAAAGACAATCAAGGTAGAACATAATGCAGATTTAAGCTTCCATTCAAATTAAATATGTAAATCAACCCTCTCACATTATGAAGAGAAGAACCTTATGAAGGTGATGAAATGAGTCTGCCATTTGTCATTTAATACAAAATAAGTTAGTGTAACAGTGAAGTGGAGGTTAACAAAAAAATACAATTCCATTTGTCAACGACATACTGAGATAGGACATGTATACAACAATGCGTAGAAGGCTGAAGAGTTGTATCTTGATAGTAAAAGCACCACAGGCAAAGCAATATGATACCCCTCCAGTCCTGAATATAAAACATATTGGAGGAGTTAATCTTGGTTCAAAATATAAGACATAGTTGTCATATTCGTTAATCTTTTCCTGATTTATCCTCATTGATGTTTTCTCAACAATAATCAATGAGAAGAGGGAATGAGAGAATTATGGGAAATGTGTAGGATGTTTTAGACAATAGATATCATATTAATTAATTTCCTTAATATAATCAAATTAGGTAATTACTTGTATGTCTTATATTAAGGATCGAAGGAGTAACTGGTTTTTTTTGTCTTTTATTGGTAATAATTTAAATTTTAGGGTGTACCTTCAGTTTTTGTTGGCATCTGATAGTGATGTTTGTTGCATTTAATGATATTTTGCTTTATCCGTGAAATAAATTGGTGCCATTGCTTTGAATGTTGATCATCATCCATTCTTGATTCCCCAAAAGAAGAGGAAAAGAGACTTGGCAATGCTACAGTGGATTTCTACAGCTACAGACACTTTTTTCATTGCTTAATGTGTGAACTTTATTTTAAACAATGTTAGTAGACTCGACTTTTGACCAAGTAAGGCTGATTTATTTTTTCTCACACTCACATGATAAAGGGGATACTTTTGGCATTATGCAGAAACAATTAAGCATGCAAGAAGCTTTTGATAGATTCAAAGTGTGTTATGTGATCCAAGTATCCAACCTTCTATGAAATTCATTTCAGTTAGGAGGTCATTGATTCAGAGTCGGAGGAGGACATAGTGGGACTTTTATTGATGTTTCATTTTTGGTTTAAGGCCTGTTGTGCAGAATGTTGCTGCCTCCTACAAGTTTTTTGTTGTTTTATGGAGACAATGTTAGTTACTTGTGTGAAGTTAGAACCGGATGAAGTCTGTATAAGATCTACAAATATTATTATATTAATTCAGAGGACATATCATGAACATCCTGGTGTGTTTTGATGGTCAGCTTTTGATAATGAATGGGACTATATTTTTCTTTGATAAAGGTTCATTTAAAATAGCATCTAGAAAAGCTGACCATCGATTTCTTTTGTTATTACGGCTATGGATGTTGCTTAAACCTTTGATAGTTAATTTCTTTGGTAATTGCTTATGCTATTCGATTTTTTAGCTTAATGACTGTTGTGCGTGTAGATTTAGAGGTAGAAATTCAACCCTGATCTTTCTAAAATCAAAAAAATTCTTTGAGAATTCTTCAAAACGGTACATTGTGATTTCAAAGATGTTCAATAAAGTGTAGTTTCTGTTTTTTTTTAATTGGCATATCTGATGATGATGAGCTTTTTGTGCATAGTAATTTTTGCTTTAAAAACATTATTTAAGATTGGTTTTAGAGTGAACCTTTTAGATTTTATTTTGCATTCTTATAATGCCTTTTCTTATTATTTGCATTTATGACTGTAATATTAAGATTCATTTTCTAATTGTTTGTTTTAATTAATTTAATTCTATGTATGTAATCAGGTTTAGACATATTCAAAGAAGGCCATTGAGTATGTCTATGAGGAGGGTTGATCAAGCAGTATGGAACCATATAATAAGAGGTCGAAAAAGACCGAAACGAACATCCAATGAGGTTATAGAGTGAGATAATCTATCCAAATATATGGTTTTCAATAGAACACAATGGTGTCTTGCGATCCATATAGCCGGCCTACCTAATTGGTCCTATCTAGTGGGATAAAGCTTTGTTATTGTTGTCTATATATGTAGTTAATTTTTTAAATTCTTTATATTTATCATTAACAGTCAATTGTTCTCTTTGCTGATGCAATATAATTGTTAGTCATTGTATAACTATTAGGGTCTGTTTGGCAGGAGGGGAAATAGAGGGGAGGGAAAATTTTTATAACTTGGATATTTAAAAATTGGAGAAGGGGGGTTATAAAATTTTAATAAAAATAAAATATAACATAAAAGAGTATGACAAATTAATTAAAAACTTTTAACCCCATTTCTCTAATTTTTTTAAATCCAATTCATAAAAATTTTCCTCCCCTCCCCTCCAAATCACTCATACCAAACAGCCCTTAAAGGGTAATCTTCCTGTGCCTGGAACTATAATTCTTGAAGCAAATGCTTTTATGAATGTGTAATATATCATGTCTTTGTTGAGAGAACATTAGGTGGGGTATGTCAAACTTAGGAATTCATGCTACTTGAGAGTAAAATGTTAATTTTGTTCTCTCATCATATATACCTCTACGAATGTTTGTAGTTAATGTTTAAAAATATATTTGTAGTGTAATGTTTTCATCTAAGCTCACTGTGCAATAGGACCAGTTTAGATGGTCGGTGTATCGGGTCTGCGAATCTTTTATATTTTATTTCTTCTAATCGAAGCTATTACAACGAGTCTCTCAATCAAATCTGAAGATGTTGCTTTGCATAATGTACATTAATCTTTTAAAAATTATATTGCCATTTCATATGCCGTGACAATTCCCAATTAGTTTATCCTTTCACCTTTGTTATGACAATTAATAAAAGTTAAGGGCAACCTTTAAGAAATGTTGAGATAATTCATATGTGTGTACAGTTGTCAATGTTAATGGCCCGAGTAGGTCTCGAACCGCTCTAACCAACTGACTAATAGGCCAGTTGATATTTCAAAATTTATCTATGTTATTTAATATATACAATACTAAGACCCAAAACTCAAATAACAACAGAAAAACAACGAAACAAGTTTCTACTTAGAAACATGAAAGCAACCTAGACAATTTTCTACTCCCAACCAAACCTAAATAATGAGATATTCACGCATCTGGCTATTCCAAATGCGTTCTCTTATTCTTAAAGATTACAGACTCACAAGACTCACATGCAGAAACACACAAACACGCTGATAGCTGAATTCAAGGGCGCGTTTGGTTGATTAATTGTGTCCGCGACTTGGACCAGAGGGTGGTACAAAACCCCGTGCAAGAACACGGCGAGCATGGCCTCCACCTCCATTATTGTATTGAATTCCAGAAGCTTCTGCCGCCATTAACATCATCATCATCATCCCTATCATCACGAGTACCAGGGAAAAGAGAAATAAATTAGGTTTTGCCATGGCACCACCTACAGTACTCTTGTTCTTTGATCGTCTTTTGTTTTCTTGTGTGTGTATTACTGTATTTGTAGTATTAGGCACAAGGCCAATGATGCTATATATACACAATCAAGTTCGAGACTTGGTTTGAACAAAGATGAGATTGGAGAGACTTTTGGGATTGAATACCTGAATTTGCAAACAATACTACTTCACAGATCCGGATTTTGTGCAGTCAACAAATGAACTACTTAATTACTGTTCACATATGGGTACGTTAGTTTTAACTTCGTCTTACTTGTTTTAATATATTTATAAAGTATAGTATAGCAATTTGTAATTGACTTATTGTCAGACTTTAGGGTGATCAATTAATTGCTAGCACTATTAGTTGCACGAGGAGTGTTGCTCAAGATAAAACATATCAGAACATTATTTGTTTGATTTAAACTCATAAGAACAAAACTTAGTAAGAATCTCTATTCATTTGAAAAATTATAAATTTATTTTTTAGAAATCTAATTGATTGCTTATGAAGTTAATTACTATCATTCTTGAAAAACAAAAGAAAATTTAATTTTAAAGTTATTAATATCTCAAGTTATATCTAATTATCATTATAAGTTGAAATAAGAGTTATTGTCATATTAATATCCTAATTAATATACTAATTGATAATATTTCATAAGCTTCCTTTTATATATTTCAAAAAATCTATAATGTATTTGAAAAATAATGAATTTCTTTTTACCAGGTCTAATTGGTTGCTCACACCATAATTATTATCCTTCATGAAAATCAAAAACCAAATAATTTTTAAAGTCAAGCCTACTATTTTGAAATATTTTTAATTTTTGTATTAATACCCTACTTATAATTATTGCCGTATTAATATCCCAATTATTAATCAATATTCAAAAACTTCATTTATCACCTTTGAGGCTTTGAGGGATTAATACCATTAATTGAGACATAATTTTTGTTTACCAATAATAAAACTGGAAATCACTATTTTAAAATCAAATCATTATCATTAGAACATAATTTTTAAAATTATTGCACTAATAACCTAATTATTAATATAGTTTATGGAGATCTCTATAATCATGGAAGGTGGAGTTCTTTGCCATGCTTAGATCATAATTATATAATTTTTTTATCAGATCACAATTATATAATTTTTAATATAATTATGTTTTTTGTTTTAATGTCTAATTTCAAATTCAACCTATTTATAAGTTAAATGGGTTATTAAGAGGGCATTATAAGATTTTTAATATGAAGTTAATTGATTGATCATGATTGATTAATTGATTTCTAGCATACAGTTGACTGAGTAATGATTAGCACAATTAGTTAACTATTTAGGGTGCGGTAATTTAGAGGATGAAAACGGATAAATATTAAACGTGTTTCACCCAATAAACTAAATCTAAAATCGCACCGTAGCGTGTAGTATTTTCTAAAAGTTAGATATTTAATCGGCTTGAAACCACTTTTCATCTCTATTCATTCTTTTCTTTTCTAGCCATTAGATCAATATTTGAATGGTCTAGATTTAATTTTATATAAAATATTATTTTTACTTTCTTTATTGTAGTATTGAATTATTCATATCAAAATTTAGCAATTTATATTTACTTAATTGTTTTTCTTTTATAATTTAACATTTTAACAATAATTTTATAAAAGGATTAAATCTAGATCATTCAAATATTGATATAATGGCTAAAAAAGAGAAGATGAGAGAAAATGATGAGAAGAGAAGAGGAGGGATTCCAAGCCATGGACCAGCTTCTATTCGTTGCCCTCAATTTCCTTGAAACAACGCCATTTTGGTGCAAAATAATTATGAGTATCACTTTTTTTTTAAAAAAACATTCTATATCTTGAAGTATTTTTTTTAGTACTACCTAATATTCTAAAATATTTTTTTAATAACACTCAGTATCATAAAATAATTTTTATCCACTCACCACACTAAAATACTCTATGTTGTAGTTGGTTTAAGACCAACGGTGTGTGTGAGAGTTATGCTTTTAGGGGGCAAGATCACAAAAAGGTCTTCACCGTTGAGAGTGTATTGGACACTTTTGAAACCAAGGGCGGTTTTGTGGAGCCCTTGTGCTGCTTTTAAAATATCATACAAACACACTCCTCTTCTTCCTTTGCTTCTTCTTACCCTGTAAATAATTTACTGCAATTTCTTATTTTAAAAATAAGTCACTTTCCACGCCAACACATAGTTCCAGCTTTATCTACATAATCCAAACTATAAAAACAACGAAAAGAAACACAGAGATACATGTTGTCCCAGCTAGCAATTCCAAATGCTCCCCCTTATTCTTAAAACATTATTACAGAACTCACAATCTCACGGAAACATACATATATAAAAGGGTTATGATACAAATTTGTCACAAAAGATTCCCTCAGAAGCAATGTTGGTCCGAAAGTTTTTCTTAAATTCAATGTCATTCCAAAAATTCCAAAACATCGTAATATTGCGTAATACTGTTAAAAAACTGACATTGACTTTGATCGTCAACTTTTTAATGATAAGGGGCAACATTACTCCATTTTAATACTTCCAAGATAACATTACCTCTATAAAAACTTTCAGGTAATATTGTTTCTCAACATAAACTTACGGAGCAAATTTGCGTTTTAACCCTAGATAAAAATGCAAATTCTAAAGCCCTTTCTGGTTTTGCATGGACATATATAAACCAAGAAACCTGGGCCAACTCCCATATGTGTACGTGTATGCGCGAGCAATTCAATTTAAATGGCGTCTCTGATTGTAATGAAGAGCAAAGTTTGGCAGTTGGTGGCCTCTATGGCTTGGACCTGAAGGAGGGACATGACCCTTTGCTAGAACATGAAAGTTGCCTTCACCTGAATCTACTGAAACTCCCCTGCTTCCATGGGATCCAATTGCAGAAACTTTTGGCTCCATTAAAATCACTATCTTCATGAGTACGAGATAACAGTAAAACAAAGGTTTGGTAAAGGCAGCCATATATATATATATATATATATTCTTCTGGCTTTGTTTTTCTTTGTGTGTATGTATTTAGGCACAAAGACTATATATATATGATGCTACACACACACCTACACAAGTAGTGTGACTGGGTTTTGTAGAGATACATCAACATTGAGATTTGGGAATCACTTTTGCAACTCCCCAAAACGGTGGAAGAAGAAACAATATTAAAGTGGAAAAGATGCAAGTTGAACAAGCTTTTTGGAGTGTAATTTTTGTGATCGAAGACATTTGCGGAAAAAAGGGCTCCCACTCTCACCGGCTAAACCTTTTTTCTAGGTGCTTTGATCTTTGCCAATTTGTCAAGTAAAGTATAAGCATGTGCTTCTGACTTTAGTGCTACTATATATACTAAATTACTGTTATACTATGTGTTAGTTTCAACTTGGCCTTACTTTGTTTTTTAATCAATATTTTCTTATATATTTATCAAATTAATAGGATCTTTGTAGTTGTTAGAAGTTAGTATGCATGAATCTAAGCTGTTAACACATTAGTTTGTTATTTTGATGTGTGATAATTTAGAAGATGCAAATGTAATGATTTCAAACTAATATGTCATCTAATAATAAAGAAGAAGAGGGAATGAAAGAATTAATTAAGGAAAATGATTAATATTAAAGACCAGAATAAGTAGTTGATAACATGAGCTCGATCACTTCAAATTATAAAAAGACTTATATATTGCGTTTGGCTAACTCAAATCCTTAAAAAAGAAGACAAAATGAAGACTCATGACCATCTACAATAATCATAATTATGTAGTAGTGGAAGAATTAAAAGTATAACGACTATTGTTTGGTGTGCTTGTGGGGATAGGTGGACCGAAGAATTAATTGAAGAAAGGAAGAAAATAATTTTAGAAAAAAAAAAAAAGAGGAAACGGAGAAAGTTCGAGGAAAGATCTTGGAAATGAATGTCACTTTTTGACGTGAACTTTCATTGCAAACGTGATTATGAGCAAAAAGAAATTAAGGAAAAATTGATGTCATGAACCTAGAAAATTCTCAAAGGAATAAACACTTTAATTTTAGACAAGCCAGTCTTTCTTTTTTGTTTTTTTTTTGAGTGACAAACCATTTTTTCTTCACCTTCATGTCACAGCTCAAGTGTAAGATCTGGATTCTGTAAGTGCATGAATCGGATTTAATTTTATGTTTTATAAGAAAATATTGTAAGAATATAAAATTAAAATTGTTAAATTTGAAGTTTTGAACCATTCACCGCAACTTTGACGGTCGAAGTAAGTGGGGAAATGCAGGGAGAGAACCCACAGTGGAGGGAAAAAAATTTTCTTCATAATTTTTTATATTTTGTTAAAATTGAACTTTTACAACACACTTTTAAATACAAAATTTTAAACTTTTTATTAAAATTAAATAAAAATTAAATTAGAATACACTGACCACCACTAATTATGCTAAAATCTTAGAACATTTCTTTTACTTTTCTAAAACACACTTGAGTCCAGTTATTAACATAATTAACAAAATATTTTAGGGGCATCGGCCTAAACATATCATAGGCCTATATATTGACATTGAATTTTCTTACTTCTTAGCGTTCCTCTTATCTTTGCTCTTAGATGCATCATGCGTTTTTTGACCCAGTGTACATCGTATAGTAAGTGAACTAGTATATCGTATCATTAATTATTAGGATAAATAAATACTCTTACATATATCCCTTATATTTTTTTACCTTAATTACATGGATCTTTCTTCTATTTTTAAAATATATAATTAAGCCCCAACCATTAACTCTGTTAAGGATTTTTATTTTTAATTAAAATTATTTACTAATTTACCATTCATCAATACTAGTTCCCTAATTTTGGCTTAAATTGTTCAAGTAATTTGAGTGTTTTTTTTTCTTATTTTTACTTTTGCAAATAGTTATCTGTTAAATTTTTCCATATTGAAGTGAAGACTTAATTACTTTAATTAATGCAGGCATAGAAATTTAATTATGAAACTACCTTGTACTCCTCCGATCCTTAATATAAAACATATTTGTATAGTTGATTTTAGTTCTAAATATAAGACAAAGTCATTATATTTATCAATATCTTCCTTATTTACTCTTGTTGTTGCTCTCTCAACAATAATTAAGAAGGAGAGGGTAGGAAAGAATAAGAAAGATGAGTAGAGTGTTTTAGAAAATGCATATTATATTAACTTACTTAACTAACTTTCTTCATATAATCAAATTAGGCAAATATACATGTCTTATATTAAATACTGGATCGAGGAACTATGATTTAATCTCAAAGTCAACGATCAAGACTACTTAATTTTAAGGATTTGGCTCCATAGCTGAGATCGTTTTAATAGTAGCAGTTAATTAATTAATATCTCCTAATCAAACTTCAAAGCGTATATTTTTTAGTGATAGGCACTTGGTAGCTAACTGATCCAGCCTCCAAGGGTTTTTTAAGTTCACGTGCACGGTCTATCAACTCATATCAATTCATTTTTGGAACAGCCGAACTGGCATGTATGATAAGTAATTCTGATTTCATATGATATATACACATATATAATTAAGAAGATAATGAATGGTATGAAAATTTGCCACACTTCCCAGTTCCAATGGGATCCACCGCTATACCTACCAATAATAATCAGCAAGGCCAAACAGTATTTTTTTAACTAAACGTAACAGGAAAGGATTCATCTATATAGTAAAATAATACAAATATATATCTAATAAATAATTCATCATTCAATATATATATATATATATATACATATATATGTATTAATGAGATAGGTTTTGGTTGGATAAATGTTGTTGTTGTATGTTTGAGAGCAATGGTGTGTGAGAGATCAGTTAGGCTTCTAGGTGACAGCAAAATCACAAACAGGGCAATCGTTGATTTTTTTGGGAGAAAGGGATGGTTTTGTGGGCCCCTTGTCCTGCTTTTAATTTTTAAAACCAACGTTTCGTTTTGGATTTTATTTTATTTTTTTCGTCTCTACTTTATTATTTTATCTTCAATTTATTATAGGAAAAATATCTTAAAAATGTCACCCAAATAATTAAATTCTGATTCAGTGTTGTGAAATTGTAAAATCTCAATTTAATACTGTGTCAGTACAGATGATCGTTCAGGGGTGTGAAAAGACGATTTTACCTTTCAGCCCTCACTCTCACCATTTCAAAATAACAACACGAGACTCTTAATTAACAACTCCAGTTTCTTCTTTTTACTTTCACAATAACAACACCAATTTTGTTATTAACAATACCATATTCTATATTAACAACTCTCATTTCTTGTGTTACAACTTTATAATTTAAGTTTCAGGGTTAATAACAACACTTCTTTCTTTATTAACAACACCGTATTTTACATTAACAACACTATATTTTTGAGATATGAATATGTGAAAGAATAAAGCAGAGTTGTTAATTAAAAGGCTCGTGTTGTTATTCTGAAATGACGAGAGGAAAGGCTGAAAGGCAAAATCATTTTTTCGCATACTTACACTGTTCATTAGTACTGATACAATACTGAATCGAGATTTCATAATTTTACAGTACTGAATCGGGATTTAGCTATTTTGGTGGTATGTTTAAGGGATTTTCCCTTTATTATATGTTCCTTCTTTTTATATTTTTTATTATTTGGCTCCAAGAGGACTCCACGTTATGCTGAGACGGACGCAAAGCGAAGGAATTCAAATGTCTCGCGTGCGGGAATAGAATACTATACAACTACGTAACTCATTTGACCAATTCAGCTTTGATTCACCCCCTTTATTACATGATTACTATTTAACTTGAACTATTTGTGTACAGAGTGTTTAATACTTGATTTAACGTCATAATTATGTTAAATCAGGTACAGGCAAAAATGTGATATGTGTAAGTGACAATAAAAGAAAATCCTTACGATTATGAGCATCAAACTAGAGGATTTAAATAGAAATAATTATATTCGTTGGTATATTTGTTGTAAATATTTAATCAAATAATAATATTAAACTATTTACATAATGAAAAATATTTAATAAAACTTTATTCTAACGCTTGAAGTTTAATCACCATATATAATTGATTTGTCTGTTAATTAAAATTAAATCTCTGCAATATAAGTTCATGAATATTCGTTAGTTTAATCACTAATAGACATGTACGGTACATATATAAAATTTGAAACCCGTGAGGTCACATAGTGCTTGCATGGCCGGGAAACACAATCACAAATTGAGATAAAATTAATCTCACATACTTACCTTAAACGTCATAAATATATTTCTAAAAAACTTCAATACATCAGGTTTAATTAGTATGATACCCTGGCCCATATTGTTATATGTTCTTCTTACCTTGGATTTCACAGACATATTATATTTGCATCTCCATGTACTCCACAGAGTTTCACATTAATGCACCCTTAAAATCCGGGATAAAAATAACATAATTTTGTCAAACATACAAACTATTACTGTTATTAGTAGTTTATTAAAAGAAAGAGAAACGCACTAATATAAAATTATTTTTTTAGACAGTCACATTTAGACTGATTAAAATGGATAAGGTCACATTTAGACCACTAGTGACACATGTGAGTTTCTGAAGAAAAACGGAGAGGAATGTTTCTATTGATCCCTCTCTCCATTTTCTCTTCATTGAATATTCCCACTATTGGATTAAGTTTTATTGATTGGGATTCAAAACTATATGAAAATATTATTACAACATTAAAGATAATGTTAAATAATATTAAATCTCAACTAGTATGTAAAGACATTCTTTTTCGGAGAATAGAAACTATATAATATTGGGTTGAAAGAAAACAGTAGCCATGTTACATCTAGTTCTAGTCCAAGTAGAGAAGACACGCAAGTCAACATGTACCACCTCCCACGTTAACCCATGCTCCCCACTCTTTTATTTTTCACACAAAATATGACTTTAGTTTAGTCATATCATAATATTTATGAATAATGCAGTCGTATGCATTTTATAAAATAGGGAAAATTACATTCAGATCTTAAAGAAGAGGAGAAATAAAGAAATGGTCCCTATAAATTACAAAATGAAAAAATGGTCCTATGGAATTGTCAATACAAACTCCTGGAGTTGTTAATGAGTTGTCAATACAGGCTCATGGAGTTGTTAATGGGACCATTTTTTCATTTTATAATCTACAAGGACCATTTTTTCATTTTTTTTCTTCTATGGGACCTAAATATAATTCTCCTTATAAAATATGTAAACAGACATATAGATGAATGAAACTATTAAACCAAGGAATAATATAATTTACACTTGCCGGTGACCACTTAAACAAACAAGCCCATCTTATTAGACGCGTTTCGTCTTTCCCACGCTAAAACGAGTGTGTGTGTGTGTTGTGATCTTTTTTACAATTTCATAGAGCGACGCCGTTCTTTCTTGGTCTGCAATTATAACATTGAAAATATAAACCCCTGCCTTACTTTTCCAAAAATGGCGGGTATCAGTCACCCAACAAATTCAAAGGCCGCTTTCCTCAGATTCGTCATTCGTTATAAGATTTCAAAGGGCCTTTTCCTTTTGTTAAAATGACGATTACTTGCACAAAGTTAAACATATATCACCTTTATGAGACACCTTGATGTCAAGTTGTTGATCAGATTTTTGAAAATCCTTCTGTTCCCAGAGACCAATACAACGAAAAAACTCCGATAAACAACACCTAGATGTAGAATTCAAAACCCTTTTGCTAACAGTCTTGTCTATTAATTACTGGTAATAAAAGGGACTGATATTACAGATGGTCCCAAAACAGAGACCTATGTATACGTGACAAAATTGAACAAATTAAAAAATGTGAGGAACAGCAAAAAGGAGAAAAAGAGGGAAGCCAGCTTAGTGACCGGCTCCGGGGCTAGGAACAGAGCGAAAAAGTCGATCGATGGCTATAAGATGACGAGCAATGAGTTTCTCGTCAACCACGACGGCGTGGCCTTTCTTGCTGGGCGTAGAAGACGGCACAGTGCCCTTGGGAAGGGCACCGAGGAACAAACTGTCCGTCGACGAAGGGGTGGCATTGGGGTGGCTCCTATGTGCTCCGACGTGAAGCTTTCTTGCATCTGTGAAGGAACAGAGTGAAGCAGAGAAAACAGAGAAGAGGAGGAAGAAAGTGAAGAAGCGAGCCATTGAATGAAGAAAAGGTTTAGACTTTAGAATGATGAAGCAGAAGGGGGTATATATAAAAGAAGGGGGGGGGGGGGGAAGGAACGTGGGGAACAAGTCAAGGAAGATTGGTCATGTAATGGGGAAATTGTCCTTCGAGTGAATGTATTGTTAATTAATGTGAAAAATGAGATATGAATTAGATTCGAGTTGAAACTTTGAAACGGGTTTTATTAATTGGGAATAAAGAAAAGTTTGACTAAGAAAGTGAGGGGATGAAAAAAAGGAAGGAAGGTTTGCCGCCGCGTGGGGATAGTTACAAAGTTAGGTGTGAGCTCATACCTTTGTGGTGTCGGCGCTCATTCATTTTGGTCATTTCCCATCCTTTTCCTTATATTTTCCGCCCCACCGCCACCCCATCCCTTTCTTCTTTCCATCCTTCTTTCTTCCCCCGTTGCGTATGAACTTGGTGTCCCGGGCCAACCTCTTGTCAGGAGAAACTCTACAGGCCAAGATTAATCCAAATTCGAAACATGACAGGGCTATTTTTTTAGGTATCGCCCTTACCACCTAACGTTGTTATATTCCCTAGAGATCTTTAGTTAAATTAAAACAATCCTTGTCAGTTAATCTAAGCGTTTAATGATTTTTTTCTTTTTTATCAAGTCATTTTGAGGAGTAGCCTAAACTTGGTGCTTGCTTGTTGGGAAACTTTTGATAGTTATATTTCTTCCTTGCACTTCACATGATTTTCTTGTCTTTTTATCTTTTTTTTTGGGGCGTAATTATAAGAGTATTATACACATATACTATTGACAACTAAAATGAGACATCCCAAAAAAAAAAGTCACACTATTGCGTTTAGGATGAAGATTATATTGGCATTACTTCATAATGAAATTATATTTGGGTTTGGGAAGTGAAAGCTCTCTCAAAGGTAAAAACTTCTCCTTTTTTCTCTTTGTTTCATCTAAGGGTGTGAAGCACTCTCTTTTCTTTGAATTATTAGCCACTATTCATATTTCATCATTTTGGTTTGTAGGCTTAAGCTGAAATGAGTTGAGCATTTACAAATAAAGATGTCCTCCTGAAAGGTTGCATGTAAATTAAGTGGGCTTCTTGCATTGATTTTAGGTAAAGGATCAACATTTTTATTATTGCTACTCGTGTGTGTGTGTGTATAAAGCAAATATGTCCTATAAGGATAGAGGAGTAAATGAAGCGGCAGACAGAATAGCGCCTCTTTTAGGGTGTGGTTGGGAAGTCAAGCTTGGTAAGCAATTAAGAATGAGATGAAGGTCGTTTTTGGAAATGGTCGGCTCTCCCACACACCCCCAAAATGTACAATCTCATCTTAAAATGGAATTCATTCTTCACTGCGTCTTTCCTTTCCCACGGCACCTCCGATTCAAAGTATATGTACCTTCTAAAAGGTGTTTGGTTCACAACCTTACTTTGTTTTAATATTTTTTTAGAATACTCATGGAAAACGATATACGGTTTGGTGGGCAACACAAGACTAATATAAATATATTGATAATAAGTGCATGATTACATAAGTTCCTTATAGGGTTTCGTACATGATCATTATCATCAATGTAGCCATACAGGGCTACTTGGGTATCTAAACTTATCCCAGTGAAACAGAGACATCCTCTCGTCTTCGTTCCACTAGTGCAATCCCCTCATATGGCTCTCTCTGCATTATTTTCAGCATATCTTCCGTTTTCTCCTGTCTAAATTGTTGGTAGGGGATGGTGAGATTCGAGAGAATCTCAGTAGGAAATAGATACCATAATACATGCATGATAGATGCTATGTATATGACATGTTAGCTTTAACTAGATGTTTGCCTCATAATGACATTTTTGTATGCTCAATGTTTCATATAAACATTTTCAATTGTAATTTTAGGTTTCTTTTATCCAAAATTGTAATTTCTCTACCCTCCCCCCTACCCCCCTCTCAATCCAAACACATCCTTAAACTCATGTTAACTTTTTCAATTTGATTATGCTCAACGGCTTTATATATGAATTTCATAAAAATTTCTTTATTAAATACGATAAATTATGAATGTTGATAGATTTAATTTCAATTATTTGGATTTAAAATGTATTTAAATCAAATTGTTGTGAACTTTTTATATTTTAATTATTTAATTATATACTAATAATATCTATTTAATGATAAAACTAAACTCTTACGAGTTTACGATACGAATTTATATCATTATTATGAGTTTGCTTAAACTCATGAGTTTGACAAACTTGATTATGAGTAGTTAAGAATGGTGATAACTGTATGATGAAAAGGGCAGGGATTAAATAACACGCACTCCCTACAAGAATAGAAAAAAGGCATGTACACTATATATACATACATACATATACATACATATATATACATACATACATATACATATATATAATGTGAGAGGAGCAAATAAAGATGGAGGACTAGGGGGCAATATGCCAAAAGTCACACCACACTATCACGTAAGTTGGTAAGCAATTGTTGACTTTGGATATTAATTATTAATATATGAAATTGGGAGACGAGGACGTAAGAGAGAAGCGACAGTGTCACATAGGGGTGTTGTTAAAATGGCTAGCACAAGGCCCTTGAACCATTCCCATATGTCGTCTCTTGAGGTGTTTGTTTACCTTTGACACATATTATTAACTCTCATTCTTACTTTATTTCCCCAAGACCTCTCCTCTTTGTCTTCCTCATACCCTTCTCATCAAACTTCCTTCCATGGACTCCTCACTTCACTTCCACTGTGCAATCAGCCCTATAAAAGCATTCATTCACTCGTCTTTTAACAAACATACCACCAAATTCACACACTACAAATTTGTGTTCTTCGCACTAATTAATGTACACAAGAAATGGACCACACACACAACACACAATATGCTACATGCAGCCCAATATTCAGTTAAGATCATGACAAGCCCATACAGAACCAACCCGAAGATCCGCATTTGGGTATCAACCAATTTATTTTACATATTAATATCCAATAATGTCTTACCCCCAGCGAGCAGCGTTTGTAGTCCAACGGTTAGGATAATTGCCTTCCAAGCAATAGACCCGGGTTCGACTCCCGGCAAACGCATCTTAATTACATTTTTTTGGTCTTCTTGGGAACCAAAAAAGAAAGAACCCCATTTTGATGAATGATGATAGGATAAGGCAACGAATCGCGGTTGGCGGGACATTTGGCGTATAGGAGGGTTTAGTGCAGCGCCGGGAATCAAGATACAGATGATCTTCTTTCTTACCCAGACGTTAAAAGTTAAAACTACTCTAAATACTGTTACCACCAACGATTTTGGAGCAGATTCTAGATCACGTGAGAAAAGAAATGGAAAAAAAAAATTAAATAAATTGAAATTTCTCTGAAAGTGACAACGCTTGGCTATGTGGCTTATATTTAACCCCCATGTAAGAAAATATCAGATCACTATCTACCAAACCGCCATTACTATCTTGTTACTCGTACATGCAAGATGGAGTGGTACTCTACTAGTCTGTCATCGCCTTCGTCGTCCTCCCTTCTTAATCTTCGGGTAAATTTTCGGTTCCATGCTCAATCAATCCTTCATCTTTCCATGTACTTCCCGAATAATTCATCTGATAGTGTACTGTACTCTTAAAAAACAAAAGGGGGGCGAAACAAGCGAAGAGCACAAACGAGAATTGTTAAAGTTGAAGAAACAAGGCCGTTAAAAAATTTCATTTAATTGGACTCAACTCATTGCTATTTCAGAAGGAATGCGTCATCGAGGGTGAAATGTTCGTGGGCTGAACACCTTGAATATGGAATCGCTAGAGAGGAAATCAAAATCGATGAATTTGTTTATGTTTGTTGTTATCTAATTACTTCCCCCCATTATTCTGTGATTTGTAATTTTCGAGGAAATTAAATGGGATTTTCTTTTCTGTGCATATCTTTTTTTTTTTTTTTATTACATCTGTGCATACCATTTTAGTTTCCACTTTTACCGAAATTCCTTCTTGCTACAGGGCTCTGCATTAACTAGAAGAAAGTTCTGTAAGAAATTGTCACATCCTTGTTTGTCATCATCATCATCCAGACTTCCTAAGCCCTTTCTTCAAGTTCATTATATACCCCAGACCTTGATTGATCGACAAAGTCCAGCCAATCTCCCGCCCAAAACTTATAGAGCAACCATATCCGCTGAAGCTGGAAAACAACGTTGGGATGTTGGCAGATTCATAAAAACACTATACTTTTTCAATGGACCCCCTTCTCCTGCTAAGGTTTGGCACCATTTTGATGCAATTCTGGACTAGTACGAGTTTTTAAAAAAATGTGTCAACGATCAACTAATGAGTATTAATCATTTCTGAATTGTGAAGTTTTTTGACTTTCTAGTGGAGAAACTATCGGGTCCTTCCCCAAGTACACCAGTTAAGTCCATGGAGAATTCTGATATTGTCCTCGTAGCTGGAGCTACTGGTGGTGTTGGTCGAAGGGTGGTTGACATATTGCGGGAGAAAGGAATTCCAGTTCGACTATTGGTATTGCCATTTACTTGCTTACAAGTTTTTGCTCCAAGTAACTCGAGCTTAAGAAGAAAATAATGGAAAAAATTATAATCCAGGACTTTAAATAATGGTTCAATGCCCAATAAAAGTTTCTGAAATCCATACGATAATTTCTCAGGTTCGAAATGAAGAGAAGGCAAGAAGGATGTTAGGCTCAGACGTTGACTTGGTGAGTTATCTAACTGATGCAAGTGAGATTCGCATACTCAAAATTGCTAGTTTAGCTCTCTGGTTATCATTTAGTTCACTAAAATGTCAATGTGCCTAGTAATGACAGATTCAGTGATAATAGAAGTTTTTTGCTGGCTTGGGAGTATGTTCATATAGGAAGAGATTATAGCTTGATTCCAAGTCGTCTGTTATCTTTCTTACATTTGCATGGGAGATTTACCTTAGTTTGAAAGCTTATGATGGAAGATAATCTTTTCAGTTTATTGTTGATTATGGTGCATCGTGTCAATCGGACTTTTTTTTTTAATCTTTTATTTTTTTCCACTTGCTTCCCATGCTGTCAACTGACCATCTGCAAAAATCAAGATTGTTGGAGACATTACAAAAGAGAGCACTTTGGTTCCTGAGTACTTCAAAGGAGTGAAGAAAGTGATAAATGTTGTTTCTGTCATTGTTGGTCCCAAGGAAGGAGACACTCCAGATAGAGCAAAATACAGCCAAGTATGTTCTGTATCTTTGTAAAGATTATTGAAATCTAATATTGATCATGCATAAAGCCACACTCATCTATAGCAGACATTGCCAATGCTGACTTTGGGCAGCCTGTGGCTCCTCTCATTTGTGAAAGTTACATGCTTGTCTGCTGAATACTTCCTAATTTTTCTTCCTAATGGAATGAATTTGTCTTTAATGCAGGGAATTAAGTTCTTTGAGCCAGAGGTAGTGGAATGATTTGGCTTCCTCCCTATGCATTCTCTTGAACGAGATTTTCTTTTTTTCTTGGTATGCTAGTTTGTGATATAAATTCTGGAAACCTTTGGTTCTTAGTTAATTGGTTGTTGAAACCAGATCAAAGGTGATCCACCAGAATTGGTGGAGTATGCGGGGATGAAAAATTTGATAAATGCTGTGAAGGAGAATGTTGGACTTCAAAGGGGAAAACTATTATTTGGCTTTGAAGGTAGATTCTTAGTTTTTTTTAACAGGTGATTGTGATTGATTACAGTTATGAACTGATTGATATAGTCTTTCAGCGTACTTATAATAGTCACTCTAGGCATTCGTTCTTAAAGCATGAGAAAGGGACAATGTCAAAGCTGAATGGGGGAACAGAGCATAATACTTTAGTTTACATGAGACACGGCACATGAAGCAACTTGAAAGAAGGAAAGAGATTAATATGCCAATAAACTTAGAGAGAAGTGTGATTATTCAAGTAGTAGGAAGACAATAACTCAAATATTGAATCGTTTATTGGCTTGCAACTAGTTGCAGTAGTATCCTGACGTAAAGGAATCTATAATTCATAAGAACATCTGTTTTATGGGATGGTTGTGCATGCAACATACTGTACCGCACAAATACATCTGATTACTATATGGTGGAGGAAAACAAAGCTTCTTATTAGAGTTTAATATTTGATACGTAGATGCATCATTTGATTAATAATTTTTTTTTTCTTTTCATCTTTCATTTGGTACGTTGCTTATCAGGGAATAATTATAGGCAGCTATCTTGGGGTGCTCTAGATGATGTTGTGATGGGTGGAATTAGTGAAAGCACTTTCCAAATTGACCCAAGCGGTGGTGAAAATGGTGGACCAACTGGGGTTTTCAAAGGTTGTTGTCAACGTCTTGCATGTGCATCTTTCACTGTATGTTTTAGGAAGATAGTAATAGATCCTCTGTGTTTGGGTGCTCAAACTAACATAATTCTGTTTCTGGTGCAGGTGTTGTTTCAACAGCAAATAGTGGTGGCTTTACCAGTATCAGAAATAAGGTAAACTACTGAAAAAAGAAGTTCTAAATTCCCTGGCAGTGGCATAGTCTTTGGTAACTGATTCTGAATCTGAAACATGTAGCATTTCTTACATAAATAACACATTTTGATATCCTTTTTTAAAGAAAAATAAATCAATATATCGTTCAAAACTTAATTATCCATAACTATTTTTTTTGCCAGTTACATCAAGAGGATTTATACCTTTACCCATACCCCTCTCCATCCTCAGTTTCTCACCACTTGAACCAACATTTTGAGCTACTTCGTCTTGTATTTTATTTAGATAACTGTAACATATCATCTTTCTGAATCTAGAAATTAACGTTTCTATTGCTATTCCTATATTCTCTTAATCAAAGACCATGCGTTCATTCACTCACAGCTCTAACTTCTTCCTTATCATGTAAACAGTAAATTTTACTAAAGAGTGCTTGGTCAAATAATAAATTTTCAGAATTTCTCAGAACCTGAGAACCTTTCTGCGTATGATGGTTTGGAGCTCCGTGTTAAAGGTGATGGCCATAGATATAAACTCATTGTTCGTACGAGCCGTGATTGGGACACTGTTGGTTACACTGCAGGCTTTGACACCGTGGAAGGCGAATGGCAATCAGTAAATAATCTAATGCATTTCTCACAGTGTATATTATCTAACTATGACTCATGAAGTGGTTGTTTTACATTTAATCTTTCACAGATACAGTTGCCATTTTCTTCATTAAGACCTATCTTTCGGGCAAGAACTGTCTCAGATGCTCCACCATTTGATCCAAGCAATATCATGTCATTGCAGGCATGCCTCTGTTGTTAGTATTTATATTTGTTCTTCATTTTAATGATCTTGAACGATGGTTCTTAATTATGGTGCAAAATTCTCTGCAGCTCATGTTCAGCAAGTTTGAATATGATGGTAAATTAAATCCAACATTTAAGGAAGGTCCTTTTGAGCTTCCTGTGTCAATCATACGGGCATATATGAACGATCCTTTAACACCTAGGTGCAATTTTATATTTTGATTTTCTATGCTTTTACTGTCTTTGATCTGTCAAGTACTTTAGTTGACAATATCTTGTATCACATGTAGATTTGTACATGTGAGCTCAGCGGGAGTTACCAGACCGGAAAGGCCTGGACTTGATCTGACTAAACAGCCTCCTGCTGTTCGATTAAACAAGGAACTGGGTTTTATCCTCACATTTAAACTGAAGGTACAAAGTTGATCTTTGCATCCTGTTCAGTGAAAATAAATACTTAATTTTCTTGGCCTCATTTTTAGCTCTTCAATTTTATGATAATGCTTTATGTCTCAATTTGCAAAAATATGAGCTCTGTTTGGCTTTTGGTCTGGAAAAATTGTTTCGTTTGTCTGCAAAGATTGATTTCGATATAAAACTTGAAACTATGTTGAACATCATATGATTGATTAATTACTGACAGTGTAAAATGTTACAAATTTCAACAGGGGGAGGATTTAGTTAGAGAGAGTGGCATACCCTATGCAATTGTGAGGCCTTGTGCATTGACTGAAGAACCTGCTGGAGCTGATCTAATATTTGATCAAGGAGATAACATTACGGTATTGTGAAAACAAAAGTTGAATGCGATTTACTGTTTAGTTTCTATTGATCTTGGTTAAACAAATTTTTCATAAATATTTTCCCACTCACTTTATTTCTGTAATTAATTACTAGCCTGATATATTAGGCTACATCACCTATTTCATTTCGTGAACTTGATGCATAAAATTATAGGGCAAAATATCGAGGGAAGAGGTTGCTCGTATGTGTGTGGCTGCCCTGGAAAGCCCTTTTGCATGCAACAAAACGTTTGAGGTCAGCCTTCTTTACTCTCCTGTTCTATTCCATAATCTATATTTATATCTATGTATATTCGTTTCTAAATGCAATGTGAACTTGTATGATTATGAACTTCTGGGCTGGAGTTAAATAAGTGCAGACAAAGTAGTAAAGTACATTTTATTTCCTAAGTACGATTATGAACCCTTATGCTCTGAGAAGGTCATGCAACTATTTCATATCTATCTTCACTTCATGGCCTTTTGTCTTGAGTGGAAAACAAGAATGAGTTCTGAAGTGCTGGTCGTTGTTCAATTTCACCGTGGATGTTTCCATCTGTTGCAGGTTAAAAGTACTGTTCCTTTTAGCGAGCCATTCACAGTGGATCCTGCAAATCCCCCTCCAGAGAAGGACTACAACGAATATTTCAAAAATTTGAAAGAGGGCATAACTGGAAAAGAAGCCCTCCAACAGCAAAGTCCTATTCCAGCTTAATTCCCTGCTCGCCAGTCCACTGTCTATTGCAGAGGTGGAATGTGGGTCTGCTGATTCAGAGCCGAACAAGTTTGACATAAATTTTCCCAATACAGGACATGTCTCATGCCTGTAACTGTATATTCTCTGTTCTAAACATGCCTGCCTTTGTTCTTTTGGCTCTAAATCAGATAAGAGGGCCAGAAAAATTACAGTTAAGACATTCATGGCATCTAGTGCATGTTTGTCGGATAATTACGACATTGATTTTGTTTCTGTTTTGAAGAATCTCCATACTATTTATCCGGTCGGTATGCTGTATACTGCAGATTTTGTTATTATTTCATGCCATTATCTGCCTCTATCATTACTCATCCGATACGACATGTGACAAAATGATTCCATCCGCTCAATTAGTCTATGATTTTGTTGGTGAATTATTATGAACGTCCTCTTGTTTGTGGGAAAATCTGTTGACTTCGAATTCTTAGAAGTCTCCGGTAACTCAACAAAGCGACAATTATTACCCAAATTCAAGTCCAAACTCCCAAGTTTCATGGCAATCCAATAAATTTGATTATATATATAGATACAAGCAGAAATTTTTTTTTCTTAATCCCACATACCAATCAAAGAACACTGTCAATTATAGATGTGTAAATCCTAGGCTATTCTAGAGGGAAGTTGGAATTCCAATGCCTCCTTTGAAGGACATCGACATTCAATAATTGCTTCTTGTACTATTCTCGGATTCTGCTTCTTCAATCATCAATGCCTCTAAGCTCAAACTCCAATCAAGGACTTCCCCCAGTACAGTGAAGTGGAGCAAATTTACAGTTTCCCCATTTTATTTAGGAAGAAACATAAAGATCATGAACAGAATCCATCTGTGCCCTCGTGATGAACTTCCAAGAAGATGCTCAGTTACTCTGCTCAGAACCAGAGGCTTGATGATCTGCTCTTTCTCCGACAAAATGTGAGAACAAGAGACTTTCCTGCCTTCACATTCCCTGCGACAATATACATATAAAAAAAAAGCTTGAAAACTGATTGTTCTATACCAATCTCCGGAAAATTTTATCAGGCTTGCATCAGATAGAAACTAGAAGGTAAAACAAATGGAGAACAAGAAGCAAATTTTTTTTTGAAAATGGTGAATGTATATAAACAGGGGAAATTCTTCTCTCTCCTTGTTTTTAACAAGATTCTGAAACTATTGCAGCGATCCCGAGAAACCAATTTGCAGTAATACGCATCAAAAGCAGAACTCTCAACAATGGAAGATGAAGGAGACAAACTCTAACCACGAAACCAACAGGACAGGAATTTTCTTGAACCAAAACGAACTCTGTTTTCTCTGCCACCAGCAGCAGCAGTTGAATCTGCTATACTCTGCAACCTCTGAAGCATCTCTTTCTCAGAAAAAATCTTCCCTTGAGAGTTCAAAAACACGGTTCGGCGAAGCGGAGGAGACCACAACCCACTCTGTTCATAGTCAAAGTCGAACTGTGACTTGTCATAAAACTTTTCCAACAGTCTATCCGACACAGACTTAGGAACCACCTGAACTTGAACCACATGCGGAGATGGTGATGTCTCTGTCTTAGTCTCAGAGGAAGCAGAAGACGAAGACGAGCTAGCTACCATTTCAGAGCAATATGGAACAACAACAACATCAAACAGTAAGTAAAAGGGTGCATGGGATGATAAACAGAAAAGAAAAAAATAGAGGCTGAGAATGATGAAGCAAATATTGGAAAAGGAATGGAAATAAATGCGAATGATGAATAAAGGTGGGTCAGGGATATTCGATAAGGACGTGTATTGCTGGGTGAATTCAATCATAGATAGGTCGTGAGCTCCATGATATATTAGATTCTTTGCTCATTTCAACCTCCTTTAGTTTATCCCTGAAAAAGATCTTCTAACTCACATCTAAAAATCATGTTATAAACAATATATATATATATATATATATATTATGGCATTACAATACAAAGTATCCTTCAATGCGTGACTTTTAATTTGGTGTGCACATGAAGTCAAGTGTTGATTGGCCCTACTTGTTCATGTCATGTCTCATCTTGAAGCTTTTTTCGTATACCAGATGAGGTAGAGCACAGAACCATGTGTAACAGGGACGTGAGGCTTATCATTTATTTTCTGGGACACCAGTCTGTTCCTGCATATGATGATATAAAAATAAATTAGTCATTTCTGTTAAGTTATTATTATTCAATTTGGGTGAATTGTTTAAACACTTCTAAACATAAGGATGGGATTTTTAGGTGTATTAAACTGAAATTTAATTAAGCCACATGGAACAGATGCTCAGACCAAACTTTTTGGTTAATGCCAATCCACAACATGTCAATTTTTTTTCAGCTCCATTCTGAAAAGGTACTTGGTTTGGACCATTTTTTTCCCCCGAGATAGGGGAAAAAATAGATGTGATTAATTTGTGCTGTGACTTCTTTCATTCCCTCTTGTCTATTTTGAAGTTTTGGGGTGACTACAGTCTACAGTGATGTGAAAGTGACAGATATAATGACAATTTTAAAATTGATCTTCAACGTGAAAAAAAAAATCAAAATTTTTTCCTGGGAATTATATTTGAGGTGGTAAATAATATTGAATCAAGATAAGGAGGGAATTTAAAAGCATCATTTCACAAAGTGAGTTGGTGACCACAATAATGATGCCATGCATCTGCTAGTCATAATTGATGTTTGTGCTGGCAAAAAAAATAAATAATTGATGTTTGTGGATGTAAATAAGTCTTTTTACTAGTAATATTTCCTTTACAATGATTTTAAGGGAGAGAAAAAGTAGAAAGATAAAGTTAGGAATCGAATAGGAAGAGGAAGTGTGTTTTCCCAAAAGGGTAAAAGATGCAGAAAAGGAGCAGAGAAAGGTGGATCGGAGTTTTGTGAATCTCGGATGGATTCATGTGAGTCAGTGGCTTGTGTCTGAGGTAAAATCGCTTTGAAGACACAGACAATAATGGTGGAATGAAGATTGCCACCTGCATGTAATGATGATCAAACAAATAGCTTTCAAACTGCATCAACAAATTAATTTAATTACCGCTTCAAAAATTCTTTAAGGGTGTGTTTGGTCTGAGGGAAGGGGAGGGGAGGGAGGGAACGAGAGGGTGGGTAAATTACCTTTTTGGGTTGAAAGAATTTAAATTTTGGGCGGGAACCCAAAATTTAAAAAGAATGAGAAAGTAAATTTTGGGCGGGAAACCAAAATTTAAAAAAATGATAGGGTAAATTTTAAGTTTTTTTTATCCAAAATGGTAATTTCCCCACCCTCCCCTCCCCTCCCTCCCCTACCCTCCCCTCAAACCAAACACACCAAGAGTGCTTCTTATTATTGAGGGTGTGTTTGCCAAAAGTTGAAATTTATCCAAGTTTTCTCATAATTTTTGAGTAAATCATCTTGGCACAAATTTTGTACTCCCTCCTGTCCTTAATAGTAGCATAAGACATATTTACTCAATTTAATTAAATTAAAAAAATTAGTTAAGTTAATTAATATGGCATGTATTTCTAAAACACCATAGTCATCTTCCTTAATTTATCAATTTCTCTCCTCCTTGATTATTATTGAATTAACATTAAATAGGGGTAAATAAGAAAAAAAATTGATAGATATGAAAAATATGTTTTATATTTAGGATTAAGATCAATTCCTCAAATAAAATTGATCCAAATGATAAAGAATTAACTTATGTCATATAGACTAATGGAGGTTGCATTTAATGGAAAATACTACCCACCCACTCTTTCTTCTCTCCCCCTCCTCTCAACTGCATGGGTGGTGGGAGCTCTTCTCTTGTCATTGGATGAGTTTTTTTCAGGGGTCTCCCTCAGTCGGGGGTGGAGACGTCCATATTTTGTGTTATATCAGTTGATTTTCATGTTTCTTTGTGTTTTTTATGGTGGTGTTGATTTTCTTCGTGGCAATAAATCGAGTTGGTAGTTTTAATAGCAGCAAATCTCACCTGGTGGCTACATTTCACGGTTTTGGGGATTGGGAATTGGTAATTATAGTTTTATATATTATTGGCTCCATCTTTCAAAAGACTATTATGAATTGTTGGCAATGACGAATCTGAAGAGTATGTTATTGTCGAGACCATGCAATTCGTTATGCAGTTGATGGCTTCTCTATCTTCATATTTTTTTGTTGGTGATTATGGCCTGTGGGTGCTTTTCCTTCTGAGATTTTCTCATGGAGGTTTTTCAACAACCAATCTGATTACTTTATTACCAATGAAAGCGGTGGATCTTTTGAGATAGTTTGTCGAACAACAACTTCTTATAATGGCTTTATTGTCGGTGACAACGTTTTTTTACCCACAGATTCAATTGAAGGGATTATGAAAGCAGTAGGATTCTTGACTGTAGTGGCCGCTCCTTCTCACCTATTTTAGGGTTAGGTTATTTTTAGAGTTTTTTGCATTATTATTATGTATTTGAACTTTCTTTTTTGCAAACTTTTTATTTTGAGCATGTATCTTTCAATGGGTTAGTTTTAATGGAATACATTTTCTGGAAAAAAACAAAAGAAAAATACTAATCCCACAATGTAGCAAAGCAAGATTCAACTCCTAGTTGAGAGATGTTCACATGTAATGCCCGATAGTGTATCGGACAGGATTATCTTCAATAGAAAAATGCATGTAACTATTAAAAAAAACTAATATCCCATTAAAAATAACCATTCAAATTTTGTTGCCAATGTAATGATTTTATTATTGGTAGATAATTCATAAGTAAATATGTGTTTTTCCTCTCAATTGTATGGCATGTTCTCAAATGGTGAGTCCCATGCCTAACTCACTTAGCTTTTATTTTTCAAAATGGTGTACCATGCTATGAGATTAAAATGTGGGGTTGCAATGAAGACATTTTGTGACAAATATGAAGCGCTAAAACTTCTTCCGCAATAGGTAATTCCGTGCATATATTTGCAAGATTCATTTTTTTTTTGGGCTAAAATCATTTTGGTTTGAATATTTTCAATTTAATATTTCAAAAAATTGCCTTTTCAATTTTATTGTGCTTATAGATTAAGCATCTTTCAGCTTTATCTTTTATGCAATTAGTTTTTTTAATTTCTTTCCTCATGTATGAATATTAACGATTATCAATTTGGTTCCTTGCACATTTGTAATATCAACCAATCATTAATCAACTTTATGCTTAAATATTTGTAATACCCAGTTCCATAAGAAAATGGGTCGGTTTGGATCCATTAGTCACTAAATATGGTCTTAATCATTCATAATACTCTCCTAATTCCCTTTATTTCTATTTTTCATATTTAATCTGATTGGTTAATCAATTATATTTGAGAATGATTTGATAATTCTTAAATTCCCTAATTTCCTTTATTTCATAACTTCCTCAAAATGGCAATATAGGGACGGAAATTGGATTCGGCTACGGTCCTCTTCCTTCCCATCTACTTACGGTCCTCTTCTCAATCTGAACTGTTGGATTAAGACTCCAACGGTCCAGATTTAATATATTATAAAAATATAATAATAATAATAATAATAATAATAATAATAATAATAATAATTTTGTATATTAAAAAAATCTGGACCATTGGAATCTTAATCCAATGGTTCAGATTGAGAAGAAGACTGTAAGTGGATGGCAATATAGGGACGGAAATTATGTCTCCATTAATGGCATTACATCCCGAAAAATAATGAAGATCCCGTTTTTTTTCATCTCCATATATTATGTCCTAATGATAATGATTTAATTTAGAATATAGTGATCCCATTTTTTTCTGATTGCTTATATTTTAGCTTTTGACAATCTTCAGATATTTTCTAATCATAATGATTCATAATAACCATAGTTATAACATTCAATATTTCTAGCCGAATAAATAGTAGCTCATTTAATGACTAATATTAATTTACTGTAGAGGCATTTTAGAAATTCATCACACTTTTAATAATAATTAAAGAATTGTTAGAAATTTGCCGTGATGTTTCAATATCATGTTTAATGATATTTAATGGATTAATGAAAGTATGCGATATAGACGTATCAGAAATAGTATTTCCAAAATATTTTCAATGCCATTAATTATCATTATTCTTTTATTTCCATTTTTTATATGCCACAATCATGATAATCCCCTTTTATATCAATAGTGACAGTGACAGTAAGTTCTCTTCTATTTTTTCATGTGTTATTCTGTTGAGGTCTAAAAGCATGCATCCTTGTGGTGGGCTCAATGTGATCCATGATTTGTTCTTGGTCGTTTACCCATTCCCATATTAAATCCTTCGGACTTTGAGTGGCAAAAAATAGTAGAGAAAATGATCACATTCAGAGTGTGTTCTTGGTCGTTTACCCATCACATGCTTTATGAGTGTTTTTTTTCCAACTTCTGTGCAACATGTTGATTATTTTCTCAATATATTTTCATTAATCATACCACCAAATACATGTCTTGGCGATGCCCCACACCATCTACTAAATTTTGTTATTATACATCAAAATCAAATAGATAACATTATCATATATACTACTATCACAATTATTAATGTGTTGGGAAAACACCTTCCATGCAACGCAGGGAGATGTAGCTTGTTAGCAGATAAAACTATATTGCCCAAAAAAACAAAGATTAAAATATGCTTTTCGTTATGTTGAATTTATTATTTTAAGTTTGTTAGGTTTTTTTTAACCATTTAGCTTTTAAAATATAGGGAAGAAAACCTTGCCTAATCTTCAACGTTATAATTGACTCATACGTATGATTTTTAAAGCCAACTCAATGTTGTTGTTGTTGTTGTTATAAAGTATCTTAAAGAATTAAAATAAATTATCACGACCTTGCAAATAATTGTGCCACCTCTTTATAAACCCAGTTCTCCCAAGAAAATGAAACTCCAACCTAAGCCCAGAATTTTCTTTCTTTCTTTTTTTTCATAGAAGAAATATGAATCAATCAGCACTTGATTATCTCATGTGTTAATTCTGTATCATACAATGTGTTGTGGAATGGTTCTCAAACAGAATACTTTCGGCCCAAAAGAGGACTCCGTCAAGGAGACCCAATTTCCCCATTTATGTTTGTACTGTGTATGGATAGACTCTCACATATTATTTGTGATGTTGTTAATGAGGGACGATGGAAGCCTATCTATGTCTCGAGAATAGGGCCATCGATGTCGCATTTGATGTTCGCCGATGATTTGCTCCTTTTTGGGGTTGCTAGTGAGAGACAAACCTTGTGTATGATGAAATGTCTTAACAACTTTGCTATGGCATCAGGAGGGAAAGTTAACAAGAGCAAATCCTCAATATTTTTCTCGCCAAGGGTTCCTACTGAGTTTCGACACAAGGTTAAAGAGATGACTAAGATGACAATATCTAGCAAGATTGGTATGTACTTGGGCTTTCCACTCTCAAGGAAAAGGAAATCTAAAGAAACCTTTCAATACATAATTAACCGAGTGAGAACTAAGTTAACTGCATGGAAGGCAAGTTGTCTTTCAACTGCTGGAAGGATAACATTAGCCAAATCGGTACTAAGTATTGTTCCTTTATATCCAATGCTGGTGGTCAAGATCCCTGTTGGGGTTTGTCAGGAGGTAGAGAGGTTACAAAGGAATTTCATTTGGGGCCATGATGAATACTCCCGACAATTCCATTCTGTTGGTTGGCAGCAGATTACTTTGTCAAAACAATTTGGAGGGCTTGGATTTAGAAGGCTTTCATTACTCAATCGAGCATGTGGTGCAAAATTGGCGTGGCATCTAATTATTGGGGCTAAAAGATTAAGGACGGAACTTCTCCAAAGGAAATATATTTTTAGAGAGGGTAAATCCTTGTTATCCTATTACAATGGAGACTCTCAACTCTGGAAATTCATCTGCGCCCAAAAGGATATTGTGGAGAAGGGCTCTAAATGGTAGGTAAGAGATGGCCTAACATTTAGCTTTTTCAATGATCCATGGTTGGCTCCGGGGAAGCAACTTAAAGATATGTGCCAGAGACCTACATCTCAGTTTGAAGAATCCACCACAGTAGCTGATTGGACGATCAATGGAAAGTGGGATTTTCTGAGTTTAGGTACCATATTGATTGCTGAAGCATGCCAAAGACTAATCTCAGTCATTCCCCCAAGACTAAGTGCTAGGCAAGATTGTTTGGTATGGGGAGCCACCTGGGAACTTTTCAATTAGAAGTGCTTATTTTCTGATTGAAGAGAACCCATAACAGTTCTATAACCCAGTTTTCAAAGAAATTTGGAATGAGAGGATAAAGGCATTTATGTGGACTACTTTTCTTAACAAACTACCTACTAATGCATGGAGGAGCTCATGGTCTTTGGCATCGCCTAGGTGCTCCCATTGTAATGATGGAATAGAAGATACTCTTCACATTCTTAGAGACTATCCTTATGCTAAACAACTATGGTTGCAACTTCTTAATCCCATCCAATAACTACTTTCTTTGTACCTTCACTCATAGATTGGATGGCAATGAATCTGAAAAGAAAGCTTGGTAAGGATATGGGTCTATGCTGGAACCTTGTCTGGGGTGTAGCGGTCTGGAAATTATGGCTATGGAGAAATCAGGCAATTTTTGATAATGATTTCGAGAAACCAACTAGGCCCACTAATATTATTATGCACATTTGGAAGAAATTTGTGGTTGTCGACATATCAGTTGGCGGTTTGAGTCATAATCTACAAAATTCTAATAATCTATGGCAACCTCCTCCAATTGATTGGATCAAGGTTAACATAGATGGGACTGCTACTTTTTCTTCATCCAAAGTAGGCTGTGGGGGTCTTTTGCGAAATAGTAATAACTGGTGGATTGTAGGATTTATGGAGTCTTTGGGGATTTGTGGAGCCTTCCAGGCAGAAGAGTGGGCCTTACTAGAAGGATTAAAAATGGCATGGGACCTGGGTTACAGGAAGGTTGCAGTACAATGCGAAGGAGCTGATAGACATGCTATTGGAAGATGAGACACTTAATGGAAACCAAGTTTTAATGCAGATCCAAGAACTGATCCATAGGAATTGGCAACTAACTCTGTGTTACATTCCTAGAAAACTCAACAGAATTTCAGATGCTTTAGCTAAAATGGGAATTACTAAATCAGCCGTTCTGGATGAATGTTCGTCAAATTTAAGGGTATGGGTTGACCAAGAGAGTTTGGGATTAATTTCCCCTTATAGTTAATTTTTGTGTTATGTAGGCTGGAGTCCCAGCACTAGATGATTATCAAAAAAAAAAAAAAAGGATTCAGATTCCAAGCTTGAAAGCTCAACACCATTCAACAAATTGAGGCCACCCAAAGTTTTCTTTGCAAACTACTCGTTTTTGGGTTCAACTGGTGCAGAGGTCGGACACTCTCACCAATAGGAGAGAGTTTGATCCTAGGGAAGTCCACTTAATTGTGGTCTAATCGAGGTGCTGAGGGAAGCATCCCAACTTAAAGCCATGCCTTTGGATCGTGGGTGAACCTAACCCCTTTCATAAAATTTATGTATTAAAAAAAAAAGTTTTCTTTGCAAGCGTTTACCTTTATTTGCTATTGTTAGGTGGGAAAATTAGTGAGAAGTCTATGTCTAAAAATTTTAGGGCTAAGGTAGATCCAACACTATGAAATATTTTTTTTTATATGCATCAAATGCCTTGGAATATTATATAGTGAACCTAGCATATTGAAATATTTTTTACTGACGTCCATCACCCTAAAATATTTTTTTGTGCAATTTTGCACTAAACAATTTAGTAAAGGTTTTGTATATACCTGAAAAAATAATTTATACCCCTAGACACACCTGTTAAAAATATTTTATGGTGCTAGATGTATAAAAAAATACTTCAAGATGCACTACAAAATACTTTAAAATACTGTATGCACCTGAAAAAATACTACAAGGTGTTGAATGTACCTTAACCCAAAATTTTATTAGTTCTAAGGATTTGAATTTGAATATTAATATTTTTTGAGTATGAAATCCTGCAAAACGTCAGTGCATTTTGTGTATAAAACCATATTGAATTCTTTTGCCTGATAAAATTTTCAAACATTAACTTTTCACCTATTAATTCGTGTTGGGGTTGCCTTTGTGAAATGAAGAATATGGAATATTATGGCAATGGAGATTCGATCCTCCACTAGTCACTCAGTGTGATTAACGATTGCTTGGTACGTGAAAATTGATTTTAATAAAAATAGAAATAAAAATAAATATAGAGATAAAGATAAGAGTTAAAATTATTTTTGGTATATCATAAAAATGAGGTTTTATTTTTATATAAAAAGACTTAAATGTCCTTCTAAATTTAAAAAAAAAAATCCCAAACACAGCCTTCATCTCCTACTCTCCTCCATGAAAGCGATGAAGGAACATATGAAGGTTAAGCAATAGAGATTGCAATTTGGATGTTAGCACTACTCTCAGAAGAAAAATAGAAGTTCAATAGAGCACTCTTCTCAGATTTAATAAATATCCCCAAACTCACACCAACACCCACAAAGTTATTTCAGATCTTGGCACCGCAAAATCAAAACCATGGGGAAGAAGGTGTTTCGGACTGTTAAACCCATATCTGTAGAACAAGGGGAACAAAAACCACAAATGCTAGGTAAGGAAGAAGACGAAGTAGAGTCCAAATATGTAAAACAGGGGAACAAAAACCACAAAGGCAAAGTGAGGAAGAAGACGACGTCAAAGTTTCATCCTCACTGTCACCGTAACTGAGGCCACTGACTTCGACCCTGTTCGAAATAACTAAGAAGGGGTGGAGCTTGAAGAAATCGCCAACAGTAGAGGTTGGATGGGAAGCTCGCTGACGGGGGATGGGGAAGAAGGTCGCCGGCGGCGGGTGGTAAGGCAGAAGAAGATGGTTGAGTTTTTTTTTTTTTTTTTTGACCTGAGATGGTTGGGGTTGAACAAATATTAAAAGGGTAGCGCAGGAAAATGTGGAGATGGAATTAGAAAACTGAGTATTTTTTATGGAAGGCAATTGATAGAGTTATCAATTGACTTTCACATGAAAACAAATTCTAAGGCCTCTGATTTGTACCAAACATACAATAAGTATGGAATTAGATAGAGGTGTTTAAAGTGTCCCGATCCCAGTTCCGGATATTTTGATTCCGGGAATTTTTTGTTCCAGGCGGGACTGGGATCGAGATAAATCACACACCTTGTGATCCCAGTCCTGATTTTTTTATTTATTTTTTAATTTTTTTCTTAAAAGTTAAGTTATTATTTTATCCTTGTATTTTTTATCCCATAATTTAAATTATCATTTGATAAAATGTGTATCACATATTTAGTTGGAGTTAAATTGTATGTATCGTGATACTAATCCTACTATATATTGTATAATAATAATAACAAAAATGATGAAAGTGGTCATAATAATAATAATAATAATAAAAATGTTATTCTTCAATTCTAAGTCAATTTGTGTGATTATTATGGTCTTATTAGGTGTTAAATAATTACTTTAAACATTAGATTATAGAAAATTTAAATAATATAATAATATATTTTAAATTTAAATTTTTTTAAAAAAATTCGGGATTTCCCGGTCCCGTCCGGGATTACCGGGATTGGGACCGGTATCGGTACCGGGATGCAATTTGCATCCCGGCCAAACATGGGGACCGGGGCTGGGAGTGGGGGATCCAGTCCTGGATTTGAACACCCCTAGAATTAGGCATTATTTCCATTTTCATGTGTTTAAATCCTTAGGGCCTGTTTGTTATGCTGGAATTGATTTTGATAGAAATGGATATGGATATGAATATAGAGATTGTTATGAAAATAAGGTTTAAATGTGTGTTTGGTATATCAATAGAATTCAGGTATTATTTTTATTTAATATTTATATTTAAAATATCAAATTACTAATATGCCCCCAACTGAAAATCACCTTAGACTAGCGCCGTCTAATCCCCAGTACATCTCTTTCTTTGAAATATAGCCACCTTCACAGGAAATACAAGACCAAATATGGACAAGTGTAAAAAAAAATCCAACTTGCACTCAACTGAACCAATGATGAAAAAATTCTACGGCTCTAAAACAAAAACTTTGTTGCCAAGGAAAAGGTTTGACGTTGCAGTATCATCACCGCCGCCATTGTTGTCATGGTGGCTTCTATGTGCAAAAACAAAGAGCGATAGAAGAAGCAAGAACAGAGGAAGAGGAATAGAAGGCATGGGTAGTTGTGGGGAGACTTGGGGAAAAGAAAAATTTGTCCTCCATAGCCACAGTCATCGAGAAATAGAGAAGAAGTCGATCTCGTCCTAAGATTAGTCATGAGTGCACTGGTTAAAGATACCTTAAGGGTGTGTTTGGTTTGAAGGCAGGGGGTTAAATTACCTTTTTAAGGTAAAGGTATTTAAATTTTGAACAGGAACCCAAAATTTAAAATGAATGAGAGTAAATTTTTTATGAGAATTCAAAATTTAAAAGAATGAAAGGATAAATTTTGGATTTCTCCCATTCAAAATTGTAATTTACCACTCCTCTCCCCTCAAACCAAACACACCCTAAAGGACGAGGGTGGTGGCATATCATAGTGCGCCGCCATGGTGGTTGAAGGTAAGGGCATAGCGTTGGAGTCCGAATGATGAAGGTCAACAAAGTAAAGAATGGTGGTAGTCGATGGGGTGAAGGTCTGACGAGAGTAGGAGAATCAAGGACCCATTGGGGTTGCTAGCGACATAGGTGGATGATGGGTAGTGGTGGGGCTGCCATCGACGATGCAATGGGGGGCAAAGGGACGACATGATTTGGGGATAGTAGAAGAGAGGAGAGGATAGGGGCAAAAATAGAATTCCATGAAATTGTTCATAATTTCATGGGTTGTATGATGGAAATGTTTTCCATCAAGTTTGATGGAATGGCCTCCACATGGAAGCCTATTTCATGCTCCTATATTTGTACCAGACAGGCCAAAAGCATAGAATTCAATTCAAATTCCATTTCAATGTTAATTAGTAGCTGGTTTTTCTCTCTCCGAAGTGAGAGCGTTTTTCTCTCCTCTGTGAGAGTTGGTTACGGCGATTTCGTCGAGGTCGTAATCTCTAATACCGTCGTGTGGTACGGTGGTTAGGGAGAGATTGAGTGTTATCCGTTGCCCACTGCGGCGGAGGAGAAAGAGTGGATCCTCGATTGTGCATCTGTAATTGAGAATCAGTGAGTATCTGTTGAAATTGATATAGAGCAATTTATGGAGGTTGGAGGTTCGTCGAAGGAAGGTAGGTAGGAAGGTAAGAAGACAGAAATTGAGGTGGATCTGGTGTGGAAGAAGCAGGAGGAGCGAAGGGCCAATGGTGGAGCGTTAATTGGAAGGTTGATCACTGGAAAAAACCTCAATGTGGCTACGATCATGCAGATGATTCGAAAGGGATGGAATTTGGAAAGGAAAGAAGATCTGGAGATAGCGGAGATCGATCGCAAAACTTTCGTATTTGAGTTTAGATCCAGAGACGATTGTCGGCGAATCTTGCGAGGTAGACCGTGGTCGATCAATGGATGGCTGCTCAATGTACAGCAATGGAAAGAATATATGGTATCCAGTGAGGTAAACTTCGATTTCTGTCCTTTTTGGATTCAATTCCATGATTTACCGTTAGGTGTTATGGATGTGGAAAATGCAAGGAGGTTAGGATCTAAGATAGGGGAAGTAATGTTGGTTGAAAATCCAATTAAAGAGGGTTTGTTGACCAGGAGTTTTTTAAGAGCTAGGGTGCTGGTTGATTTGAGAAATCCTCTAATCACTGGTATGTGGTCCCCAAGGCCAAACAAGGATCCTGTGGAAATTAAGGTTCGATATGAGAAGTTGCAACATTTATGCTTTGTTTGTGGTAGGCTGGGACATGATTTGAGAGGTTGTTTGTTTAAGTCTAATAATGATGAGCATATTGTTGCTAAGTATGGTAACTGGTTGAGTGTGCAGGCTGCGAAAAGAATGGATGAGTTGGTTGAAGTATGTAAGGAAGATTGGGAGGAGGTTGAAGGGCTGGGTGGTGGCTATAAAGGTGGGAAAGGGGAGAGGCTCAGTATGTCTAAAGTAGAGGGAAAGGGTACAAGAGTAGAGGGGCCTGAAAATGAGAGTAGTGATAATTCTCTGATTAACAGGAAAGGGGTGAAGGGATATTGTATCAAAGATGTTGAAAAGCAGGGGATAGGGAATGACGTTAAGGAAAAAGAGAATAAAGAGAATGAACTGAAGAAGGAGGTGGAGAGAGTGAACCTTAGTCAGCAAAATGTGGAGATATCAAAGGCTCTGGTAGTCTATGGGAGTATATCGCCTATGGCTGAAATGCTGACAAGTTTCAAAAAAGTTGATTTAAAAAGACCCTTAGTTGATGAAGAAGAGAGAGTAGATGTAAAGAAAAGAAGGGTGGTATTAGCTGAGGTTAATGAAAACTACCAGATTCAAGCTAATGTAAATAAACTTGTGCAAAAAAGAGTAGTGAGAAGAGGGAATAGAATTCCAAAGAAGTTGATGAGTAATATGGGAAGTGGTGATATTAGTAGTGAGGGGAGGAATGAAATCTGTGGTGAGAAGTATGAGTTTAGAGCTGGGCTGCAACAGAAGGATACAAAAATGAATGAGATTGCTGAAGGGTGTGGTGGCTGGCCTCAAACAGCCACCGTGGCGCCATGAGTGTTCTATCCTGGAACTATCAAGGTTTAGGAGGTTCCTTGACAGTGAAAAATTTAAAGAACACAGTAAGATTCAAAAAACCTCTAGTAGTCTTTTTTATGGAAACTAAGCAACGAAAAGTAGTGGTAGAGAGGGTGAGAAGGAGATGTGGGATGGAGGAGGGATTTGTTGTGGAACCGGAAGGTATAGGGGGAGGGTTGGCATTGTAGTGGTGCAAGGAGGTGAAGATTGAGGTGTTATTCAGGTCAAAAAATCTAATCCATACGTAGATTGATTCTGGTCAGTTTGACGTCCCAAGATTCATTACCTTTGTATATGGTCCCACCAAGGAAAATGAAAGAAAAAGGGTGTGGAATAAAGTGAGAGAGTTTACAGGGGAAATAGTGGGCTCTTGGATGTGCATTGGTGATTTTAATGATCTTGTTGCTCAAGAAGAAAAGAGGCGGGGTAAGCCGAGATCGATTAGGAAGATTCTTAGCTTCCAACAGTTTATTGCTGATTGTGAACTGATTGATATGGGATTTAAGGGGCTGAGGTATACTTGGTGTAATAAAAGAAGGGAGGAGCATATTAAGGAGAGGATAGATAGAGTTCTTGGGAATGTGGATATGAGAGAAAATTTTCCAAGGGCCCAAGTCTTCCATTTGGAACCACTAGGTTCAGACCATACCCCAGTTCTGGTTGAGCTGGCATATGAGGGAATTAGAGCTCCTAGGAGCTTTAAATTTGAACATATATGGGTGGAGCATCCAGATTATAAAAAGGTGGTCAAGACTGGATGGGGGGTGGGAGGATGTAGTGAGGAGGATGTGGTGGAAGAAGTAATTAGAAGGCTTTCTAATTGCAGAAAAGTATTGAGAGAATGGAGTAAAAAAGCTTTTCCTAATACTAAAAAAGAGATTGAGAGGCTAATGAATATCCTTCTTGATTGTTATAAGGGAGAGTTTTCGGATGAAGTTGCAAAGAAAGTGGTGGATCTTGAGGCTGATATTGAAAGATTATGGCATAAAGAGGAGGTTTACTGGTGGCAAAGGTCACGTGTGGCATGGATTCAGGCTAGAGATAGAAACTCTTGGTTTTTTCATCTATCTACAGTCCAGAGAAGGCAAAAAAATGCAGTATTGAGGATAAAGGAGGAGGGTGGCATTTGGGTTGAGAATGAGAATGAAATTGCTGACTGCTTTATTAACTACTACAAAGGTCTGTTTAAATCCTCAGGTGACAGAAACTTTGAGAATGTGCTGCAATATGTGGATTGTTGTGTTACAGATAATATGAACAGCTGCTTGTTGGCCCCCATAAATAGAGCTGAAGTACAAGCCGCTGTGTTTCAGTTAGGAGGAAATAAAGCCCCTGGTCCTGATGGGTTTAGTGGGAAATTTTATCAAACTTCTTGGGATGTGGTTCAGGAGGAAATATGGAGGATGGTGGTGGGTTTCTTTGAAGGCAGTGGGAATGTTGGAAGGTTGAATGGGACTAATATCACTTTAATCCCAAAGGTGGATCGGCCAGAAGAAGTGAATCAGTTTAGACCTATTGGACTTTGTAATTTTGCTTATAAAGTCATCTCAAAGGTGCTAGCAAATAGATTAAAACCTTGGCTGGATTCTTGTGTGTCAAGAAATCAAGGGGCATTTGTGACTGGAAGGCTAATCCATGATAATGTGATTATAGCACATGAGATATTTCACTATTTGAGGAGGAGGAAAAAGGGGGTGAGAAGTGAGTTTGCAGTAAAGATGGATATGAGTAAAGCCTATGATAGGGTAGAATGGGATTTTGTTGAGAAGATCATATCTAAGTTTGGATTTCACCAGAGATGGGTAGAGCTGATTATGAGGTGCATCACTACTGTGAAACTTAATATTTGTCTCTCAGGAAGGAAGGTTGGAGAGGTAGTCCCAGAAAGAGGGTTGAGACAAGGGGACCCACTTTCACCTTACATCTTTATTCTGGTGGTGGAAGTGCTCTAAAAAATGATTAATAAGAAAATAGAAAGAGGATTGTTGAAAGGGATCAGAATTACAAGGGATTGTCCTGTTTTGTCACATAGCTTCTTTGCTGATGACATGTTGCTGTTCATGAATGCTGAAGAGAGTAATTGTAGGGTTCTAGCTGAGGTGTTGAAGAGTTACTGTGATGCCTCTGGACAGCAAGTAAACTTATCCAAATCTGGGATTGTTTTTTCTAATAACACAACAGCTATAACACGCGACAAGGTTTGCACAATTCTTGGTATTGAAGATATAGAAGAACAAGGCAAATACTTGGGTATCCCAAATATGTGGGGTAAAACAAAGTGTCAAGCCTTAGCATATATCAAGGAAAAAGTTGGAAGGAAGATCAAGGGTTGGAGTAGGAGGCTGTTAACACAATCAGGGAGGGAAGTAATGATAAAATCTGTCATTACTGCAGTGCCCTTGTATCCAATGAGCTGTTTTAAATTCCCTAAGAAGACTTGCAAGGAATTGGATAGGTTGGTTGCTAAGTATTGGTGGAATGGAGGAGAGGAGGGAAGGAAAATCCACTGGAGATCATGGGATATAATGACTGATCCTAAGTCTGAAGGAGGAATGGGTTTTAGGGAATTTGAAATTATTAATAATGCTATGTTAGCAAAAACAGCATGGAGAATTCTACACAATCCTCAGGACCTATGGGTAAAGGTGTTAAAGGGACTATACTTTCCAAATACTCCATTTCTAGATGCTAAGAAAGGTGGAAGGGCTTCATGGGTGTGGGCTAGCATTTTGGAGGGAAGGGACACCTTGGTAGAAGGCCTGTTTTGGAGGGTGGGGTGTGGGGCAGAGGTGAGATTATGGAGGGATAAGTGGATAAAAGGAGTAGAGGGCAATTTAGCACAGTTGGTGGAAGTTCCAGAAGAGAAGAGGGAATGGAGTGTATCAGATATTATACATAATGGGCGATGGGCAGTGGAAAGACTGGAGGGCCTGGTACCGGAGGAGATTCTGCAGAAGATTGAAGAAATTTCTTTGTCTAACGTGCAGAGAAGGGATGAAGCTGTGTGGGTAGGAGCGAATGATGGGGAATATATGGTCAAAAAAGGATACCATGCTGAGAGAAGTAGAAGAAGGGAAAGCAATAGAAGTGCCCATGCCTTGAGGAACTTGCCGAAGGAGGTTTGGAGCCATATGTGGAAAATAAAGGTTTTGCCAAAGATTAACCAATTTCTTTGGAGATGTTTAGTGCAGGCGATACCAGTGAAGGCAAACCTTGCCAAAAGGAAGTGCAGCACCTCGGAGGTATGTCCTATTTGTGATTCTGAAACAGAGACACTTGAACATGCTATTTTTTTGTGTCCTTGGGGTAGAAGTGTATGGTTTGGGTGTAATCTAGCTCTCAGATTTAAGGAAAGGGATATGGAGAGATTTTGGGAATAGTGGGTAAATATGGTGATTAGTAAGAAGGTGTTTGATGATTATCAGTTATCATATTTTGTTTGGGTAATGTGGTTGATATGGAAGGAAAGGAATAGGATGGTGTTTGAGGGTAGGATTCCTGAACCAAAGAGAATTATTAATTTTGTGGGAAGGGCAGTAGCAGAATTCTGGAAAGTAAAAGGTTGGGAAGGTACAGGGTTCATATCTGACATGAGTTTTGGAAAGTATAAGGGTAAGAGAGCTCCACAAATAGGAGGTATCAAAATAAATTGTGATGGTTCTTATACGCCAGAGGTTGCAGCAATTGGGTTAGTATGTAGAGATGAGGAAGGGAATTATATGTGGGGATTTGGAGAAAGAGTGAGGGCTGACTGTGCAGTAATGGTTGAAGTTTTGGCAGTAAGAAAAGCATTGAGTTTACTGCAAGAATTAGATATGGAAAAGGCTATTATTGAAACTGATTGTTCTGCGATTTATTGGTGTTATAATAAATACTCAGCTGAGGGAATTGATTGGAGAGTGAGGTGGGAAATGCAGGATACTATTTCTGCCTTGGATGTATTAAAGGATGTGGAAATTTCCCTGATTACAAGGAAGGGGAATGAGGCAGCAGACTGGATTGCTGTGAGTTGTAGAAAGGATGTGATCCCGGTGGGGTAGGTGGAAACACCATCACGTCCTTTGGCCAAGATCTTGGCTGATGATATCAGTAGTTGGAAGAAAGCCGAGGCAGCAAACTGTGAACCTGCAAGGAAAAACATGAAGAGTGGACTGATAGGAGCTGAGGATGGACGGCTTGATAGAAGTGGAATTGGTTAAACAGCAAGATTCTTACAATAAGAAAGATAGCTAGTTAAATAGGAAGATTCTGATATAGTTGTACTGCTTCTGGTTTAGTTTGTGAGTTAGGTTGTACTCATAGGTTTTTTTGTGAGAATTTAGTTTTGCTTTGGCGATTGGTGTCTGTACTAGCTTTTTGAATATTAATAGAATTGTCTTTTGGCCAAAAAAAAAAAATTCAAATTCCATTTCCATGAGACCAATTGTGGCATGCCAAACTAGCCCTTAGGGTTTGTTTGGCAAGAGGGAAACGGAGTGGAGGAGGAATTTTCATAAGTTAGATTTAGAAAACTTGGAGAAGTGAGATTATAAAATTTTAATAAAGCTATGCTATTGTATGTGTTTGGTATCACTTATTTTTAGACAATAAATTCTTATTACACAAGCCGAGATAAAATTTATTTTACATACTTACCTCGTGTATCGTGAATCACGATTTATAAACACTTATTATCAAAAAATACTATTCCAAACGAGCACGAAATAAAAGAATAAGAAAAATTAATTTAAAATTTTTGATCCCACTTCTCCAATTTTTTAGATCTAATGGGGATTGGCCAAAAAAAAAAAACAAGTGTAACGAGGAATCAGCGGAAAAATGCTCAAACCCTGAAAAAGAACCTTTAACAAAGGGAAATTTTTTGGACAAAAGAAAAAAAGCCTTGCATTGAGCCCAATAGACCTTGGAAAATAATGAAGCTATCGATATCATTGTTTTAATCTCTACTCTTTTCGTTCTAATATATAAAAGTTTTTTAGCTGAATCATGAGATTTTAAAAAATAATCAAATATAATAATTATATAGGAAATTTATTTTTTTTTTAAAAAACATCCCTATTTATGAATGGGTGGGAGAAAGTAATAATGAGAAAAGGATGAAGGAAAATGTAGTAATATAATAATTAATTAATGATAAAATAAAAAAAATGTATTTATTATTGAGATAAATTAAAAAGTGAGTTTATATTTAGAGATAAGCCCATTAAAAAAAAAACCTCTCATATATAAGAACAGAGGGAGTAGTGAGTAGTTACCTCATAAAATCAAATGTCTCAATTTAAAAAAAAAAAAAAAAGAATGATTTAAGTCTACGGCAGTAACAACAACTAGTCTATGCACTTATCTGCGAGTCCAGCCTAATCTGAGTCCTTTAAATTTGATTTACGTGTTTTTTATTTGAAATTTTAATTTTTTTTTTGGTGGAGTTTGTTATGACGCTATTTTCATTTGGTACAGTGTTTTATTTGAAACAAAAATTATTGAAATATATAAAAAAAAAAGGGTAACACATTGAGTTGGGTCTAGTGGAAGGAACAAGTCTCTAAGAATATAATGAATTAAGATTCGAATTCTTATTAAAAGAGATGTCTATATTTAATACCTAACAATACCTTAAACAAGATTATCATGCTCATGCGTAAAAAAAATAATGCTTGTTATTTAAATCGAAATGATTGAGAGGTAGGTGCATTTAAGAGAGGCTCCTACTTGATTTGATTAATCCCTCCTTTATCTAATGACCTATCTCACTTATTTTGATAGTGGCCACAAATATATAAAACCGTGGGATAGAAATATCGTTACAACTAAGAAAGGGACACAAAAATTAAAGAAATATACGTTCACATTTCCTATTTTCACACTTATTTGTTTTCCCTGACTTTCTTTTAATGGCACATTAATAGTTTGCAAAATGCCATACAACATATTCTGGCATTGGCACACACATATGATAGAAGATATAAACTCTAAAATGAGTAGTAAATTATTTTTCAAGTAAAATAAACTTAAATACTTAAATGAGAGATGGAAAAACTCCATACATATTTTTTTTTAATAAAGTAAACCATACATATTCTCACTCCTCATGAAACACTCTAGTCTATATATATAATTATTTCATTTTATCAATTTAAGAGAAATCCACCCGGTTTAACTCGGTAACATGAAAATTCTTCTATGAATAGAAAGTTGCGTGTTTAATTTCGCTTGTAATAAGATACTGTTTGCGCTTGTGCCCCTCCTTCTAATTCAATATATATATAAAGAAAAGAAATCTAAATTCCTTATCAGCTATAAATTTCTTAAATTGTCTGCATTTTTTAACCTGAGCCGAGACACGTACTCTCTTGTTCTCTTTGCTTGATCTGCAAGATTTTGTATAAGGGATAATTAAATTAATATTTGAAGTAGACTTTTAAATATTGCAAGTCGTTGTAGGATATAATATGAAAACAAATTTATTATGCTTCTGGTTCGCATCACATAGCCACCATCACACGAAAAGTCAAAGTTTAACGTGGACTTGACTTTTATGGGCTAGCCGGCCGAGCCATTTCCCTAAAAAATCTTATAAAATAAAAATATATACTGTACCGCAGATCTGATCCACATGAGAAAATTTAAAAAAAAAAAATATGAAACTTTATAATCATAGTAAAGTAAAGTATTATCAAATTCATGAATAAAGCCAAATATTCGTAATCATGGCAAGCCTCGGATTTTTAGAGTTATTTTGTAATGCGATGAAAACATGAAGAATAAGTAGAAATTTACAATTAAATTAAATTATGAAACAGCAGTAAATCAATATGCACACTGGCTTGCACGAGGGGCAACAGTTCGCCCAGAGTTGCAGCAAATTCTCAAGTCTAAAACTCTAAAATGCCAATTTCTTTTAATAACCTTTAGACCACCCAGTTTCGGACAAATTTTTTTTTGAAGATTTTATTATAGGATATTCGAGCAACTGGCTAATTTTAGATTGAGGATTTGGGAGTGAGATGTATTTCTTCAAAAGCATTTTTAAAAAAGAGGAATTCAAACTCGTTCATCCACTATGGGGTCTTCACTGAATCAAGTACCTTATGGTAATGTGTGTTTGGTAAATATCAAAATCATGGTTTGCACAACCCGAGAGAAAACTTCTCTCACATATTTATCTCGTAAGTTGTAAAAGTTATTAAAAAAAGTTAATACTAATCTCCATGAAGTTTTTGTTTTTTGGAGTCCCAAAATATGAATTTATTTTGAAAGAATGGTTTCATTGACGTGATAGAATCCAACATTTTGATTTTTTATTTTCAATTTATCCTCATTGCTCCACTAAAACCAACTACATTTATTACTTCAAATTAGACAAGACAAAGGCGGAGTTGAATGATTTCTGTAGATTTTGTTGTCGTCTTGAATTCACGTTTTTCTTAAGTTTGTATACTTGTGGCGAGAGGGTGCGTGGCAATATTGAGATTTGACATCTGGACCTCTTTTATTTTATTTTTTTTTTGGTAAAGTCATCTGGACCTCTTTTAAGTTTCACTTCAAAAACAAATCTTAAATCGGAAAGGAAGAGAAAATACGGCAGCTGCAGATTTTTAAAAAGGAAAATTTTAATCAGGTCCTGTCCAAGAGAAAAAAAATGAAAAATTGGTTTACAAGGTTGTTTATCGCACTCCTTAAATTATTAATTCACGTCTCCGGAGTTGTTAATAATACCATTTTCTCTTCTTTTTTTTTTTGCAGGACTTAACTATAATTCTCTCTTATTAAAAAGAGCAAGAAAGGCAAAAAGGTGATTTGCTAATTACACGCCCGTGGGAACAGAACTTAATTTAATTCACGGTTAGACTCAAACAAATTACAAATGACCAATCCACATCCTATTTCCCCCACAATATCCAGGAATAAGATGTAATTTTATTCAAATAATAATCATTTAGGAATCTTAAGTGTTCGGAAAGTTTTTCAAAAAATAATTTTGTTTTAAAAGTAACCATAACATAATAATTTTATTTTTTATTATTAAAAATGTTAACAGTTAGCATTATTTTTTTAACGATTAGGATAAATTTATTCCTTTTTTAATACTTTCAGGTTAAAATTATTTTTTGAAAAACTTTCAGTTGCCTAACAGTTATAAGTAATTACCCCGGAGTAAAATTGAAATTTAACCTTAATATTTAACTAAAAAAGAAATTAACAAAAAAAAATCTGAAATTTTTGGGATCGTGTGGGCAGACAATGCCAGTATGCCCCCAACCAAATCTCTTCCTCACTATCGAGAAAACGTGTCAAACAGCAACACTTCTACCTTCTCAACTTGTGGTCCCACACCACGCCGCCGCACGCCGCCGCCTCTCCTCCTCTCTGTCCATTCTCACTCGCCGGAACACCACCGAGCACTCCGGCAGCTCCCCCAGGTCTGCGAACAGCGACTCGTCCTCCTCCCTCATCGGCAGGAACATTGAGGCCACGTCGGTGTCGTCTCCGGTCAGAATTGTGCTCTCCAGAACAGCCGACGACGTCGTTGCCGTCCTCTCCATTTCGCCGAACCACCCGAGCTCGTCGTCGGCCGTGCTCATCATTGACCCGTCCCCGAGCTCCGCGAACTTCTCCTCAGACTCCGGTTCCTGCTCGACCCGGGCAGCGGGGACGGTTTCGGCTGGGACGATCGCTTTGTTGTTGGAGGCGGATTTATGGTGGTGGTGATGATTCCGAGAAGCCGGCCAAGGGTGATTGTGATCGCAAGCGTAGGTCACCACGATCATGGTGGGGTCCACGCGGCTCCTTTCCACTTGTTTTCTTGCCGGGCATCCCTTGGAACTGCTGCATCGATAGTATCCTCTGCCCAATCACGAAGGGAACACAAATTGATTTTACTCTCTTTCCCCTTTGTCATTTTCTGATTAGCCATTCTTATGCTTAAAAAACCACCATGAAAACCTAATGATGAACCCTATTTGCTTCGGCCACACTAGATTCTCTGAGAATTAGGAAAATTAAACACAGCGCAAAATTCCTTATTTTCCACACTAAAAGTGAGATTGGATTTGGAGGTCCTAATAATATTTCCATGTCAACTTGATGATCAAATTGTGGAAATTAAATTAGGTATGAATGTTAGCAAGGAGTGGAAAAAGGTATTACCTGGGGTAAGGGGAACCTTTGATGGGTTTTTGTCCATACTTTCTCCAAGCCCAGGAATCAGATGGCGGAGTATTGCTCTCTCCTTTGAGCCGAGATCCTTCTACTTCCTTGATTGGAATTTGGACTACCCTCTTCTGTATTGCTCGCCTGCTAAAACAATATACCATTTACATTTAATGACACATCTTCAAACATACATAACTCTCTCAAGAACAACTGAAAAACATGGTTGGCTGGTTATTACCCCCTAGTAAATCCCGGTGACATAGATTTTCAACATGGGGTTTATATACATAATGATCAATTGTCTGTTCAGTGTATCGGGTAGTAAGACTAACCTTCTTTTAGGGGAAGACGTAGAAGGGACGAAGCTATCGATATTGAAGACAGCGGAAGGAGGGGACTCTACAGCGTTTTCTTGAGCTATATCAGTGTCATCTTGTTCACTGATATTTAGGCTTCTGTTGTTGAACCTACTGTCCATATCTTTGGAACAATTCTTCAAGCTGGTGATGATGGGGCGAATGATCAGGTAATCTTGACTCTTAGAGATCCCGCTACAAAAGGCACTGTGAGAGATGATGATGATATGATAGATGGAGAAGGTGACTGTTATGGCAAGCTAAAGCATGGAAAAGGGTTTAGCACAGTGATGAAGAAGAAGAGAAGGGAGGAGGTAAGAGAAATAGGGAATACCCTTTAAAACAGGGGCTCCCACGTTGGGACAGATTGGCTGGCTGGTTAAGCTCGCTCTGATCTGGCCTTTGTTTATTAGAGGACGTGCGTTCAAATACCTCATCCTATGGAACTCACGCAAATTTTATATATGCATATATTATATATGTGTGTGAATATGTCATTGGAAAGCAACCTTGAGGTTGCTTAAGCTGTTATTATATTTGAAATTTCCATGAGGATAAGCCCCATTTGATTCGTTTAAGCCTAAGGCCTTCTTGTCATATCTGGGGGATGCTCTGCCAATCAGAATTTACCGAACTTGGTCTTCCATATGTACATTTCTCCGTGCTTCTTTTCTTAACTCAATAGTTTTTATCTGGTTATTAATAAAAATGGTGCATCTAGAAGGCTTGAAAGTTTCATGGCCTATTGTGTATTTTGAACGTAGTTGTCATCACTTGGTGGGGTTAGGCTCAAGTTACCTTTTTGCCCTGAATTATTGATTCCCATTAGGGTTTGACAATTTTGATTAAGAAATTTATTACTACTGTTTCATTATTCATTTGTGTTGTGCCAGGGAAACCTAAACACAACGATAGAAACAAGGAGAAGAAGAGCAAGACAGATCCACCCTTTGTCTAACTCGGAATTCTGTCTAGGCTACTAATTAATCCCTGAAATATATATATGAATTTTTTTCCTTCTTTGTTTTTCAAAAATAATTTAAATTGAATAAGTTTAAAATATTCCCCATTTAACTTGATTGTTGGGTCAACTATTATTTTTTTAAAAAATTATTCTGCCAATAAAATATAGTTAAAATTAAAAATGGGTTAGCCAATAAAATATAGTTAAAATAAAAAATGGGTTAGAGTTAAATTAATGATGTAGATTTACTTGAGGAGTAACATGCGTTGGTGCAGGGAGTCCAAGCTCAACTTTGCTTGCAAAGAAGAACAAATTGAAAATAAAGAGAGGGAAGGAAAAAAAATAAGGAAGATGAGATTTCACTCCTTCTTTCCATGAATAAGGTATTATTAATTTGAATTAATTCACATGCTTGTCTCTTTATTTAACTGTATTCTAGATTGATATCATATGCTTTTGGTGTGTTTGGAAGAGCTTAAATTTGAGAAATAATCCCTTATTACGCAAGCCGAGAAAAAACTCCTCTCACATACTTACTTCGTATACTGTGAATCACGAATTATAAGCACTTATTGCCCAAAAATAAGCTCTTCCAAACGAGCACAAAACCTTCGTCGTTTTCTATCCTCAATGCTAACTTATCCCCTAAGCTTACTTACATTCGATCCCAGTTTATCCTTCCTTCTCATACTTTCAGACACATTAATTATTATCTGCTTTAATGTATAATATTATTTGATGATTTCTATGTTTATATGTCTACAGCTCCAATCTTTATTTCTCTCTATTACTCTAAACTAATTTTCTCTCTGTTACCATTTGAGTATTTCATTGTTTATATGGTCTCTCCATTTTTTTTTGGCTGATTACACCTGTTTTTATCATCGCCTCTTCAATGATATTATATATAGATATTACTTAATTTAATACCATAACACATGAATATAATATATATATATACACACACAGTTACCATACACACAAATTGTGAGTGCTTGTATATATATTTTTATTTTAATATGACCAATTCTTTCAACTTTAAAAGATGTATTACTTAGCAAACACAGACACACACAAAAACTAATCTCTATTTGGCTAAACTATATATTAATGTTAATTTCAGTTTTAGTCAAGTTTTGTTTAGATAAATATAACAGAAATGGGACCCCCCCTTCTGACCTCTCCTACATACTCAAACTTATATACTCCCTCCGATCCTAATTATAAGACAAAGTTGATTTTTTTAGAGAAATTAAGGAAGCCAATTAAACACTTTAGAATATTTATATTTATATTTTTTTCTTCAAACTAATTAATTTGACTAATAAACTGATATATAATCTAAAGATACTAAAAATATAAATACTCTAAAGTGATTTAATTGGCTTCCTTAATTTCTCTAAAAAAATCAACTTTATCTTATAATTAGAACTGGAGGGAGTATGTTTCTTCATTTTTGGAGGCAGCACCATATGTATTCGGTAGCTACATATGATTGCCACTTGAAAAATAATATTCTGACTTAAGATCCACCCTATTACTATTATATCAGAGCAAAAAAAAATAAATAAAAGCAAATAAAAAAATTAAGAAGACTTACTGTGCAATGAATGCAACGGTCACCACCTCAGGATGATTAATTTATAAATTAATAACTTAATTATGAATAATATCATGCATGATCTCATCTTTGTTAGATCTAAATTCTAGAGAGAGAAAGGGTACCTATAAGCTACTCAAATTTTTTTATTGTATAGATTTGTCATGATCTTGCATTTTAAATCCCATTTGTTATTTTTGACCGACTCACTTGTTTCAATACTGAACGACACCGTATCCATCCCTTTACTCAAATATATAAAATGGAGAGGGGTTAACCTTGAATGTGAAAGCCTGAATAAGAAACTATTTTTGTGTCAATTTTCAAAGAAATTAATAAATTCGAAATTTCCTAACACTTGATATTGGTTTAATTAATGAACATGACCACGAGTTGGGTCAAAATAATAATCAATAAGAAACTAGGTTTTTTTTTTTTTTTGGTTTCTTGGGTTTCCAAAGGCGTGAAGCAACGAAACAGTATATCTATATATATAATTTATGTATTGTTTATTTTTTTTTTTGAACTATTTGATTATTATAATTACTGTTGATTCATATCGGAATATTGCCGGCTCAAATGAAAGCAATTTTTCTAATTTGATTTTTTTATCTATAAGATTTAAACCCATAATTTTATTTTGAGGGAAAAAATTCATGACTTTATTTTAAAAAAAGCATCAAGTCCTTTTTTATTTAATAGAGAAATAAGTTTCTTTTTTTAAAAAATAGAGAACTATGTATGATTATCTCCCGCCAGCAGATTTTATATTCCCAAGTTGCTGAATATCCCCTTCCTTACGGCATTTTTCGTGCTACTTATTCTCTGGCCTTAATTATTGCTATTCAACCATAACCTACTTATTTATTCAGACCTAATAACGCAAGTTGGCAGAAGAAAAATATCACCATTATTAGTTTATTAATATTATATTATTATTTCGTATCAATCAATTAATCTCTCTAGACATGACAAGTTATAACATACTTTAATTTTCTTAACATCTTTAAATAAATTCAATGTAAATTACAATATAATACGAATGAATTACACATATGAATAAATATAAGCGCATATAATATAATAAAATTAACAAAAAAGTATTTATTATAACTGCCTCTCTTCTAATAGTAAATTAAGCTTGCATAATAACAATAATATAGTAAACTCTACAGGATCTCATATCTTATTTTGGTAACACGTATAAAGTGGCTGCCTCACTATGAAGAAACATGGCTTCCCTGTTCACATCTATATACTTTAATTATGGCCAAACTTAACCAAGCAACTGGAACTTTTTAGGCACGACAGCCTTATTAAATTAAACGAAGAAAAATTAAATTTAATGGTAGTAATTATGGGCTAAGCATAACGTACATACGATACTGCCGAAAATTAATTCAGCGCTCTATCTTAGTCAAAATGAGAGGGTTATGTATAAGAAATAAGAATATCTCACGTACGGTTCTGGAACGGAGATTCTTTGAATCAAATGACGACCGTAACGGATGTCGGCTCAATCCGAAGGAAATTATGCGGAAGCTTTACAGAATTATTATGAAGCTATGCGACTGGAAATTGATCCCTATGATCAAAGTTATATACTTTATGACATAGGCCTTATTCACACAAGTAACGGAGAACATACGAAAGCTTTGGAAAAGAAATAAGGAAATTAATCTACAGGGATTGGGAATTAGAGATTTCCCATAGCCACCGAGAAGCCATTATGTGTGCTGATATTTTGACAAAGAGGGCACTCGATTCGAACAATAATTTGTCATTTTTGGACCGTCCCCCAGATTTTTGTTTGATCCAAACGTTGGCGAATCTCAGCTAACCATTGGGTCTCATTTGTGTTTCTTTGTAACTAGAACTACTGTGTCGGCCGTCGTGGCCTCAAGAGTTTAACCTCTTATCATCACAATTCCAAAAAAAAAAAAAAGAATAGCTGGCTGTATTTGATGAAACATTATCAAATATGCTTAAAGTAGTCAAACAATATAATGAAATCCCCAATATATATAACTCATCATCATCCTCTCGTCGGACTAGTTTCAGGAATTTTGGTATATAGCATTATATATAGCAATTTATGAGCCAATGACGATAAAATGGGCTAGATGGCTCTTTTTTGAAAAGAAGGGAAGAAATTAATTGTAAGTCTCATACATTACATGTCATAAAATCTTAAATTGACAATATTATCTATGACTTAATAATACGGCTTTTCTGTTATAAATATAACTGAAGTATCTTACAGATGATTCCCCCGGTGATAATTTTATTCGTGTTGCAGTATTAAGTATATGGCGATGCAGAATAATAGTGTGGGTGAAAATTGTTTCCAAATAAAAAAAAAATTCAGATACATAAAATTAAAAACATCGTAGTGTTAAAACATAAAATGTAGAGTGGAGTGCTTTTAATCACAATTCAAAAATATGATAAATGATCAAGTGAAAAAGACAAGAAAAAAACTTCAAAATTGTAAAATTTTAAATCAGGTTTGATACTAAAAATTGATAAGAGAATGAAAAAACTTGATAAGTAGTTCATAATCCATTTTTTAAGAAATACCTTATTTAACAATATTCAAATTCAAAATTCTTTTTCTATTTTTTTTCCAATGATCAACATGTTTTGATCATAGAGGAATGGACTTTAACTGCTTAAATATGAAATCTTGCGTTAGAATTCATGTGATATGGGGAGAGTTACCCCAATCAATTTTAAATATTTAATAGTCAAATAATCATGTTAGAAAAACAAAGAAAGAAACACTAAGAAATAAATATTATGATATTTGAAGGGGTTTGAAGTTTGAACAGGGGAAGGGGACCACGTGCCTTTTTTCAAGGATAAATGATATTTTGGTCTTTCGTAAGAAAATTATTAATAATTTGATCCCTATTTTTATAAAATTAAAAGTTGTTAATAAATATAGTATATCACCTTGCGTTGTTTTTTCCATTTTCCTTGGATTTTGTTTGGTTTTGACAATATTTTTTACTTGATTAAGAGTATTCTCAAGCCATTTTGGATTTGAGAATAATTCCTTTAGAGACTTGCAGCACAAAAAGTTTTCATGCTTCCTAATAAGTATGATCGTCAGGATTTGAACATGTGTTCTACTTCTTACAAAAGTGAGGTTGCTTCACATTTCAACCAATAAGCTATTATATAGGGTTAAAGGTCATTTTTGTCTTGGAAGTATTCATTTGGTGCCAATTTTACTTCGGAAGTTTTTCAAGAGCCAAATTTGCTCTAGAAGTGTCAAATTTAGAGCAATTTTGCCCTAGCATTAGTTGACTGTTAGTCGGGCAAATTTGCTCCAAATTTGACACTTCCGGAACAAAATTGCACCTCAACCCAATGACTGTTAGTCAGGCACATCGGACACCACGTGACGTGTTGTGTTCTTCCAGCCGTTGAACCCTACCTTTGGCTGAGCCGATTCCAAGGTGGGCAGGTTGTTAAATATAAAAGAAAACTCTTCTAGAGGTCCCTGCCGACGTCTCCGGACTCACTAACATTGCTGTCAGCTGTCACGTCCCAGTTCAGGAATTTTAACCTAATTCCCTTTCAAAGTACGCGTGCTGTACGCTATCAGACGAGCTTCTCCCACCTCTTAGGATCGACTAACCCATATGCAAGTACTCATTTGAATATTTGCTACTACCACCAAGATCTACCGCCGCTCCGCCTGGGCTTGCGCCCCAGGTTTTGCAGCGACCGTCGCGCCCTCCTACTCATTAAGGCCTGGTACTTGCCCTGACGGCTGCTCAGCTTGGGCTCGCGCCCCAGGTTGTGCAATGATTGTTGCGCCCTTTTACTCATCAAGGCCTGCACTTGCCCTAACGGCAAGGTATAAGTCGCACACTTTAGCGCCCAGGCTGAGCGGGGGTCAATGCAGATCTTAGTGGTAGTAGCAAATATTAAAATGAGAACTTTGAAGGCCGAAGATGGGAAAAGTTCCATGTGAACGGTACTTGCACATGGGTTAGTGGATCCTAAGAGACGGGGAAAGCCAATCTGATAGCGTGCGGCACACGTACTTCGAAAGGGAATCGGGTTAAAATTCTTGAACCGGGACGTGGCAGCTGATAGCAACATTAGTGAGTCTAGAGACGTCGGCAGGGACCTCGGTAAGAGTTCTCTTTTCTGTTTAACAGCTTACCCACCCTGGAAACGGCTCAGCCGGAGGTAGAGTCCAACAGCTAGAAGAACATAGCACATGTCGCGTGGTGTTCGATGCGCCCAACTAACGGTCATTGGGTTAAGGTGCAATTTTGTCTTGGAAGTGTCAAATTTGAAGTAAATTTGCCCCGGCTAATGGTCAACTGATACAAGGGCAAAATCACTCCAAATTTGACACTTCCAAGGCAAAATTGGCCCTCAAAAAACTTCCGGAGGCAAAATTGCCACCAAGTGAATACTTCCAGGGCAAAAATGACTTTTAACCCTTTTATATAAGGCAACATTTTTTTTATGAGGCAACTTTTTTGTCAATGTAGAAATATGCAAATATGTGGGATACTTTTAAAATGGCTTGTGCTTGATTGCGATTTTGTTGTCATTGGCTACATGTCTGTTTGGATTAGCGATGGATAATCACGATCGTAATTTGTATAAATGACATTGGTTAAAAGTGTTGTTAGTCAATCGTGGTCAATCGTAATTTCTATTTGGATATTTTTTTTTACAAGTGGCTTTAAGAATTATGATTATGTTTGGATTTCATTTATTAAAAACACTTGTAAATGTATACTTACCAAAAGGATATGAATTTTATAAAGTTATATTCAATAAAGGAAATAAATACAATTGAAAGTAAAATCAAAACAAGGTACATAAAATTATACAAGGTGTATAATAACAAAGTAAAATCGGTATAAAACTTCATAACAAGGTGTAGATACAATCAAAAGAAAAATTGTACATGTTGGAGTATGTTTCAGAGAGCATATTATGGGATTGATCATTATCACGGGATTTAATATCTAGATAGAAAAATAAATTGATAAATATGATAGCTAATTGTTTTACTAGGATTGTGCCAGATTATATAACGAAATTTATTTCTTCAATAAAGCTATTTACATTTTTTTAATTATATTTAATAATAATGATAATTAAATATTTAATAATTACTATTAAACATGTTTTAATAAATGACATGAATATTCAAAATATTATTTTTTTATAATTGATATTATTTAAAATAATTTAAAATTTCATGTTAAGTAATGGGCAAAACAATATTTAAAATAACATTATTTGAACTATTTTAATTGAGAAATAATAGATAAGATATGTGTAGAGAATATTTAGAGAGAATTTTGGAGGAGGGATGAAATTTCATCGGGAATTTCCTATCTCATAAACAAATCCCTTGTCACTTATGCTCAATTAGGGGTGTTTAAATCTCGGGACGAGATCGGGATCACCCATTCCCGGTTCCCGTCCCGGGGGTAGCCGGGACTGGGATGTCATTCCCGGTCCAGGGAAATTCCCAGGACAACTAGGACCAGGAAATCCCGGGACCGGGATTGAGAATTTCTGGTTTTAATAATATAATTATATTAGTTAAATTTTTTATAATATAGTGTTTAAAGTGATTATTTAACACCTAATAATATCATAAAAATCACACAAATTGAGCTAGAATTGAAGAATAATATATTATTATCACATTCATTATTTTTGTTATTATCTTTATATATTATATAGTTAGGATTTGTATCACGATATATACGATTTAACTCTAACTAAATATGTGATATACATTTTATCAAATGATAACTTAATTTATGAGGTAAAAAATACAAAAATAAAATAATAACTTATTTTTTAAGGGAAAAAAAAGGGACCGGGAATTCCCAGGATCACAAGGTGTGATCCCGGTCTCGCCCGGGATGGGAAATTCCCGGGATAAAACATCCGGGACCGGGATATTTTGAACACTCCTATGCTCAATGTACGGTTGAAGAGTAGAATCACGATTCATCGGGAGTTTTTAAACCCAAACAAGATAAACAGGTTTTATAGGGTGTGTTTGGAACAGCGATGGTCAATTGGGCTTGTTATGATATCACTTTTGATAAAAGCTAAATTATGTAATGTGATTTGTGTTTGGATTGGCGATTGTCAATTGGGCTTTTGCAAAAATGAAAAAAATGGTGTGTTTGGAACAACGATTGTCAATTGGGCTTTTGTGATAATGATAAAAGAGAAATGTAATTAAAAATTATACGAAATTTATAATAGTTTAAGTTGGGAAATTAGACAATTAAAAAATGCATAATCTAATTAGAAAAATATTACATAACCAATTGTATCACATGTGCCGTACAATTTGATTTCTAATTGAGTCACGAATTTGAATCATTTCAGAGGAAGATCGCCTGCCATAATTTGTCGTGGAAGATTGTTCAGCTACACTATTATTTTCCACATCAACAAGATTCCCAGCTTCACCTTGGCGAAATACTACGTCTGCAATATCATTTCGCCTAATGAAATTATGAAGGGCCATTGTTGCACAAACAATGCGGACTTGTGTCTGATAGCTATACTTGCGCATGTTTTGCAACAATTGAAATCGATTCTTCCACACTCCAAAAGTCCTTTCAATTGTAGACCTTAAACTAGAATGATAATAATTAAAGGTCTCATTAGCGTTTCTAAATCCGGGTTGGCGGCTAAATTCTGGAAGATGGTAACGCTCACGTCTGTAAGGACCAAGGTACCCAAGTTGTGTCGGATAACCAGCGTCAACCAAATAATATTTTCCTAATAAAAGTTTAAATCAATCCAAACTATTAGATTCATTAAAGTGTAAAATGAAAGTAATTGAATAGAAGGTGACGGAGTAATACCTGCAGGTGGATGAGGGAAGTTATAAGATGGATTAGAAACAGCAGATTCGAAGACACGAGCATCATGTGCAGTACCTTCCCAGCCCGCCATAACAAACGTAAAGCACATGTCCCAATCACATACAGCCATTACATTCTGTGTTGGATATCCCTTCCTTCCGATATATCTCTCACGGTTCGCACCAGTGATCACACACTTAATGTGGGTTCCATCTATTGCTCCAATAGCATCTTGGAAGAATGGATAATAACGGCGATCTTCTTTTATTTTGGGGTGGCATACACTGAATTCGGGATCAGACGGTCTGATATTTTCCCCCGCTAGACTAAAGCAAGCATCTAATACATTGTGCAAATGCCTACTGACCGTTTCCCCTGAATGTTGAAAGAGCTCTTGAACCACCCTATTGCCTACTCCATGGCCAACGGTGAGCAAGAACATGGCAACCATTTCCTCGATCCCAATGTTCGTTGAAATCTGTAAGCCATGTTCGACCAATTTATGACACAAGCTATAAAAGACATGTTTTTCCACTCTAAACATGTCATGACAGCGTGAGCCATGTGTTGCAATACCTCTTGCACCCAGTCATGACCAGTGCGTGTACTTGTTTTTCGCGGTTCTTTACACATAAAAGGCATCCAATATGCACAGATCAACGCAGCCAATTGCTCATACTCATCTACTTCATTATTTATAAGATCTATAAGTCGAGACTGGTCATCTTCCTCCACCATGTCAGGTAAGTCTTGATTACTCGAACTTGCCATTGATTATTTATGTACCCTGAGTGTGATTAAAAATTCAAGTATGAGTAATTGAATGAAAAAACTCCTAATAAGACAGAGTGACACAAAGCATAATGTCATAAACTCCTAATAGCATATAATAACTGGCATAACGTAGTTTACACAAAGCATAATGTCATAAACTCCTAATAGCATATAATAACTGGCATAACGTAGTTTACACAAAGCATAATGTCATGAATTCAAATAAAACATAGTTTAGGTACATCTACGATTCATAAATCATAAACTCCAACCACTCCACCACAAACTCCATGTTTCGTTTACAGAGTGACATGAAAGTCTCCCGATGAGTCTTATTCTCAATTAGCTTGATATAGCGATTACGAAAGCTCTTATCACGTATTACTTCCTCAATGCCAAGCAGTTCACTCATAGCAGAATCGACACTAACATCGTTCATTGCATCTAATGTTGCCGTTCTGTCCTTGGATGCATTTGCCATCACACTAATTGCATCAGCGATTTGTCTTGAAGCTGACATTTTCTGCTTCTTTCTCTTCCCAGACCCTTCACCCATCTTCCGCTTACCCCGACTTCCCTCCTCAGTATCACCATTTGATGGCGTGCTTGTTGTTAACCCAATGCTTGCTAGCTCATCCGTCACTCCGGTACTAGGCACGGGGTTAGCACCAAACATGTCATCTTCACTATCCCCTGAGCCTTCCTCTTCATCCATAGTGGGTCGATACACATCCTCCTCCTCATCCTCCTGCTGTGTCTGAGGCTGTGGGACAGAGGGTACAACTACATCTTCGCCGCTTGCCATCGCATCCTTGAAGATTATTCTTAATTCATTCTCGAACTTAAGGCCTGTGTGCCTAAACTTTCTATATGCTGGCTTCTCCTGTATGCAAACCATTTAAAGATGTAAGTTACCACTAGTTTAAAATCGCATCCTTGAGAAGTCAGTGGCAAACCGTTTAAAATCGAAAGGTATAAGTTACCTGTAGTTTTCACTGCCACCACTCATTTGTTGCCGTTACTTTTTTCGTCACAGGGTCTATGCCCACCCCAGTCTCTTTGATTAAAGAATCCCAAGTCTTGAAATCCTTTTTCAGGATATCTAACCTATTCTTCAATTTCTTTCTGTCATAATCTTTCCCAGTCTTCGCATTAAACGTAAAGACAATAATTCCCCACGCTTTCTTTGAAAATGACTGCCCTCGGCGTTCTTTTTTGTATACTTGCTCAACGCAGGCATTGACGAAAATCTCCGTTGTTTCATCATCCCAAACAGCTTTATCCATATTTTTATACCACTATTTCAACACTATTTCCACCGCAAACAAATGAAAATTTCAAACAACTATTGCAGCAAATTACAGTAGGCATTACAAACAGAGAAGAATAAATGCTTGATTGAAGCTAATATGACGGCTAAAATCACGTCTTCAATAAGAATTAATATGAAGGCTAAACTTTAATAAGAATTAATATGAAGGCTAAAACATAGCTTTCATAATAAGAATTAATATGAAGGCTAAAACACAACGTGTTTAATAAGAATTAATATGAAGGCTAAGTGTGCAGGGGCACATAAAAAGAAAAGAGTGGAATAACATCTTGAGCACAGTAACACATGTACGAATACTCTTATGGTATAAGAGAACAGATTTCAGAAGAAAATTACATAAAACATCAGAATGAGACATTCATCATATCTAGTATACAAAGTGTGTTGGTGAAACAATATCAGAAAACATAGTAAAATTCAATGTCCTAGTAACATGGGGATATATAGATTCACAGAACCATCGATAACAATCAAAAGGACAGGGCACTGATAGATTTTAGGCATCAAATAGTTGCCTTCAAGCGATTCTGTTAGGATTTGGATTTCTTCTGAACATTTAGGATAGTAAATGATCTAGAATCAGAATCTGGAATCCTAGATAGACAAAACAACATCATACATAATAACTTCTCGACACCTATGACTCATACATAATAACCTCTCCTTCAACTTAATTCTGTATCACACGTTTCTTTCTTCTAGAGTAAACCAGAAGAGGTTGTGACTTCTGCTCTGGTACTCTAACAGATTCATGCATATAGTTAAAATAACAGAGTACAGATGGACCGAAACTGGTCCGCCCTTCCTCATGTTTGTCTGGTTTGTAGAATAGGAAATAAAAAACATCGAAAATCGATTTTCAACGAGAATGAAACAACTCCACACATTGACTACAGAAAGAACTGATAATAGTAAACCAACAACAAATTTCAGAAATCAAACTCGTTTCATTGCATCAGTCCAAAAAAAAAACAAACTTGTTTCATTGCAAGGAAATGATCGAATGCTACACAGAGAAGATGTGAGTGAGCGTTGGAGGGGGAAAGATTCAGAATTTGGCAAAGAAACCCAGAAATCAACTTTCAAAATCGGCAATATCATTATATCTCTCATTCCCTCTGTTCCCTCTGTTCGCATGTCTTCCCTCAAAATCGGCAATATCATTAACAGAAGAAGCTAAACAACGCAGTCAAGCAGCAGATCACATCGACAAACCAGATCGACGAGAGGGACAGATGAAGGGAAATGAAACAAGATGAAGGTTAAATCAAGTTTCAAACCTCAGCAGCCAAACAGATCCACACCGATGGACAAGATCCACAGCCACAGCACCTTGAACTGGAGATGACTTCAACGCCAGCCAAGCTCAAACAGATCACCGCCACCAGATCAGCCAAGCCCGACGAAAACCACCGAGAAACTCACTGGCCGAGAGAAATGGAAGCTATTCGGACCTTCTATGCTGCAGCCGATAACCACCGAGAGGAAGACCTACACCCGAGAGTAGGAAGAACACCGACACCACGCCGGAAAATGGGACACCGCAATTCTGACCTTCTCGAGCTGCAGCCGCCGCCGCGAGTTGGAGTGGTTCGTCGTGTTCCAAATGAAGAAAGGGAGTATCCAATGCTATAACGATGAGAGAGAGAAGGAGAGCATCAGGGGGTTAGGTAACGAATTTAAAACACATTAAATGCATTTAACGGATATATCTGATCATCGAGCTTTTGATTAAAGCTCAAGTGGACAAAAGCTCAAATGGACAGCTTGTTCCAATCGTATATATTTTATCACAAGCCCAACATCACATTTGATCAACCAAACATGTAAAAAAAAATCACAACTATTAGTTGGGCTTTTACATGTTCAATTGGGCTTAAGGGTGGCTAAATGCTGCCCCCAAACACACACATAATCACTTATTTGAGCTCAATTAGGCATATCAAGCTCCCACAGCTTAAAGAAACTGCCACTACGTTTTTCATTCCTGTAAATTCTAGAGCGATGGCCAACAAGTCGTAAGGAATTAAAGCCTCAATAATTACCCCCTTTATTATTTTTATAAAAACCAAAAATTTGAATTGTCTTAGTCCTTTTCATAAGAGCTTGATCAGAGTTATTTGAACATTTAATAAGTTTTTTTTTACCTCTTATTAATTATATGTATTATATTATTTAAAAGGTTGGCGATACTTATTTACTTTATTTCTCTCTCTTGCTTATTCTCATGAATAAAGGCATGCTTAAAAAAAAAAGTTAGTTTTAGATGTACTTATTTTTTTGTTTAACTAATTTTAACCGCTTTCTTAAACCATATAATTTAGTTATCAGGTTTTTATAAATAAAAACTGTGGGAGTACTTGACAAGATCCTAATTTCATCCTCAATCTTTATGTTTTTTACTTTATTGTAATCGGCTCAATTTTTCATCACGCATGCATAACTAAAGAGCAGCTCAGATTTACAAGATGATTCTATTCACACTACTCTGGAATTTGGAAGATGATTCTCTTCTACGTTCTTTCTTAAAAGTGATTTTTATGTACGGATGGCCCACACAAAGTATACTCTCTTCACTGCCAAGTAATTGGGCCTCATTCTATATGTAATACTACAGAGGCCGCATCCACGGGCCCTTTAGCTTCTCTAGGGCCTAGGCGATGTTTGGTTTGGCCACCACCGTGGAAAAGGACCCTCCCGCCAAATAATGCGTATACTCACTCTTGTTTTTAATATAAAATTTTTTTATTTAATTTGATTAGATTAAATAAGTAAATTAAGATAGTTAATATGACATATATTTTTTAAAATATTTGACTCATTTTTTTTAATTTCTTCATTTCTTCCTCTCTTTTATTCTTACTGGGGGAACATCAAGATAGGTAAATTAAAAAAAAATTGAGAAACACAATAAATGTATTTTATATTTTAAACGAAGATAAACTCCTTTGAGATAAGTACAAGTTTTATATCAGTGGGAGTTGTATATAGGGGCGCGCCCACGCAGAGTTATACACTCTGTGCATTATTTTGGTTTTTTTTGAATGAGAAACTGGATATCATTAATCCACTAAGGACCAATTACAAGAAAAACAGCAAAGCCAAATCAACCTTCATCAACGACCGCCTCACTAAAGAAAGGTGGTTCGTGATCAAGGAGTACAAAAGTATCGTTAATAGTATGAGCCATCTTGGCTAAATGATCAGCTAATAAATTATGCTCTCTAGGAATATGACATAGAAGAACTTGTCAAGTCCTAAATAACCAGAGTCTTGCATCATCAACGACATCCTTGTATGGGTAGGAGCTTTCACAACCCCGAGTGAGAAGATTAATGGCTTCAAGGCAGTCAGTACGGACCAAGACCCTAGTGAAACTGTGATTCCAGCATAGTTGAAGACCTTGTATGATTGCAATGATCTCCGCAACAACAGGAGGTACTCTAGTAAGCTTGCTAATGTAACCCCGGATCCAATTCCCATTTTCATCCTTGATGACACCGGCGCAACCACTCTGGCCTGTTTGAAGGACTGAGCCATCAGTTTCCAAGGTGATGAAACCTGGTTGACTTTGATTGCCTCCCTCTCCTGCGATCGAGTGATTGGAATAAAACTGACAGTTGGAGGATAATTCCATATCCCAGCAGGCACGGAAGAAACTGGCTTGAGCGTTGTGGCAGACGGTCTCAGAGTCCTCACCAAATAGCTTCCTGCAACGAGCCACCCAAATGTCCCAGCACACATATCCGAATAGAGTAGCCCAATTTAATTTCTTGGTGAAGTTCCTGCCGCCTTCGTGATTCAGATTCCAATTGATCCACTCCCTTCCCTGCAAAGTTGAAAAGATATTCCACATGTCTGGTTTGACTATCGAAATCCATCGCTCCCGAGCATTCGAACAATCTCTTAGGAGATGCATGATATCTTCCTCCTGAGGGCACCCAAACGGACAGCTGCCTTGCTCAATTAAGCCTCTTCGAACTCTAAGTTGTGCCGTATGGACTCTACCGTGAGCAACGAGCCACATAAAAGACTTTATCTTTTCTAGAACCGGCCACCGCCATAACTTCCTCCAAAACACATCATCTGAAATATTGGAACCTGCAAAAAGAAAGTGATAGGCAGAGCTAACAGAAAAAGAACCATCAGAAGAGGGTTTCCAGAAAAACTTATCTTCTCCTCTGTCTGAGCAAGGAGGCTGAGCGCGGAGGATCCGCTCAATAATATGTTGTTGGAACCATATTCCCAGCTTAGCGGAATCCCAAACACCCCCAGGCAGCACATAATCCTGAACCTTTTCAGCACCATTAACAGCACCCTCAAATCCAGGAATTAACTCGATCAGTGGTCTATTTATTTCAGACCAATTATCATACCAGAAAGAGGTGGTAGCCCCATTCCTGACCTGAACTCCTACACCTTGCTTAAATTTGTCCCAAACACTACAAACACCTTTCCAGGTAAAGGAAGAATTCCTATGATATATTGGCCCAATTGCCTGATCCCAGCGGTATTTAGCTTTGAGAACCCTAACCCATAGAGTATCCTTGTTATTAAGCAACATCCAGCAAAGTTTCATGATAAAGGCCTCATTTTGCTTGCGCATGTCACGGATCCCAAGACCGCCCTTATCCTTATCTTTAGTAATATTATCCCAGGAAATGAGATGGAGCTTCTTCCGGTCCTCATTGTCACCCCATAAAAAATCTCTACTCTTTTTCTCAAGATCTCGCAGAACACCTTTAGGAAGCAGCATTGTCTGCATATGATAAGAAGGCAATGAGGATAAAACGGCTTTGATAAGAGTGACCCTCCCCGCAAGATTTAAGCAGCCCCGCTTCCAACCAGAAAGCCTTTTATGAGTTTTTTCTAAGAGGGGGGCAAACGTAAGCTTGGTTACTCTTTTGTGAAGTAATGGAATCCCAAGATATTTACCAAGGTCCCCAGTCAAACGAACCCCCATACTTCTGCTAAGGCTAATCGCTCTAGAACCATGCACATTCTTTGAGAAACACACTCTGGTCTTGTCTTTATTCATTCTCTGCCCAGAAACATCACAGAAATCTTGAATGCACCGGAGCATTTCCTCGGCCTGATTTTCAGAGGCCTCACCGAAGAGGATGAGATCATCAGCAAAGAACAGGTGAGAGATATTTGGTCCATTTCTGTTGAGACGAATTGGTTTCCAAGAGCCATCATTAACAGCATCCCTAATTAGATGATTGAGCCTTTCCATGCATAAGGTGAAGATGTAGGGGGAGAGGGGATCTCCCTGTCTAATACCCCGAGAAGCCCCAAAAGTAGGGGAGGCGTTACCATTCCAAAGAACCTGGAAGGATGGACTTGAGATACATGTCATAATGAGATCACGAATTTGGCCTTCAATACCAACAGCTCTCAAAGTGTCTTCTATGAAGGGCCATTCAAGCCGATCAAAGGCCTTTTCAAGATCCACCTTAACTGCCATCCACCCCTTTCTACCAGTCTTAGACCTCATGGAATGAATGATCTCTTGAGTAACAATAATGTTATCACTGCTCTGCCGGCCAGCAATAAAACTGCATTGGTGGTCACCCACAAGTTTACCCATAATGTCCCGAAGACGGCTACTAAGGATCTTGGTGATGATTTTGTAGCTGACGTTGCAAAGGGAGATAGGTCTGAAATCCGTAATCAACTCCGGGTTGTCCTTTTTGGGAATAAGGACAACATTGGTATTATTAATAGCTTTCACCCTGTGCGGATTTCTAAATGCTTCAGAAACTAATTCGACGATATGCTCTCCAAGAATCGACCAGTATTCCTGATAAAAAATTGCTTGGATCCCATCAGGACCTGGAGCCTTAAAAGCACCCAGGGCAAAGGTAGCAGACTTGATTTCTGAATCTGTCACTGTCGCATGAATTTTATCGTATTCAAAGGCATTCAAAATAGGGAAGTGAGTTTGAGTAACTATCGGATTGGAAAGAGGATTCTCACTGCAGAAGAGGTAGGTATAGTAATTGGTAGCAATCTGCTTCAATTCATGTTGGTCAAAAGTCCAAGAGCCATCATTTCTTCTAAGACCTTCAATCCTGTTTTTTCGTCTGTGAGTAACAGCAGCAGTGTGAAAGAACTTGCTGTTTTTATCACCCCATTTCAGCCAATTGCAACGAGATTTCTGGTACCATAAGAGCTCCTCTTGGGCTATAACTTTCGAGTATTCCTTCCATAACTCATTTTCAGATTGGATGAGATGTTGACTATCACGCCTTGATCTTGCTCTCCCAATACCTTCAATTCTATTCAATATAGCTCTTTTTTTATTATTCAGGTTCTGTTCCATTACATTCACTCAGTTTAAATTCACTTTCTTTTTATACTAATTAAAATAGAATGATTCGTTATTTTACTACTTTGTATTTGATGCTTCAGTTTTTAAAGTCGATTAGCATTTTGCAGAATTATTCCGGCACAAAAAAAAAAAGAGGATATTAATACAGTTAGTATACCATTACCATGGTTTGTGTTTGTTGGGGGAGTTCCTGCACTTTTTTTAATTTTGTTTTTGGGCACTGTAAAAAGTAAAAACATTCCATTGTGAACATGACAAGCAAGTACACATTCAGCTAAATCTTGTCAACCAACCTCTTACGTATACATGAGTTTCCATACTTTTAATAGTTATAAAGAACTGTTTTTTTTAAAATTAATAATAGGGATAAAAAGGATACTCTCGTTTTCTTCAAGATCTAATATTTCGTAAATTGCAGAAAATATAAATGCGGTTCAAAATAGTGAAATACCATCATTTTACTTTTTCAGTAAGCCAACATTTTCATCAATGAGAATAATGAACACACGTTACATTGATATGCAACCTAAACGGATTACTTTTACTGATTTCCCGTAGCGGAAGGCATTGAGAATCCCTCAACTAAACAAGTTCGATGCTTACCTCATTGTGTAATATAGAAGAGGAAATGGAAATTGGTATAAACTAGACTTAGATGCATCAACATATTGAACAAATACAGTACATTGTAATTGCAGATTCCAACTACAGTTCTTCTGAAACCTTTGATTAGTTGTTTTCCCCGATCTGCTTTCCGATGGCTCTAAGAAGCGTTTCAGCAACATTTCTGGTATCCACAGCTTGGTCTTCTGCTACAACAATGGCTTCCATCGAAAAACCCTCAATGCACGAAACTCTGGCTTGCTCCACATTGAGACCCTTCTCTTCAAGGGCCTCCAAGATAGCGACCAGCTTGTCTCCTCCTTTCTCGCAGGTTAGCTTCGTCGCAAAGGTTCCTTCTGCTACCTTCTCTACTTTCACATTCTGTTCATTTTCATGAAAATACAGTAAGAAACATGTTGTGAATTTGTGATTTCTTGGGCGCTCATTTCTATGCTCGCCATGTGTTTGATATTGATCCCTGAGGGGAAAAAAAGAGCGGGTGGGGGAGATGAATAGTTGAGTGAACCTTGTGCTCTTGAACATGCCTCAGAAGGTTTTGATATTCTTTTCTTGCTGCTATGAGGTTGTCATACTCTCTTTTGATTGTTTCCAACATGATTTTTAGCCTGTATATTTGCAGAACAGTGCTTTTGGTAATGAAGCTTCTCTTGGCCTTCAAAACATATCAGCAATAATAACAACTTTAGTACATACATCAAAATGACTTAAACCCTGATAAAAATGTGAAAGAAATTGAGTTTCATTGGTTTACAGAATTGGAGTTGATGTGAGTTCGCAGAATGTGAAGTTTTCTGCGCAGTGACATCCTTTTCTGCTCCCTGCAACCCATCTCCTCTGTTTTTGCTCTGCCTTTCTGGTTTCTACCTCTTCCTCTCTTGTGAATGTTGTATTGTATGAGCGAGAGAGTACAAGGCTCTCGCTGGGCTTTTATAGTCGGTGAACTGAGTCTTGTTAAATTCAGACACGCATTGCCATAAAAACGTACTCACTATTTATTTTATTTTATTTTATTTTTTGGTGGGGTAATATATCCACTATCTTTTGTCTTATATAAAATTGCAAGTGGAAAACAAAATTGAAAATACTATCAGATTTTTTTTTTCCTTGCGTGTTTAGTGATGTCATCTTTTCAAATGATCTATATATGCTCAAAATAACCCATTTTTTTTCACATTTGATCTTATTTAAGGCATGTCATTCTTCACATCAAAACTTAAAAAATGTCCAAAAAAAATATTCCTAGCAAACATGATGTGTGTAGATTAGTTTTAGTTCTCATTGATGTACTACTTGAAATGTGGTGCATTATCGTCAATACAGGAAGGCACTGCACCACCCCGTGATCTAATATAATGATGAAAGAAAGAATGAAGATAAAAGCTTCCCACCATTTGTTTTAAGTTCAATTTGAATCTAAATTTTCCAAGTCACAGATGGTGGTTTCAGGTGGAAATGTGTAATATCTCAACTCTCAAGTCACATGAAGGACTGTGATTGTTTGATTTCAAATGACATCCCTTTTTTAGAACCTAGTAATTCAAATAAGAGGGAGGTCATGTGAAGCATACTATGCTTCTGAATAAGGTAAAAGTAGAATTTGTTACAAGAAGCCAAAAGGGATTGATTGGGTAAGGGGAATCACAGGAGGTAAACAGGTAGAGGCATGCCATAATTCCAAGGAGAAGGAAAAAGATGGATGATGCATAGTTGTCATATTCATCATGAGACTTTTAAAAAACTTAAAACTTGTGCATGGGAAAGGATGTGGGAGTGAACCAGTGGGCAATAGGAAAGGATAGTCTCAATCAGAAAAGGAACAAAAATATTATCAATGTCTGCCAATGAGACATATACGTACAGTACATGCACATCAGTCTCTTCCCTCTTCACGGGACTCTGTTTCACTTTCGTTTCGTTTAGCTTTGTCTGCCTCTTCCATGCCCCAAAAACCTTCACTAGCTAGTGGCCATAGCTGTGTCACATGCTCTGACACCACCACTGTTTTATTCTCTACCTTTCCTTTTCAAATTCTGGATTATCTGACTCCCCTGGCTCCACCCATACTTCAATCAATTCCTAAAGTGATGTTAATTATCGGAACCCCACTTTGATCATGTTCATCAATACAATTGTATATTCTGTCTTGTTTAAAGAAGGGAAAATTACACTCAATTTCCGGGGAATGCAAAATACGAATAAATGATTTCAGGAAATGTCTAAATTACTGTTAAGTCTCATGGGACTATCTTGTAATAAATTGTAGTTGGCAAAAGTCTAAAATACCCCTGTCAGATAAATAGAGAGAGGGATGGAAAAATGCTGTCAAATTCAGAAGGGAACAACTCTGGTATTGGCGCAAAAAACAAAAATGAAGATCATCATCCAAGGTTGAAGAATAAGGTATGAAATTTATGCCAACATATCTCTTATCTTCATTATTTCATTTGATTTATGTTTTCTGTTGAGTGGGTAAACATATTTTTAGATTTTCTTGGTTCATCTTCGTTTTGGGCGAAAACAGATTTTTAGGTTTCCTTGATTCATATTCATTTGATTCATGCAACAGACATGCTTTAGTTGTGTTTCAATATGTTTGGGTATAGTTTAATATGCTCTGTTTTTGTTGTCAGTATGCTCTATTTTCGGGTTCATTGTGCTGTGTTTTTTGCAATAGAAGGGTTAAGGAATGAAAATGAGAATAAAAGGTTTGTAGTTACATAACCTAGTGTGCGAAGGGAAAAAAATGTTGTTAATAGGAGCAGCGAGTTGTCAATATGGCTACTAAACTTGTTAATGATAACTATAGGTCATATTTAAATATTTTACTTGTGGTGTAATGATGTTTGGCAAGTGTTTGAACTGTTTGCTATGTTTTTTTTGGTATTTTGAGTTGTTTTTATTCATTAACAGTAAGAGCTAATGAACATGGTGTGAAAGTTGTATGACTGAAAGTCCTGATGTATGAAGTCAAAATGTGTTGTTAATAGGGACATCAATAATTGTTAATCTAGCTGGTAAACTTGTTAATGACAACTATATTATACAGTTAGACAACGGTGATGGCTAGTATGTCTGGCAAGAATCTACTATGTTTCCTTCATATATAGGGAATTTTTGTAGTTAGTGGAGATGGTGATATAACATATGTTGGGGGAATGGTCAGATCTAGAACCATTAAGGAAGGGACAAGTTATAAAGAGTTTAAAACAATAACTAGCATCAAGTGTTGAAAGAATTTCAAGCCAATGTGTTCTTTCAATTTGTGAAGCATGTATAACTGCAAAACTTATTCAAAACCAACACGCCTCGATATGATTATTGAATTCTCTGGTTGTGGTTTTGTTGCATATCCCTGATGTAGTATTGTTTCAAAAATTGCACATGTTCAAATTGTTGATTTTATTGAATAAAGCTTGTCAACCATAACCATTGCATATTGTGAATGTTAATGTGATTGAATGAGGTATTGGTTGTGATTTGTTAATTTTTGTACATTAGCATATGCCTGATCTGATTTTTTTTTTTTTTTACATTTATATGTGCAGCGACTCTTGTGGTGTGCATATACTCTCCTTGTTACAGATATGGGACGGAATTGAGCAAGATCATGATGGTTACACCATGCCTTATTATTCCACAGAAAAAATCCATGAAATTAAGGTTGGGTTCTTATGGTGGCTGGTTACTCATCCTCACAGGAAACATGCAGAAATATGTCTTTGGTTCAAGATATACATAAGAGGAAGAGAACAAATTAGGATGATGACTTATATTGTACATTCCATTAGTGGTTAACTTTGACCTAGTACACGTTGATTGTATAAACAACCTATTAGAGGATTGTAATGATTACATACACACTCATTGTATTTATGCGAACTTTTTGATAATGATCAAGTGCAGTCGCATTGTATAGATGTGATGTTTTTTTTAATGATCAAGTTCAAACCTTTTATACTTGAGACGTTTTTTGTAACTATGAATTACAGAGTCATTATCATGACTTAACGTTAGTGCTAAAATTATATAATGCACATATGATATTGTTCGTTGCACATTGTTTTACTCCTTTAACAACTGAAGCAGACTGTGATGACAAGTCAATAAGTGTCCAATGACAAGTAGAGGAGCCTCTATTGACAAGTCATTGGACCTCTATTGACAACTCCAGGCAACTCAATGGGGATCCATTGATAAGTGGAGGAGCTTCCGTTAACACTCTAGGAGCCTCTATTGACAACTCAATGGGTGTCTATTGACAAGTCGAGGAGCCTCCGTTAACAAGTTATTGGGCATCTATTAACAACTCCAGGGGCCTTCATTGACAAGTCATTGGACCTCTATTGACAACTCCAGACAACTCAATGGGGATCCATTAACAAGTGGAGGAGTCTCCATTGGCAAGTGGAGGAGCTTCCGTTGACACTCTAGGAGCCTCTATTGACAAGTCATTCGCCCTTTATTGACAACTCAATGAGCATCCATTGACAAGTCGAGAAGCCTCCGTTAACAAGTCATTGGATATCCATTAACAACTCTAGGAGCTTCCATTGACAACTCAATAGGCCTCCATTAACAAGTTGAGGAGCCTTCATTGACAAGTCGAAGGGTGTCCATTAACAAGTCGAGGAGCCTCCATTGACAAGTCGAAGGGTGTCCATTAACAAGTCGAGGAGCCTCCATTGTAAACTCACTGGGTCTCCATTAACAAATCTAGGAGCCTCCATTGACAAGTTATATAATATGTCCACCTAATTTATATTGAACAACAACAACAAAAAAGGTAATCTATAAATATATGCATATAAAATATCATTTTCCAAAGTGATCATAACCTGTAGCAACAATGACAACTACATGGGCATCCACTGACAAGTTCATGGGCGTCCATTGACCACTTTATGTCCATACATTGACTACTAAATTTACATCAAATTACAAATTTCCATAAATAAAAGTAAGATATAAAACCATATTATATTCAACCTTAATTTACATCTAAAAAAGCATGTACAAGGTACTAATAACAAATTCACAAACTGTCGGCAAAAATCCAATGGTCTGGATTTCTATCTAATGAGATTTACAAAAAATAGTATGACATGAACTTTTCACAACCAAAATTCAGCCCCCTGACTTCTTTCACCAATTTGGACTCAATATTCGGCCTATATATGAAGGAAACATAGTATATTCTTGTCAGACGTGCTAGCTATCTCCGTTGTCCACTTGCACAATAAGTTGTCATTAACAAGTTTACCAACTAGATTAACAACTATCGCTACTCCCTATTAACAACATATTTTGATTTCGTACATCAGGACTTCCAGCCATATAACTTTCATACCATTTTCATTAACTCTCACTTTTAATGAGTAAAAACAGCTCAAAATACCAATAAATATAGCAAATATTTCAAACACTTGTCAAACATCATTACACTACAAGTAAAACATTAAATATGACCTATAGTTGTTATTAACAAGTTCAGCAGCCATATTGACAACTATCACTGCTCCTATTAACAACACCTTTTTTCTTTTGCACACAAGGTTATTTAACCACAAATCTTTCACCTTTATCTTTATTCCTTAGCTCTTCTATTGCAGAAACACAACACAATGAACCCGAAAATAGAGCACATTAGACCATACCCAAACACATTGAAACCACAACCAAAGTATATCCATTGCATGAATCAAATGAAGATGAACCACGAAAACCTAAAAATCTGTTTTTGCCCAAAACAAAGATGAACCAAGAAAACATAAAAATATGTTTACCCACTCAACAGAAAACATGAATCAAATGAAATAATGAAGATAAGAGAGGTGTTGAGATCAATTCCATACCTTACTCTTCAACCTTGGCTGATGGTCTTCATTCTATTTTTTGCGCCAATGCCAGAGCTGTTCCCTTCTGAATTTGACAACATTTTTCCATCCTGCTCTCTATTTATCTGACAGAGTATTTTAGACTTTTGCCAACTACAATTTATTATAAAATAGCCTCATGAGACTTGATAGTAATTTAGACATTTTCTAAGACCATTTCTTCATTTTTTGCCTTTCCCGATATTTGAATGTAATTTTCCCTTTTAAGAACCTTTTCCCTGCTCATGTGCGCAATAATTACACATTATTACTGTAATCACATGCCTGCAAATTCGAAATCCACGGACCAAAAAAAAAAAAACATAGCCTATGACTCTGTTGAAGAAATAAAATATAAACTAATATTCATAGGCAATGTGTTGAGTACTTCAATGAAAGTGGTTCGTAACCGTCCAAACGAGAGCAGTGATATTGGTATTGAGATATCCATGAACTTTATTCTCATTGCTATTTTTTAATTTATTTCTATTTAAATATATGAATGTTCCATCCATAAAATCATGACATGATCTTCTGTTATATTATTACGTTTTAAATTTAAATTAGGGAGGCCTTAGATTTACTGAAGCATCAAACATCAAGTTTTCATATTGAGATGAGCTTTATAATTTTGTATTGTTTCATTCCTAAAGGCGGTGATGTTGGATTAGTTGTTGGGAATGATTTGGATTAGTTAATGGACGCTCTCTTAATAATTTAATGACAGGCACTGTTTGATTTTTGTTTAACATGTGTATGGATAAGATATCGAACTTGAGAAAAGTTGAGATTGAAGAATTACATTGAAGCATAGGAGAAATATTCTTAACATTATTGTTCCTTAAAAATAAAAGAGAATACAAGGATATTTTTATATAGGCAAACTAATAGGCTAATCTTATCCCTAGAATCTATCATAATCAAATGAAATGAAATCAAATCAAATCATAATATTTTAAAAATATATTCCTAAAATAAATCATAATAAATACTAAACCATATCCCTAATAATAATTAATTAATATTTCTAAACTTAATATTCTTAACACAAAAAAAACATAAGGACATGCATTCATACATACATTCATTAATTATAGCAAATCATATTACTTGTGACCATACATAGTTGGTTTATTTTTCATACTTTTGTGCAGAGCACATGACCCACCTTAGTTAATAGTTATTTGAGAATGGAAGCCAACGTAGTTAGCATGAAAGTGGTGGGGTTCATTCGATAGAGCAAGAAAGTGACAAGCATATAGCACATTGCCTGCATAAAAGGCAATGAAGAAGATTTGTCCTTTTCCAATTATCTCATTCTAAGGGGAAGACATCGATCAATACAAGAGAGCGTAGAGAAATTTTGGAATTGAGCAGTTGCATGTCTCCTTAGATTGCTCTTATTAGCCTTGTTTTGTTGTACGACCTAACCTCACTTTCTAAGGGCCTAGCTTTGTCTCTCACTCACAGCATCATCACCTTTCTCATGTATCAACGTTAAAAGAGCTCGCTTTCCTATCGCCTTTTGTTGTCCTTATGTGTTTGACACATCTCTCTCTTTTTCATATTGGTTTTGTTTCTATTCACTGGCCACTTGCCAAAAGCTCCTTGCTTTTCCTCTGCTTCTACCTCCTCCACCCAATCCAGATTCACATGATCAAAATGACTCTCACCCAAATTTTATTTCATTCAAACCAAAACATGTCCATGGCTCACATGGGTTTGAGCTTCTAGTGGGATTTTGGGAATAAAAGAGAGAGAACGAATGGCAGGTAAGAGAGAGAGAGAGAGTACTGTTGAAAATGTATAGGAAATTTGATAACCTGTATAACATTTGGGGACAGCTTTTAGTCACTTATGGGTATAATACAAAACCTTGTTCACAATTTTAGTTAATTGAGTTGCAAATATGACTTGGACAATATATTGGAGGGTAATTAGCATCTTGCAGGCCCGTGAGTTGTCAGATAAGAGCCATAGAGGCACTATCAGTGATGCATCTGAAGTCCCAAGCTATATGTTCTTGCCGTTCTATCCAAAAACAAAAAAGTGATGTATCTGATGAAGAGAGAATCAGTAAGACTGGTATTCCACTAGATGGGACATTTTTTTATAAACACTTCAAAATCACACTGAGAAAAGAAATGAGATTGCCACATAAAATTGTATATTTGATTAATCATGACTCTTTCTTCTCCATGAATAATATGATCTGATAATGCCTACTTAAGAAATTAATCCTTGTTCTGTTCCATGGAAGTTTGGCAGATTGAAGTCAAATGAAAACTACTGCCTGAAGAAATTTAGTTTTACAACTTTCAAAACAAAGCCTTTAATTAGTTCTAAAAGAGGGAGATAGATAGAACTAGCAGGTTCTAAAATGAGAATAGGGGGAGAGAACTTTCAGAATGTGAACGTAAGAAAGAGAGTAAACAATAGTTGAAAGCATGAAGAAGTAGACAGGTATGGCAGGGAGAAGAATAAGAGAGCAGGGGATGTACATATAGAATTATAGATAGGGTATAGCATTACTCTATCAAGTTTCAATTGTGATAGAAATGACACTATGAGAACAAGCCAGGGGGCAGTAGTGGCAGCCTGGAGCTGAGCTTCTGCATAAAAGCAATGTCAAATTAAATGTGTTCTGGGTCCCTAACCTTTCTGTCTTTTCCAGGTCCTATGTCATTCCCTTCACCACAGTGAACAACACCAAAAGCGGACAAATGAAGCAAACAGACAAATGAAGCAGGAAAAGATACAGACTAATAGAGTATAGCCACTTTGATGGTACACAAAGGCTAGATGGCAGCAGATTACCAGAAGTTTGGGAGAGTGGAAGCTAATATTTGCATTGATACAATAATAATGCTGGCAGCTGTGTGCTAAACTAGTAAACCTGATGATCGAAAATGTGTACATAAATATTCCAAATTAAACTTGATGGAAAATTTGAAGTAAGGCATATATATTATGCAGAAAGAGCCCAAGCATGTTAAAGTGAAGGCATGGGATCTTTGGAAGCATGTATAGCTGGAGTCATCTTCTTTGACTTAGGCCGTCCAAAAAGATGTTTGTCCTGAGATTATACTGCAAAATTTGAACCTTATTAGTGTTTTTGTAATACTAATGGGTTCTGTATTCTGCAAAATTTGTTTTCCACTGGAAATCTGGAATGTGAGTTTCAAGTTTTGGTTTAATTTTCTATAAATAAAACATATAAGAATAAAGTTAATTGCAATTATTATTATTTTCTTTATAAATATGAAAGATATTCCAGGTTTAAATCATAAATAAAAGTGCATCTTCTTGTGAGGTCAAATTTAGGTGTAACACATTTTACTCTGCAAATTGATCATAACTACTCTTTAAATTTTGGGAAAGATATTAAAAAAAAAACTACTTAAAGTTTAAAATCTCAAATAAGTCTTGTCGCTCATAAGAGTATAGATATTAACTACATTCGTGTAGTAATTGACAACTCATTTTAGTAGGAAATCACTTATTTAAGATTTTGAAGTTCAAGTAGTATTTTTTTGTCTTTTCCCCCTAAATTTTTCAATGAAGAACAAATATGTATTATCTATAAAATATTTTTTTTTTTTCAAAAATAATGACATCTAATTAAGGGAAACATATTTGAATTGGTAAATTAAAAATGACAAAAAAGTCATTGTTTGCGATTATTTTGACCTGTTATTCTAAGGAATCTTTTGGTAAAAAATGTTAAATTATAAATGACAAAACAAGGTAATTGTTTGCGACTTTTTTTGGGGCCAACATAATTTGGCAATTAGAGTGATGGGATAGGCGGCGTCCAAGTTATTTATATTTTATGTAAATAAACTTTTGAAAATTTTATATTGCAAGTTTTTTTATATAAATATTAATGGTTATAAATTTATATATAATTTAAAGGAAGCCAAACTATTTATATAAACAATCCAAAAAACGTGGCTGGCGCTGTAAACCACCATCCCCACTCACATGGGATGATTATTGTCTATGCTTGATTTATTTTTATAAATTTAAATTTTCATTCAAGTGCCATATTGGTGGAGGTTGAAAATTTCTCCCATGCCATGTGTTCAAACTTGACATATTTTAAATTAACTAATATAATGACAATGTTCTAACTATAATCAACTAAAAATGATGATACAAGTGAAGTTTAAAGTAGTTAATATGATTCGTGTGTGTGTGTGTGTGTGTGTTGTAGCATCTTTTACACACACATACATGTAAATCACAGCAGCACGTTCACGGTCTATTATTTTTCACCCTCAAGAAAATCAGATTCCTCATCAAGGAAAATACACATTGGACAACTATATATATATATATATTCTAATAACAAACATCATTGTCTCCCAAGTTATCGTTTAATTAAGGGTTAAGTAATAAGTTTGTCCCCCAAAATATAGGTCAAAGAATAATATTATCTTAAAAATTTTTTGGATTTCAATGTCATTCCGGAAGTTTCAAAATATAGTAATGTTATTCTTTTTTATTAAAAAATTAATAATCAAAACACCAAATCTTTAACGGTTAACGTTTGTTTTGTATGGCTTGGTGTGTTGTCACTGTCAAAGGGGATTTGCTCGGCATATTATATTATTTGCTGCTACTGAAACGAGAGGGATCGAGAAATGGGCCTCAGCATGTATTTATATATACATACATATATATATATATATATATGACTCTTTCTCTTCAATATACTTTGAATCTACATGGTTTATATATATGACTCTTGCTCGGTAATATATATTTGTTTGGAATAGTTTATTTTTAGGAAATAAACACTTATTACGTAAGTTGAGACAAAACTCCTCTCACATACTTATCTCGTATACCGTGAATCACAATTTATAAGCACTTATTGGTAAAAAATAAATTATCACAAACGAACACTAATTATGAGAAAGGCAAGACTGAGAATCTTTGCAAAATATATGATGATCCATGCTTTTATATTTCATTGAAGAGAATGATCACATACTTACCTCATATACCGTAAATCACGATTTATAAGCACTTATTGATAAAAAATAAGCTATCCCAAACGAACACTAATTATGCGAAAGGCAAGACTGAGAATCTTTGCAAAACATATGATGATCCATGCTTTTATATTTCATTGAAGAGAATTTGAGAGAGGAGCATCATCAATGACTTATGTTTCACAAATTAATGTTTTTAATTTCATGTTGACAACAGACATATATTACTGAATAAACAACATTTTACAATCAGTTACTTTACAACCTTTTTGCTTGAGATCGAATTTGACTGAGTTTTTTGTTGAATAAAATAATTGCCAAATTACAAATAGCTCAAAGGTTAGGTAGGATTTATAAAGTATATATGCACCATGCATACTCGAGTTTTCGCATACATTATGAATGCACACAGAGAATCAAGTTTGTGCGCTTATATTTGGTGCCACTAAGGCGAAGAAAAGAATCTGTTGAGGGAATAAACGTCAAAATCATAATTTGAACGCTCCACCAAAAGTTTCATGGCCTTACAACTTCACATAGGGTCACTAAGTGAGGTCAGGTGTGGACTAATAATAACCAAAGATCTTTTAAAATTTTTTATGCACGTAACCAATACAATCAGACGCGCATGCATGATTTTATTTTATTTTTTCTTTTGTGGTTTGTGCTGCTAGGTTTCCCAATTAGGGACTAGAGTATTCTGCTATTGTCATATCAGTAATGGATATTCCATAGAATTATATTGGTATATGCTACGGATTATTCCCCAGTATTTCAAGTATATGTATTATCTCAGTTCTTTTATATTTTTCATATCATCTTTGCTAAACCCTCTTTCAAAATAATCTTCACGTAAATTAATTCCTGGATCTGCATTTGCCCTCCAACTTAAGCACTGCATTAAACGTAATCTCTCTCTCTCTCTCTCTATGTATATGTATATGTATGTGTATATGTATAGGCACACACAGAGTCTCCTTAATTAAGATCTCACATATATTATTCCAATAATTTCTGACATGAAAGAAGATAGCAGAAAGGACTAATCATATATCTGCGTTGTTGAACGTTGATTATGATTGGACGAGCTCTTGCTGAGAAAATAAATAAGAAAGGAATAATATGAAAAAATATTTTGGATATGCTGAAAAAGATACAGCATATATATATGCCACGCTAAATCTTGTGGAATAGTGAGAGTTCCAGTGTTTCAACCAATGATTGTCTACTTCTGCTTCAACAGAGATTAACGATCTTTTGACTCTCTGGATTTATTAATATACATATGTATACTTTCACTTTAGTAAAAAAGAATTATCAATAAGCCAAACAGCAAGATTCAATTTTGTCTCTTCACCACCAAAACTGATAGTGGTAGACAGGTATATTCCACATATATATTAATATAACTGTAAGTTTTTCCAGTCATTAAAAGATAGGAGTAAAACTCTTAATAAAATCTTTGGCCAAGTAGGAGTTGACAGAAATAGAAGTTTACTTTAAAAGATTACCCATTAAAATCTTCTTAATTTAACTAAGAAAAAAGGTTGAGCTTCTACCACTAGCAGTGACCCTTCACAAAAGTCAGGGGCTTCAACATGGTCGAAGGACAACATAGTAACTCTAAAAGGATCTCTGCGAGTTACAGGAAAAAACGATGTCCTTCTATATTACACGGGGTAAGAGTGAACATTGGCAATCGATTGGTCCATCTGATGAAAGGTGCCTTACTAAAAAGTACTGTTATAGTCTTTAATATAAGACATATTAAATTAATTAATATGACATGTATTTTCAAAAACACCCTAATTACCTTTCTTAATTTCCTCATCCCTTCTCCTCCTTGTTTATAGTTGAGAGAGTATTAATAAGAGTAAATTAGTAAAAGATTAATAAACATGGAAACATTTTCTTAAGTGACGATGCATTGAATTTACTCTTAAAATTGTTGTTCTAGCCAATATATATATTAAAATTGGCTATACATTGCAAAATTATCTTTGCTCATTGAAGATTTGAGTTGAGGAGACTCAATCTGCCATCTGAATGTTAGAGTATGCTACATGAACACCCATTTGTCTCTTAAATAACATATAATTAATATTTATTGGTAGCTGAGTCTTGCAAGAAACAAACTCGCCCGTTTCATGATAGTTGACTTCTCATTCATACATGGTACTCTAGCAAAGTAGCAATCAGAGAACGTTAATTACAAAGTGAAACTTCAACTTTCTATATACTAATAGTTCATCACATTTGAGAATAATAACAGCCTCTTGTTTTAGCTGCTTCCTAAGATGGTTATAGATATTCTTCGAGCATAGCTGATAGATCATACTCATCACTATATTGTTCTTCAGCATCTCCTGCCACACACAAGGATTATCTTTGACACAGAAATATCAAGGAACTTACATGCATTTAATCTGAAACATGTCTATAGCAGAAAATGGAAGCCAGGCAGACAATATATAGCAGGTGTTACCTCTGGTTCTTAATATAAGATCTCGTTCGTAGTATGACAAGTCAATTGTAAGCTGTGAAAAAAATGGCAGGGCAATTCTCCTTTGGCAAAGAAGAAGAGCTGGCTAACTGATGAAAGTGAATGTTAGTTCTCTCTGTGCCAAAGGAGAACTGCACTGTCATTCCTCAACAGCAAATCTCTGTCTTGAGACATTATCATACATAGGAAGCTGTATATATAGGAAGTGAAACGCACCTTCAATTGGATATGCCGTTGAAAAAGAGAAGCAGCAGCATATGCTGGTAGAGTTCCTTTGCCAAGTTTCTTTCTTGTTCCTATGGTTTTTTGGTCCCCACTCTCTCTCACTTCTTTATGAAAATCCAAGGATTTATCTGTGTCACTTTTTCTTCTTTGCATTCGGTTCAGATTCTATCAATTTATGCCGACATTAGTCATAAAAGCATGTAACATAAAACCATCTTTTATGGAACTGTTGCTTTTGAATATGGAAAGAGTCAATCAGACACCAACCTTTTTTTGCTTAAGAAAACGAATTGCTGTGACTAGAGGCCTTTCACATTTTTGTTCACTGTTGCTGACAAAGTCAACTCATGGCCAAATCCCTCATTTCTCTAATGTTAAGTAATATTCAAATTCACTAACGTGTATATGACTCTTGTCATTTCTGAAATATATGCTTCACCTTGGTTATGAGTTTGAGACAATTTTGCTGGAGCAAGTTTTCGGAAGATATTACTTTAATCTTCTTACAAAGAACATACTAGATGAAAGCCAATTGTTCTTCTTAACTCTTACTTAATTAGCCACCAATCTTGGCTTAGTTCATTATAAGATAGATGGTTATATCTCTAAACTGAGACCACAAGTTGATCATTTAAACATCATATATTTTTCTTAAACAATACCAAGAGATTTGATGATTCCGATCCCCATTTCTAGTTATTCATGTTTATGTGTATTTGGGGAATCATCAATGCAAGTACTTGCATGATTTTCTAAGGAGAAATATACTAAGTGCATTATATGGATTTTAATGTTAATATCATTAATAAAGATGTAGATATAAAAAGAACAGCCCAGTACATAAGGCTCCCACCAAGTGGGGTTTAGGGAGGGATAAATGTATGTAACCTCCTTACTTTCACAATTGGAGAAACTATTTTCAGGATTTGAATCCGTGACTTTCAAGGCTCAATCTTTTAAAAAAGCTGCATATATATATATATGGAATATCAATCAAGCATATCAGCATATTCTATCACACTTAAACCTTATGTACTGTGTATATATATATAGTTGGCCAAAAAGGAAAGCGTATGTATCGTAGCAAACAAAAATCCGCTAGATTTTTTAGTTTTGCACATAAAGGATAGAGTGACTTTTCATAGGAAACAGCATAAACTCTGAGAGGAAATAAGATATGCCAAGTCAAAGTGGAAGGGCAGTTGGATTGAAGGCACAAGATAACAAGGACCACACTTTAATTCTTTCTCTAGTAACTTGGAGAGCAGAGAGAATGTGCTGAGAATATCCATAGGCTAGTAGTGTGTAAGTAGCTACACACACACACACATATATAGACATGTTGGGCATGACAAAATTCAACAAGGGAAACAAAGGAGGGATTAATGGGAGAGTGAATTACAGGGCAATTACTTCTTTGGCAGATGGTTAATTGGCTTCAGCCACACCTGACCTCACTGCCAAAGAAGATTTGCCCGGCAATACACTCTTTCTGTCACACACACTTCAAACGCTTCCATTTCCACTAACATGTTCATTAGCCACAATGTGCTTTTTGTTCTCTATTACCCCACACACACTTGCTGTCACACTCCTTTTGTGTTCATAATCCTATTTTAAAGTTGTTCATCTCATTACCGTCACTTAGTTGGTCTAGCAGTGTAAGACCCTCTAGATCCCTTTAGGTCTCAAGTTTGAGTTTTAGAGAAGATACTTGCATTGCATTAAGAAGGACAGTCATAAACCCCAAACTAACTACGGATGATAATATAAAAAAAAAAAAAAAAGTTGTTCATCTCCTGGTGTAGATCTACAAAATTGTAGATCCAACGCAGTTAATTTCTTTTTCTTGTTGGATTTTCTTAAAAAATTTTAAGTAACTACTGCTTTTCATTCATTGAAAATGATTCATGTGTGTGTGATTTTATTGTTCCTTTTATAATTTTTAATACACTCCTTTTTGTAACTTTGGTGTCAAGGACTCAAGGTACTATTTTTGCCGGTTACACTGATTTCTTCTCCACTTCCCTAATGAACTACTGCTCCCCGTTTTCTCTTGGACAAATACAGATACCCTTTTATGCTTTCTCTCTGCTCCCCCCCCCCCCCTTCTCTTTTTTTGGTGTAAATACAGTTCCTTATCTAAGCGATTTAAACTTTGACCAAATAAATTGATAAAGGCATTTAAATCTCCTCATACTCGGATTGACTATACCGTGTGAAAATTGTGAGAACACAATTGAGTTATGAAATGAAAAAGACATTTTTCTACATATACGGTATGATTAATTTAAAAAGTTGACCAATGGCATTCGGACTTGGGAGGTACATAGACCAAAATGCCCTTCAGGGCATCCCTACATTCATTTGCATTCTTCAATCATACACCTACCCCCTATACTGCAGTTTTGACTTCCATTGAGAATGAAGTATGAACAAGAGGGCCAAAAAAAACACCCGACAGAGAGGGCGGAAAATTTAAAGACTGTGATTGTGGGAAATATTATATTATATTCCTATTTGCTTCACACAAGATTATATAACCATAAAAGCCACTAAATTATTATAAGGTTGTACTATCATTATTCACGTTTACCATACTTTAATATCAAATCATAACCACCCTGATGTGCACTCAATTTTATTACTTTCAGGCCTCAACCTAACAATTTAGACATTAGTTTACTCCCAAAAACAGTGAGAGACCAAGACATCTTTGAACCCAAAAAAAAAAAAAAAATTATTCACATATTTTCTGATATATTTCATCTCTGAAACAAGAGATTCAGGAAGCAAAAATGTTGAAATCTGCATCATTTTTAGGTATAGCAATCTAACAAGCAATGATTTTTGTGTAGTTTGGAAGCAACTATCAATAATTGCTACTTCCAAAGCCATTAATTTGGGCATGAACACATGGTGTGATCATGGAACAAGAAAGAAAAGATGTGACCCAGAAGTGTCAATATCTTTAGTAAACAGAAAAAGATAGGCATTAGTGGTTGATATTAACTAGTCCCCAACCATGTATTTATCTGTTAACATCCTTAGTTATACTACTAATACAAACAACCTTGCTTTGCCTCTTCCTCAAGATTCCTCATTGCAGACACTTCCTTTTTCCAACAAGACCAACATTACCACCCCGGATATATATCAATGTAAAACGTGTGAATACTTGGTTGGATGGTTGTTGTAATTTCTGAGTGTCATCAAGGTCAATTTAGTAATAAAGTTGGGTATATAGAGAGGTAGTTAGCTGCTGCTAACTCGCAGTTAAGAAAAACCTCAACTGATGGAGGAAGAGGAAATCTTGAATCTGTATGATTCTTGCTGGTTTGAGCTGGAAATCCTGAAGGAAAACTCAAGTTCTTGTAAGACTTCAAGTTCATTATCAAACCCAGATCACAAAATGGAGCAAGAATCGTCGAAAATGAAGCTTTCGCGTATCAAAACCAAGCATACAAGGTCCCTGAGCGACCAGTTGAACTCCATTACAAGCTTCAAGTCTGACGACTCTGTTTCTCCGGACTCTGTTCTTCTTCAAGCAGATCTTCAAACCATCTTCTCAAGAAAAGAAGTCAAAGATCCACAAGTTGAAGAAGAGCAAACGCAAAAAAATCTTGGAGTGTCGCCTAGTAAAAAGAAAATTGCAAGAAGGGGAAGCATGAAACGGGAAAACAAGAGCTTGTCAGACCTTGAATTCCAAGAGCTCAAGGGTTTCATGGATTTGGGTTTTGTTTTCTCAGAAGAAGATAAAGACTCCAGTTTGGCTTCCATTATTCCTGGGTTGCAAAGGTTAGGGAACAAAGATGAGAAAGAAAGGGACTCTGATAATTACTCTGCAATCCAGAGACCTTACCTCTCTGAAGCGTGGGAGGTTCAGAACAAGCAAAAGAAGCAGAATCCCCTGATGAATTGGAGAGTTCCAGCTCTGAACAATGAAATGGACATGAAAGATAGCCTCAGATTGTGGGCTCACACTGTTGCTTCCACTGTCAAATGAGGCAGTTCATGACTTTTCAATTCATTTCCTCCTTGATTTTTGTTGGAATTTCCACATATTCCAGAAACTTGTATACTTCATGAGTATAATAGGAGAGTATACAATTTTATTCATTTTTCATATCTTTTCGAGAATTGACACATGCTCAGTTTCATCAAGGTTGTACATAATTATGCAAGACGTTGTCGTTAATGAGGAAAAAGAAATTTGTTTAGATTGTTGAAATTGAAATTCTTACTTGTCTTACGAATAATTATTTACATGCATTTCACTCTTCTTCAAAATGGATGTGTTTCAGATTATTTAAATCGAAGAAACAGAAAGCCATTAAGTGCGTTGTATTTACCAAGATCTTGATAAAAATCATAGAAACTTCTCTCATGAAAGCGAGCAATGATAGGAAAATATGATAACAGGGGGAGATAGCGATAGGGGTAAACTTAATTTGAAGGATAAAGGTGGCCAAGAAAAACTACAAGAACTATTAACAATGCTCTTAACAACTCATAATGTAATAATACAACCCTGGTTAGTCAGTTTACCAAATAGCATTATACAAAATATGAACAAGACAAATGTCGCACCCAAAGTCCAAAGAATTAACTCAAATCTCAACACTGAATACACTGAACACCTAACAACATATAACTAGCTGTCTTCTGGAAATTAAGTCGAACTACATCACTAGCAATCCTTCAAGAGTAGTAGAGAACAGAGTGCCCGAGTGAGAGAAGATTCCCAGACGGACAACCTTGATATCCAGAAGCACCGTTGAACATCAGAAATAAACCCAGCATATTAAATACATAACATGTTGCAGGCAGATAGCTGGGATACCATCTTGGATTTAGTGTCATATTGGACCAAAGAGATTCTGGCCACTAGCACAGCACTAGGTCTTCATGAAAACTGCCAACTATATTTTGTAGGCTCTTCTCTTGACCTTTTCCTTCGTCATCTCTCCCCACCTGGCAAAGACATTTGAAACTTCAAATTTACCAGCAAACTTCATCCTTTGAGCTAACTCCTCAAGTATGTCAGGCTTCCCTGCTCTAGAAAAATCAGCAGCAAACTTGTTATAATCAAGCTGTGGCGCCTTCATTCCCTTCTCTATCATTTCCTCTAAGAATTTGCAAGCCTCTTCTGATCTTCCTTGTCTTATAAGCCCTCCAATTAATACAGTGTAGGAATTGTCATCAGGACAGAACCCATTCTGACACATCTCATCCCAAACTGCATAACCCATTTCATAATCTTTTGCCACGAAAAAGGACTTCATTATCATGTTGTAAGTGTGAATTGATGGCTCAATACCAGTTTGAATCATCTTCTTGTATATTCTCAACGCATCATTGGGCATATGTTGACTTGTCATCAACTTTATCAATGCATTATAAGTCCTCCCATCTGGTGGACAACCCATCTCCCTCATTTCCTTTAGTAGATTGTATACCACATCCATTTTCTTCTGGTTTCCAAACCCAGTGATCAAACACGTGTAGACGGCAACATCTGGTTGCAACCCAGAATCGATCATTTGATGAAAACAATCAACTGCTTCTCCCATCATTTGTTGTTTGCACAAAGCCCTTATTACAATTGTGTAACTCCGAACATTGGGCAATGGACCTTTGGCTTTCATGACCTCAAATAATTTGATTGCATCAGACTTCTTCTTACACTTCAACAAAGCCTCAAGCATAACATTATGCGCAACAACATCTGGCTTAAATCCCCTATCAATCATCTCATTCCACACCCTCCCTGCCTCCATCAAGTTTTTGACCCTGCACCAACCATTAAGAAGCACAGTGTAAGTCTGTAAATTGTGAGTAAATCTATCTTTCAGTTTTTCAAATATGGCTTGTGCTTCTTTGCCAAGTCTTGCCCTTCCAAGAGTATCAAGCAAGAAATTAACAGAATCAACACCCACTTTAAATTTGTGCTTCTTCATCAGATCAAAGATCCCAACAGCCTTTTTCCTCTCCTTCGCAGCGGCAAAGGCTTTGATAGCAATGGTGAAAGTTTCCAAGGTCAAAAGGCCTTTCTCACCCATTTCCTCGAGCATTGCCATCATGGTTTCAAACTGTCTAGTCTTCCCAAGAATATTCATCATTGAGTTATATGTCCTGGAATTATGGGCAAAACCCGGCCCCTGACCTGCCCAACAAAAGAACCGAAATGCTGGCTTCCTAGCATGTTTGAACCGCTCTAGAACATCCACAACCAAATCATCTGACAATTGTATCACACATTCATCAAGAACTGCCTCCATATTCCGATCCAAGGCAAACAATTCATCGATCACCTTGCATACCCTATCAACTTCATCCAGGTGAGCACTATATTTAGCATTAAGATCTCGGCCGCCGCCACCACAATCCCGATCACTATCATCATCCTCATTTCCAGATTCAATCTCGGATTCCTCATCTTCATCACCCCCGGCAACACTTGTAAATGCCCTAGAACTATCAATTGTCGATAACCAATCAACTTTTCCCAAAAGGGGAATCAGCAATTTTTTTTGAAGAACAGGGAATGTAGAGGAGAGTGGCAAAAGAAGTGGAATTTGACGACAAGAACGATAGACAGTGCGATTAAAAGTAGAATAAAACATACGAGACAAGGGCAGAGAGCTACCACAAGGAAAGCACACTTGCTCTCCTGCACGCCATCTTTCCCATCCATTTGGTCGTCCCTGATGGAGAGCGCGAAGCTCGGGGGAGGAGAAGGCATTGAGGGGGCCATGTGGTATCGATGGATGAGGTCGCAGATTAGGGTAGTGACAGATCAATGTTAAAAATCCGATTTTGTGGGGTGTTCTCCGTGTCATTGAACTGCCATTTACAACAAAAGGAAGCAGAAAACAGAGAGATTCGTAGAGGGTTCAGTGAAGACAAAGATGCCGCCGTACAGTGGTTATGAGAGGAAGATGGCAAAGCGGTGTGTCTGAGCAGTGTGTAGTAATAGTAGACAGCTGCTGAGCGCGAGTCCGGTCTTCCTCATCAGCGAATGCAGAGCGCCAGAAGCTCATCAACAAAACGCACCATTTATTTAGTTAGTGAAGGAATGATGGCCACTCTGTCCGGGCAACCCGATTAAATGCGTGTCAGGATGATGAGCGCCATTGCAGTGAAACCTACACAGTTAAAAAAGAATTTCAATCATACAGATTTAATGATTTTTAAACAAAAATTATTTTTTGAAAATTTCACAGTCTATACTCTATATTAGATTTTGTACACATTTGAATAATTTTTTTTGGAAAAAAAGCAAAAGTAAAATCGTTTCAATGTCATCCATCCAAAACACACTTCAAATTATAACATTACAACTACGGGTTTTTTTTTTACCTGAACTACAAGATAAAACTTTAAAGACTAATAAAATGACATGCTTCCATTAGATCTTCTCTCTCCTTTGAGACGTGTGGTGAATATTTTGAATAGCTTATTTTTAGGAAATAAGCATTTATTACGTTAATCGAGATAAAACTCTTTTCACATACTTATCTCGTATACCGTAAATCCATGGTGATTAGACTCGGACCAGACCGACCAGTTCGGACCGGGAACCGCCGAACCGGCCAAAAAACCGATCCGGGTCACTGTATGAACCGGGTTCACACCGACCCGATTGACTCGGACTGACCCGGGAGACTCAGCGGGTCGGGCAAGTCGCCCGGGTTAATTTTCTTTGCCTCTTGGAAGGACGAAACGATGTCGTTTCATCCTTTTTTTAATTTTAATTTGAAAATTTTGAGTAACTAGCCGAAACCTTTTCTGCTTTTCACTTTGGAAGATTCAGTTCTCATTCTCAATGCCGAGTCCGAGCTTCCCACGATCCCACCACGCGAAGCCTTCTTCTTCTTCTTCTCAGTCTCACTCTCAACTCTCAAGTCTCAACTCCCTGTCGAACAGCCAGTGAGACTGCCTGTCGGTGTTTGGTCGCCGTTTGTGTCGATGGAGTTCAGCTTTACCTTTCTTCTTCCCCGTCACTTGAGCCGCCGCCGTTCGCTGGTGGTCTTCTCATTGTCGGTGTCGCCGTTGGACGCCATGGCCGGTTGCAAGATCTGAGCTTTGGGGTCAGAAAGGTCTCGACTTCGCTCCTCCATTGTTTCTCCTTCATTTGTTTCTTCAGCCGATTGAAAAGAAGGGTTTGGCCGATTGGGTTTGGTCGTTTCGGTGACACATAGAGCCATGGTTGATGGTTGATCTGAGCTTTGTGGTTTGCTTTGTATGTTCTTTGACCTCTATTTCTAATGATAGTTCCTACATTCATTATTTTTCATTGTTTTGGTTTGCTTCAGAAATCGTTGTCTATGGTTGTGTGGTGATGCTTTGTTTTTTTTTGTGAGGCAAACATAAACGTGAGGTAGGCCATAGAAACTCCTCCCTTTTCCAGTTTTCTGTATTCATTAATTTCTTCTATATATGTGAAACTATGAATGTGGCTATGGGTTTGTAATTTTTAATCGAACAGCTTGTTTTTTGCCCCTAACCTCTGCCAACCTCTCTGCTTTTGTTTTGCTTTATGGTAACTTAATTGGTCTCATAAATCATACCATTGTCCGTGTTCAATTTTCAATATGCTCAAGTGCTCATCACATTTGTAGTAGCAATTCATTCGGTTTTGTCCCACTCTCATTGTTTTGTTTTTTACTTTTGAAATCATGGCATGTTAGTGAATCACTCATCATCAACAGTTAATCTTGTGAGCCAGATAGGGATCAATAATGCATTTGTTTTTAAGGTTCTCCTGATGCATTTGTTTTTAATCTTGTGAGCCAGATAGGGATCAATTTCTAGGTTGATTTGCTTAATTTTATCAAGTAATGAATAGTATCCTGATGCATTTGTTTTTAATCTTGTGAGCCATAAGGACATAATAAAGGAGCTGAGAATGTTTTGGTGATTAAGGTCAGTGTTCTGGGTTTGCCGTTGGTGTTTAAGGTCAGTGTTCCTGCTTGCTCTCTGTTCTTCAAATTTGAAATTTCAATTTGATTTCTGTATTCCTATGATTGTATTTTTTATTGGCTGTTGCTTACTTGCTTTGCATTGGTTGCATTGGTTGTTGCTTACTTGCTTTGCAATGGTTGCATTTCTATATTCCTATATACTTGCTTTGCATTGGTTGCATTGATTGTATAACCGAAAAATGGCTGGTTGGTTGCACTGGTTGCATTACTACGTGAATGGCTGTCGGCTGATGCTTGCATTTTTTTGGTTGCATTGCTTTCCTATGCTTATATTTTTTTGGATGTATTGCTTTCATTAACCATTGTATTGGTTTGTTATTGCTTTAAACTTTAAAATAAAATGTGAATGGCTGTTGGCTAATGCTCTATATGTTTTTTCTTGTTGGTTTGGTTGGTTCTTTTGTTTCATTGTAGCTCTCAATCCTCTTATAGTGATTATTAATCAGCTGGGGTGCTTGTGGTTTGCGAATTGAAAGGGTTCATTTGCTATTTGCTTTGGTTTTGGTTTCTTAATGAAGCATAAGAGAATGTTGCTGCCAACCCCAGTCCTAATCAATCATCTTAAGAGTAGTTTACCCCCTCCAAAGACATCAGGGACTTTAAAAAAAAAGACCCAGCTTGGCAATATGTTTCTCTTAAAAAATAAGGAAAAATAAATGTTTTCACGTGCCTCTTATGTTCTTCAAGTTATAGGGGAGGTGGGATAAATAGGTTGAAACAATATTTAGCTGGTGTGAGTGGTCAAGTGAGTTCGTGCAAAAAAGTTTCTCATGATGTATGTGCTAAAATGAAAGAATCTTTGTTAGAAGGTTCAAAGAAAAAACATGTTGAGGAGGAAAATGAAGCTAGAGAGGTTGAGGAACCACTTGCTTCTTTAAAGAGGAAAGCTCCTATAGTTAGAAAGGTTGATAGTTATTTTACATCTAGGACAATCCCTGGTAGCCAACCAAGCATTAAGAGTGCATGGGCAAATCAAGAAGCACAATATAATGCAAAAATGGCATTTGCTCATTGAGCTTATGTTAATTGTGTTCCATTTAATGCAATGACTTATCTATTATTTCAAAAAGTTGTTGATGCTGCTATTGCAATTGGGCCAGGGTTTAAGGTTCCAAGTTTTCATGAGTATAGAGTTACCATGTTGAAAGATTGCAAAAAAAGAACTTCAACTACTGATTGATAGCCATCGAGCTAAATGGAAAGAAAATGGTTGCACACTCATGGCTGATGGTTGGACAGATGTCAGACAACGAACTTTGATTAATTTCTTAGTTTATTCATTGCATGGCATGGTATTTGTGAAGTCAGTTGATGCTTCGGATATAGTTAAAGATGCTAACACTTTATTCTCATTGTTCATAGAAGTTATTGAGTGGGTTGGTCATCAAAATGTAGTTCATGTGGTGACTGACAATGCAGCTAATTATGTAGCATGTGGTAGATTGATAAAAAAAATATACAAAACTATTTATTGGTCACCATGTGCAGCTCATTGTTTGAATTTTAGTTTGAAAGACATTGCAGCCATGCCTCATGTGTCAGAACTTGCGAAGAATGCATATAAAATCACTGTATTTGCATATAATTATATGGTCTTCTTATCATGGTTAAGGAATAGATCAGGTTGGAAGGAAATAGTACTTCCTGGTGTAACAAGATTTGCCACCACATTCATCACTCTTCATAGCATATATTCGCATAAACATGATTTACAAGCTTTAATTGTTGATCATCATTTTGTGCAACACAAATTAGCAAGCATTGAACCTGGGAAAATTTTTAGTGCAGTCGTTCTAAATAATCAGTTTTGGGACGATTGCTTTGAAATTGTGAGACTTGTGTCTCCTTTGATAAGGTTGTTGAGGATTGTGGATTCAGATTAAAAACCTTCAATGCCTTACGTCTATGAAGGGATGCAGAGAGCTAAGAATGTAATCAAGGACATGTTTCAAATGAAGAAGGAATTGTACAAGCCATATACGGATATTATTCAAAGTCGTTAGGATAAACATTTGAAAAATGACCTACATGCAGCGGCATATCTCTTGAATCCTGTATTCTTGTACAGTCCTGACTTTGTTCAAAAGCATAGACTGATGGATGCTGTAATCAATTTGTTTAAGGCACTCTCACCTGACAATGATGATCATTTTATTACAATGATGCAACAAATCAGTGTCTACCGTGACCGCAAAGAATCATTTGATAAAGTTTCCTACGAGAAAACAGCCCAAAAGCTGGTCCCTCGTAAGTATATTAAGTTTTATATTTGAAAGCACATATTATGATTATTTTTTAATGTTTATTAATACATACTAAATGTTTTTTACTTTATTTTGAAGATGAGTGGTGGTTGTATTATGGGGGTTCAGTACCAGAATTGCAACAAATTGCTATACGTGTTCTTAGTCAAACTTCTTCTGGCTATAAAAGAAATTGGAGTTTATTTGAACGTATCCATACTAAAAGAAGAAACAAATTGGAGCATCAAAGGCTTAATGATTTGATTTTCATAAACTACAATCTGAAGTTGAAGTTTAGATAATCTAAAAAGTCATGACTGAGGAATGGTTGTTATATATTTTTAGTAAATAATGATCTTCTATTGTGTTGGCATTATAGGAATCAATTGAAGAAGAAGAAAGATAATTACGACCCCATTGATTATGAATCAATTGACAGACTAGACTTTTAGGTTCTTGACGAAGATCTAACTCCTGAATTTGAAAATGTAGAAGCGACAGATCTTCAATTTCAACAAATGGCGAGAGATTATGGAGGTTTCTAATCATTTTTTTAATTATCTAAGATTATATTCTTATTTCTACTAACAAAAGAATATAACCATATTTTGAGCATAACTAGTACTAATTTTATTCATTTGATACATAGGTGATGACGATGTTGTTGGAGCTCCATTATTAAATGTTGACTCTGTTGCTCCTAGTGCCTTTACTCTTCCTCCTACAACTCCACCTCCTAATGTCTCAGTACCTAGAGAGTTGAATAATATAGTTAATGCTTATTTTAATGATGATAATTAATTAATTATTAGTTTACTACTTTTGTTATCATAAACATGTTTTGATATTATGTTATGAACTTATGATAAACATTTTGGGATTACAAGTTATAATAGTTCTCATTAGGTGATATATATATATATTATACAATCATTTTATTTTCTTAGCATTTTGATTCTCGATATATACTATTCATAATTTGGATGGTGTGATGAGAAATTATAATATTTTTCAATTTTTTATTCCTCATCGGTTTAGATCCGGGTTGACTCCAGTCTGACCAATTGACCCTTGACTCAGTTCCCCAATCGGTTCGGGTTTAATTAGCTTGCGTAAATTACGAATTATAAACATTTATAAATAAAAAATAAATTATACCAATACTCTCTTTGAATTAGTCACCGGAAGGCCACGTCCGGCTAGATGTTGATGGTTCAGTCTCTAGTCAGAAGCAGGGGGCCTGTGGAGGATTAGTTCGTGACAACACGGGTCGCTGGCTACTGGGGTTTGGCATGAAGATTGGGCCCTGCTCAGTGGTAGAGGCCGAAATTCATGCTATCCAAGGAGGGCTCAGGATGTGCAAGAGTCTCGGATCACTATAGATTAAACTTTTTACAGACTCCCTTGAGGCAATGCAGCTGCTGCTAACAGATTGTGGATTCTCCCACCCCTTAAACGATTTGATCATGGAAGTGAAAGCTATGATATTCACTTTTGAAAATTTAGAGATAACTCATTCACATAGGGAGGCACTCATTTGTGCAGATTATTTCTCCAAACAGGCGCATCAAGGTGACTCGGAGCTACACTTCATTTCAGCTCCTCCTGCTTTTTGCTCCACGCAAATGATGCGGGACTTATCTGATATGCATCAGAGGTCCCAACCACAGGGATGGTTATACTAGGCTAGAGTAGTTATTTCAAGCGTCAAGCTTGCCTTTGTTTTCAAAAAGAAAAAAAGATAAAGGACTCAAATATGGATAGCATTTAGAAGCCAAATAATAAAGGAAAAAATTGTGGCTCTTGACATGCTCTCTGGCAAAGACAAACTCCCAAAAACTACTAATTTTGGAACCAGAATCAGAAAGAAACACACAAGCAAAGACAATGAGAGAGAGGATCAGAGGAAGGGAAGGAGATGAACTCACGAGTCACGACCCACGGAGATTCGAAGAAGAAGAGGAAATTCGCGACTGCGACTGCGACTGGTGCTTGCGAGTCGCCCTCTGCGTAAGTGAGGAAGAAAACGGCGGCGCGACCCTCGAAGATTTGCAGAAAACGGTGGCACCGTGCTTGGGTGTTTCCGACCCACGAAAACGACGAGTCGCAGATGGGTGCTTTCCGACTTGCGATTGCGAGTTTGTCACTCGAGAGTCGCGGCTGCTGCCTAGTGGCGCCTGCTGCTACAGTGCGGGCGTGATGGGTCGTTGGGTCTGAGAGACGGCGGGGCAGTTGGCAATCGGCAGTCTCCAGTCGAGCACATCAGGGATTTTGGGAGGGAGAGAGCGTCTGATCTGAGCGAGACTGCGATGCGAGACTATCCTATGGTTAGGGCGGATTGTTATTAGTTTTGGTAGAATAGCTTCTGAAGAAAAAATGGAGAATAGTTTTTAGAGAATGAGTAGAATAGATTATGAAAAAAAAAGTGATTTTAAAAAAATGAGAGTGTTTGGATGATTTTATTAGAATATTTTTTTTTCATGGTCAAATGACTAAAAAGGACATTAACTTTTATGATAATTATATGTAAAGAATAATATTATATTTTATATATTATTTAAGGGGTGAGGTCCAAATTTAATAGCCAAGTTTTTCTTGAGAGACATCCGGTACAAATAAATTTTAGAAGATGAAAAAATAATAATGAACAATTAAAACTCCTAACGGCATTAAAAATGATATATCTTAACCCATTATTTAACATTAAATTTCATAATTAATACCAAAAATGAAATAAATTTATCTATATGTAATATTAATTAACTTAACTAATTTTTTTAATATAATTAAATTAGAAAAATAGGTATTATATTAAGGATAAGAGGGAGTATTAAAAATTTTTTAAAAAAAGACAAAAAAACGCTGAAATTAAAAAAAAACAAAAGATGAGAGAGGGTGTGACATAGGACCCACAGATAGGAAAAGAACCAATGAGAATGAGAGGGTGGGGCCCATAAAATGCAAAAAGTCAAAAAAAATAGCTTATGCCCAAACCATGGTTTTGAGGTCCAAAACCATGGTTTGGGGGTCAAAATAGTTTATTTGAAAAAATTGAATGTTCTTGTATTTTTTTCTTAAAACCATGGTTTTGAGAAAAAAAAATACTTTTTTCTTGATTGGTGAACACACTCTTAATTTCTTAAAAAGTACTATTACCACTTATCCTAAACATATCACCTAGTTAATTTATGTAAGAGAGGTTAAAAAATTTAATTAAATTATTTTTAAGTATTTTTATGCATCTGTTTTCTCCAAATTAATTTATTTCCCTTATTATATGATATAATTAAGCAATTTATTAGCTTTATTTGATTTATACAAACAAAAGTAAATTATAATTTATATTTAGGACCCAAGGCAGTAAAACTAAATGAGCGGGTATAGACAACCCAAAGATGTAACCGTAACCCACCAGTTTAATTCTTAAATGAACCTGCCCATAATGGGCCCTTTTTTGGCGGGCTGAAAACAAACTAATTTCTTAGCGGATTGATCAAGTTGTGGGCTCTTGGCTCAACCCTAGGGCTGTTCATGGATAGGGTAGGACAGGGCACAGCAAAGCATGACCCTTACTCAAAGCTTGACCCGAAAAATGAATGGGCGGCATTTTACAACATGCTGCCCCCAATTCTGCTTGATGAAAATCCGAGTAATTTTGGGCTAGGCTGGGTAGGGCAGAGCAGGCTTCTATACCCAAAATCTCTTTGAAATTTGAAAAAAAAAATTAAGCATAAGAATATTTTTAAAAAAACAATTATAATTTTATATTTCAAAAATATATTCTATGACATAGTCCTTTTTTTTTGGATCCTTTTTAGATCTTATTGTTTAGATTCAATTCATGTGAGAATGAAGCAAATTAATTTAATAGAGATTATTTTTTTATTATTTAATAATAATGTATTTCTCAAGCACTTAAACAGCAGGATCCAAATAATTTATGAGTTGATATTTAGGGTCGGGCTAGGTGTTATTGTGTGTTTGGCAAGTACCAAAACCATAGTTTTAAATTATGATTTGCGTAACCCGAGAAAAACTTTCCTTACACACTTATCTCATAAATCATAAATACTATTAAAAAAAATTAATCCAAACACAATTTACCAAGTTCGGCAGGCATTGTAGCATTCGGATTTTCTGGCCCCATGAACCCCTATATTCAGCCCTACTTTTTACAAATAGTAATAAAGGAATACTGTTCCATTTGTAGAAAATGTATCGATGTAGCCTCAGTAAAATTGGTAGAGTAACGGCCAGCCGCCAGCGCCCACGGTGTTCTGCCGCTGTTTCCCTGAAGGGACCAAACTGTCCCCGACCACGCATGGCGACAAAATGCAACATCACAGGGGCATTTTGGTCCAACTAATAAAGCACAGAACGAGAACCAACCCTTCCTCAAGCTTTTTCTCTGCACCAGAGAGGGAAAAAGCTTCTTCGTTTTGCCCTTGAACGCCTAGCTAGCTAGCTAGCTTCGCCCTTTTTAAATTATTAAATTAACATAAAGCAAAGTCACAAGGCTTAGTCTCTCTGCCCCACCTCTGAGTAGCTTATTCTAGTGATGAACGCGTCTCAGGTTTTACAGAGCCTGGACTCTCTCTGGTTCTTCACCAACATCTTCACTCGCAGCAATGACCCTCTTCCTTCTCTTTCTCCTCCCAAAAGTGATTCAGACACACCCCATTCTCCACTTCTGGACCTGCAAGACGAGTCTGATGAGACTGTGAATGTGAATGCGAATACTCCTGGTGAGCCAGAAACAGAGGTGAAAGACAGAGGAGGAGGAAGGAAGCGAAGAAAGAGAAGGAAGAGGTCAGAGAGGCATGGAGCCAGAAAGATTGAGTTGGGGTTTGATAAGAAGCTGCTCGCTACTATTGCACCTTTCAGGCTTGATCCAACAAGCTGGACGCTTCCTTATGATGATGAGATTGCAATGAAGGAGCATCTTAAGTCATGGGCTTATGCAGTTGCATGCATTGTGAAATGAGGCATTTTGGGATTGGATATTATATTGATTAACTGATTGAAGCATTGCCCAATTATATATGTTATGTTTGTATGTATCCCCTAATCTCTGTAAACTTTTCTGCTTCTTCAACCCAGCACAGGGTCTAATGGTGATTATGGTTCTTGTTCAAATGTAGTGAAAAATTAATTGGCATTATGTTTTTGTGTTCTGGGCGGATTATGAGTGGCAAATGAGGTAATTAATAGATGTTTTGAGATGGAGGTGAGTTCTGAGGAAACCAGAGGGAAATGTAAACAAAAGCTGGAAACTTTAGGGTTGTAACGTTGTGAAGGCGTTACACGAGAATGGTAACTGTTTTGGCGTGCCAGTTTTGCTTTTTGCTTCCCATGGAAACTCTTTTCATTTGTTTAAGGATTCTAATAAATACTCACTGCTATCCTATATAATGAGAAAGATTAAGAAAACTAATTAAATTACTTTAAAATATTTATATTTATTATTTTTTTAAAATGATTTTGTCTAATATATAAACATAACTTAATAATACCTAAATGTATGATATGATTAAATTATTTAACGTATTTTTAAAAAATCAACTTTATTTTTTATAGTTATAAATATTTTAAAACATAATGTGGCGTCACTGGTTGCTTCATGCGTGCCGCCATGTGTTTAAAGAAAAAGGTCGAGAACCTACGGTTTTTCAGGAAAATATTTGTCTGTTTGGTTCGCGTACTACTGCTAAACGCAACATATATCAGGGGTTTTCTTTTTCAGTTTTTTGGTTATCTTTTTATTCCTGATGTGCCTCACATGGAAGGAAATATTACAAATTATTTATACGTGGCATGAGAGGGTCATGTAAGTAACAAGAGGACCCAGGTTCAGTCATATTCGTAATTTCAGGCCATGAGTGTCCCATTTTGGCCTTTTAGTTGATTATTATCGGAATAATTGCTAAAAAAGATCTTATTGACAACTTATTTGTTAAATGAGATCTGGGAAGATATTTGTATATGGAGGGAAGATTTCTACATACGCATAGGAAATAATTTTGTACACAAGGAAGATCATCTGCATATCAGGAAAGATAATCTGCACGCAAAGATTCCATTTGATAAATAAGTTATCAATGAAGGATTTTTTCACAATTTTCTATTATTATTTGATAGTTATTCAGTTCTGCTATTAGGGGAAAATAGTTTCTGTTCAAATCAAACAAATGAAATTAGAAGCCGAATGTTAGGCCCTCTGGGTTTCTGCCCAAGTCCAACAACTGTACTTTTTTTTTCTTTAAAAAAACAAGAGTCCAGTGTCCCATTTGTATCTTTGGGAAGCACAAATGCACAATCATGCTTCTACAAACCAGAGTTATGGAACCCGGGCCGGATCAGGCGAACCGGTCCAGTCCGGGTTCAAATTTTAAAAAGAAATTTTTTTTTATATTTGTTCTTTAAAATTTCATATTATAAGCTTAAAATTTTCGATTTCTTATCGGTTTGGCTCCGGTTTAACTCACTGACCCTTAACCCAATACGCTGACCGGTTTAATACCCGGTCCGAGTTTTAATACCTTACCACAAACAAAACAATGAAAAAAAGGAAAATGTCAGCTTCTATTCATATCAAAGACAATATTTTCATATTTAATGAGCTTCCTTCCAATCTTGGATATGAAAATATTGTCATGGAACCGATTGGACTTGCTTTGAGGATAATTTTAAGCACATTATTCTAGAATGTTTAAGCAATTCTTTTCCTGCTTATTAGCATCATTTTCCTTCGTAAATACACATTTAATCAGGGCACCTAAATATGTTGCGCGTTGGTGTGGATGCATGCTGTGTGTGTTGATGGACAACATTGCCCCCAATTAGAGTTTCTAACGTAATTAGTTAAATATTTACTACTTAATTATTATCTCATGATAGAGTCACCATAGCTGTTCAAATTTTAGTCTGAATAGTTTAAATTTAAAATTTTTAATTTTGTAAATGATAAATTCATTTTTATGAGAAATGATAGTTATAGAATTTTTTTATTATCAATTTTGTATATAATAAAATAAAAATTTATTTAAAATATAAAAATTAAATTCAATATGACAATCTAAAATTAATCTAATCATTTTTACCCATCAAAGTGAAGGGCATAAAATGTGATGAGCACACAGACGGGTACGAAAATTTTTACGTTGGTGTACGTTGATATCAACTAACCGGCCTGCAAAAATATGGCGACGTCCCCATAAACAACACTCACATCCACCGAATTTTACCTTTGTCGTCTTCTCCATTGTCCCCAATACACTTCTCATATCCCTTCATTTCATTCTTAGCCTTATTAAGTCATCACCACCACCATGTGTTGCAGGACAATAACATATCGATCGTGAGGTGATCAATGAAAACCCCACCACCGAGTAACGAAACGCAGGCCGGGAGGACGACGACGAAGAAGTCATCGTCAACTAGAGGCCATCACAGGTTCGTCGGTGTTCGTCAGAGGCCGTCGGGAAGATGGGTGACCGAGATCAAAGACTCGCTTCAGAAGGTCAGGCTCTGGCTCGGAACTTTCGACACCGCAGAAGATGCAGCTCGAGCCTACGACGCTGCCGCACGCTCCTTGCGTGGTGCAAATGCTCGCACCAACTTTGAACTGCCCGATCATTCCATTGGCGGCGGTTTTAGGTACGCGCCGCACAACATGGAGCCCTTCTCGTTCGAGGATATGCCAGAGGCTGGTGCTGATTCAGATAATGGACTTCTTGGTGCTCGCAGAGCCAAATTATGTGATGACAAGGGAAAGACATCTTCAAAGCCTACCTCTATTATTGGTTCCAGTGTCACTTCGAACTCATCAACTACGCGTAATCATTCTGGGAGCACAGAAATATCAATACCCTCATCAAATTCCACCAAAGCTAAGAGAGTGAATATTGTTTCAGAACTTGTAGATCCTGAAACGGCGACCATGAGGAGCCTGAACTTGGGCTGGTCCAACGATATTCCATGGCAGTCACAGACGAGTACGAATCATGAGGGCTCTGAAAGTGGCTTGCTTGCCGATGCTGTTTGTGGAGGCACGGCTTCGTGACCTTTTTCTGCTGCCGATCATGAGCCGGAGTCCACCTTACAAGGCGTCTTTAGTTTCACTCCCAAGTTTTGTTCAGATCGTGGTTTATCCAGCAACGATAAGAATTGTCAAATGAAGAATGTGGTGAGCTTACAGATGAATAAAATTGGTGGAACGTCGTCGTCTGATCAGTGCTTGTGGACATCTGAGCAACAAACGTCGTTCGTGCACTGTGATAATAACAACAGTTGGTTTAGTTCCGGTGGCTCTTGGGACTCACTGCTCTATGCTTCTTCCCAGCTTGGTTGATTAAAGTTCAGAGAGTCATCATCATCAGAGAACTCCCTGATCTACTCATTAAACATTCTTTTAAGTTGTAATCATCAATTGTTTGGCTTAGTATATGTTTCACATGAAATATAAATTCTTCTGTGATTCGTTAATTAATTCCTCAATTGTTTTATTTATAATGACAATAAAGTCTTGTTCTTTAAATCCTTTTGGTTACTTATTAATTGTTTGATGATCATTGATTATAATAGTTTGGTTTTTTGGCAAGAAATGATATTACGTTGCTCTACCATATTCCATATATCAATGTACTCCTTCCGTTCGGTTCACTATATATATATATATATGACACTTCTAGAAGAATAATTTTGTTTAAAATATAAATTACTTATAAAATAATTAATATTTATATTCTACTTTTATTCCTATAATTAATGCTTATTTCTAATTTACTCATTAAATTTTCAAACATTTTTTCTAATAAGGGCAAAAGTGAATTTTTTTTTAAATTATGATATATTTAATGAGTTAACCATTATTTTTTACTTTCGGTGAATTAATTAAAATATCATATATTATCGATCAGAGGAAGTACTATTTATTTCATTAAATGAAATCTAGATTGATCAAGAGTACAACAATATCATTTGTTAGTGTGTTGTGAGCTAGAATCCTTTTTAATGGTGGAACACCGGTATGTGGATCCTATGACGATTAATGTGACACGTCCCTTGAAGGAAATAGAGGGTCTCCCAACAAAGGTTTTTTCATACCTAAAGATGGAACACGATACCTCTGATTAAAGGGTCAAGGTGCCTATAACCTCAATTGAAACCAGCCCCACGTAAGAGGGTATAAGAGGAGAAGCTTTGGGAAGGCTATATATCCAAGATGGGAAGGCCTAGGATGCTGTGAAAGCAAAAGGTAATGGTTAGAGTACGTATCTTCTCCAAAAGAAGGTCCCGCTTCTGATATAATCGTTCCTGTTGTAATTATAAGATAAAATTAATTTTTTTGAAGTAATTAAGAAAATTAATTAAATTATTTTAGAGTATTTTTATTTTTATTTTTTTCTAAACTAATTAGTTTGATTAATAAACTGATATATAATCTAAAGATACATAACATATTTTATGATTAAGTAACTTATTTAACTTTTTTAGTCTCTTCCAAAAAAAACTCAACTTTCCCTTATATTTAAAACCAGAGGTAATAATATAATATAGAAAATGAGAAAAGCTTTGCTACAGTACACCAAATTAAACTCTCTTCCAGAACCTAGCAGATCATGTTTCGGCTCTTTAGCCCATTGAAACAGATCAAATGTAGAGTGAATATGGCACTTTAACATAAGTGGTCGAAACAGAAACACCCTAGTACGCCCAGAAATTCCTTAGCGTATATGCCACAATTATATTTGTCGTGTACTTTAAAATAGCGGTGGATATTTGTACGACATATGTATAAGATTTGATTAAGAAAAGTTGAGAGGCACAATCTATGGCTAGTGGGGAAGGGTTTTTGTATGCTTCAATAATCTTTTTGCCATCAATATCTATGTGTTCAGAATATATTTTTTTAAGTGATTATACGCTTAATGACCTTTTTAAAAAATGAACGGTCCTTGTTATCCCACATACATCTTAGTATTGATCATAAAGAATAATGAGAAACATGCATACCAGGTGAACAATGCTGCATAATGTTGCACAAAAAGACTGAAACCCAAACAGCTTGGACTCTCAATATATCATATATAATCCCCGCCCAAAGAAAAAAAGTTATACGAATAATTATCTGTCCGCGAATTCATGTATATAGTAATGGCTACTTTAGACATCAGGATGATTTTAAACGTGCAAAAATTAATTGTAGAGTCAAAGGATTATTTATTCCTGAAGAATAAATTCAATTAAAACTGTCTAATCACTACTATAAATAGATGATTCGACGATACCAATTAATGACCGTTTTAAAAAAATAGTAGTAGAAAACAATGCGGTAGCACGAATGTAAATATGGCGGTAGGATTCAACGACTGGTTTTAAAAACCATTCGTTGTAAGTGGGATTCAATGACTGGTTTTCAAAACCAGTCGTAGTGTTCAATATTTCAACGACTATTTCTCAAGAAATATTCATTGAAACTTTGCCATAAAATCCCCAAATCAAACCATTCATGCCTTTGTAAAGCTCACATTGTGTCGCCCCGTGCTTGTGAAGAGTCCACATTGTGTCGTGCCTCCTTGTCTGACCCAGACTTCCCCTCTGTCTCTTGCTCACACATTGCTCTCCGACAACTTCTCTAGCCATTGGCCTTGCTCTCTACTCTTCACAGTCGTCCATTGGTCTGGGTTCTGCAGCTGCCCTGTTTTCCATCTTCGGTTTAGGTGTGTTGTCTCCTCTTCTCCGTCCTCCATTCATTTGGATTCTGCAGCTCCCCTATTTTCCCTCTTCAGTTCAGGTTAGCCAGATTTCATTTATTTTACTTCCCTTTTCTTTCTGCTGTACACAACATGCATTTGTGGTTAGGTTAATTGCTTGTTTTGTCAAATTGCTTGGTTAGGTATGTAATAGATTTTAGAAAGTAGGTTTTAAATAGATGCTTTTCTTTTAATTCTCTATTATTACTCCTAACATGATGCGATTTAACACACAAAATTGAAGAGGGGGAAGTATATATTAGGCTATCAGCAATCTTCATTTTTTTTATCATTGCATTTGATCTTTTTTTTTAATTCATTGATGTTCATACTTCAAACAATGTAGGCTCTAATTTTCTCAGTTACAAAAGTATCCCAGTAAGTTTTTGCACAATTTTTGTTCATGTGTTTGACTATTGCCATTGTTGTGCTATTGTTCTCCATCTTCCTGTGTCTGACTATCGCATCTTTATTATGTATCCAATGTTTCCTCTCACCCTATTTACTGATGCCAAAAACATGTTAACGCCCCTGCATAGCTGTTATGGGATCATGCTCTCTAATTTGGACTTGTTTGCTGTGAAAGAGGCTAGCTTTGTTTCACTTGTGAGTGTGACTGGTCCTTACTCGAGTACTGATGTCTTACTCTAGTCTATCAGCATTGTTTCACTTCTGGTTCTTCTTTTGTTCAGCACTTGCATCAGTTCTTTGAGGAAGTGAGCTTTCTTACTCGCGAGTGTTGCGGTACTTCACTTAAGTGCAGTTGGTCTTACTCGAGTGTACTCATGCTTTCAGGCTTCAGCTCACTCTCGGATAAACACTTCCTGTGCTTCACTCGCAGGACTCGAGTGAGCTTGTGTTCTCACTCAAGTGTTGAGTCAGTGCTCGAGTGCAATATTTATTTTCTGTCTCTGACTTGTCTTTCTGTCAAGCACTCCTAAGAGTGTGCCTTCATGCTCGAGTGCAAACCTAGTCTCACTTGAGTGCACTGCCTATCACTCGAATGTTGCTGAAATATTCCACTATCCAGCAGCTACTGTAAGATACTTTCAAAGCAACACTTCCTAGACTCAAGTGCAAAATTGATTCTCACTCGAGTGCACCAGTCAAATTCTCAACAACTTTCTCTTAACTTTGTGAAATGCATTTGATAACAATTTTAGATCAATGTTTACATTCTCAAAACATGATTTAATTATCAAAAAATATAGTCACTTTAGTTATCATCAAAACTTGGATTCTAACATGGGGTAGAGAAAGAAACTCATTTTTTTTTAATTTCAAATACTGTTTTTGTATATAACTGATGTTGAATCCTTTCTGGTATGTCAGAGTTCTGTTCTTGTTAATTGGGTTGTTGTTTAAAGTTTTAAATGTCTTACTTTTAAGAGGAAATGCTGCTGGAATTTTTAAAAAATGAGTAAGCCATGCCCTTCCTTGACCCATATTCATATTATAATGATAATTGGTCTAAAATTGAGTATTGTTGAAAATGGAATAGGCCCGGTGTAGTAAAATGGATTACCGTTGGATGAATGCTTTGAGAACTAATGAAGAATATGACAAAGGGGTAGAAGAGTTTATTGAATTTGCTAAAATGAATGTGCCTCGTAAAAATAGGAAGTATTTTTGTTCATGTGTGAAATGTTTAAATAAGAGTTGACAGGATATTGATGATATTAGAAATCACTTACTTTATGATGGAATAAATCTTCGGTACACAAGGTAGATATGGCATGGTGAGGAAGTAACTGCTTGTGCGTCCCACAAGAAAGAAGTTTTTAATGTCGGAGATAATGATAGAATGGAGAAAATGATTCATGATGTTGATGTAGAACATTTTGCACAATCGCCTGTATATGGTAGCATGTGGAGTGATGTAGAGACACTTTTATACCCTGGGTGTATTAAGTATACACGCTTGTCAGGTATTCTGCACTTGGTTAACTTAAAGGCAACTTGTGGATATACCAATAGTAGTTTCACATGGTTACTTGAATTATTGTGTGATATGTTGCCTGAGAATAATGTACTTTTAAATCGTATGTATGAGGCCAAGAAAATCTTGTCTACGATGGGTATAGAGTATAAAAAGATACATGTTTGCCCTAATGACTACGTATCATACAGAAAGGAGTATGAAGGGCTAAGTGAGTGTCTGAAATGTAAAACTTCTAGATACAAAGTGAAGAAATGTGTTGGTTGTAGTGATGAGACAAGCAAAAGGCAACCTTTAAAGGTTTTGTGGTATCTTCCTATCATACCATGGTTTAAACGAATGTTTGCTAATGCGAAAGAAGTGAAGAAGTTGAGATGACATTATGATGAGAGAATATGCGATGGAAAATACTTTCGGCATCTGGATGACTCTTCACAATGGAAGAAAATAGATGAAATATTTTTAGGAATTGGCAACGAGCCAAGAAACTTTCAGCTCGGGCTTTGCATAGATGGAATAAATCTATATGGTACTCTTAGTAGTACACATAGTGTATTGCCGGTTATGCTGGTAATTTACAACTTACCTCCTTGGTTGTATATGAAACGCAAGTATTTGATGCTTTTTATGATGATTTTGAGACCAAAACAGTAAGAGAACGATATCGATGTCTACTTGACACCTTTGGTAGATGACTTAAAGAAGTTGTGGGAGAAAGGCGTGATGTGTTTGACGCATATAAGCAAGAGTCCTTTAAGCTACATATAATGATTTTCATCATGATTAACGACTTCCCTGCATACGAGAACTTATCAGGGTATAGTATAAAGGGTCATAAAGCATATCCAATATGTGAAGTAGGCAACATACTTTCATCAACTTAAGCATAGAAGAAAAATAGTCTACCTTGGTCATAGACAATTTCTTCCTCGATTCCACCTGTACCATAGGCTAAAGAAGGCTTTCAACGGTTTGCCGAAGAATGAAATGGCTCTAAAGGAATTAACTGGAGATGAGGTTTATAGTCAAGTGGAAAGAATCAATGTCTCTTTTGGTAAGAATCAAAAGACTACAAGTGAGAAGAACATATGGAAGAAGGGATCAATTTTCTTTGATCTTTCATATTGGCGCAGTCTTAATGTGAGACACAGTATTGATGTGATGTATATGATAGCCTTGTTGGTATGCTTTTGCACATACCAGAAAAAACTAAAGATGGAATTAATGCGAGGCTAGACTTGGTTGAAATGAGAATAAGAGAACGGCTACATCCACAACTAAGAGATCATGGTAAAAGAGCATATATGAAACTAGTAGCTCATACATTGTCAAAAGCCTAGAGAAGAAGTTTGTGTGGGTGTTTGCATGGCATTAAGGTGTCACAAGGGTATTCTTCTAATGTGAGTAGACTTATGTCAATGGAAGATTTCAAGGTAGTAGGACTAAAGTCTCATGATTGTCATGTCTTAATGCAACAATTATTACCAATAGCTATAAGAGGCATTATAAAAGATGATGTGCGAAGCACGATAATAAGGTTGTGCAGTTTCTTAAATGCTATTTGTAGCAAAGTTGTTGACATTGGAAAGTTAGACACGTTGGAAAATGAGGGTTATACTATTCTATCCTGACTAGAGATGCATTTTCCTCCCACATTTTTTGATATAATGGTGCATTTGATAGTTCATTTGATAAGGGACATAAGACTATACGGCCCAGTTTATCTAAGGTGGATGTACCCTTTTGAGCGATACATGAAGAACTTAAAAGGGTATTCTAAAAATCATTATTGAACTGAAACCTCAATTATGGAAAGATACATAATTGAATAAACTAATTTTCTTCCTCCTGTTAAGAAAAAAGTTAGTGGAAGCACGAAGCTGTGATCGTTGGTCAAACATCATGAGGAAGAAAAGGAGAGGGTGTACGTGAAATTTGATACTGATTTGAATCCAATTGGCGAAGAGGGAGACGTATTCATTAGCTATATTGGCTATTTGACTCGGAGCAAAGTTGACATTCCATTTTCTACTTGGAAGGAAGTTTTAAAAGATAGGAAGGCTATGATTTGGGAATAATTTTTTATATATGAAGTTGTATTTTCATGTCTACCTTTATTTCTTGTTGTTCATATGTAACTATTATATATTTTACTTTGTAGCAAACCTATTATGTCCCCAAAACGAGGCAGATGTACAAGCATTGGATGGGGGAAGTTCATGAGCGATGGAAAGATTTCAAGTCAACGCTCACAATCAAGTACATTCGAGAATCAAAGAGTAATGAGAATCATTGTAAAAAGTATTTGTTTCTTTCTCCAAATGATTGGAGGTTGTTTGTGGCATCACGGTAGGATCCCAAATTTTTTGTATATATATTTTCTTCATCTTAGTGTGAAACATTTTACTTGAACTTATTTGACCTCACTAACTCAGTTTTCTTCACTCTCTGTTTATATAGGAATTGAGTTAATCAAATAAAGAGAGACGAGCGAAAAACAATTATTCGTATTATATGTCGCGTGGGGGTTATCAAAAGCTGGAAAAGAAGATGATACAGGATGAATTAAAAAAGTTGGAAGAAGCAGCCAAATCAGATCCTAGCATTGTCGTGCAGGGGCCGCCTCCTCCCTACGTCACCAAAAATGGAAAGCATGGAGGATAAAGGGAGAAAAATATATAAATTCAGTCATTGCTGACGTCGCTAAAATGATTGTGAGTATTTAATAACACGTATATTTAAGTGTGTTTCATTTTCCTTAGAAGATTTCATGTAATTAATTTTATTTATCTATTGTATGCTACATGATGAACTTAAAAAGCAGAGCAGCCAATGTTCCTTCACTCAAACTGGAAGGATGGGCATCTTAGCAATGACGCTTAGGAAGCTAGATCTCCCTGGTCAAGTTAGAGGGGGGCGAGGGGAGTTGGTATCTCAAGATACTTTGGACGAGGTTCACAACCTTATGGACAAAGTGAATCGAGTAGAGAATTTGTGGCTAGGATTTGATAGAAGTCTGAGTAGAGCTAGAGGTGCAAATGCATCAATCACTTTGAGATGAGCTTAAAGAAGAGTTGTTGCGTGAGTTACGTGGTGAGATGAATTCGATGGTGTTGCCTCACATTCAAGTCGGGATGTGTAACGAGGAGCCTAGATCTTAGGTTTGTAAATAATTTCATTTAATATAACATTGAGTTTTTCCTTAAGTTAGTTTAATTAATTCTTTTATTTTTCTTACCCAGGAATTCTCGGCCTTTCCCAGCACCAAAGGCAATTATAATCCACCAGAGATTGGACATGGCGACCCTAGTCCTTCACTAGAGGCTAGAAAACCTTGCTCTCTTCATTTGGATGTCTTGTACCTGTGTGTTGTTGCCGATACTGTTGTATACATGCATGCTACCACCCACTATAATATGCAAATTCAGGACGATCAACGTAAGGTCAATGTCACAAGTGTTCGACAAGGGGAGGAAGGTGTAGATGTCTCGTTCCTCAATGAAGAGGTTGCCAAACTAGGTCAGGCAATAGGATCTTTCATCTTGTGGCCTCAACATCTTGTTCAAATAGCGCCAACCCCTCAAATGGTAGAAAACATCTTACTGTTACTTGATCTTTGTCTTCATACTTATAATCTTTATCTTGTGTGTTACTAGGATCAAGAAGAAGCAACAAAATTTCTCTTATTAGCACAACTGTAAAATATTCATAAAAAAATTAACAAGGTCGACCTGCAGATGCCTTATGATATTGTAGGTCATACAATCTCAAATAATTTTAGAATTGATAGCAAAGATATTAGAGAGTTCATATCTTTGCAGGAGATAGATATAGGATGGGTCACATTTGCAATCATGTGAGTTAATTTTTAATTTTTAACTTTAATTAATGCACTGATATTTTGGAGTTTCTGGTTTCTACATTTACTAAGTCATTTCTCATTTTATTTCTGTGGTAGCTGCTTTCACAAAATGTGTGTCGAAAAAGAGCTTGACACTTTGTATTGCTTCTTATGTCCTGGCAACCTGTCAAGGTGTAATAATGTTAGGTTGGAAGATAGAATGAGCTACGTGGACTATACATTAGGACATACTCAGCTGCCTTGCTATCTAGCACCAATTGTTGAAAGGCAGGTAACTTAATTTTATATATTTATATATATTCAGTTTGCTAAAAAGTATTATGTTATTTAACCTCATTTTAATCTAAATATGTGATTATAGTTATCATTGGAATCTTTGTGTTGCTTGTCTCTTCATCAACGTCATCTTTTGGTTTGATTTATTAGGTTATTAGCCAAACGAAGAGATAAAAATCATTTTTAACATGTAAGTTAATTTGTTTGTAAATCATTGATTTTTTATTTTACTCAATTGTTTTCATGTCTTCTAGTTTTCATTTTAATTACAGTGCACTGAAGACATATTCTATAATGGGTGGAAAGTGTGAAGGTAAAAGTGGCTCAACGAAGTGGTTCCAGTTGAAAGTAAGTTGTTTAAATACAAGTTCTTCGATTGACAATTGCTTCACTTATACCTTTATTCTTTTTTACCGTTTGCTTTGATGTATAGTGCCCTCGGCAATCAGGGAAAACTGAGTGCAGTTTCTATGTTATATTATATATGTATAACATCATTTTTAGTGGCTTTACTACCAATTTTGAACAGGTGATCCTTTCTTGATTCTCAACTGAATTTCATTTTTGTTCTTGTAATTGAATTATTGTTAGTTATTTTATTCAATTGATTGATTTATATTAACTTATTCTTCATTTTGCATGCAGATTTTCGCTAATGAGGATGCCTACACAATCGATGACATTAATTTAATCTGAGACTTTTTGTCAGGATATCTTCTACAACTCATAGATGATGATGTGTAGAGGTTTCTAACATAGTGCAATAGTATATTTTGTTGCCATACTTGAATACTTTGCCTCCTATTAGTTTTTTAGTTTCTTATTTATATTAAGTACTGTGAATTTGTTAGAGAAAACTTTGGATGATGAAGCATTTTAGATTTAAGGATATACATGTTTTACACTGCTAGTAAGTCAATTTGATTCAAGGGTTGCCCTATTTATTATAAAACCCTCATGATAGTGTTGTTGAATTACAATGTTGTTGTTTTATAAGGGATATGGTATTTTTCATTTGAGTGTTTTCCAAATTTAAAATATAAATGTCTGAAAATTGGTAGTTTTCAATCCTAAGTAGAAAAGAAAATAATATTTTTTTTTAAAAAAAGAGTTACAACGACTGTTTTGCAAAATAGTCGTTGTTTGTCTCATATACATCAACTATTTCGCAAAATCAGTCGTTGTTTTTGGTCCCACATACAACGACTATTTTTGCAAAACAGTCGTTGTAAATCTCTTATTACGACAATTTGAAAACGGTCGCCTATTTCAAAATTTTCCACTATACTCACATACATGTTCCCCTGAAAACGGTAGTTAAAAGGGTATAAAAATAATCGTTAAAAGTCCCTTCTGTAATAATGCATATTATCCTTAACTCAGTTGTAAAGGATTGTCTATTACATTTTGAATCCTTAACCCTTATTTAGCTTATATCTCATCCCATCAGCTAACCCCATGTGGTAAGATGTCCATTGATTTGCTTATTATAGGAAAATTTGATTTTTTTTTAATTGAAATTAGTAGAACTTTGTTCTAAGAATTCACACCTATCATCCTGATTATAGGAACTAGTTAGGAGATTGGTTTTGGTCAATAATAATATAAGACCTCTATCTATTTTATCTATGGTATTTATAATTTTTTTTAAATGAATTTTCTTAACTTATTAATTGATATATTATCTAATATTATATATGTGTTTCTTGGGAAATCATGTCAAATTTATTATGATTAAACAATTTATCTAAATTTTTTACTCAAATTAGTTAAATAACTCTCATATTAATAACAGAAAGAGTATTAAATTATAACTTTCCTTAATAAGTATTTAATATATATAGAATATCTTCAAAAAGCAATATATGTACTGAATTCCATATATGTACCATGGCAAAAAAGAAAAAGAAAAGAATTCCATTAATGTACCAACATCAGTCACCACAAATCAAAAATCACACCGTATAGGTTATATAAACCCGAGTTATTGACCGTATTGCCTACATTATACTAGAAAAAGTTTCCACTGCTCATCTCTTGCTTCTTCTTCTCCACCCAGATTTGGCTTTTTGTTCCGGGTCTTGCATCAGATGTGAAAGATGAATCTGGTCTGATGTGCCATTTGGAGAGATGATCATGCAAGTATTAGATGCCATGTATACTAATTAAGAGAGGAGAGGTCCACCGTCTTTCATACAGTCTCACCTATAAGATTCTTATTATACCACCTATAATCGCACATGCTTTGAACATACATTATCCTAATCCTACGTTGATGCCCTGCAGTGCAAAACTCATGGCCTAATTTAGAGCCAATGATATTAGGTCCAGGTATTTTGAACCAGCTTATTAAAATGTATTTTCTACCATCCTGGAAAAAGATTCTTCAATTATCTCCATTCTGAGCAGGATCATTATTAGTCAAAAATAATTAAAGCGAAAAAACTAGAGCATAAATAAAATTAAAGCTGGTTTCTTTTTGGGTTAGCTGTGCGATTCGTTGTGTTTTATCTTTACTTTCTTTTGTCAATATAAGAAGCTTTACCTCACTCTCCTTTGCATCTCAGACATAACTGTTTTTTTATTTCCTGCAAAAGAGAAAGATAAAGGAAAGGAGGAAGGCCTCAAACTTCAGGCGCTTGAAGATGATGAAGATGAGTTTTGAAGAATGGAAACCTTTTGCAGCAATGGTGGTTATTGATTTTGCCTTTGCTGTCGTGAACATTCTTCTGAAGAAAGTCCTTCAAGAGGGCATGAACCCTTTGGTTTTAATCACCTACCGCTTGGCTGTTTCTTGCGTTTTCTTAGCACCAATTGCTTTCTTCTTGGAAAGGTAAGATCTTTGTTTTCTGAACCCAATTCCCAAAGAGAGAAATCAGAAATCTCATAACCATTTTGCTTGTGTGCGCAGAAATGGCAGGCCAAAGCTCACTTTGAAAATTTTATGTTACCTCTTCCTCAGTGCATTACTTGGGTTAGTCAGATATACTGTCTGTTACTTCAGCATTCCTTTTTTTCTGCATCTATTAATCTATCGTGTAGTTCAAAAACTAAGCTTCTCGTGGAGTAACACTTGATTAAAACTTTCTTGCAGATCATCACTCTCACAGTACTTTTACCTTTTGGGAATCCAAGACACCTCTGCTACCTTCGCTTGTGCCTTTATCAACATGGTGCCAGTGGTCACGTTCATCATGGCATTACCATTTGGGTATGAACAAAAGAAATGAATACAAAATTTAAGATTCAAGGGAGTGTGTGTGTATATATATATATATATAGTCAACCAATGCATAAGCTTTGTTCCATTATTACAGGTTAGAGACAGTGAACATAAAATGCAACAGAGGGAGAGCAAAGATACTTGGCACACTGGTGTGCATTGGAGGAGCATTGCTATTGACAATGTACAAAGGCAAGCCCTTGTTCAATTATTCTCAAAGTGAGTCTGAAACAGCAAGACATAAGGTTTCTGCTCAGAGGAACAACACAGAGAGATGGACCACTGGTGTGATAGATCTGATTGTGGGGACTCTGTTTTGGTCTTCTTGGTTTCTCTTGCAGTCAAAAATAGGAAAGAAGTACCCCTGCCAGTATTCTAGCACAGCTATAATGACCTTCTTTGGAGCTATTCAATCTGCTGTTCTTAGCTTGTCCACTTCCCAGAACTTGTCCATGTGGGTTCTAAAAGGAAACATGCAAATACTCACTGTTCTGTTTTGTGTAAGTACTATTTTGGTCATCTCTTGGTTTCTCTTACTTTTGCTTTTGGTGTTCATATAGTTTGATACTGTAATAAAGCCCAAAGTAATGGAATTCTCTGTGTGATATGTGCAGGGGGTGGTAGGATCTGGTTTGTGTTTTGTGGGGTTGTCATGGTGTGTGAAGAAAAAGGGTCCTGTGTTCACTGCATCATTCAGTCCTCTTGTTCAGATAATGGCTGCCATGATTGACATTCCTTTCTTGCATGGGCCGCTTCATCTTGGAAGGTGAATGCCTACAATAACTACTTATATATTTACCATTCTGATTAGACGCATTTATAGCCTTTTAATTGCGACTAACATTAATGAAGTTATATGTGACTGGTTTTAGCTGATTCTGGTGATGCAGTTTGATGGGATCCATATTGGTGATGGTGGGATTGTATATTCTGCTTTGGGGTAAGAGCATGGAAACTCTGAATCAGAATCAGGAGAGTGTGACTAAGCTATACCAAGAAGATGGAGAAATCATGGGACAAGAACCTCAAATACAGCGCATCATAGTTTCCAAGGATTAATAGGGTCCTTCATTTTTTCAAAAACTTTGCAATTCCTTTAGGGGGAAAATCAATGAATTTGTTTCATTCCTCTTCTTTTTGGGAAAAATAACTAATCAAATGGAGTAGCTTGATTGTTCAATAAATGACAAGCATAGTTAATTATTATAACTGCACTGCTAAATGCCAAGTCCTATTTCTTTTTTGGGTTTTTTTGGGAGTTCCTGTGCTAATTCCTTCTCATGAGCGACCCCACCCTAACCTGGCTTTAGAATTTTAAGCATAGAATGATCCTCAAATAAAGTCAATCCTAAGTTAATGAAAAGAAAGGTTATTTATATCCTTAAACTATAATATGGTTAAAAAAAAAAGTTCTTCGGATATATCTTTTATTGGGTTAAGGTGCGAATTTGTTCTGAAAGTTTACTCTAAGAAACAATGTTGTCCTAAAAGTTTTTTTAAGCTTAATATCACTCCGAAAGTTTCAAACGTAGCAATGTTGTCACATACCATTAAAAAAACTAACATTGACCATTAAAAAGTAACGTTGACTATTAACTTTTTAACGGAAAGGGGCAGCATTGCTCCATTTTAACACTTCCGTGACAATATTGAATCTAAAAAAAACTTCCGAGACAATATTGCTCATTAACGAAAACTTCCGGAATAAATTTACGCATTAGCCCCGCCATGATATCTTAATTTACTATAGGGAAAAGTAGAAGTCAGCTTGATTATACTTTTTTTAAAGTACTCTTTTTGGTATTTAATATAAGACATATTTGTCTAATTTGATTAGATTAAGGAAGTTGGTTAAGTTAGTTAATATGATATATATTTTCTAAAATATCATAATCAACTTCTTTAATTCCCCCCTTTTCTCACCTCATTGATTATAGTTGAAAAATCGTCAATAGAAGTAAATTAGGAAAACATTGATAAATATAAATACTATTTTTATATTTAAGATTTTATATTAAGGACAGGAGTAGTAATATTTTTTTTGACTTATTCAATGAACTAAACAAAGATTACATATTTGTTAACATTATTAACATGTAGGATGTGCTATTTGTCAAGTAACATAATGGTATCACGGGGTCTCAAATTTTCTGTTACAAATTGAATTCTTTTTGTTTTTTGGCCATATGTTACAAATTGAATTCAGTTCAATATCTAGTGTGTAACAGTTTTATACATATCATTGCAGTCGTTGACTCGACGGACACTAAACATCTTATTAAGTCTTGGTTTAGGTATAAAGTTGCGTATTCAATCCTCTATGTATATATATTAGCCTATTAGGTGCTTGAGTTTCTTCCGTTCGGGGAAGGATAAAAAACAAGTATATGCATGCCTCAAGAAGAGGACATAATTATTCGATATAAAAATGAATTAACATGTAATATTTTAATTGTTTTAAAATAGTTTTTTCCAGACTTAATTACAAACATTATAGAAAAAATTTCATTTAAATACCTTATGAACTTACAAAATCTACAAAAATCTGTTAACACTTAAAAATAACATAAAAGTGATAAGTATCAAATTGAGATTTTAAAGTGTTGATGCTTTTATCATTTTGCCCCTCAGTTTAAAAGAAAAAAGAAAATGTGTTCTTTGCCAAAGCACTATCGCCAACTAACCTGGACCCTTCGGTGGCTTGAGCTTCGGCCTCTAACAACCAGAGCTCTAGTGCAAGGGCCTTTTTTGGGGATGGGGATCAAACCCACCACACCCCCCTTGCAAAGGGACTTGGTGGCTATTGGGCCATCAAGCTCGTTTAAAATATATGTACATCAATATATATATGTATAATATAAATAAAGGCATAATGACTTCAACAAAATTAGTCATGAAAATGATAAAATGTATAATGGTATTGACTAAACGAGTAATAGAATTAACAAAATGCGTAATGGTATTAATATATATATATAATACTCATTTAGTTAATATTATTATGCATGTTGTTATTTTTATTACTGATTTTGTTAAAGTCATTATGCCTTTATTTATATTATACATGTATATATTAATATGTGTGTGTTACTAGTTTAATCAATACCATTACCTAACCACGTTTTACGGAGTTGGGGAGAGATGATGTTAATAGGTTGAGGCTGAGTACTAGATTTTTGAAAAACTTCCAATCATGCTTTTATTTATATTATACATGTATATATTAATGTGTGTGTATTACTCGTTTAGTCAATACCATTACGCATTTTGTTATTTTCATTACTGATTACTGATTTTGTTAAAGTCATTATGCATTTATTTATATTATACATGTATATATTATGTGTGTGTGTTACTTGTTTAGTCAATATCATTACGCATTTTGTTATTTTCATTACTGATTACTAATTTTGTTAAAGCCATTATGTCTTTATTTATATTACACACACACATATGTATTAATATGTGTATGTGTGTTATTCGTTTAATCAAAACCATTACGCATTTTATCATTTTCATTGTTGATTTTGTTAAAGCCATTATACATTTATTTAAATCACACACACATATACATACATACATGCATGCATGCATATTACTCGTTTAATCAATACCATTACGTATTTTATCATTTTCATTACTAATTTTATTAGAGTTGTTATGCCTTCATTTATATTATACATATATATATTGATGTGTGTGTGTGATGTGTATCAAAAGAGTTTCATGGCCATACCAAGCCCCTTTGCAAAAGGGATGGGGACATGGGGTGAGTTTGATCTCACCCCTTACCCCCCTCAAATTTTTTTTACAAAAAAAACCCCCCAAAGAAGACCCTTGGTGTCGGAGCTCAAGCCGCCCCGGCGGTGGTGCTTCATCAAGAGGCACATTTTCTTTTTTTTTATATTTAAATTAAAGGGTAAAATGATAAAAGTATCAATACTTTAAAATATTAATTTGATACCTATCACCTTTATATTATTTTCAAATATTAACAATCTTCTATGAATTTTATAAGTTCATGTGGTATTTAAACGAAATTTTTTCAATATTATATTCAAAAAATAAATCAAGAACATCAACGCGCTACAAACACATAAAATTATGTTTCTGAAAATATTTTTTTCCTGATAATAATACGGGAATTACATAATATAAAAGGAAAATATGCTGTATAAATATTCAAATTATTAAATAATTAATCATTGCTAAAAATAATTAGTAAGAATAATTTTAATTTAATCAAAATAAATAAAATTATATTATTTATTTATTTTTGCCCGTAATATTATTTAGAATGTAAAACCGAACCAAGTAATTAACCGATTGCAATACAGGTTTAAGGGTTAATGGGTCAACTGGCACCAGGGTCTAATCGGAGGTGGAATTGGATATATTAAAATATTATAATTTAATTAAAATAATATAATTTAATTAACTTGAATGAAAATATTCATACTTTAATTATAAAAAATAATATTTTTAAATGTATTCCATGTTTTATAAAGTATTTATGCCTATAAAATTTTTTCCAAATTTCGTTTTATTTTTTTTCTCTTCCTTTCTTATTTTCCCCCTTCTTATTGACTACCTAATAAATTTTCTCTATTTCTTTTTTTTTTGGGAGATTTACACTTAGGTCCCATGCAAGGAAAAAAATGAAAAAATGGTCCCTATAGATTGCAAAATGAAAAAATGGTCCCATGGAGTTGTCAATACAGGCTCCTGGAGTTGTTAATGACAACTCCAGGAGCCTGTATTGACAACTCCATGGGACCATTTTTTCATTTTGCAATTTATAGGGACCATTTTTTCATTTATCCTCTTCCTTGGGACTTCACTGTCATTCTCCCTTTTTTTTTCCCTTTTTCTATTCCCCTTTCTTCTCTCTCCCACGTGAATGGCCTCTTCTCTCTCAACAATCAACACGCATCTAACTCCTGATAAGACAATTCTCTCTTTCCTTTCTTTACTTGAACGTGTTTTACAGGGTTGGGAAGAGATGGTGTTAATAGGCTGAGGTTGAGCACAAGATTTTTGAAAAACTTCCAACTATGCATTTCACCGGAGTTTAGGATGGAATCGTTGCATGTGACTTAGACCCAAGAACTCCGACGGCTACACTATTGTTGCCATAGCCCAGCCTCTCTTTCTGCCAACTCACAACCTTCTTGAATTTTCTGAGATCTACTTGCAAGGCCTTCAAGTCTCTTATTTATTCTCCCTACTTCATTAAAACACTTTTCATCTTCTTCTTCATCTTTCTCGTCGTTTTTCTGGTGGCTTGTTTCTTGTTTCCTTTTCCTTTTTTCATTTTTCCAACAAAATACAGATATAAGAAAAGCATAATCTGAATAACCCACTAACTCGGTAGGTCAAACAAGTTATCACCGGTTTATATCGAGTTTTCCGGGTAACCCCGAGTCAATATCTGCTCGAGTATGGAGGTCGATTGGACAGGCAAGGTGGACGGGTCACCGGTTTCCGTCCTAACCCGGCCGATCCGGTTTTTCATACACTGCTTATAAACTTATATTTGGAATTAAGAGCCGATTTGATTACTCCACCCATGAGCAATTAGCACAGAAATGAAATAACAATTGCGCGGGAAAAGAGGAAGGAACAGAACACACACAGACACAAAGTGTGAAGGTAACGAACTCCACCACCGTCTTTCATGTAGAAATTGCACGTATCGGTTCGGAACTCAACAACCACCGCATTGATCTCAATCGGAATGGTCGCTGGAGGAGGAGGAGGAGGACGATGAGGCTCCGGATTCCTTCTCTTTCTTCTTCCCCTTCTTCCCATGCTTCTCACGGTGCCCTAATCGTGGCTCAATGAATTCCGAGATATTCAGGCGCACACCAGGATCATTCGCCTCGTAACTTCCGCTCAGCATCATTGAGTTGTTTATCGCCTGGAAATTGCTGTTCACGTAAGTGCTCAATTCCTCCGATTCTTCACTCCCATGAGATTGCCCTAATTTTTCTTCCAGTTCGCTTCGCAGGGTGGCGCCGGTGTTGTTTCCGGCCAGGGTGATGATCTTCATGCCGTCATCTTCCTCGTCCTCCAGATTCTGGGCTGATCCTGACCCGGATGATTTGTGGAGATCTGTAACCCGGTGAGTGATAGCAGATACCATCTCCCTGATTTCTCTGTCCAGTTGCTTGTGTTTCTCTGCTTCGGCGGATGCAGATTGGTTCAGTCTAACTTGTTCTGAAGGCATTTTTTGAAATGTGAAGTGATGAGATTTTCTTCTTGTGAGAAGTTTAAGATGGAGTACTTGTCGTGTTTGTGTGATTGTTTATAGACGAGGAATTTATAGGATCTATAGCTTCTTGAGTGGATCTTCCGTGATAATAAAGTAGATGGAATTGGAATGACTTGAATGGCAATTAAAGAACTATGTTTAATCCAAAGTTGGAAACAACCTAAAAAAGGCTGGAAAGGGATTGCTTCGTCATTACTTAACCAGATATTCCTCAGTAGTTCATGTGCTTCTTCTTGTGATAATCGTTTTGAAGCCAAGGTATCACTGTTTTTGGGGTATGTGTGTATAGATTTTTTCCCTTTCACAGCGAATTAAGAGTTGGTCTGAAAAATTATTACAATTCAGCTGATAAAATTGAATCCGGTTATGTTTATATAAGAACAAGACGATCCTCACTGATCATTCGGGCACAAATGGTCCATATTATGTGTGAATTTCTTGTGCACTTGATTCATATTTTTTCATGGAAGCACTATGTAGTTAACTTACTTGCAATTACAAAATTACAGGTTTATTGAATTGGACGGCTTGAAGCTTGAGATACGCATGCATAAACCTCACAAGAGGGCGATACATTGCTCGTATATATACAAGCTCTGTTCTGACTTCTGCCTTTTTAGGCAGAGTTAACAACATGACGTTGTTCTATTTTAGAGGAGAGCATGCGATCTGGTGAAGCTTTGTTACTACGAAGGTGACAAATAGGCTGCCTTATTTATTACTTAAAAATAGGGCCTTTATATATTTTCATAATCTTAGAGGAGATAACAGTCTAGTTGTGGTTTGACAAGGAGTTTGGGATTAAATGATAATGCGAAAATAATCGGATACATGATAATGTAATACCCTAATCGTACGGTTGGTACTTGATAATTTGATATAGCTTGGTTGATATATAATACGGATAATGATATGTCGATGTCCTGCCAAAAGATACCATAATTGATGTGGTTCTTATGGTCATTATTTTTTAATAAAGTCTTAATTATTATTTACTATTTTAAGCTTAACATATTCATCTAGGCGTTAATTACATGAGATTTGAAGTTTTGAACAAAAGCCATATGATTAATCTGCTATATGAATATTGGATTGTAGGATATAAATCATGATTTAATGCATTATGTCTTCAATTTCACTGTCTGGGTGGGCAAAAAAAAAAAAACTGTTTAGTTGTTTAATTTAATTCTCCTAATAAATATAAGAAATTGTGAAACAAATGACATTATGTTAAACAAATGAATAATCAAGGGGCAATAGATAGAAAGCGCGAGCGGCCCATTCTCTCAATTATCATGATTCATGACACAGAAACAGACCGGCGCAGCGATGATGAAGCGGCGGGCCACGTGGCAAAAACCCACAAGCAACGGCCTCATCACCGAGTTTTGAAGCCGGATTTGATAGGACAGTATTGGCGATATGTGAGGAAGATTCCAGTTTCTTGCCCCCGCAGGTGGACCCCACCACTGCCTCACAGGCATGGATGCCCGTGAGATAATGAGTAATAGATAACATAAAATATTACTCCAGTAATCTCAAAGATGCAGGTCACAAAAAAAGTAATCTCAAAATAATTCGCTTATAAGACAAACAAAGTTAATTTTTTAAAAAAATATTAAGAAAGTTATTCAAATTATTTTTTAAAATATATATATATATATCTTTTTTTTAACTTATAAATTAATATATAATATAATGATATATAAGATATAAATAAATAATTTTTTTAATCTCTTTAAAAAAATCAACTCTAATTTATATTTAAGATCTAGTATAGTTAAATTTTAAAAGATTGATCTAATCACTATTTGATATTCTAGAAAATATTTTAAAAATAAGTTATTTTAAAATTAAATTGTCTATTTATAATTGAGAGTAACAAATTTAGAATAATTTAAATAAAAAACTAAATTATTAATAAATTAATTTTTTCCCTTTCCTTGGCTGTTTGTATACTCTATAAAAAGAAACCTTTGGCCCGGATTCTCATTCTGCAGAACCTCACCGGTGTTGAAGCAGAGCATTGGACGCTGCTGCTGTGGCTGATTCTGATAAGTGTGAAATAAAAAAAATGATACTGGTTTCGATGATGGCAGCGGTGCTGGAGGAGTACACGGCGTTGCTGTCGACGGCGGCGGAGCAGCTCTTCCTCTCCGCTCCCCTCCCCAGACGGGTTCAAGTTCTCATCCTCCGTCGCCTTCCTCGCGCTCGCTACAATCCACGCCCTTCTTCCCATTAGTTCCAATCATGAAGCTCCTCTCCCTCTCCTACCCCCGCATCATTCTCCACAGGCGGCAGATTATGTATGTATGTATATATATCTATCTATATATGTATATAGCTGTGTGGAGCTACAAACAACTTCTTCTTCTTCTTCTTCTTCGAACTTGTAGAAACTTCAAATTTTTCTTTACCTAGAAACTTCAATTAACCCTCCCTTTACTTGTTTTCATCATTATTGTTATTCTTATTAGACAACTTTGATTCATATCCGAGCAAGAACTAGAGTCCTTAACTGCCTTAGCTTGTTTTTTTATTAATTTAATTAAGTTTCTAATAAAATATATTTGTCGGGATTATCTATATGTAGATATTTATAGATATTATTGATGATGGACAAAACCGGCGCCACATGCAAGTCTTAGTCATCCGGTAGATGTCTGGGTTTAGAAGAACGGATAATCCTCTAGGGTACCGAAGGATTTTTTTTTTTTTTTTTTTTAACTGGCACGTTAAAATGAACGGCAAGTCTCGGCCTTAAAAAAAATATCTAATATTTCCCATTGTACATATCCATATTCCATCTATCCATTATTCTCTATCACACTATCCATTAATTTGGATGAATGCGACTTGTTCAAGCCAACCCTTTAAAAACACATATGAAGTAATGCTTTTTTGGGGGGGGGGGGGGGGGGGTTGTTCAGAAAAAATATTACATGGTTTTCTAATATAAGAACCATTTGATTAGTTTGAAAAGATTAGAAAATTTAAATAAGTTACTTTAAAATATTTATATTTATCGTTTTTATCTAAATTAATTATGTATGATTTATCAACTAATATATAATTAAATAATTCACATAAATATTTTAGAGATCTTTAAGTAAATTATTTATCGTCTTTAATCTCCCTAAATTAGTCTATTTTCTCTTATATTAAGGACATCGGGTGTTAAACATTTATAGATTAGGATCTTATATAGTCTGAATTGATTTTATATTTTATTGTAATTTTTAAATTAATTTTGATGATTTAGGCTTTTAAATAATAAATGAACCTAAACTAATCTGATGTTTTTTGGCCAAAATAGTCCAGCTGCTGTGAAATCCAGTGTTTTAAGGTTCAAATTCCATAGTTCTACTTCCGTCACTTTCCTCAATAATTACATAACAATATAAGAGTTTTTATAATTCATATTTTAATTAACATATCGAAAAGTAAAAATAGGTAATAGATAGATATTGTTTTGACAATTATTGCGCAAATGTTAAAAAGAAGTAATGAACTATATAAGTATATATAACTTATAAATAAAATATTTATTCTCTTCACCCCTAAACAATACTTGGGGAGGAAAAGCTATCTGCCAATAAATGTGGGTGTTATTTGTGTACTAATATTAGCCTTATCTCAATTGGCACCTATTCCTTTTGGGGGCAGAGGTCACATGCTCCCGCCGGTATAAATGTGGGGGTTATTTGTGTACTAATATGGGGTGTGTTTATCATTTGATCTTATAAAAAAAAAAAAAAAAGCAAATACATTGGTAGTTACATTAGCCTACAATTCTTCTATTTTTTGTAATAGTAATATTTTTTTATGATCATATATAAAGCTGGTAATTCGAGCTCGTCCGTCGGGTTCAGGCTAACCCGCTGTGGATTGGCGATTCACTGGGTCAGGTTAAAAAGACTCACATGAATATTGGTTGACATTTCACCAATTCAACCCGTAACCTGTTGGTACCCACCCAACCCGTTTTCTTTGGTCTTTTAATTTGGTGCCTTAATTTAATCATAAAATTTTCTGTGGTTTTTTATTTTATTTTATTACATTTAATTTAAATTCACTAAGTTTCATTTTTCTTTAAAAATGAAATGTGCGTGTATATATATATATATATAGGTTAAATGACCAAATCAAAATCAAATAAAATTAAAGAATGAAAATAAATTTTGAGGTAATATTGTTGGATTAAACTAAAATTAAATGAAATTAAGATATAATAAAAGTATTTTCTGAAATGATTTCAAATAATTCAATCTTATTGCGGAATGAAAGTACCAAATGAAATACTTCAATTTTAACATAAATGTAATTTCAATTTCAATATATATCGATACTCCATGCACCCAAATTCTTTTTTCAGGAAAAAGAAATGGATTTATTCACACTTGTATTTCAATTTGGGAAGAAGAGTTCTGGCACTTTTATAAATCTTAAAAAAATTTAAAAGAAGAACTAACCCGCCAACCGGGCGGCTAACCCGTCTTGAGTTATGGTTAGATGGGTTTGGGGAAAAAAAAAAAACCTGCATCAAAACAGCCACAGTTTTTAACAATCCAACCCACCAAGTTTAACGGGTTAGACAAGTTCGTCTATAGGTTCAAGTTTAATTCATTTGTGGCTCCTAGCAATTTTGTGCAGCCTTTGCATCCAGTTTTGAATAATACTGGATGGTCTATTATGCTTCATAGAATTAAAGGTAGAAGATGTGTTATTCTTTGTGGTTCATGAATATGTCTTGATTGTCGATCTTTACAATACTTTCGGTGGGTTCTAAGGGGATATCTTGTTTAATTATAAGTGTCTTAATTCTACTATTTTTTAGATCACCAAATCCTCTTTATTCTCTCCAGGGAATGCATCACTACAGTTTTTGATATCAATCAAACAATTTACTCAAATAACTAGTCAAATAAAAGGAAAGGAATAGAAAATACTCCCTCCGGTCCTAATTATAAGACAAAGTTGACTTTTTTTTGGAGAAATTAAGGAAGCCAATTAAATTACTTTAGAGTATTTATATTTTTATTTTTTTCTGTAAACTAATTAATTTAATTAATAAACTAGTATATAATTTAAGGATACTAAAAATATAAACACTCTAAAGTAATTTAATTGGCTTCCTTAATTTCTCTAAAAAAATCAATTTTATCTTATAATTAGGACCGGAGGGAATATTGTCTTAGAAGATATCATGTCTTTTCTCTCGTTATTCACTAGATTAGATATGACATTAGTTAATCCTTCTTCACATGTATTTTCTAGTTTTTTTTCTTTGTCACCCTTAATATTACCTTTGTAATGTACTTCAACCTTTGTTATTAATGTCAATTGGCCTTTTTATTTGAAAAAAACAAACCGTATTACCGGCTCTAAATTCATATCTAGCCTTAAAAACTTAACACGCCATCCAAGGCGTTTTCGTGTTATATAATGGTTTAATAACATATAAGTGTATGTTTGAGAACACTTATTTTTTGAATATAAGTGTTTATTACACAAATCGAGATAAAACTCCTCTCACATACTTACTTCATATATCATAAATTATAATTTATAAATACTTATTATCTAAAAATAAATTATTCCAAACTAGCCCTTATCAAAATCTTTCCATTTCCCCTCCTCCCAGGGTATTTTCTGGGAAAGCACAGGGACATCTAAAAACAAGTCCTTAGCGAGCAAGCTAGACTTTTTCAAAGTCAAGGACGAAGAAACTAGCAACAACATACATCGGGCCCCATCGTTGTTCTGGCATAGCAAATTTTACACCCATTCCACTTCTTCTTGTTATTGTCTTCTCCGTTTCTTTAAATTTTCGCTTCCAAATTCTGAAGCCCGAGATATCAAACATGAATCATAGCACAACGGGAGCTTCACTATCATCGACGACCCGTTTGTCTGCATCTGCCAAACCCTTTACATTCAATCGCGGCAGCCAACAATCCACTTTGAAAGTTCCTGTTCATTCCGGCCAGGAACCTACTCTTTGTTCGCCCGATCACCGTAGCTCCGATCCTTTTAGTTCTCTGCTTGATTCATTCCCTAAATTCAACTCAGGTGCTAAGGGTAACTTGGTATTTTCTTCCCCTTTGATTGACTCTGGATTTTCCCATGAGGTAGTTGCTGCAACTTTTCCTAGTGAGCTTGCTTCTCAGACTCAAGCCAACGAAGAGTCCCTTTTGCAGCATCCTTCGATCGATTTTGAAGTAAATGATGACTTTGTTGTTCTTAATGAGTCGGAATTTGATGTGCCCAAGGCGTTTTCATTACCCTTACCCGCATACTGTTCAAACATTACTGATTTAGGCTCTGGCACTTGTACTGGGTACGAACTCAATCATGGAAAACAAAAAAAGGATTGCCACGAAGGTTTGTTTGGTGCTGGAAAGGATGATGGCGGTTCAGCTTCTAGTGGGGGCATTTGTCTAAAAGGTCATTATTCTGACCTACAAAGTTTCTTCCATTTTTATTTTTCTTCGAACTATGGTTTCTTAATTAATTTTATTACGTTATTTCATTTTATATATAATAATAAGCCTTTTCTTCTCTTGTTATCATTAGCATTAATATTTTGTTTTCCATTTTGAGTTCAATGCCTGCAATTTATCCAAACTTCAATTTTTTTGGCTTCGCATTAATTGGTTTGATTGGGATATCACTTATATGGCGTTTGTTCTGGGGCATTAACGTGACATATCTAATGACAAAGTTTACCGTGGATTTTATTTGTTACGTGTGGCATTCATTGAGGCTGCTAACTTCTGATCAAATTAAGTTCCTTATGATTACTTACAAGGCTATAGTGTTCAAGTCAGGGACACGTAACTTAATTATCATAGGCGAGCAGAAATTTCTACACGAAATTGTACTCTATATTACTGCTAAAAATTTTTATTAATACGTCTAAAAATCATAGCACAAACTCTTCTCCCTCCAATCTGAGTTATAAATATTAAATAACCCCTAAAATTGTTAGACATATCAGCCTTCTAATAGTCTTGGTTTAGGCTCTTAGCTTTGTTAGATTCCCATCTTCTCTTTTCCAATGTCCTATTTTATCCTGTGTAATTTGTTGTTCATCAAATTGATAGAGAAACTTAATTATTTTCGGCTGCCAAGGGCATTAAAAGACTGTTATTACCAATGATTGGCCTCTGCCCTCTGCTTGAGTATAATTTAGCATTTTGGCTAGTTTGCAATTGATGTTTCATTTTGAATTTTAGAACAAACTCTGACAACCGCGCATGATACGTTAGAAAATGATACTACATGGAATGATATGTTCAAGTATGCATGCTGTTGATGGTTTGAGTATTTGTCAAGAAGCTTCTGATAGTATTTTCAGTAAAGGCAAGGCTTGATTTTGGTTAAAGAAATTTTATCCAAACGTACAGGCAAAATGCAAGGTGGTGCCAAATCAGGCTCTGTTCTGAGATCAAATAGTGATGCTTATCCATTCATATTCTCAGCATCATGTATGTCATCTTCTACTAAGTTGAATAATGTTTCTCATGGTCAAGGCTGTCATACGGCTTCTGGGGCAACATACGGTGCCTTTATTTCTAGTGGAGCTCCAAATGGGCAATACTTCTCGGAAGTTCTGTCTTCTACAAGCAACATTGCTTCTCACTCAATGGGAAGTCTTCCTGCAGAAATACATGGATCATCTAGTCATTGCTCAGTTCTTTTGCCTTTTGATGCTTCACGAAATATGGATCTCTTGACAGGTGGTTGGGGAACTGTTGATGAGAAGGACTGTTCTAGTTCTATTGTATCTGGTGCAAAAGACTCCTTACACATATTTAATGCTGGAGGCAAAGGAACTGATGACGGTCACACAGAGAAGCCTAAGAAGATTGGCAAATCTGTCTCTGTTGATGCTAGAGATCACTTAAAGTCTGATGACAGCAGTCGGGGTGTTTCCATTCAAACTTCCAAAAGTTTAGGTGATAGTGACTCTGATTTGGATTCTCCTTGCTGGAAGGGAAAAATGACTTCTCAATCTCCTTCAGAAATTTTAGGATCGGTACAAACACATGAATTTGAGAAGGAGCTCAAAAAATGCAATACTTTGAATCCTTTGGCTCCTCAGTTCTTTCCTGGAAATGCTGAAGGAAGTAGTCGTCTTGGTAGTAAAAAGGTTAAAGGTGATTTTGTATCTTCCACTGCGCCTTTAGCTGTTAACTTGTTGCCAGGAGAGGACAAACAAACGAAGACTGTTATGGTAGATGCTCCTGTAGAATTGAAGGGAGTTGAGCTTCTGCATTCTAATAACAGGAATGAAAGTGTGAAGGCATTTAACCTTGTCAGTGATCCAAAATGTAGCCTTTTACTAAATTCTACTTGCATGACTCAGCCTGTTTCTATAGAAAATTTCTCAACAAAGGAAAAAACAATAGTGGCTGCTGGCGATGTTGAAGGCTGGTCAAAGGAAGCTAAAGATGATATGACCAAGGGGTCAACAAGAGGTTCTTTCCCTGCCAAGTATCATTCTCCAACTCCAAGTTCATCTTCATCTGAAGCTGGTCTTGTTACTAATCTTTTTGAAACACTTCAAGGTGTATCCAAGTCTTTGATTGATTCTCCAAAACTTGATGTTCAGACAATGGTTAATGCAATGCTTATTCTTTCAGAGTTCCTTGTACAATCTTGTGTTCACACATTAGATTCATATAAACAACATAATCATGATACAATCCAGCACATAATCAATAACCTGAATGAGTTTAGTGCAATTTACTGCGGCCAAATGATTTCAGCAGCTCAATCAACTCAAACGGGAAGTCCTGATCTTCTTGGTAGGTCATTAGAGCTTTCCAAGGTATGTCAGATTGCACGCATCTATGATTTTAACCTATTGTGAAATTTTTGTAATTGTATTACTCCAATAATGTTTCACAAATATGGGTGTTAATGATTATTGATTTTATTGGCTATATCCTATGTGTTGTTCTTTGAACATGTGCATGTGTTTGTTAGCATTCAAGAAAGGGAATCGAGGAAGCAAGTGTTGAGACGTTTGCTATTCCAAAAAAGCTTCATAATCAGAATGATAATGGGGGGCAGCAAAACAATGTTTCTAAAGTGATTGCTGAGAGGGGACAATATTCTGTAACATCAAGCAGTGATGTGGTGGGCCCCGAGAAAGGAAATGAAATCTTTCCTGTTATTAGGAGGAATCTTGGCAGAAATCTTGATGTTGAGGAGCACTTGCACCCTCAGGCTTTGCTGTACAAAAATTTGTGGCTTGATGCTGAAGCAGCAATGTGTCAGATGAGGCGGAAAATTTATCTCAGGCTTATGGAAACTGGGATGGATGTAAATCATACAGATCTTGCGGTAAACTTTTCACTGTGCACAAAATCTCAAGAGAAATATACTTTTTGCTCGACCAACTAATAAGTACGTTCCATATCAAGCTTTGTAATAGGCTTTACTAATCTACGCAATGCCTCTATGAAATCCAGGACTTGTGGAGATGACAGTGCTTTGTTTGCAACATAATTGGAGGCAGTACCTGTAACCACAAAGTGGTTATCTGAAGTGCAGTCTGTACATATGCATGATTCACTATTTCTGGTTTGAGTTGCTGCTCCTTGAACAAAAGTGGCTGATTCATGTGGCTGTAGTTAGATATCAGTGATTGGATTTGCACTCTGTACTTATCCTCTGTTCACTATTCTAGGTTGAGTTGCTGCTCCTTGAACAAAAGCAGCTGATTCATGAGGGTGTAAGCAACATATCTTGAAAGCATTTAAAGCAGAAATTCCAGTCACCTTTTGTCATTATCCAGACAAACCTGTCCAGGTCTGTTTTGGTTGCAACAACTAAGGTTAAAGACTTTTAACTAAGGTTTTACTTCATGGTTTCCATTCAAACCAGGGAAATATTATAATTTCATTCATCTACTTTTTGTCAGTAAAAGACTAAAAGGCTGAAATTTCAAATTTTCATGAAAACCTTGGCCTATTTCACTAATTTCTTCAAGGTCTTGCTTATTATGCAAGCATGACGGTGGGAAAATTCAACAGGGAATGGCACAGCATGAGTGTGATATGTATAGAAATTTTGGAATGTTCAAGCATGAGATTGGTAGAGAATGCGATGTGACGTAAGAGCAACTTGGAAATATCAAATATGGCCCCTTCAGTTGAATGCTCTTGCTGGTGTATAAGCAGTTACATAAGTAAAATCCAGGTAATCAAACTTGGACCGGCCGGTCTGGACCAGAAATTGGCCAACCGGTCTGGTTGGGGTCTGATTTATTTATTTATTTAAAAAATTGGGGTTTTTAAATTTTTTTTTTTATAATTTCACATTAATAATCCTAAAATCTTAAATTCCTCACCGGTTTAGTCCCGGGTTAGCTCCGGTTTAACTCCAATTTGACTCACTAACCTTTGACCTAATACCCCGTTCAGTTTAGTGATCAGTCCGAGTTTAATTATCTTGAGTAAAATACAATAACGTGGTGGGCGAACAAGACGAAGCCTCTGGAGAGGGAGTGGCCAAGCATCATTATCAGTTGTAGGTCACATTTTATGATGTACTCCCTCCGGTCCTAAATATAGGACAAAATTTATAGTGCAATTTACACTATAAACTTTGTCTTATATTTAGGACCGGAGGTAGTAATTACTAATGCAGTCCTCAATAGATATTGTGATTCATTTTGTCTCTATAATTTAATGGGATTATACTGTCTTTTCTGTTTTAATTCTTTCCAAACACGATACTGAGTTATGAATTTAGGGATACAATAGTACCATTGTAAAGAGTGCGTATCCATCTTTCAATTTTATACTACCTCTTGTCCTAAATATAAGATTCAATTAATTTTTTTGAAGTGATTAACAAAGCTACTTCCTCCAGTCTTATTCATAAGCAACTTTCTCTTTCATGGGGTTGACCCTTTTTATAAGAAACTTTCACTTTTTGTTTGAAAATGTGAGCTTCTTTTTCCTATTTTACCCTTATTAAATACTCATTCTTTCTCATATCTTATACTTATTATCTCTCATACTTTTATCTATTCTCTTTCCTATACTCTTTTGATAAATAGGGGCATAAATGGAAAAAAACATGGTATTTTTGAAACACTTATTGTTTTTAACTACCAGTTCGTTTTGCATAATCAAGGGAAAAATTGCTTATAAATAGGACTGGAGGGAGTAAATAAATTTTTTAAAAATATTTACATTTATCGTTTTTTTTCCAAATTAATTTGGGTGACTTATAAATTAATATATAATATAATGATACATAATGTGTATTATGATTAAATAATATATTTAACTTTTTTAATCTCTTTAAAAAAAATCTACTCCCTCCGGTCCTAATTATAAGATAAAGTTGACTTTTTTTGGAGAAATTAAGGAAGTCAATTAAATTACTTTAGAGTATTTATATTTTTAATTAATATCCTTAGATTATATATTAGTTTATTAGTCAAATTAATTAGTTTGGAGAAAAAAAATAAAAATATAAATACTCTAAAGTAATTTAATTGGCTTCCTTAATTTCTTCAAAAAAATTAACTTTGTCTTATAATTAGGACCGGAAGGAGTATCTTGTATTTAGGATTAGAGGGAGTATATTTTTTTAAGCAACTGAAATCTAGAAATTCTTTGACCATAATGTCACAGTTATGGACTAAATTCCCAGTATATCTCATAGGGTTATGCACAGATAGGGTGAGGGGCTACTATTAATAGCTCAGAAATATAATAATATTCTAAAATAATGATAATGAGAGAATATTTTAAGGACAAAACTTAGGCCTGGTCCATTATATTTGGTCCATCCATTTGTCTAATATTTTCTTTTCTTGAAAAATAATTTGACGGCAACCTGCATAATGAGATAAATATTCTTTTTCTTTAAAATATAAATTAGTTATAATTTTTTAAAAAATAAAACTCTTGTATTTTCATTGAGAGACATCAAATATTTCTCTTATCTATTTATAATATTTCTTTTGAATTGAATTTTTTATTCATAAAAAAATGCGCATACCCTCAAACTAACAAAACACAAGACACAAGACAATTCAAATAAGTTATAAATTCAGCTTAAAACAGTTGAAAAAGCCAAATTCAAGACTTGTAATTTATATTCACAATATCTGAAGTCAAATTTTCCCAAGGGAAGACAAGAGTAGGTTTGGTTTTTAATTGAGTAATGGTGATGTACTATCTTTTTATTAACCAAAAACATACATACCAGGCAACATGCATAATTTTCCCTTAATTAATAATCGTTAATGTTTGGTTGGGGGCCAATGGCGGTCGTTCATATGTAGACTTGTTTCAAAGTTTTGTTAGTTAGAGATGTACCCCGCCCAACTGAAGGCTTCCTTGCACTTCCCGCAAAATTTCAAATCTCTTTCATCTCATCTCCCAAACTGACCTTGCTTCTGATCTTTCCCTCTCTACCTCCGCCTCGTGCCTTTGTGTGCGGATCAAACAATGAAATCAACCCTCCAACCTCCGAAAACGAACCTCCCTCAGTCCCTTTCTTATAAACTCATTCCAAATGAGACTGAGACTGAGAAAAGCTGAGGGACAAGCTCTGGCGGGAAGGCTCCGATTTTGAGGTCCTTGAACGCCCAAAATGATGCAATCTGGGGTTTCACTCTGCAACACTTGTGGGGAACAAGTGGGGTTTGATGCCAATGGCGAGGTGTTTGTGGCCTGTCATGACTGCAATTTCCCAATTTGCAAAGCTTGCTTTGATTTTGAAATCAATGAGGGTCGCAGAGTCTGTTTGAGATGTGGCACTCCCTATCAAGGTGACCTTCTAGTCTGTTTATTGTGTTTTAGAGTTTGTCTTTCTTTCACTGTGTGGGCTTGTTGTTGGCTTTGTACTCCCTTCAAAAACTCTGGATTTTTTTTTTTTGGTCAATTTGATAGGAAAAGCAATGGATCATGGTGACACAGAGGTTTTGGGGAATCGATCCACAATGCCTACCCAATTAAGTAATTCTCAGGTATTGACTTGCTTGTAACTCAAAACATTATCAGGCAACTACTAAGAAGAGTTAATTTTGGAGAGTGAAAAGAATATTGAGGAGAAACAAGGAAGCTCAAGATACATTCATATCATTTTGGAATATAGAATGGTTTTTGTTTACATTTGCATTTACATCACTCCTTGAATTGTGCAGGATGTTGGACTTCATGCTAGGCATGTTAGTACAGTGTCAACAGTGGATAGTGGTAAAAGAGATATAACATAACACACATTTTTTGGTAACAAATTTATTTTGGAATTAGTTATTGATCATCATATGAACTTGATTTTTCTTGTAGACTTAATTGATGAGTATGGGAATCCCATTTGGAAAAGTAGAGTTGAAAGCTGGAAGGAAAAGGATAAGAAGAAGAAGAAGAAAAAGGAGGCACCTAAGGTTGAACATGGACCACAAATTCCACAAGAGCAGCAGATGGAAGAAAACCAGTAAGTGCAATCAGTAATGGAACAGTTCTACCAAAGTGGCCAATAAATGACTAAAATGGATTTTTCCCGGCAAAGCAAAATTTCCAGATCTTAACTTGAGACCAGATCAACCTTGTGTACAGAAAAATGTAGTTTTCTTGTTATTTTAACAATATCAGACTGGTACTGGTACTTAGAATCGCAAACAGTAGTTGCTAAGATGTTTAATTCTATACGTTCTACTGGGTGCGGTATTAATGGTTTACTTTTTCATCATGTCGTTACTGCTAAAACTGTGAGTCCAATTATGGTATTAATGATTTTCTTTATCAAAACTAATCTTGCTGTTTTGTTATGCAGGCCATTGGATGCTAATGAGCCACTTTCAATAGTTATTCCAATCCCAAAAACCAGGCTCTCACCATACAGGACTATAATTATTATACGTCTGATAATCCTAGGTCTTTTCTTCCATTATCGAGTTACAAATCCGGTGGATAGTGCTTATGGTCTTTGGATGACATCTGTTATCTGTGAGATATGGTTCGCATTTTCCTGGGTGCTAGATCAGTTCCCTAAATGGTCTCCCATCAATAGGGAAACTTACATTGACAGATTGTCTGCAAGGTAAAAAGCACAAAAATTTGTTCACACCATGCTTTATGAATTTAGGGTGGTTTGGACATAAAAATCATTTTGTACTAGAATGAAATGAATCAGAGCTTTGATATAAACCATGATAGTGAGTCTTCGCAAAAATATCATTTCAATATTGTAGTGTTGTTTCCGAAGCAATATAATGTGGTTTTCTCATTGAAAAAGCAACAAAATGTGGTTTACTATCTCTTTCTGTGTTCAAAATTATGAGTTTATGCTGAATCAGTGCTTAGGGTAGTGATGCTCACTCCTATAATACCATGCCAGGTATGAAAGAGAGGGTGAACCTTCTGAGCTTGCTGCTGTGGATTTCTTTGTCAGTACAGTCGATCCTTTGAAAGAACCTCCATTGATCACGGCTAATACAGTGCTTTCTATCCTTGCGGTGGACTACCCTGTGGATAAAGTATCATGTTATGTATCAGATGATGGTGCTGCAATGCTGACATTTGAATCTCTTGTGGAGACATCTGATTTTGCAAGGAAATGGGTTCCTTTCTGCAAAACGTACGCTATAGAACCTCGAGCACCCGAGTTTTACTTCTCGCAGAAAATTGACTACTTGAAGGACAAAGTGCAGCCTTCTTTTGTGAAGGAGCGTAGAGCAATGAAAGTAGGCATCTAGAGTTTCCTTGAATCCAGATCCTCTAAAGTTTGTGAAATTCTATGTTAAGTACTGGTATTTTTCTTTATATATGAATTGTCTTGCACACGCATATTCATAAGAGGTAAAAAATGAGTACCAGTAATTTGCATAGAACTGCACGGATTTCAGGGAATCTAGACTCAGCTTCCTTATCCGTGACTTCTAACAAACAAAATGTATTGTCTGCTTCTTAGATCATCCTCTTCTTAACTACTATTCAATTCTTTCAGAGAGACTATGAAGAGTTTAAAATAAGGATTAATGCTTTGGTAGCAAAGGCACAAAAGACACCAGAGGAGGGCTGGACTATGGGTGATGGAACACCTTGGCCAGGAAATAATCCACGTGATCACCCGGGCATGATTCAGGTATGTCTCTTTTTTTTCTGAATATAATCAAATCTCAATGCCATAGGCACAATTCGCTGCCTAACCTTTGCTTCTGAACTTAAAATCACTAGAACGGAAAGAATGTTGCTGATTTTCTGAAACTAGCTGCAGTTCAACCAACCTCTCTGTTTTTTTTTTTTGTTTTTTTTTTTGTTTGTTTTTTGTCAATGACCAAAATTCATTAGCAGTTCGTTGATTTCATTAATTTTTGCCTTTGTTTTCCCTTGTTCAGTAAGATTTCTTATTATCTTTTCTTTTATCCATATTCATTGCTCCATTCAAAACTTCAGATGTTAGTTAGTTGTCCTTGTATCATTTGAGTCACCATGCGTCTCTCTTGTTCCCAGAAAAGGGAGAGTACTTCTTTATTGCTTATTTTTGGATGTCTTCTCTTCTCTTCTCTCTTTCTTTCTTAAGATTAACTGGTTCTATTGATAAATTATTGGTCCCACTACATGCTAGACCTTTATTTGCTTCTCATAGGCTGCGATTCTCTCAGAAAAAATTGAATTGTTAAGAGAAACTTCCATTCATCATTTTCAGGTATTCCTTGGAAGCAGCGGAGCACTTGACATAGAAGGCAACGTACTTCCTAGGCTGGTCTATGTTTCCAGAGAAAAAAGACCAGGCCACCAGCATCACAAGAAAGCTGGCGCTGAAAATGCACTGGTACTGATAGGAACTTCAAACATATATAGTAATTCATATGATCACATTAAGAATTTATAATTCTTGAAGTTCATCTGGATTCATGCAGGTGAGGGTGTCTGCAGTTCTCACAAACGCTCCCTACATTCTCAATCTTGACTGTGACCACTATGTTAATAATAGCAAGGCTGTTCGTGAAGCAATGTGTTTTCTGATGGATCCAGTAGTTGGTCACGATTTGTGCTATGTCCAGTTCCCCCAGAGATTTGATGGCATTGATCGTAGTGATCGATATGCCAATCGCAACACAGTATTCTTTGATGTAAGTTTTAAACTATGATTTTTACATCCTTGACTATTAAGCAAGCAAGTATTGAGAGAATCTCTCTGCCTAGTCACGATTTCCTAGCAATTTTCTGCACTTAAAACCAGATTGTAACATTGTGCATAATATTGATCTGGTGATGCATATGTGTAAACAAGCTTCTATGTAAAAATCATGGAGACAACAATTACTTCATCATATCAATGAATCATGAGTTTTGTGAAGTTTAAGAGTCTATTCATTGTCCCTTGCAGGTTAACATGAAAGGTCTTGATGGGATTCAAGGACCAGTGTATGTGGGAACTGGATGTGTTTTCAATCGGCAAGCACTTTATGGCTATAGCCCACCTTCAATGCCTAGCTTACCAAAATCTTCATCATGCTGTTGCTTCCCCTCCAAGAAGCCTGCCAAAGATACCTCAGAGGTTTATAAAGATGCAAAGCGGGCTGAACTTGAAGCCGCCATTTTCAATCTCAGGGAGATTGAGAGTAAGTTCATTTAACTTTGTCAATGACATTTAATCATATATCAGATTCTTCTATGCTTAATATTCTTCTGGGATGTTTCATTTTCCTCAGATTACGATGATTATGAGAGGTCAATGCTAATTTCACAGATGAGCTTCGAGAAAACATTTGGCTTGTCATCTGTTTTCATTGAATCTACCCTTATGGAGAATGGAGGAGTGCCTGACACTGTGAACTCCTCCACACTGATCAAGGAGGCTATTCATGTAATTAGCTGCGGCTATGAGGAGAAGACTGAATGGGGAAAAGAGGTTAGTTAGGCAAAAGCATATTTAGTAAAACATGTTTCAAGTTAATTCCTTTCATTTGATACTTCCAATTCCAAGTTCCATCTTTTTACTCAAACTATAAACATTCTCCTGCCTGGTTAGATTGGTTGGATTTATGGTTCAGTCACAGAGGATATCTTAACGGGCTTCAAAATGCACTGTCGAGGATGGAGGTCAGTTTACTGCATGCCCTTGAGGCCTGCCTTCAAAGGGTCAGCTCCCATCAACCTGTCTGATCGGTTGCACCAAGTTCTCCGATGGGCACTCGGATCAGTTGAAATTTTCCTCAGCAGACACTGCCCTCTGTGGTATGGTTTCGCTGGAGGCCGCCTCAAATGGCTGCAGAGAATGGCTTACATAAACACCATTGTTTACCCATTCACATCCCTCCCTCTCGTTGCCTATTGCTCTCTCCCAGCAATTTGCCTTCTCACGGGAAAATTCATCATCCCAACGGTAATTAACTAAATTTCCTCCTCTTTAGTAACCAAAGAGACAATGTATAGATAGCTAAAGATTTATTCTTTATGATTCCATACAGCTTTCCAACCTTGCAAGTACACTCTTTCTTGGTCTTTTCCTCTCCATTATAATAACCAGCGTGCTTGAGCTGCGATGGAGCGGTGTCAGCATTGAAGACTTGTGGAGAAACGAGCAGTTCTGGGTGATCGGAGGAGTTTCTGCACATTTGTTTGCTGTGTTCCAAGGATTCCTGAAGATGCTGGCTGGGATTGATACCAACTTCACAGTCACAGCCAAAGCAGCAGATGATGCGGAGTTTGGAGAACTGTACATAGTGAAGTGGACAACAGTCTTGATTCCTCCAACGACCCTTATTGTGGTAAACTTGGTTGGTGTAGTTGCTGGCTTCTCTGATGCTCTTAGTGGAGGATATGAAACTTGGGGACCACTCTTTGGGAAAGTGTTCTTCGCTTTCTGGGTCATTTTCCATCTCTATCCCTTCCTTAAGGGTCTTATGGGTCGTCAGAATCGGACTCCAACCATTGTTATTCTCTGGTCAGTGCTTTTGGCCTCTGTCTTCTCTCTTATATGGGTCAAGATTAACCCTTTTGTGAACCGACCCGACGCTTCAGCTCTCTCCCAGGCCTGCATTTCCATAGATTGTTAAATTAGTAGTACGGAGTGAAGCTTGTGGTGGCCAGCAAAATTTTGGGACCCAAGTGGTACTAATTTTGTTCTCTTTAAGGAGTCAACTTATGATCCTGTGTCATATGTTTTGTATGGAGTTCGAGTATTGGCTTGAGATTTGAGTATATCAGATCACTGAAAAATGAAAATAGTGTTCTTTGTTTCAGTATAGAAATTGAAATTGAAATAATAGAGACAAATATGATTCACACACATGTAGCTAGCTGTCCACTTTCTTAAATTCCATGACTTTGCATCATATTATAGTTCCTTGGACCTGTTTGTGCCAGGTATCTTATTATTGCTTATCCTCTGTCATACAATTCTTTGCCGGGAATAAGGTGTGACATTTGATTTTCTGTGGGCTCTGTTCTTTTAAGTTTTTTTTTTTAATAAATTATTCCTTTTTGAAAAAAATAGAAAGAAAGCTTGTAGGAACTTAGAAATCCTTTTCATAAAGAAGGAAAGGAAATCAAAATTACCGTGAAGTAAAAAAAGTTCTTTAGTCCTTTTATGTATATTTATCAAACGAGTGAAAAAGTTTTTACTGTCCATAATAAAGTAGCCATATATACATAAATATGGGAAGGAAGGAAGGAAGAAAAACGTAAATGACAAGGGTTTCATTTGGTATTGGAGTAGCTACCAAGGGTATTTAATTATTACGAGCCTTTATAAAAAGGAAGAACAAATAAAGGAAGAAGGAAGCGTAAGAGTAAGGAAACAAAAATGCCAAATATTATTCACATGAAATAACAAACTCAGAGGGATAAAAAAGATTAAATTTGGCTTCTTTTACTTGATCTAGTGTGAGTAAAGACACAACACAATGGTCTAGTTTGGTGGTTATCATCTTTTTTTTTTTTTTTTTTTTGTGGTTATCATTTATCAATCTGCTGAGAATGATTAAAGGTAGGTAATTAGAGCTGGATGCCTCTCTAATCCAGCTTTCACAAATTCAAATATTCTTCCTCCTTTGTTCCTTTTTGCCTCCTGCGTATGAAATCAATCTTTTTGGACAACCATTTCCATGTTAAAATATTAATTTCTGTTACAATATACAGTTTATATTCTTCAAGTAATTCATAATGCTAAAGTTCAATTCTTTCGTCATCTATGCATTGTATACTTTGATTATGACGTGATCATTGTTTAATATTAAATAATATTTTATCTTTTTATTATGCTTACAATTATAGTTGTGTTGAATGATTGTATAAGAAGTAAATTGATTTTATTAAGATTTATTAATTATTAAATAAATAAGTATTTCAGAAATTAAACACAATATGCTTGATAAAACATTATTTTTATTAATTATTATGACATAGTTAGAGTATAAAGTTTGTAATATCATCGTTCATAATAATGTAACTTTCGATATTGTTTTTGTCTGGCTTGCAAAGTTATTTCAATATTGAGAGAAGTAACAATTTAAAAAATTAATAAAAATAATTTTGCCCAAAATATCATCGGTTAAATATTTTTGAAATTTTTCCAAAATTATTAGAAGAATAAAAATAAATTTGCATGAGATTCAATAAAATGAGCCAAAATATTAAATATAAAAAATTGAATAAGGTGTGAAGTTCATAAGGTATATAATATATATAACATATGAATATATATTTTTTGAAGGATGTTCCTATTTCAATTTAATTTGCTTAAAATATTTTTCTTAATTCTTCATTAAATTATTGTGCCCCCAGGAAAAAAATGTGTTTAATTAACTGTTTAAAGCAACATTTGAGTAAGAAGCTGACAAGGAGTTATCAACTTATCAATGGCTTAGATATGGCGATATGCATCATTTAATTAAAACACAGTATCATGTGAAGTCTTAAATTTTCACAAGAAGGCAATCCTTCCCGAGCCATTTATATAAAATTTGGTAAAGCTAATCTTCATTTCACCCTTAATTAATTATAATTATAGTACAGCTGAGGTTAAACAAAAGTGGCACCCCACATTTGACTAGTGTCCCCAAAACACCATTACATGGAGCTTTCAATGTAAAATTTATTATCTAAACCTACCTAAAAATTCATGTTTTTGAATGGTATAACTCTTCTTCTAAAGTGAAACATATCTTAAGTTATATGCAAATAATTTTTATTTTTTATATAATTAAAAATAAGTTGCGCGTAATATAATTATAGATGAAAAATAGTTGTATTCGTATTTATACATAAATGGACATTTTGATAATATTAAACTTTTAATTGAGGTGGTAAGCGACTTTAGTTTTATAAGAAGAATAACACAAATTTAAATCTTGAACCCTAATATCCCGTTTGATGTAATAGAAGAGTTTTTTATAAAATTGTAAGTGGAAATAGAAATAGAATTATAAGTTGAAGTGTTTTGCAAAACATTTTTGGTAGGATATTAGATGTGAGGTATAATTTTTAATTAAAATATATATTTATAATATGAAAATACCCTTCAACAAAAGAAAATCTCCTCCTTCTGCTTGATCTTAACCACTACCCATACCCACCACCTTCAAGTGACCACCACCATCACAGAAATGTAGTAGCGAACACCTTCCATAGCAACAGTACTGGAAACAATACTTCATCTTCATTTGCAAGTCGAAGGAACCAAACCATAAGAATAAGAAAAATCAAAACACGCCAACAAAAGTTGATCCAATTGATAAGGAGTTGGCTCATAGCTCACAAGGTTGTGAGTTCAAATCTCACTACCAATGTGAGGGCCTTGTTTGTGACGATCTTTAAGCCTAGAGGCATCTTTGGTCTTAGTGAACCCCTAAAACTCAACTCACCTAAACCTTTTTATATAAAACAAAAAGAAAATAAAAATCGAAGCACAAAAAACAAAGCTGAAAACTAGAACCAAAGAAATCAAAATTGAAGGAAAAATATCTAAAGGAAGCTTAAACAATGAACATTCTCTAATCGGCCAAATTGAGTAACTGTTGGTGAACACCATCCTTGCCGCCGCCAAAGACCAAAGAACAGAGATCCAAATCGATCAAACCAAAGACCAAAATCGTTTCACCATATCCGAGTTGCACCTTGACTCAATCTTCGTCGCTAGTATTCGTCGTCGTCGTTTCTAGTGGAAACTAGATGTCGTCATCATTGTCATTGGTGGAGAAGGGTCAATGAGAAATTTAAACAAGAAGAAGTCAAAGACGAAAGGAGAGGAAGGAGAAGGGTTAGCCATAGTCGTCGCCTTATCACATCCACCAGAGGGTTCGTCATCGCCGCTACTGGTGGAGGACTATCATCTCTGTCGCTAGTGGAAGGCCACTGTCTCTGTCGTTGAGGAGGCCCATCGTTGCTGGTGGAGGAAGGAGGAACAAAAGGTAAGGTTGGAAATATACTGATGCAACTGGTATTGGAACTCAGTTCTATGGGGTTAGATAAAGAAGTCACTTCCATTGATTTTGATGGAAATGGATTCCATTAGGTAGTGGCTTTTATCGTACCAAACAAATTTAAGTATGAATTTCATTTTCACTTCCACTTCTTTGCTATCAAACGTGGCATAAGTCTTGAAAGTAGAAATCCTTAATCAAATAATTAGAAAAAAAGACATTTTGACAATAAATTTTGTAGCTATTTTTATACAAATGACAGTGATATTGATAATTACGTATCAGAAAATAACAAATTACTGGCTCCTGTGTGACACAGTATACAAATACCCTCTTCCCCTGCAATTCCAAATATCACTCAACCTTTTTCCTCTTCCCTACCGTTGTATGTTTCCCCAGTCCCCGCTCTCCACTTGACTCGTCTCTCTCCCTGTCAGCTCAAGGCCCCCCCCCCCCCGGGCTCTCCGATCGATCTCTGAGCTATGAGGCCTCCGTCGCCGTCACTCCTCATTTTCCTCCTCCTCCTCCTCCCTGCCATCACCAACTCTGCCACCCCCTCTCCCGCTTCCTCGCCATCTCCACATTCTCCCTCTCACTCTTCCCCTTCTCCTTCTTCTTCCCCTTCTCCTTCGTCTTCTGCTCCGTCTTCTTCTTCATCGTCTTCTTCCTCTCTGGACCCTAAGCAACTCAGAGCACTCCAATCCCTCAACATACCTACCTCCAAGGACCCCTGCTCCCATAATGCCACTCACTGCGACTCCTCTAAACCCTTTCGCCACATCGTCGCTCTCCGTCTCTCTAACTGCTCCACTTTCGTTGCTCTCTCCTACACCGCCCTCAAATCCCTCTCCACCCTGCAGTCCCTTCAGCTTCTCAACTGTCCCGTCACTCCCATTCGCTTCCCTCCTGAACTTATTGCCTCTCTTCGCTCTTTCACCTGCGTCAGAAGCCTCCGCAAGGTCTCCGGCATCTGGCTCTCCCGCCTCGAGAACCTCACCGATCTCACCGTCTCCGATGTCCCCGTCAAAGCTTCGGGCCCTTTTGTTATTCTTGGTCACATGAACAAGCTCAAGTCTCTCACCATTTCCCGCGCCAATCTCACTGGTAACCTCCCCAGGTACATCCACTCAAATCTTACCCATGTCGATTTATCTGGTAATCAGCTGAAAGGAACCATACCCACCTCTATTACTATGCTGGATGGTCTGGAATTCTTGAATCTTTCGTCCAATGAGCTCCATGGTGAGGTACCCCCTTCCATAGGAAACTTGATTTCGCTTAAAAACCTTTCCCTGGCTTCAAATTCGTTCTCTGGGTCTATCCCGGGCTCAATATCAGCCATACCAGGCTTGACTCATTTGGATCTGAGCTCGAACCAGCTCAATGGGACGATTCCCAAGTTCATTTCACAAATGAAGAACCTCAAGCACTTGAATCTGGCGAACAATAACCTTCGTGGGGTTATGCCTTTCAACTCGACGTTTATAAAGGGTTTGACAGTGCTCAAGCTGAGTGGTAACAGCAATCTTTGCTATAACCATACGGTTCTGTCTTCGAAGTTGAAGCTTGGCATTGCTCCTTGTGATAAGTATGGAATGCCCATGTCTCCTCCTCCATCAAAGGAGTCCTCTGCAGATGATAGCAGTGATTACGGTGACAGTGACGAGGATGATAATAGCCACAAGAAAGAGCATCACCATGGCCCAAACAAGGTCGTTCTTGGCGTAGCGATTGCGCTGTCCTCCATTGTCTTTTTGATTATTTTCTTAATCCTCTGCTCAAAATGTTGCCGGTGAAGAAATTATAGGGTTAATTGCTTTATATTTTAGATTAGGGCAATTGATAATTTATGTGGATCATTGTTTGATATGTTTATTATACACCAGAGTGTATGTCCTGAGAAAGGGAGAAGAGAAAATTTGAAAGGAAAGGTGATAGTCAAAACAGAAGAAGAAGAAAAAAATTGAAATTGATCAATTCTTTTTTTGGGGTGAATGGGGGTAGTGTCCAATAAAAGATGAAGATGAAAAATGTGGGTAATCACTAAGTTGGCTTTCCATTTTTAGTTGCTTAGATCAACTACTTGTGCATTGCAATAAGTTTTATTTTGAATTCCATGATTTGTCACTGTATCACTCGATGTTTTGGTTGAAAGGTAGAGGTGGTGCGTGTAATATCTTGAAAGATACATTTTACTTGTGCTGTATCAGCATTAATTTCTCACCCATTTTGGTTTCATTTGTTTATTGTGCTCTACGGCATTTAATCTTTTCCTCTTTTCTTTTGATTGTATACTTGGCTTTGCTGGAACAATATTGTGTTTATTTATGTCTGTACTGCCATCCAAAATTGAAACTTTGAGAATCGTTTTCATTTGTATGTCCTATATGTATCTTTTGTTGTTGTCCTTGAAACAGTAGTTTTATTTTAGTTTTCATTCAGCGACCTTGGCCATGTTAATCATTGTTGATGATTTGATTTGCTGAGTGAAAGAATAATAATGAAAGCTTATGGGTATGGATGTCTGGTTTAATAAAATGGTTCATCCTATGATTTTGTCCCTCCTACACTTATTAAGCACCTAAATTAGCTTTCATTCAATTCTCTTTTTCAAATCAGATCAGAAATACTCAAATGAACTGTTTTATCTACCTATTGAGTATGAACAATCATGCGCCAACTATTCAGAATTGGCCATTCAGTTTCTGATGTTGATCTGTCATCTGTTCTTTTGCTGTTCTTAGTCCTTTTCAATGACCAAAATGAAAAGGGTTTCAATCATCCATAATTAATATTAGGTAATAATTTGTCAATTTGAGAAAAAAGTTGTTAAACTATATGGATTCAAATAGGAACACTCGTTTATGTAAACTGATGTGACTTGGATCTAGACATTACATTCGTGAACACTTCAAATATTATCTGTTTCAATATCTATCTCCTGTCTTTGGCAATATCCATTATTTCGAACACAATTCATAATATGCCTCTCTGTGTTCATTTGGAATAATTTATTTTTAGATAATAAGTGTTTATAAATCGTGATTTACGGTATACGAGGTAAGTATGTGAGAGGAGTTTTATCTCGACTTACGTAATAAGTATTTATTGATCCCCAATAAATAATACCAAACACATACTATATCTAGTCATCGTCAATTTTATAACTAAGACTTCTCGTTATATCTCCATTTCTTTTAATGGAGTTCATATAATTATCATCTTTATATATATAGTGACATCATATCTCCCGGCAAACAATGATTTTTTTTTTTGGTTTTGGTCTTGGGGTTTGAGTGTTGTTTTATTAATAAGTTAAATGAATGTGTATCATTAAGACAGTTTGCAGATAGAGTTCATAAACATTTTATTTAGAGCTGTCCAACTAATATTTTCTATATTCATTCAGATTTCAGATACCTTTTGCTATCATTTCTGTTGCTTTTGCATTGAAGGGACTGAGTTGAATGTGGTTGTCATCATCTACCGTCCTTTTTAATCAATTGTCCATCCTGACTTATTATTTTATTAATTATTAATTAATTGTGGTCTAAAGACAAAATAAAGTCTCCTGGCAATTAGCCTGAGGCTACCTGACGCTGATATTGTAGGATGTGTTTGCAAGTTTAGAAACATGAACAAGATTTTGTGTTTGGGGAGTCCTCTTTTTTCACAAGCTCAATTGTTAATAATTGAGAACTCAAATTTGAGTGTTTGGAGAGATCAATTGACAATTGAGCTTTTGCCAAAACCCAATTGGTGAAAGCTCAATTGGGAGAAGTTAGAAAATGGAGCTTTTGTTAAAAGTTAATGACATTTTATACTAGATTGAGTTGTCTAGAAATTAGTTATATGATATTGGTTTTTCCTATAAAATGTTTTTTAAATAGTATGTAGTATCAAAAAATATTTTTTTAGTGTTTTTAACCTCTTAAAATATTTTTCTAGTTATACCCACTACCTAGTGTGCTTTCAGATTGATTGCAATTTTACCCACTTTTTAGTTGTACCCACTTAAAAAATATTTTTTGAGTGTTTTTAACCCCTTAAAATATTTTTGTGGTGTTTTTAACTTCTTAAAATAATTTTTCAGCTGTACCCAGTGTGTTATCAGACTAATTGCAATTTTACCTTTAATGTATTTTTTCAGCTCCAAAAAGTACTTTAAAATATTTTTTTGGTGTTTTTAAACCCTTAAAATATTTTTCAAGTTGTACCTAGTGTGTTATCAGCCTTATTGTAATTTTACCTTTAATATACTTTTTCAGCTCCAAAAATTACTATAAAATATTTTTTTTGTGCTTTTAACTCTTTAAATAATTTTTTAGTTGTACCCAGTCTTAGGAGACCGACTGTAATTTTACCTTTAATGTATTTTTTTTAGTAGTAAAGAACACTCAAAACTTAGAATATTGATTTATTGATTTCCACCTACTCTAAAATATTTTTTCAGTAGCACCTAATATTTTAAATTAATTATTAAATAGTTACTTGATTTTTTAAATATTTTTCCACCCACTGTCTCTTACTATTATCACAAAAGCCTTTATGTTTAAACTAATTCAAACAAGTTTTGTGTGTGTTTGGGGAGGCCAATAAACCCAATTGGAGGAGGTAAAAGCTCAATTGGCAGCCAAAAATTTTTTTTTTAGTGTTTGGAGAGGCCTATTGACAATTGAGTTTTTGCCAAAGCCCAATTGGTGAAAACCCAATTGGGAGAAGCTAGAGAATAGAGTTTTTGTTAAAAGTTAATGGCATTTTATGCTAGATTGGGTTGTCTGAAAATTAGCTATATGATATTGATTTTTCCCATAAATTTTTTTTTAAATAGTATGTAGTATCAAAAAATATTTGTTAAGTATTTTAACCCTTTAAAATATTTTTCTAGTTGTACCCACTACCTAGTTTATTATCAGACTGATTGCAATTTTACCTACTTCCTAGTTGTGCTTATTCAAAAAATATTTTTTGAGTGTTTTTAACCCCTTAAAATATTTTTTCAGCTGTATCCAGTGTGTTATCAGACTGATTGCAATTTTACCTTTAATATACTTTTTCAGCTCCAAAATTTAATTTAAAATATTTTTTGGTGCTTTTAACTCTTTAAAATAATTTTTCAGTTGTACCCAGTCTTAGGAGACCGATTACAATTTTACCTTTAATATATTTTTTTTATTAGTAAAGAGCACCCAAAACTTATAATACTGATTTATTGATTTCCACCCACTTTAAAATATTTTTTCAGTAGCACCTAATATTTTAATGTAATTTTTAAATATTTACTTGATTTTTTAAATATTTTTCCATCCACTCTCTTTTACCATTATCACAAAAGCCTTTATGCTTAAACCAATCAAAACAAGTTTTTATTTTTGCAAAAACTCAATTGACAATCGTCAATTCAAATATAAATCACATTACACAATTTGGTTTTTACCAAAAGTAATATTATAACAAGTCCAATTGAAACAAGCCCAATTATCTATCATTGTTTCAAACACACCTTACAAAAGCCCAATTGGCAATCGCCAATCCAAATATAAATTACATTACATAATTTGGATTTTACCAAAAATAATATTATAATAAGTCCAATTGAAACAAATCGAATTATCAATCGCTGTTCCAGACATACATTTTATATCTGATAAGGACATGCCGGAGGTACGGGGTTGGTTGATGGGACGATTTCTGAATGGATTTGCAAGGCATGTGACGGTTGTAAGTTGCAACTACAAGATGATTAGATTCTCTCATGATAAGAAAACATTATTCAAATTTAACCATTGACTTAGGAAATATAAATTTCTTGTATGGTAGTATGTTTTAGAAAATAACAAGTCATTTAAACTAACCCCATCAATTGGACAACCAAAATTTATGCTTTCATTTTCTTCCGCCAAAAAAAATTAAATCCTTTAACTTTCCTTCATTAGCATTGTTAGCTCATTTATATGGACTAATGATGCTAACAAAACAAAGTTATAAAGGCTAACTGTGTTAACACAACAAAACCAAAGTATTTAATAAAGAGAAAAAGGGTGTCTAAAATTTGAAGAAAATTATTTTTAACTGCAAAATGGTTTTCCCATAAACAATATGTAGTGCAAAAGATTAAAAGGAAGAAGTACTTGCATAAATACTTTTACCCTATAAAGTCTCAAAAGGTTTATACCTTGGACCAAATCATGTTTGAATAGTCCAAAAACCCGAGGGGTAATGATCATGGCTTACAATGTAGGGGAAAACAAGAATTTGTAATGGTGATCCAACTTTTTCTTAAATTAAAGGGGTTTAACTTTAGTGAGTGGTGTAAGCAGTTACTTCCTATTAAACACAGTATAAAGGTGGATGTGAAGCAGCGTTTTGCATATAAGATGCCCTTAAAACACACAAAAGTAGGCGGCTCATGTAGTGAACCTCTTGCGTGGCTTCCACTTGCTATTAAAAACCCTGCTTCAAACTCAAGGCACAATCCTAAATTGCAATTTCCCAGCATGGCAACGGCATTTGTTTAACCATGTTTAATTTGATCCCCCCTATAAAGATTGATAAAGATAGTCACGTATCAGAAATGGACATCAGAATCTCAAGGCAAATTGAGACTTTCCATAAATTATAACAAGCCCCTCCACTGTTAATCTGCAGAAAAAGGCTTTTTCCAGTGGAAGTTAGATGGGTCATCCGTGATTTACAGAACATAGTATATTCCTAATTCCATTCCTAAACAATGTAACATTGTAACTCAGCTAAACTGAATGTCTCCAATGATTCACCAGAAACCTCTGCAAGAACAGATTCCTTCTTTAAAATGGTGAAACCGATTAGAATCTCTCAAGACAATCTCTCTCTTGGTTCTCTTGGACATGAACTTGGCCATCTCATGGCAGTCACCACAAACTCGTAGATTCTTAGTGACCCTAATTGTCCTTCCTGGTGGCAAATTTAATATACCAAATGCCATGGCTAGTTTCTCACTGTGCCCACATAGAGCCACTTCTTTCTCCATATCACTTGCATTTATCAAGGCATACTTCATATTTGGAGAATACCCTTCATCCTTCATTTTTGTCCTGAGTTTCTTCAGTAATGAGTCTATCCTTTTGGCTTGAGGATGTGAAGCATCCCCAGCAACAAAGATATTAAATTTGCCCTTGACCTCTATCCAACTACTTCCTGGACTCTTTTTTAGTCCCTTCTTACCAATCCTCTCCCTTAACTTCTTCACTTTTTCCCATTTTTCTGCCTCTGCATAGATGTTAGCTAGAAGAACATAATATCCTGTGTTCTCTGGTTCTAGCTCAAAAACACGCTCTGCGGCTTTTTCTGCTAGATCCACATCATGATGAATCCTGCATCCACAAAGCAAAGCACCCCAAATAGTAGCATCCGGTTTAATTGGCATTTTCTCGATGAACTTGTAAGCTTCGTATAGTTTTCCGGTACGAGCAAGGAGATCCACCATGCATGCATAGTGTTCCGATTTAGGCTCAATATTGAACTCATTTTTCATGGAGTCAAAAAATTTCCATCCTTCATTTACTAATCCAGAATGACTACAAGCATAAAGTATGGAAGTGAAGGAGACCTCATCAGGTTCAATACCTGAACTCTTCATCTCTTTAAAGGTGGAGATTGCTTCATTTCCAAACCCATGCATGCCATAGCCAGCAATCATAACAGTCCACGATATCAGATCCTTTTGATGAATCTTATCAAAGAGTAACTGTGCAAGAACCAGAGACCCACACTTCACATACATATCAAGAAGTGCATTGGAAACATGAGGATCAGAAGAATATCCATTTCTCAAGATGTGCCCGTGTATCTCTCTGCCTCGATCTAGAGCTGCTAGGCTTCCACAAGCTGGAAGGACACAAGCCATTGTAATGCTATCAGGTTTTGATTCTGTTTGCATCTCAGCGAAAAGTCCAAGAGCTTCATTGGGAAGACTGTTTTTTGAATAACCTCCAATTATGGTGTTCCATGAAACAACATCCTTAACCGGAATTTCTGAAAACACTAAATGAGCTTCTTCCATGCTTCCACATTTTGCATACATATCCATTAGAGCATTAGAGAGAGAAAGGCTCAAGCCCATGTTCTTTCTGATGTAATTGTGTACTTTCATACCTTTTTCTAATGAGCTGCTACAAGCACAAGCATGAAGAATGCTTGTCAAAGTATAACTATCTGGCTTCACATTTTCTCTTTCCATTTCATTGTATAACCGAATTGCATCATCATATAAGCCTCCTCGCACATAAGCAGCTATCATTGACGTCCAAGAGACGACCGTTTTTTGACCCATCTTTGTGAAAACTTGGATGGCATCATCTAAATCACCACATTTTGAATACATGTCAAGCAAAGTATTGCTAAACATGATTTCCCTATCAAAACATGATTTTACCCCGTAACCATGAAGTGCCCTACCCAATGAAAGTTTCCCAATATTTGCACAAGCTACAAGAACACTAACCAATGTAGCCAAATCCACTTTTACCCTTGAAATCAGCATCTGAATGAAAACCTCAAGCCCATTTTCGGATGAACCATTCTGAACATACCCACTTATCATAGAGTTCCACGAGATAACATCTCGATCACCCAATTCATCAAACAACTTGTGTGCACTCTCAACTCCCCCGCATTTGAAGTAAGCCGCAATAAGAGAGTTAGCCACAACATTATGAGAACCAACGCCCAATTTATAAACATAGGCATGAGCCATTTCACAGTCTCCTACCTGTCCCAAGGCAGCAAAACACTTCATAATGCAGGAAAATGTATGAGAATTCCCTTCAATGCCCAGGTTCTGCATTTTCTTGAACAGATGTATACTCTCCCGATGTTTGCCAATTTTTGCATATTCGTACATCATAAGGTTCCAGAGGAAAACCTTATCATTCAGGATCTGATCGAAGATCCGTCTCCCTTCTCTTAAATCCCCACAATTCACATACATGAAAACCAGTTTTGCACCTAAAATCCCTTCAATTACAATGCCATTGGAACTGATAATCGAATGAACCCGTTTACCATCTTGCAAAGACTTTCGCTTAGCACACAGCTGCAAGATGGAACAATAAGTCTCCAATTCAAGCTCGAATTTTTCTGAGCTAATGAGTAAATCTACTGCACTTTTAAGATTACCCACTTTACAGAATTCACAAATTTTGGCATTTAGATCCATGTTCGTGGCGGCGTCTGTGGTTTTCACAAGCAAGGCAGAGTGACCAACACTTGTACAAGAAACATCGAAATTTGAATAGAACAGACATGGTCGTGAAGATTGTCCGAACAAAATGAAACAATTTGGAGATTCCGCTAAGCTTACCTTATTTTTATGGCTTTGATAATTATATAGGGAAGTGCCAAACTTTGGCAAGCTCTTCATGGTCAACATTGCTCTGTTCCTGGGTCTGGGAAGAGAGCGAGGGGAAATTACACTGCAGAGTGCATATTACAAACGAAACGATAACCCAAAAACATGAAGCAGTTGACTATTATATTTCATTTTTACTGTTTTAATATTGTATATGCAGGTTGGGCGCGTGGTTTCACGCGACGCTAGAAATTGTGGACCAGCAATTTTGGGAGGAAATTAGGAGACAAAACATGAAAATATAAGAAATGGAAGAACGATGATCTGTGATGCTAATTCATCTGTATGTTGGAGATATGAGAATCTGAAATTTTCATGGGAAGCATGTACGCAGGCGTTTTCGGTTCTCTCCATGTTCTTCGCTATCCCACGTTTGCCCCCTTCATCAAACAGTGGAATTTAGGAAAATCATCTCTTGCGCTAAGAGGTATTGATAACTTCCTTTCCAATTTGCTTGATTCCTCAAGTATTTTCCTTTTTTTTTTTTGGTACCACTCGGAAAGATATTCAAGTTCTCTAAATTAAGAACCACAGTGACTTGAAGGATGACCAGAAATGAAGGTATTTTCAGTTTTCTCTTCTTTAAAAAACTGTATTTTTTGCAAATCATACAAAGTTCTTTATATAATGAATCACCATAACCTGGTATGATTCTTGGACATTAGTATTGGATTTAATAATATATGGTTGCTGGGTACGCGGATGAGAGACTGAGAGGATCATTCTTTGATGCGGCTTGTTGAATTTGGCAGAGTTTGCAGTAGGACTCTCACCATTGGTGCCCCTGAAGGATTATAATCAGTTTGGCTTCACAAACATTAGATGTGATGCAGACAAAATTGGTAAGAACCGAAGGAGAAAGCAAATCTCTGGAAGAGGTGAAAAGGGAGATGAAAACCAGAGACCTCGAACATTTGATGGAAATAGATCCAAGTCACCTGAACAGGAAGAGATAATTGCTCTGCTCAGACGAATACAGTTGTCCATATCAAAGGTTGACTCGCAAGGAACTCAAAAAAGAAGTTCTCCTCCAGACAAGGACAAGCCCTCTGTTGAATCAATTCTAGAAGTTCTTCGAGAATCAGGAAAGCAAGTGAAAGGTAATTCTTGGCGTTTGTTGCCATGGAAATCATTAGTTCTTGAAGTTGAGTTTATTGTGTAGGTTGAAGAGTATGTTTGAACAGAGCAATAGAATTTCTAAAAAAATCAGTGGGGTTAACCTGCACTGTATCCTTAAAACAGAGTTCTAGTTTAAGCATACAGATGCATTTTACACATGTGGAAGGCAAAAGGTTGCGTCAATGTAGAATGTAAAATTCCATTTACTTTGGGTTTTGTTTCTCATCATTATGATTTTTCAATCTGCACATGAAGTTTCAAAAGATGACCGCAGAAAACAAAGCTCTTACAAGATGTGTGACCGAAACAGAGCAAGAAGTAACAGAGCATCCGCGAGAATCAAACTTAAGGTTGACGAGAATGCCATCAAATTTTGTAAGGCAATCGCCAATTCCATCTATTCCATTACCAAGAAGAAGAGTTATCGAGGTAAGCGATGAAGCATCCGAAGCTAGTGGTGTGGGAGACAAGCAAGGGCAATCTGAGAGAACCCTAGAGAAAATGAAACTTTCAGAGCTAAAAGAACTAGCCAAGTCCAAGAAAATCAAAGGTTACTCTAAACTTAAGAAACGTGAACTCATCGAGGTACTAGGGTCCTAGATGGCAATCCTACTGACTGCAATCGTGTCAAAAAGCCAGATTTGTTGATTTAAAGTAAAATAAGAAAGATTGTTGGTTTAATGATCACACAAATATTTATGGTTGAAAAAAGTTGACTAAGAAGAGAAATCAAACATTCTCTGTAAATTTCATTTCTGCACTGGAAGCAACAAGACGGTTCATTCTCACTCTACCTCCGGAGACTAGTGTGATAATTGCTCTGTCCTTGATCTTTGAGCCTCCCCCTCCATCGTCTGACTATTTTAGGGCAACTCATTCATAGTATGACTTGATTGACTTCAATGTGTCATGGCCTCACTTGATACTTCATTGTAGTTGATCTCTTATCTGTGTCATCAAACAAGAGGAAATCTGTTCTTGAGCTTTAATAAAGCCTATATTATACAATTATTCAATTGAACTTTTAAAAAGATAGGCACTTTAGGGGGTTGGATTCATAAAATTCTGCAGGGTAAGAACTATATAATGTATCTGTGATGTTTGGGACAGGTGAGCCAGATTTTTGTGTATGTTGGCCTTTTCTTGTAGGCTAAAGAATGAATAGCAGTATTCAATATTCACAGCCAATAATAAGATACAGATGGTAAAAATTTGTGAACTATATACAGGGACTTCATTTTAAAATATGTTGAAACTATAGGACTCGAGGTTTAATTTTCCTGAAGCTATATTTTACATCATAAACAAAATATTTGAAGTTAAAACTTAGTGATGAATACTCTTGTTTTAGTAATCCTAAATTATATTAGGTTTCCACATAAAATGATAGTATTTTTTCGAAGTTAAAACCTATCATATTGCGCCATCCCAAAAAGAAAAAAACTCTTCCTTTGATAATTTATAGAGTATCCGAATCTCCAACTAGATGGGTCTAAATTCCAAAATGAAATAATCGGAAATTCTTTATTTGTGCTTATAAGTCCCATATTAAAAAGAAAAAGATCATGAACTGATTTCTAGCTTCACCAAATTTGAATTCTAAGGGAAAGTTATGTATCTGGATCGTTTCCCCTCTTGATTTTGCTTAAGAAGAACGAAAATATTCTCTCATCTCTTCCAGTATCAGTCAACATTGAATATATCTGGTCGATTTTACTCTTAATATTCACAGGGAAAGAAATTATGGGAATTTCCAATATCACAGTACGAAATTAACATTTTTTATAACCAGCACATGACAACAAAACCTTTCGAATTGTGGAGGTCAAGTACATGCTATAACCTTCAAGAATGAAATTGAAAGGAAAGCAAGACAAATGAAAGAGAAATAAAGGAACAATGAGGATAAGCTCTTTTTTATGGTTCTGAAACCTTCTTGTTTTCGTAACTAACAAAGAGAAGATATTACCTATGCCCCACAAGTGAAATACCTTCTTCGTAAAAAAAGAAAAGAAAACACATTTTCCTCGAATCAATACACTCAGAACACCACCCACAATCCAAAGAATGCAATAGGAAAACAATTTGGCAATGACTTGTCAAGGTGGTAACTTTGCTTAAACCGAAGCTTCACATCTTCAGAGCAGAGGCTGAGAAATGTCAATTTCGACGTGGTTAAGGATTTAATGTGGCCACAAAGTATGCCCAGGAATCAACCACGCAATCCACAGCATGTACAGGCTTGAAGAATTGATGAAGGGAAGTATTGAGTGACTCCCCTGTCAGAACATATTTACACGGAAAAACCATGGCAGAACAAAAGCTATCACCAGGCAAGCCATCAAGAAGTTACAAAATGGCTGTCCACGCCAGCATCCACAGCACATGACAGATGAGGTGCTATGGTTGTCAATGAATGTTCTTTCATTCCACTCTTCCATAAATCCATGATCAGCAACGCCCGAAACATTTTTGGCAGTTTCACCACATATTTCACACAATCTGTGAATTGAAAGATAGTTCAGTTATTCATCTATGATAGATTGTAAGATTACGACAAATATTTATAAGACTGTACTATCTTGACATGAAACTGATCGGAATGGGGAAAAATTATTACTACCTCCGGTTCTAATTATAAGATAAAGTTAACTTTTTCTGGAGAAATTAAAGAAAATAAATAAGTTACTTAATCATATCATATGTTATGTATCCTTAGATTATATATTAATTTATTAGTCAAACTAATTAGTTTGAAGAAAAAAATATAAATATAAATACACTAAAGTAATTTAATTAGCTTCCTTAATTTCTCCAAAAAAATCAACTTTATCTTATAATTAGGACTGGAGGGAGTGCTTCACTAGAAAGTTCAAAATTTCAAAGACATAATATGCACAAATAGTGGAAATGTTATGCATGAAATACCTGTCTCAACACTAAAATGTCTTTACATAAGGAAATGACACAAATCTGAAAACAGTGTTTTAGAATTAAGACTCTGACGAAGCACTGAAGTACAGGACTGAAGGCTAACCTACTTAGCTTCTCAAAATATTTATTCAAGTACAGGTGAGGATGTCCTAGGATATATAGGAGAGCATAAAATGCATAACGTTTGAAACAAACTAAAAGCTATCATTTAAGATTTTGCTTTCGTAGAATTAAAATTATTGCTAACCCAGCAAAGATTCTTGAGCAACAACAAAAATGGAATTTTAATAGTGAAATGCGCCAGCGTTCAGAATTACCTCCAAACTCACTCACAAACATATTACAGTTGGAAGTATATAGTTAATTGTCCATAACCCGTAGTAATGACTCAATAGAGGAAGCTATCATAGAAGAGCCTTATGATCTTATTGTCAAACGCCCTTCAATTGCACGCCCAACAAATTTGAAGAACAGTTGAAAGTAAATCTAGGTCGTGACTAAACAGCAGCCAAAGTCAAACAGCAAGTCGAAGAATGTTACATAGAAACTCAACGAACTAAGCTACTGCACTTGGCTTCTAGTTCCAAATGTATTGAAGAGCCCAAAGTTGTAGCCATTGTCCTACCTAATGACCCAAGATGGATTATTCCACTGATTCAATACTTCAAAACTCAAGGTCTGAGTTTTCTTCAATCAGTAGAGAATGATGGAGAGTAGGAAGAGAATATTAAGGGGAATAATGAGAAACTACGGCAAGTTGTTCTGTGTAGAAAACTCTGATTCTACTTATTTTGTCATTTTTCTCAAACCTCCCTTTTCTTCTACTGTTCTGCGTCACAAAGAAAATCTGAGTAGGTTTGTGATTTCTGCGAAGAACCAATTGACAGTTATTTTAAAACCCCAGAGGGTGTCTGAGTGCACTTGTCCAATTCATATCACAATGACCTCCATTAGGTATGGGAAATTCACATATTCTGATGGCCAAGCGGACACCAAGGTTTAGGTACAATTATGATGACAGTGATCCTCTCACTAGAGATACAGAAGTAGAAAGCAAAACAGCTACAAGCTGCACTATCTGATTAAGAAATGATGAGTAAATTAAGTCAATCCCAAAAGCTTAGCCTCAGATTTTAGGCCCTATCAAGGTGAATCGCATAGGACGCAATAGCCAATGCTTGCATTTTAAGTACAGATAAACAATATTGTAACTACAGAAATTCCTAGTTCATGCACACATTGCATCAAATGCCATATCTGCGGAATTCCAATTATTCTGATAACAAAATGAAATATATCTATTATTATTGTTGAAACCCTAAAATTTCCAAACTTTGAGGTTTATATCTGCTGCCTTCATCTTTGGTAAAGGTATAATATATCTACAGCTGAACTCAAAAGTGCTAAAATCCCATAGAAAAAGATACCAAGGAAAATGCTAGAGGGGCTTTTGCCTTTTGGAACCAAAAAAATGTGCTAAAATGGATAATATAGCAATGATTAAAGAAGAGAAGATGCCAGGAAAACGTGATAAGAAAACAACACCAGGAACATGGTCAATGCTGCAGAATCCAAGGTGAAACCTCAAAATTAACATTACTGCTAATAAAAAAACCATAACAAACTGATTTTTAGCAGGAATCTGTTACCTGTTTCCTTTTAGCCTGAACCATGCCTCAGCACAATGGCTGTGCGCAATACCCAGCTCATCTTTACACGCACAACCAAGCTGAATTAAATCTCCATTAGAAGCACTGTTTGTAGGGCTAGCAGCTGCTGAATCTGATGGTTGCCCAGAAGCAAGATGGCAAATCCTACAAATCGTTTCACCCTCCACATTCTCGTTAAACTCTCTGCAGCTACCAGACTTTATATTGATCACATATGAATTTTTATCCCCTTCAGACGGCCGTTTTGGTGATTTCATGGATGCCTTGTTCAACTCCGATTCATTGACCCTGGCTTCCAACTTCCTATTAGCTCCATTCACACCCTCTGTCTCAGCAGAATCTATTACAACCACGGTCTCAAGTACAGCCCTGTTAAGCAAATTCCTTGAATTATAACTTGTTTCTTGATCAACTACGGGGAATGTATCACCGGTATTTTGCTGATCACGCATGCCCTGATCCATAGCTCCCGCAGGCGCCTCATGTAGTTTCTTATTCAATCCCGGATCATTACTCATCTCTTCTGAAGTCACCTCTCCACTTTTGATAGCTCCACTCAAGCTACCCCCAGCTACTCCATCGGCAGACCCTTCAACCGAATCAGTTGTTTTCTGTCCTGTCCCTTCATCAACGAGATCGGAGACCTCATCACTCTCTGGCTTTCTTGCCTGATCCATCAGGCCAATAACGATCTGACTGAAAATCTTTTTTAAAAAACCTGAAAAAGTGCTCTCAGAAGCAGTTACATCCGCAAATATCAAACCCAAAAACTTATCTCCTTAAATAATATCAAATGAACAATGTGACAGGATGAAAGGCGCAAATCTACAGTTTTGAAAGGCCCACTTCAAGCTTCCATACATTGACACAAACCCTCAATTCTTCAGATGCGAAAGTTAGGATTCCCAACGATAGGAAGGATCGCCTCAACCACACGGAAGCAAGCCCCAATCAAACCGCTTAAGAGGAGTATTTATTACAAATATTAAATTATGACATCGGGGTTTCAATCCGACCCAGCGGCGTTAAACCACAGTAACATCTGGGTGTTTGTGGGAGAAGGAATGTTTAATATGAAGGAAAAAAGCCAAGGTTAGGTAAAGAAAGGAACCGAGAGGATGGTAAGAAAAGAAGATTGAGTGCAACTGAATCACTTGCAGTGAAATTGGTTCTGGGATAGAGAGCAGAGAAAGCAAGGGATGAGGGTTTGTCTTTATTGGCCGGCAATACCAAAACAACCCTTCTAAAGTAACTGAAGCATAGGATTCAGATGCAAAGCGCAAAAACGGAATATATTTATTTGCAGAAACTTAATTATCACGTTCATGAATCAAGATCTGCAAATTGAAATTGTGCTTATCTGCTTATTGTTGACGCTGTGACTGCCGCAACAAGTAGAGTTGAGCAGCCAAGGGGCAGTGGAATCCCTATTAAGGCCATTCCAATTTCCGAAGGAGGCTCCCCTATCAATTTATTAAAATTAATTAAAGTTTTTTTTTATTATTAATCTACAGATATCCCGATGTCCTAGCAACCAGCAACCAATTATTCCGATGTACAAGAATATATATATATAGGTCTACAATAGGGGAATGCCATCTCCAAATAATTATATGATTGATTATTTAAGTTAGAATAATTACAATTCTAATATCCATCGAGTTTAAATTATCAAGGAAAAATTATTTATTAAGAGAGGTATTTATATTTAGTGTCTGATTATACTTTAAACACCAAAGCCATGAATAGGAAGATATTAGTACTGGAAAAAAAATGTGCAGAGAAAATTTCAGAAAAATATTATGAAAATATCAAAACCGCAAATTAATTTTATTTATTGCGTTTTATTAATTATTTAATATTTAATAATTTTATGATAAGATGATAACACGTTTTAGCAGAAAATGTTTGATTTTGGATTTTTAAATTTTGAGGGTTTTTAATTAAATTTTTTTCCAATTGCTCTTTGCACTAACTCTTTTATAATGGATGATACTAATATATTATCACGGGCTAAATCCACGCATTTACAACTCAATCACAATTTTTTCCTTTATTATACGCAAAAGTTTAAGCGGGTAAGCTCAATCACATGTTGCCAGGTCATCATTTCAATTTCATTGTTTTGCCAACGACATCATTTCAATTTCATAACAAAATGGGATTTATATGACTTTTATGAAATTGACAATTCAAGTCTTAAATGATTCTTAGTACGGGATTAACATATGACGGAGAAAGATAGATATAACAATTTTTGTTAAATTTGTGAATTAACTTTTCAAGTTTATTGATTTTTTGTTTTTAATTTATAAAATCATGTCTGTTAATACTTAAACTCATGCTAGTAGTAAATTTAGTTAAACTTATAAGTTTACATATTGAGTTTATCTTTTTATATTTTTATCTTATAAAATTATGTCAACTCATTTTTAAACTCGCTTTAATTTATTTGTTTTGATAATATTCAATAGCTTTATATATTATTTTCATAAAAAAAAAAATTTTTTGGATATGATAAATTATAAATATTAATGAATTTAATTTTAATTATTCATATTTAAGTTAAATTATTTTTATTTTTATGTTTTTATTATTTTATTATATATTTTTAACACGTATTTATTAATAAAAAAAATTTTTGAATTCACCATCCAAATTTATATTATTGTCTCGAGTTTACTTAAACTAGCGAGTTTAACAATATTGTTTATGCGGCATTATATGAGTTTCTATTTTCTACTGGGTAATTTTATAATAATGAGATATCAATATTATTTTCATTTATTGATTCTAAAATTTAAAAATATGAAGAAAAAAAGAATTAAGAACACCGCGTCAGGCAATATGATTATGGGCGTGATAATGATTGATGGGCTTTCATGTCTTTTAATTTCATTGCATGCCAATGCTATAAATCAAAATTAATGTTATTTAACATAAATAGAATGCTTAGCATTTAATATGATTTGCAAATAGATATTATTGTTCCACTTGGAACCTTATCCCTCTACGTCATTTTCGTACTGTATCTTTATTCTCTGTTGGGCGTAAACTAAGTAGGAAAGTGTCTAACAAGATTTAAACAAATTTAACTAGGAAAGCGTCAAATAAGATTAAGAAACAAATCATATTTGTATTTGTCACATTAAAAAAGTTTGAATTTGTCAATGTGTGGGTCAAACTAAGATACGCAAGATAAATTTCTGAGAAAAGTACACCCCAGAAAAATCATGAATTATTTAATCGAGAGTGTTTAGAATTTCATTTACATTTTTTAATGAAAAAATAAATCATCTACCGTCTTCTGTCTAAATATGTGTTTGGATTAACTTTTTTTAATAGTTTTTATAACTTATTAGATAAGTGTGAGAGGAGTTTTGTCTCGGATTATGTAAATCATGATTTAAAACCATAATTTAGGATGTTACAAAACACACACTAAACGAAAATCGCGTTGTGCATAAAATATTTCTGAGAAAAGTACATCCGAGAAAAACCCGTGAATTATTTAATCGAGAATATTTAGAATTTCATCTACATTTTTTAATGAAAAAATAAATCATCTACCGTTTTCTATTTGGCAAACCTCTAAATTATGGTTTCAAACTATAGTTTGTACAACTCGAGATAAAACTTATTTCACACACTTATCTCATAAATCGTCAAAACTATTAAAAAAAATTAATCCAAACATACTAAATCACGTTGTGTATAAAATATTTCTCGATCTCAGCAAACCATGTGACTGTGATGAATAGCCATTAATAGACCCAGAAATACTAAAATAAAAAATTGTAAAAACACATGTGTACTTTGTCGTTAGATTAAAATATAAGTTGATTATTTACGAGTATTCATTATTTGCGAGTATTTACGAGTATTGATTAAAATATAAGTTGATGAAAAAATGTATATAAATTTTGTTAAAATACACTTCTTTTTAATTATTTATTTTGAAATGTACACTATTGGTTATTTGGTTGCATGCATTAATGCGATCAAGCGATATAGGAAATTTTTTTTTTTAACAAAAATAACAAACGTGATAAACAAAAAATATTAATATATTATATTTAAAACAAAAACAAACATTTCAACAAACTCTTGTGTTCAAAATTGAACGGGGTATATATTATAATTAAAATAAGAAAAAAAAAATTACTAGGTGCATGAAAAAGAGTGAGAATCAACGAAGAACATATTTTACTTCAAGTTGCTATTTCTTGTTAATTGAAGCGAAGAATCAAATGCTAAGAAATCCGTCCAAGCAAACAGACTAAATTTAAGAATATTTATTTTGAGTTCTGACGAATATGCCATAACAAAGTATTTAAAATTAAATATCCTTAACAGATAAAAGAAGGCATTACTTATACAATATACATTTGTAAATATTCTATATATTTTAATAATGAAACAAAGCTCTTTTGGTGGTATAAAGCTGTTGACCTGTTTAACAACTTCGGTTAGCCAATATAAGAATGCAAAGACAAAATATGGTTTTCCTTCAGATGAGATAGCATGTCATTATTTTAATGAACTTTCTCCTAAGAAGGAAATCTCTGATAATTATTTAATAAAGCTCCTGATGACTTCAGTTGGATTTGGTATTATTTTTCACCCCAAATAATCATATTTTAGGGTAATCACATGGGGCCGTTGATGGACTGACGCTATGCTGCAAGTGTTTGAAAGTTAATTTTCTTTTTCATATAATTATTAGCTCATAACTTACAAGATCATGACTTCAAATTCTATTGTTAACGTAAGTACCTTATTAGGCCTTGTTTGGTAAGGTGGCGGGGGCTCAAAAAGCACGGTAGGAAGGGAAAAAATATCATGTAAAATGAGATGTTTAGGTTTTTTCAAATGGGTTTTTGGCCGAAAGCCACTTTTAAGAAGAAACCATTAAGACTTACTTTTTCACAGTGTAGATGGGTTTCTACTACTGCCAATCTAAATATAAATCACATTTATAATATGAATTTTATCTTATCTTAATTTTACAAAAGTCAAATTAGAAAAAAATCACTGTTAATCCAAATGGACCCAAGTTTGCGATTTATAAGTACCAAGTCCTATTTATATGGTAGAGAGAGAAAAAATTATTTTATTCCTACTTGTAAGTCACAATATTAAATTTTATATAAATATATAATTTTACCATTCGGGTTTATTATTATGTTGACTTTGTTTTTATATTATATATTAAATAGAAGTAAAGTTGAAAAACTGTTAAATTTTAAATCATAATGGAAGCTGAAAGTGACTTATAAATAAGTATTTCCATGAGGTAAAGGGAAAATTCTGTGAATTGAATTTGGAAAAAAAATGGAGAATTTAGGCTATAAATTTTTAATAAAGCTAATATCTAAGATAAAAAAGTAAGCAACATTAATTTAAAACTTTGACTCTATCTCTCTATTCTTTTTAAATAAAGCTCATGAAAATCCCTGGTACCAAACAGCTCATAATCCTTTTTCGAGCCCCGGTGAAGACCGGGACCCAACTGTTTAAAGTTGTGTATGAAAATGGAAAATAATACAAGGTATACATCGCCATCATCATGCCCACATTGACAAAGGCTTCCGTTTCAGATTACAGATTCAATGAGTGGACGGACAATTGGATAATTCAACACGCATGAACCACAAAGAAGGGACCGACCTTAAGATGACATCTGTCGCTAAGGCTAACAAGTTTCAGAGATTGCAAATGTCAAAATGAGAACCCAAAAGCCATTGAAATGGGATAGAGCTTTGGAAGTTGACCCAAGTGCCTGCAGCCACAAGCGTCTTTTGCGCTGTCTGGAATTTGCATTAATCACAGATTGTCGTCTTCAAATGAAGGGAATAATCGAAATCAACCACTGACATTTCTCATAAGGAACAGGACAATTAATTGAGATCTACTTGTGTTTGAGGTCATATCAGCAAACCTTTCCTCTATCACCAGTCTTAAACTTTTACTTGGACCACAGAAATACAAGTCTCTGCCACCTTTCCAAAAATGAAACAGAAATTTTATGTTCCCAAACTTCACATGATCACGATAAGGGGCAGGTACGGTTGGTACCACATAGTTTATGTACAAAGTTACTTGCTTTGGTCATGTCCGTTTCAAAAGGGTTAAAACTTTAAGCAGTCTCAAGCAATTGTTAGTTGTTTGGCACAAAATTAGACATGTCACGGGACATACGTCTTTCATGGATAAAACACCTAGCTGTAAGATAACAATGCATGACGCAGGGGAAATAAATCAAAGAGATTCCCATGAGTATCTCTTCTAATATTGTAAAAAGGGTTAATGCAGTCTTTTGCATTTCCATGTGTAACGATTCGATTCGAGTGCCTGCTATGACCAGGTTCTTCTGCTTTTGATCTCTCATAATGCTCAGGCATGCTATTATCAGCATGATCAAAGTGTTGATACAGGACCTGCTTATAGTTGAGACATAAGGGAACAGATCACACTGCTTTGTCACCGGGGTCCGGAAAGCTCGATGGCTTCAATAATAAATGAAGGTTCATCATGCCCATCACTGTAATTTCTGGAGAAACTGCAGTTTCTTTCGTCGTAAAGGTTACCTCCACCATGTGATTCGTCCTCCGGCTGCTCCTGTCCAACTAGGCCTTCCAGGATCCTTAAGATTTCTGACATCTTTGGCCGGAGGCTGGGATATGATTGAGTACATTGTAAAGACAACCTCACCGCTTGTTCCAACTCTATTGGATCAAAACGTCCCCACAGATCCCTATCAACTAGAACTTCCAGCCGCTTTTCCTCAGATAATGTTTTAACCTGTAGGAATTCAAGTTGTTGCTCAAAAACTGGCCACTGTAACAAAAGTATTAAAGATGTTAAAAATTATCCTACAGACAAAAGTGCAGCAAATTACCCAATCAAGAATCATTCCCTTCTGGATTTGACCATTTCCAGCATCCAAAGCCTTCTGTCCTGTAATGAGCTCCAAAAGTAATATGCCAAATCCGAAAACATCAGTTTTTTCAGAAGACTGCCCGGTGGAGAGATATTCGGGGGCAATGTGTCCTACTGTGCCTCGAACTGCAGTAGTGACATGCGAATCTCTTTGATCCAAGAGCTTAGCAAGACCAAAATCACCCACCACAGCTTCAAAACTTTCATCCAGCAAAATGTTTGCAGCCTTAACGTCCCTATGGATAATTCTTGGATTACACTGCTCATGTAAATATAGAAGCCCACGAGCTGCCCCAAGAGCAATACGCATTCGCCTATTCCAGTCCAATGACGGCTTTTCACGGCAAGTGTCTGCAAAATAGGTTGCAGTCAACCAAAACAAAACATGATACACACACACACACAGAACAGAACTGTAAAATCCGTAGAAACTTTAATTTCATGTGTGATAAGTGTGTTCTATAGAGAAGGATGATTTTCTTTAAGCAGATTCCCAGATGATCGTAATATATCACCACTTGAATTGTCAGAAAGAAATCATTTTTTTTTCTCATAATTGTTGACTTCTTCGCCAAAATGCACATGAAAATCTGTCTCCTGACTTCACCATGAAATCATATTAGTTGAATGACATTAGTTTGAAGCTTAAAGCTTTCTTATCCTTCAAACTACAAGATGGCAGGTAACCTTCCCTGACAGTTGATTATTATACAGCCAAGTAGAGATGTCTCTAAAACATGAAACAAACCTCTCAAGCGATCAGCAACACTGCCATTAGGCATGTATGGGTACACAAGTAGCCTCTCATCAGATGTCATACAAAATCCATAGAGACGTAGGAGATTCCGATGCACTGCCAAGCCAATCATCTCAACTTCAGTTTGAAATTGTACTTCTCCGGTGTAATTGGGATCTTTAAGCCTCTTCACTGCCACTGTCATTTTATTTGGAAGACTTCCTTTGTAGACAACACCAAATCCGCCTTGTCCTAGGATATTTTTCGGACTGAAATTGCTAGTAGCAGATTGCAATTCACGGAAGGAAAACCTCCTCAAATGACCAATGTCAAATTCATAATCTTCCCTCACTGCATATTCCAATCATTACATTTGGTCAAACTATGTGCATATTTAGATGGAGAAAAAAACTGCAAGTGTATTATTTGAGGAAATACCATAAGATGTATACAGGATGCGCGATCTGTACCAATGCACACAGCAGATAAGCAGCATTACTGATATTAGAAATGTACAACTAATGCCAATGGCAACAGAAAGCACCCAATGGTGATGACTACCGACTTCAAGTGACGAACCAGTTTCTGCAATTAAGCTGTCATATATATGTATTCCACTCAACAGATTGTTTGAATTTGATTTGACAGGTTTAAATATATATTACCATTAAGTGGATTTGAAACACCCATACAAATTTGTGCTGTTGAAGATGCACAGAGGAAGTTGTTTCCTGAAATACTGTGTTTGAACAAGCAAAACATCAAGTAATGTAAGAAACAGGTTAGGTGCATGTAACAAAAGGTTAAAAGTTAAAACGATTACAGAGAATTGATTTCCAAAAGCATTGACGGATACCTAGCTAACATATAATTAATTCATGCAAAGTAAATGGGACTTGTGTCTTTGAGTCTAATGAGATATGAGTTACCAATTTTATCCCATTAAAAAGAGAAGGGAAATGTAAAATAAAAAGAAAAGGGGAATGTAAAATTTTCTCACCTGTATCCCTTTGCTAAAATTTTTGGAATGGGACCACTGAGATTATTGAATGACAAGTCCCTAGAAGGCATAATTCTCTTATCAATATTACTGATCGAATTAGAGGAAAATATAATGCAACTTTGAAGAGCACATACAAGAATGAAAGGCCTGTGAGATTCGCAACAAGCTGAGGAATCAGCCCAGATAGTTTATTTCTACTGAGCCGCCTGAAAAACTTAGCATGAATAGATTAGGAAGCACACAGTTAGAGTAAGAATAATGAATGAAGCAAATAGACAGTAACTAAGACGAGGCAAGCAACACTCACAAGTAGCTAAGACGAGTCAAAAAGCCCAGAGAACTAGGGATTTCACCATCAAACTGGTTGCCAGAAAGGTCAAGAGTCTGAAGCTCCAAAAGCCTTCCTATCTCAGCTGGAACGGGTCCAGATAATTGATTGTTCTGCAACAACCTAAAACAGTAAATTGGGGGGAGCCAAATTAGTGATTAATGAAGGCTTGTCCTTCTTCAGTATTTTCCTATTCCTCCATTACAAGGTGACAAAACACAACGTAAGGTTAACAAAACAATCCTAGGAAGAAATAAACCAAGGAAACAAGAAGAGGCACAGATCACAATGAAATTTAAAGATGGTTGGTAGCAAAAAAGCTCATAAACTAGGCTTCTTCAATATTCTAACAGCTCCCAAAGATATTAGGAGGGAATGCAAGCAACAAACTGTAAGTATAGATCAGCTCCCAAAGATATTAGGAGGGAATGTAAGCAACAAACTGTTAAGTATAGATCATTTCTTCTATTGAATGTGTCAGAAAAAAAAAAGCAAGAGAGTTCACTCACAGTGTTCGGAGGTGGCTCAAATTTCCAATTCCTGGAGAAAGCGTTCCAGATAAATCCATACTGGCCATGTCCCTGACAAAATGCGAATTACCGCGAGTAACACAAAAGAGGGGAAAAAAAATAGTATCAGTTTATGTTGAAGAAGAGAATCAAGAGATGCCAGTAATTAACAAGTCAAATATCGAAAGTGATAGAAGCAAAGATAGATAAAAAAAAAATAAAAATTAAACTCTACTCATACTAAGTAATGTTAAAAAATAGAAATTGTAAGCACTTACAGGGAAATAACATAGCCCTCAGCAGAGCAACCGACCATGTTCCAAGTACAAGGATCAACCGAATTAATATCCCAACCATCCATAACTCGCAGCTCGTCTTTAATTTTATTCTTCATTGACATCAAAGCAGCAACTGAAAAATGCAAAGTTGAACCAAGTCACAAATAAACCAACACTTGCCATCAAATTGGCCAGACTTAAACATTAAAATGCCAGACCTTCATAGTTCACACCCTTTGGAGAAAGAAGACTGTCAGTGTTAGCTGCAGCAGCCAACCAATTCCAGAGAAAGAAGACGAAACGAACAACCTTTTTCACATCTTCCATGAAACAAGAAATCAAATCAAGCAGAGGCCCGAAAAAGACTGAAACTTTTTTACTGGGATCTTCACTGCTGAGCTTCCAGTTACTTTGCTTTGCGTCAAAAAGCAACCAATCCCTTTTGGAATTTCTTTGTGCCGCCTCGAGAGTAATGAAGTTGGAAACAACTAAGAAAATTATTATTAAAATCGAATCAAAGATCGTAAGACCAGTGAGACAGACAGCTCGTGATTTAAGAACATGGCAGACACTGTGGCTTGATCCCTGGGTTAAACAACAGTGCCAACCTCGACGGCCACGATTCTGTGTGGTTAGTTATATGTTTGCTGGTCTGGACAGACAGTGGTTAAATCCGTTACATCCGTCTGATAATCCTGTAGGAGTCAAATTTACGAATTGACGATGGAGATTTAGAGGTCGTCAACGGGCCTAATGTAGCGTTGGGTTTTCACGAAAATTAATTAATATCTTAATGGAGATTTTGGTCTCCGTCTAGGAATGCTCGCTCATGGCGCGAAAATTCGAGTTGCTGTCCCTGGGACGGCTCGGAACCCAAGATGGCGGCCTTTGAACGACGTCGTCTATTTGACTACGTGGTAAATTAGGAATTTTGTCTCCATATAACAACACTACATGGGAATATGGGATTTCAAAAGACAAAATTCAGTCATCTCAGCAACTTTTATAATTCAACTTTTTACATTTATAAATTCAAGCATGTAACATGTTAGAAAAGTAATGGGAAAAAATGTAGCATAAATCTTATTATTGATATCATATTATTACGCTATTTACATAAACATAAATATCACCATCATTGTTGGGCAAAAACAAGCGAGAAATGAAAGAAAAATCGTTGGCATAACCAGAAAATAGTTGGCATTTGGCAATGGCATAAATAAGAGAAGAGCATTAATGAAAAACAGATAGCATTACATTTCACAAGGGACATGTTCGCATCAATACAAGTCAGCCACATATTAACATTAAGATCCTTTACATCTGGGACCCTCCCTTCCAGCCAAGGGTTCAAGTTTCCCCGGACACAGGCTATTTGACCAATTTGGCACCGACCAACCATACTATAAGACGTAGACGTATACAAAGAAACTAGGAAAGGAAGGTAAAGAAGGTAAGGGCTACACGCCTGAGGAAAATACAGATCCACCACAAGCATTTGGGATTCAAAAGATATATGGAGACTGATGGATCAATTGCAGCCATCCACGACAATGTCCTGGTGCCCCACCAAAATTGCAGTGGTTAGGCAGGCCGCAGCATATGGTAATTTAGACAAAAAAAGACGGTACTCCTTTGTTGACTTCATCAACTCATCAACTAGCTTATACTCTGCCCAAAGCTTATCATCATGTTCCTGTCAGATGGGTGAACTGTAGCCCTATTTGCCGCTTCACATGGTCTGGTATCAACCTATTAACGAGTTCTGGAGATGCTCCAGATAGCTGTAAACACAAAGCATCAACGTGTAATTATAAAAGATCCAAACTTATTAATTGTAAGGAAATAAATTATTAGTCATGCAAAATGTAACTTATATCGTTATCCCATTCAGGCCAAAAGAGTGTGCGTGTTAGTTATCCCATTTGCTCAACCAAGTCTTTTATAGAGACTACCATGATAACATGAAAAGTTTTTTTTTTTTTGGGATAAAAGTTAGCTCACCAGACAATTCTGAAAACATTAGGTCTGCTGAATAAATTTTCGTTCAGACTTACTAAATGCAAGGATTACTGATCTTAATTCCCATTTTTTTGCAATTAATGACTTGGATTGCTTTTGTCCATGGTCTTGAAACTATAGGGGCTTGACATTTTACTAGATAAATAATGAGACAAATTTAAAAATATAAATAAAGAAGCTTACTTCCTGTCCAAAGTTGAATAATACTGGAAATGGACGCCCATTTGACAGCCGTGCATTAGGTTCACGAAGCTCATCAAAGAAAGGATGTGCACATGCTTCTAGCTGTAAAATAAAAAATAAATTCCTCACAAACTGTAATGCTGCGCTGTTGAATAATAGATGCATTAATACTAAACGAAATATCACAATGGGAATGAACACACTCACCGCAGTGCACCGAAGACTTGGGGAGTACTGCAGAAGCCGGGAAACAAGATCAATTGCTTCTGGAGGCGTCCTTTTGTCAAATATCTACACAGATATGAAGCATTAGAATACAAGGGAATCTTCTATATCTATATAATTCTTATTTTAAAATGCAAACCTTATGCCATGGGCGTGCTTTTCGCTGGGGGAACCTAAAATCATTATAATTGGGATTCATACAACGGACTTCCTCCCGGGTGGGTGTTCCAAGAACCTGAAATATAACGGAATTGAACAAAGCTCGCCTATTGAAACAAAATGGCATGAATCTAGAAAGCATAAAGGTTATAGCAGTAATTTCACCTTTATAATCTCCACAAGCTGGTCTACTGCACTTCCACCAGGAAACAAAGGCTACAAAAATTCCAATTTGAATCAGGTAATATGTAGAGATAGATACTAAATAATTAACAACAATTTTGCAATTCGTTTACTTAATTACTACTTCTCTGGTCCTTAATATAAGACATATTTACCTAATTTAATTAGATTAAAGAAGTTGGTTAAGTTAGTTAATATTGCATGTATTTTAAAAAACATCCTAATCACCTTCCTTAATTTTCTTCTTCCTGCTCCTCCTTGATTATTGTTGAGGAAGCATCACAAGGGTAAATTAGGAAAAGATTGACAAATATGAAAACTTCATCTTATATTTAGGACCAAGATCAACTCTCCAAATATGTCTTATATTAAGAACCGGAGGAGTATAATTATAACCAAAATAAAACAGTGAAACAAACCTTGCCTAAGAGAAGTTCAGCTAGGACACAGCCAGCTGACCAAATGTCAATTGAGGTAGTATACTCTGTGGCACCAAATATAAGTTCTGGAGCTCGATAGAAGCGTGAACATATGTATGATATATTAGATTCTCCTCTGACCTGGTCAGACAAAAATCCAAGGTAACTAGAGGAACATCTCAATGAAAAAAACGAAGAGAAACAAGTTTTATTAGGAGAAATAATTATTCTAAATCTTTGCCTGCTTGGTTGGAGTGAAAAATGGGAGAAACAAAATAGAGTAAGGAAGATAAGGGATGCAACTATACATATATACTTGGCTGATTAATTATATAATGAGGTCAACATACCAGCACTTTTGCACTTCCAAAATCACATAGCTTAACTTGATGTGTACGAGTATCCACCTGTAGAATGCACAAAATGACGTTAGAGCCCAAAGGAAAACTATATTCAATGTTTATTCATCAAGCACATTTAAACAAACCAGTATATTTTGAGGCTTCAAATCTCTGTGGCAAACTCCTGGAACGCTGTGGATATAAGCCAAACCCCTGAAAATCTGCAAGCCCACAGCAGATTTTGATCAGGAAGTGAATATAAAGATCAAAGAAGTTTTCCAATCATCAGATGATTTGAAGCATACCTGGTACATATAAAGTTTTACATAAATAAGTGGCATTCTCTGATTAGCATTGCTATAAGGCATTATGACCTGATACAGGCTCTGGGGAACATATTCCATCACCAGATTCAGATATAGCTCATTTGTACTTGTTGTGGAGAAGAAACAGTGCTTCAAGGAGATCACATTTGGATGGTCCATCACTCGCATTAACTGTAATTCACGACTTTTGTATCTTCTGTCTTGTAAAACCTTCTTAATGGCCACTGCCTCGCCAGTTTCTAAACATTTTGCCTGCAGGGAAAATATATTAGCAAGAGGCAAAGTAGGTGGAAACTGCAACTGCCATGAATTATAGTAATAGAATACCTGGAAAACAATCCCAAATGATCCATTTCCTACAACACGTTCTGCCATGTAACTAATAGTCTGCAGAAAACATCACAGTAAAACCATTATAACTTTCAATCCAAGATTCAGCAAGGGTCACAACTCACTAGTATGATCATCCATTTCCCAAAAAACAAGTAAACATGTATGTTCATTCCTAACTAGTCGTTCAGAAAACATCCAGAATAAATTGGATTACAAAAGAGTGGAGTTCACAAGAAGAGCACCTGTTTGGGTTCCCCATTTTTGCCTCCAATTGTTGTAGATATGATGTGACCGGTGAGTGACTCATTCCCATTGACAGAGGCAGACATCTCCTGCCAACAGTGTCGTATTTAGAACAAGCCATGAGGAGTATTAGGAAAAGACTAGGAGAAATTAGTGATAATATAAAACTACTATGGTCAAAATAAGCCAGTAAAAAGTTAGAATCGATAACTTTAGTGACACTAACTTCGAATAACAATCTTAGAGAAAACATAGAGCAAGAACTATACAAACACAACGCGATGAAGTTGAGAACAAATCTTGACATATGCAACAACTATCAGAAAAGTATAATTAACTGAAGACAATAAGATGGATGCCACAACAAAAGCAAGCACGATCCAGTGAAAGCTATCAAAAGCTCATAATGAATTGAACCCAAATCATTTAACAACCCCGAATATATTAATACTCGACCCCCAATTTAAAATCAGTATAAGTTAATAGAAGCACCAGCATCAAACGAGAAAACAGAACAAACCCAGTTCAAAAGCTCCAGCAGAGGAAAAAAGTAGACGTGAAAATTTAGAAACAACATGGAATACCACAGATCAACGAGAAACTGGAGTTATCCATCCAAGTCATTCTTCCTTTAAGCTGAAAAACCAAATAAGCAAGCAAGGCAGCTGAATTCCCAACAACCCACCCCCCAAAAAAGCCCTAATGTCTGCTTTGCTGCTTGGAGAGGTGAAAACGATGAAACAAAGAATAGACACAAAAATCCTAATTTTGTACATAGTCCAGATTCATCTTCCTAAGGAATCAAAAGACAAAACTTCCCACTTCGTTTTCTCACGGTTACTCAAGCTTTCTAAGCAAACAAACCAACCATCAGCATTTGAAGTAGCTGAAAAGAATCCAGAAGAGTACCTTATCATCGGCCATGGTGGAGGGAACAGTAAAAGAGGAATCTAAGGAAGGAAGAAGGAGAGGGAGGAGAAGATCATGGTGTGAAGAAGGACCAGGAAATGAAGGTCCCAGCAAGCTAAGACAAGTCCATGTGATTCCAGCTTTCCTTTTTCCTTTCCGTTTTGTTGTTTATTTTTATTAAACCAAAATTCTCTTTCTTTTACGGCATTTGAGTGTTGGTCTTCTCCCCAATCATGGCCGAGTCTGAGAACTTTTTCACTACAATCTCGCATTGTCACAAAAGTCCTCCACTGTTGCTCGCAATTACGACAAATACCCAGAAGGAGAAGAGGAAGACATTGCCTTGGAACCAGATACCAAACTTGCCCACAGATAAACCTACATCCCGTCCCGTTGGGTAACTTTTGGAAAGACATTCTATCCTTGTTACTCCAACCGTAAAATCTTCGTGACCGCCAAAAAAAAATCTTTAATACTATAAATATCTATTTTTTATTTAAAAAATATTATTTTTTATTCATAAATTTATTTTTATTTTATTTTTATCTATATAATTATTTATATTTAATCAAGGTTTCTCATTAATTTATCTATGAATTACCTAAATTATTTCTAGTTTTTATTCAAATTATATATTTTTTTAGAAAATGTATACATGTTTGTGTAGAAAATGTCTTAATATACTTATAAAAGTGAATACATTTTTTTAAAAAAATGTATTCAGTTTTTAACATCTATACTAGCATACTCCAAAATTTATATTCTATGGAAAACTGAAAATTATGCTGAAAGACTAAATTTATCAATTAATTATTAAGAAGGAATCAAATTTATTATTTAAATAATAAAAATTTACTAATTGAACTACGAGTTTTTTTTTTGGTCAAAGAACTACAAGTATTTACCACCCAGTCACCCACATAATATAAATATACAGTGAAAAGTTATGTAACGCAATTTATTATTTAAATAATTAAGGTTATCAAATTCGGACTAAATTAACTTAATTAGTCTAAAAACCGGCGATCCGGTCATGTAACTAGTTCTGGTACCCTAACTCCAAACTTTGGCAACTCGGGGTGACCTGGTCAACTCAGCGAGTTGCTGGGTTGCCATTTAAAAAAATTTAATGTATTTTTTTGTGGGGTATGAATTGTAGACTACAATATTGATTGAAGTTAATGATAATTTTTTTGTTAATGACTATTAATTTACTAATTACAAAATTAATGGTAGGAATATTTTGTTATTATTTATGTATTTTGATATTTTTCTAGAAAAAATATTTAGTGAATAATTCTAGTGTCATTGGATGGTGGGTTGATCATTAATGCTATGATGTCAATAGATCAAAGAAATTATAAAGAATGTTGGATAAGTATATGATTATTTTTGGAGTAATTTAAAGTATTGAATTGATATTTAGTATTTAGATGGTACCATATTGTAATGAGAATTTTGATTTTTTCTTAATTTTTTATGGGAAAATTCCAGGAAAATACAATTAAAAATGAAAAAAGATAAATTGGTGCAACAAACTTATCAAATACAAGTCAGAATTGAAGTAGGAATTTGGGATTTCCAATTTTGAAGAAATAACCAAAATGCGTTGACTTGAAGGCACAAGTTTTAGGGGTTAATAACAACATATATATCTATATTAACAATATTAGATTTTACATTAACAACTTTACTTTCATGTTTTACAAATTCATATCCCAAAAATCGGGGAAAATTTTGAGGGCACAAGTTTCAGGGGTAAACAACAATATCTATATCTATATTAACAACACATATTTTACATTAACGACTTTACTTTCATATTTCACAAATTCAATTCTAAAAAACTAGTGATAATTTTTAGGGCATAAGTTTCAAAGGTCAATGACAACATCTGTATCTATATTAACAATATCATAGGGTGTATTTGTTTTGGCGATTGGATAAGTAACTTATTTTTATTTAAACTTATGGAATCTTAAGATTGGAAAAAAGTTAGATTGGGTAAAATGATGAGTATTTGAATTAGCGATTGGATAAATAACTTAAAGTAACTTATGTAAAAGTTAGGATGTTTGATTTGACTTTTGTATTAATTAAGAGAAAAAAATTGAAAAAAATATGAAAATTGAAAAAATGAAGGACTAATTGTGGGAAAAAAAACTCATTGACAACTTAAATACCAAATGGGATCTGGGAAGATATCTGTATTTATTAAAGTGGCATTCTTAGTGATAAATTGATCCAAACCATCCAATGGCGACAGTGTTACCATAAGGCACATTCTCAAAAGTTTGATGTCGTTAACCCATTCAAATAACAGTTATTTGCACACTCTTCGCTCACAAATCTTTCTTTTCTCCGGGGACATAATTGGGTTCGATATTTCTAAATTTCCAACCAGTAGAGACTTTACCAAAAAAAATACACGGCAAAAGACATAAAACCATTCTTTGCACACTCTAGCATAAAAATTTGCCTTAGTTTCATATATATTAGGAAAATACAAAATACATAATTTGGCGCTTGACTCATACCAATCAAACAGCAGAGCTTTTGAATGGCAGAGCATTGTGATGGATCATGTTTGGCAATGGTAAAGTAAATAATAAAATTACAATTATAATGCGAATAAAATAGAAACTGTACAAAGTTAAAGTTTTTTAAGAAGTAAAATATAACATAACTAATCAAATCAAAGGTCCCGTACAATTTGGTCCCTGATGGCGTCATGAACATGATTCATTTGGGTTGAATATGTCCGAGCATCATTTGTCGACGATGGGTCTTGATCTTGACTATTATCTAAATGAACTACATTATTCTCATTTTCTGCTTCCCTAAAGTCCACATCAGTTTGGGAATTTCTTCTAATGAAATTATGTATAGCCATTGTGACATAGACAATGCGGACTTGCGTGTCGAAGCTGTACTTGCGCATATGTTGTAAAATTTCAAACCTATTTTTCCAGACTCCAAAAATCCTTTCTATTGTGCACCTCAAGCTTGAATGATAAAAATTGAAAGCTTCATTCGGATTCCAAAACCCCCGGTGGTTTCTGAATTCTGGGAGGTGATAACGTTCACATCTGTACGGACCAAGATACCCAACTGTTGTTGGGTAGCAGGAATCGACCAAATAATATTTGCCTAACATGTGTTAAAATCATTGTAAATGTGAGATTAAGTTAAACGTTAAATGTAGACAAAGAAACATAATTGAAGTGTACAAAATATTTACCTTGTGGTGGGTGTGGGAAATTCATGGTTGGATCTGAGACAGCAGAGTAAAAAACACGAGCATCATGTGCTGAACCTTCTCATCCCGCTAACTGGAACGTGAAGCATATATCACAATCACAAATAGCCATAACATTCTGTGTGGGATATCCTTTTCTCCCGATAAACTTATCTCGGCCCGGTCCAGTGATGACACACTTGATGTGAGCACTATCAATAGCTCCAATGGCATCCTTGAAATATGGGAAATATCGATTATCGTCTGTTATTTTTGGATGACATTGACTAAATTCTGGATCGCATGGCCTAATAATTTCCGTTCCAAGTTTAAGGCAGGCCTTTAAAACCTTGTGTAGAATCCTACTTATAGTTTCGCCCGAATGTTTAAATATTTCTTGTACTAGCCTATTTTCTACTCCATGTCCAATAGTGAGCAAAAACATGGCAACCATTTCTTCAACATCGGTATTCCTAGATTCTCTTGACCCATGCTCACACAACTTAATGCACAAATTATAAAAAACATGTTTTTCCATTCTAAACATTTGATGACATTTTGAGCCTTCATTTGCCAACATTTCTTGTACCCAATAGTGACCTGTTCCCTGACTTACTCTACGCGGTTGTTTGCACACATATGGCACTAAATATTGGCAAAGCAACACACATAATTGTTGATGTTATTCCAACTCAGCCTCAAAAATTGAGGCATCATCATTATCTTCATCTTCGTCCATCCCCTGCAACCTGTTTCGGTTGTTACGATTTGCCATTGAGTACCTGTGATTGTGGTGAGATTGTGGTGTGAGCAGGATGATTAACAAACATAACATATAATATATATATATATATATAAATGCCAACAAGATAAAACTATTCTAAACGACGACGGGTTAAGTCATACGTTTTGGAAACAAAAAACTAAAAATGTCTACATTAAACTATCTAGATATCAAATGCAACTACAACTAGTCCTCCTCTACGATATAACGCAAATAAGTCATCAGGTACTCAAGGTCTCCTTTTAATGTCACAAATATATCCCGACGTGTCTTGCTTTCCAGATCTCGCATACACCAGACTCCAAAGGCTTTGTCCGCCTTCACGGCGTCAAGTTCCAGTAGAGATTTCACAACCTCAAGCATGCTATTTTCTTGAGTTGCCAAGCCGCTGCTCGATCCATAATCACATTGGCAATGACATTAACGACATCAGCTATTTGCTTGGTAGCCGGAAGCTTCTATTTTTTGCTTCTACTAGACCCTTCACCTCTCTTCCTTTTAGGCTCACTTCCAGATGCAATGGAACCAGTGCTTGATAGCCTCTCTGTTGTTATTCCAATGCTTGCCATTTCATCGATCACTCCGGTACTAACTATAGGGTCAACACCGAAATGCTCATCCTCACTGTCCCCAGAGCCTTCCTCTTCATGCATCGTGGGTCTGTAAATATCTTCCTCATTTGTCTGTAGTTGTATGCGAGAGGTTGAGAAAATGTGGTCACCGGACGCCATTCCATCTTTGAATATTATTCTTAACTCACTTTCATTCTTTAAGCATGAGTTTCGGAATTTCTTATAATCGAGATGCATCTGCATGCATACAAGTTAAAGGAGTCAAAATGAATAGTTAAATGAATTACATACCAAAAAGTGCACTAATGAAACTTGTAATTTGCACTTAATATTTTTTACCTGTAACTTCTTCGTCCACTAGTCGTCCGACGCAATGAAATTGTTCATAACAAGGTGTCTGCCTACACCGGTCTCTTTGATTAAAGAAGCCCATATCTTCAGATCTTTCTTTAAGACATATAATATATTTTTAAATTGTTTCTTCCCGTAGTGTTTCCCGGTCTTTTCAGTGAATGTCTCAATAATAGTCTGCCATGCTTTTGGTGTGAATGATTGCCCTCTCCGCCCGCAAACCACACGCAGCTAACCTTCTTCAGCTAGCCTACAAAAACAGGATTAGACACGCTTAAAACAGAGAAACCCACGCAGAGCAATTTCCGAAAATACAAAACAATCACATATGAAGCATGTTAGTATGCAAAACTTACTCAAAACGCAACCAACGCCTACCCAACCCAAAACAAATAAACCAGAGCAACCAAACATATCAACAGAACAGATCAACAAGCCACCACGACAGAGCAAACGAAATGTGGTTCATTGAAATGGGTCCACATACAACCAACGGCTACCAAACCTTACATAAAGGGAGAGACGTTAGTGAAGTAAAGTTATCCAACTTACCAGCCAAAGAGAGACACGCCACTGAGCAAATCGACGATGACCTTCAACCGGAGCTGCAGCCTTCACCGCCGACGAAGCTCACAAGCTATTGCCTGTACAGATCTTCAATGCTGTCAAACTTTAACGCCGCAATGCTGACAATGGGACCGTCAATGCAAGACACAAACGAGAGGTTGACATCGTCACAAGGAAGAGCTAAAATGTGATGCTTGAGAGGAGATGTAGACATTGTTACAAGCTATTTCAGATCTGAAATGTGATGCTTGAAAGAAAAAGGCATGAAGGACCTGGAGAAAAACCTGAAGAAGGTTAGCTGCGTGTGGTTTGCGGGCGGAGAAAAGAGAGAATGAGACAGAATTATTACGAGAGAGAGAGAGAGAGTTGTGACAGTGGGTGGGTGAAGTTTTTAAAAGGTAATTAATGACACACTAACGGTCAGCAGCTGCTGCATAAGTCACAATAAGCTTCATTAGGTGCCTTATGGCTTTTTTCATCTTTTGGATGCTTTGGGCTTTTTTCACCTTATATCAGAGCGCTGAACCAAACAATCAAAAAATTCAAATCATTGTTCAAGCCTGATTTGAGCACTGTTTAAGTCTGATTTCTGGCCCAAATGTTAAAAAACACACACACTCATATTTTACATTAACAATTTCACTTTCATGTCTCACAACTTAACTCAGGGCAATTTGGTCATTTGTTCAAAATTGGAAACCCCAAATTCCTACTTCAATTATGATTTGAGATTTTATAAATTCGTAGCATCAATTTATCTTTTCCCATTTTTAATTATATTTTTCTGAAACTTTTCTATTTTTAATTCCCTACTAGTTTGGCCTCAAGATTAACTCTAAGTTGACCAATTGCATTATTACCTCAATTAGTCTAAAGATAGTCCAAATTTAATAACCTTTCAAATCACACAAACTTATAAGTTGAAGAGTGAGGTGAATTTGGTCATTAGACTGCTTCTCCCGATGATTTTGTATGACTCAAATAAATCTTGGAGACCTAACTTACTTGGATTTTGTTTCTTTCTAAAATAAATATTTATGCAAATTTCTATGAAAAAAATTATAGCAAAAAAAAAAATACATGCAAACTAATGTCAAACATTAAAACTTAAAGGAAATGATGGTATATATTATTAATTATTTTTCTTTTGTTTGGATGGGTACAATGGTCGTTTGGTATTGTTCAAGAGCAGTCCTAAATCCTAATGTCCTGGTTTTCTCATCTCATTTTACTCATGCAAAGTCCACCATTCCGGCCTCCAATCTCTATATGGAATGAAAAATGCTAAAGCTTTTGACAATGCTGGATTCCCATAAATGCACTTCACCATTCTTTTCCTCAAAAGTTTCAATTAGGCTTTGAATTGAAAAAATATTATTTTCACGTAACTTCCCCCCAGAAATACTGAAGATAGTTTGCCAACCAAATCCCCATGGTATTTCAACTTTTATGTTAGTATGTCCTGTTTAGAGGAAATTTAGTTTTTGGTGAAGGAATGGACTTGGATATTGATGCTTTATTTTATTATTTATTTATAATTTAAATCCTAAAAATCATACAAAGTTGTTCAGTCATTTCAAACCATTATACATTTGTGCTGATATGTTTGGCTTTATATTAAAATGTGTATAACTAAGTGTATGTTTGGGAAACATTAAAACTATGGTTTCAAAAGTTTTTTTTTTAATAATTTGAGATAAAATTTCTCTCATATACTTACCTCAAATATTATAAAAAATATTTTTAAAGAGATAAAGCAAACCCGCAATAACTTGGTGGTTCGAAAAATATAAAGATAACAACATTCTTACTTTGATTGTACTTTATACTATGTGTTTGGATTAGTTTTTGAGAATAGCTTTTACGATTTATGAAGTGAGTGTGTGAGAGGAGTTTTGTCTCGAGTTGCGCAAACCTAGGTTTGAAAAGTTCCCAAACACTCATAGATAAATATCTAAGGAGGTTGACCCAAAAAAAAAAGGGAAAATCCATATAAAATACCGCCAAAATTGCAAAATTCCGTTTCAGTGCAGCGAATTCTAAAAACCAGAATCAGTCCTGTGTTAATACGGAATGAACAGTGTAGATGTGTCAAAAGGCGATTTTGCCCTTCAGCTCTCATTCTTGCCACTTTTAGAATAACAACTTGAGCCTCTTAATTAACAACTCTGCTTTATTCTTTTACATATTCGCATCTTCAAAATATAGTGTTATTAATGTAAAATATAGTGTTGTTAATAAAGAAAGAGGTGTTGTTATTGGCCCTGAAACTTAAATTACGAAGTTGTGAAATAAGAAATGAGAGTTGTTAATGTAGAATATGATGTTGTTAATAACAAGACCGGTATTGTTATTGTGAAAGTAAAAAGATGAAACCAGAGTTGTTAATCAAGAATCCGGAGTTGTTAATTAAGAGGCTCGTGTTGTTATTCTGAAAGTGGCAAGAATGAGGGCTAAAGGGCAAAATCATCTTTTGGCACCCCTGCACTATTCATTCCGTACTGACACAGGACTGATTCTGGTTTTTGGAATTCGCTGCATTGAAATGAATTTTGCAATTTTAGCGGTATTTTATGGGGATTTTCCTAGAAAAAATACCCAAAACGAAGAAATAATGAATACATAAGTAATAAATGATTAAGCCTATTTTGCATATGTAAAAATTAAATAATTAATTTATTATGTACGATATAGATTATACTCATTTCTCTATATTTAGGCACAAAATTTTTTAAAAAAATAGTTAGTTGCATTGTTCATAACATCATTTGACTAAATTATATTACATTTTTTCCCTCTTAGACTCATTTCCGCATGCATCGCATGAAATGCGAATGATGATGAGACTGAATTGAAAATAATAATAAAAAATATAATCATGTTTATTCCACGCCATTTTAATACTTATTACTAGTTATATATCAGTTAGGCCTAAATTGACACCATACGGAGGCCCGGCCTTCCTTCTAGTGTGCCTTCTTTTTCACCAAAAAAAAGTAGTTTTAATGTCCATTTGTCTAACCATAAAGAATATAATTAACAATGGCTAACGGTTTTTCCGAGGCAACAGTTGAATAAAAACCCGCCAAATCAGAAACCCAATGTTAAAGGAAAACTAATTCAAAGCCCTGATGAAAGGGATTGCAATTCAGAAAACGATTGTTCAACATCTATTCCCAAGCTTAAGCCTTTTTTATTAGAATGTGAAACCCAGGAAAAATGGCACGCCATTGTCTGTTCTGTTTGGTGGGAAGTTGCTGTTCTACAATGTCAGTCTTCTTCTGTAAGGCTACTTCAAAAATATGCATGGTTGAGTTTTCAGCTTTCGCTTCCATTTCACTCATTCCTATCACCAACTCCTTCGCTTCGACTCGAATTCATACGAGGCAAAAGCTCTGCTTTCGCTTCATTTTTTTGGCTTTAGAACAAGTAAGAGACGCAGATAACCCAAAAACCAAACTTGTTTCTGTATGAAGAAGCAAGAATGAATCTTTAAACTGAGTATTGTTGATGTTAGATAATTGGTATAATGGGTAAACAAGGGTCTCCGAGAAGTCCTCGTCCAGAGTTTCAGAAAGGTGAATTAGCATCAGGAACAATGAAAGATTACCAGAATAGATGCTCGGAGAAATGGAGGAGGATGACAGGGGGTGATAGCCGTTGGAATTCAAAGACGTTGTTGCTTCATGGGTTGAGAAGTGATTCTTCAAAGTATGGTTCTTGCAGGGGCATTTATGTTGGGAAAAAACATTTGTGGCTCCAAAAACACTTAAGGACCATTCTTGTCATGTTTGGATTCATGAGTTGCCTTCTCCTCCTTGATTCTCTCATGGTCTCCTTCTTTGATTTTGCAAATCTTCAACACAATTTGGCCAATAACAAATCAACTGGCTCTCAGGTACAACCTTCTCTGATTATCACAGAACGTAGTGATGATATAATACTCTCTTCACCTTGTTTGTGTCAGAAATAGTAGTCACAACGGATTTGAGCTTGTCATAATATATGATATCTGATGCATTTTGTGCTATGATCAGGATCGAGTTTCATACATTGACAAGCGACAATCACCGATACAGATGTATGATCGGCTTCTAAACCTGGCTTCTAGTTCCCTTGCAGAGGTTTGCATCAGAATCTTCCATCTTATGCATGTTACATTTCTCTTTTGTTTCTCGCTAGTTTCCACATGGCTCTAGCTAGTCTAATTGCTGAAACTTCCATTAATATTTTAGAGGGAGATCAAGCAAGAATCATCAAATTTGTGGGCGGAACCATATGGGCAGGCATCTTTTTGGAAACCTTGTGCAGACAGAAAAGTTCCGAGCAATCGAGGTAAAGGTAAACGAATTCTTTTTGCTTGTTGTCTGAAACATCAAATCGTTTTCTTTAGATATTTTCAATATTTAGTCATCTATGTTCTGCTATATAGAGATATTACGTTTAAACAATGAAGTGTCAATTTACCTTCACTATATTTTCAATAATGTGTTGATGTTCTGAAACAGGGAAATCCGTGAAAACTAATGGCTATATATTAGTCAGTGCAAATGGAGGTCTTAATCAACAACGAGTTGCTGTAAGTATTAAAAGTTAGCATGCTTTAACTTTCATATTCAGAACTAAACTCAGCATATTACTGTGCAGGGTTGATGTCAAAAGTCTCTAACTTTGATGGATACAGTAGTTCTTTACTATGAACAAACTTTAAATAGGATTATATGTATCTAGATATCAAGCATGCGGATCTTTATTGTAAGGATGATGTTGTGTGCTTCTAGAGTTTTCATTGAGGCGTAATTTCAGTATCCTCAGCAATGGAAGTGACTTGACCGCCAAAGTAATTTCAGATTTGCAATGCTGTAGCTGTGGCATATCTCCTCAACGCAACCTTAGTTATTCCAAGGTTTCTTTACAGCAATGTATGGAATGATCCTAGGTATGTCATCGTTTTTTAGCATTAGAATTAAACCAGAAACATCATTCTTTATAACTTTTTTATTTTCCTATTAATTAATCCTTTCCTTGAGCAACTAAGTAGTTGATCAAAAAGTCTTATTTTCCCCCCAACTAATTTAGCAGTACCCTTTTTCAAATGAGGAATTAATACTGTTCAGTCGTTGATTCACATGTTTGATGCATAATATGCAGCCAGTTTGGTGACATATATCAGGAGGATTATTTCATGAATATGATGAAGGATGAAATCAATATTGTGAAGGAACTCCCACCTCATTTGAGATCGTTGGATATAGAAGCAATAGGCAGCCAGGTTCAGCATCTTATATATTATTGAATGTCAAAAAAAATTACACTTGTTTTCTAACAAAGTATATACTTTGCTTTTTAGATTACAGACTCAGATCTCGTGAAGGAAGCAACAGCTAGTGACTACATCAGAATTGTGCTTCCTATTCTTCGAAGAAACGGAATTGTTCACTTCCTTGGATATGGAAATCGACTTGGTTTTGATCCATTTCCTTCTGATATTCAGGTCATAAAGTTTCCTTTTCTGTCTGGTTTTTCAAACTTTGACTTGTCTTATTGGAAGTCTGAGTTTCAATCATATATCAATATCTCAAAGAAATCTCTTCTGCTTGTGACTGAAAAAATTGCAGAGGCTAAGGTGCAAATGCAACTTCCATGCTCTGAAGTTTGTGCCCAAAATTCAAGAAGTTGGTTCATTGTTGGTCAGAAGAATTAGAAAATATAAAACTGGAAGAAGCAAGTTAGATAAACATTTACTGGGGAAGTTCATCCAGAACAGTGAAGATCATAATGCTGCTAGAGGATCAACCAAATACCTTGCCTTGCACTTAAGATTTGAAGTTGACATGGCAGCCTATTCCCTATGTGAATTTGGAGGTGGGGAAGATGAAAGAAGGGAACTTAGATCCTACAGAGAAGCACATTTCCCTCTTCTTCTCGAGCGATTGAAGAAATCAACGTATGTTTCAAACTCATTTTCTTCATCAAGCTTTTCATTACATAAGTTTTGATCAATCTACTTAGTATTTATGTTCTAATCTGTAATACTGATCTTTTGTAGCCCTATATCTCCAGTGGATTTGAGGACATTGGGAAGATGCCCATTGACACCAGAAGAAGCAGCACTTGTCCTAGCCGGTCTCGGTTTCAAAGGCGAAACATACATATACTTGGCTGGTTCTCAAATATACGGGGGAGACTCAAGGATGCATCCCTTTACTAGACTCTATCCCAACTTGGTCACAAAGGAAAATCTGCTATCACCCAGTGAACTAGCACCTTTCAGGAATTTTTCTTCCCAGGTAACTAGTCTCAATATCTAGCTAGATTTGAGTGCAGACCATTTTCATTTCCATATCTCAGATGAAAAGCAACTAAGACACTTTAAGTAGCAAGGAATGTGAGAAAATTATGTTTTGGATGGCCCTTTAGAGTTTTCATCTGATATGAAGGTACTTCTTCTATATGCAGCTGGCTGCTCTGGACTTTATAGCTTGTGCAACTGCTGATGTATTTGCCATGACTGACTCTGGAAGCCAACTTTCATCAATGGTATCTGGATTTAGGACCTACCATGGTGGTGGTCATGCTCCTACCTTGAGGCCGAACAAGAAGAGGCTGGCGGCGATTTTGTCGGAGAATGAGACTATAGGGTGGAGTGCCTTTGAAGACAAAATAAAGAAGATGATTGAGGAAGGTCAGAGGGCTGGCTTGAGGAGATATGGCCGAAGCATTTATCGACATCCAAGGTGCCCGGGGTGCATGTGCAAACACCAGCAGCCCTTTGCATTCTGAAACTGTGTGTACAAGGGAATTTCATTTGTCTGATATTTTCTGAACAGTTTTGTCAGCCAACCTTATAAATCATTCTCTACAGATAAAAAATTAGATCTTTACCCAAAACGAAATTGGAGTTGATTTTATTTCAGTTAAGGCATGAGAATGATTTTTTACTTATGGACAGTATCGTTTGTGTTCAAGGTCAGAAACTAACATCGGTAGTTGAAAATGACAGAAAATTGAAGATGTAGGGAATAAACAAGTTCTCCGTATATGAAGAAGAAAATAATTGGATTTGGGGTGTGTAATGCCCCAATTTTTAATTAAGGATTAGTGAGGATTAGCGTGGATATTTATGAATTTAAATAAGAATTATTATGTGTTTTATGGCTATTTTAATTAATACGTCATCATTATTGAGAAATTAAAAGAATGAAATTATTGGGCAAGTAGTTAATGATTAATGAGAAAATTAATTACTAACTATGAGAGGAATGGGAAATGTAATTAAAATGGCTAATGGAGGGATTAAAGTGATTAATTAGGTGATTACTTTATGAGAAGAAATCAAAAATTGACAAGTGTCAAGATGAGATGAAGTAAGAGAAAGAGGGAAAGTCAAATCTTGTATTTTAAATGATTTCTTCTCTCTTCTTCCCTCCTTTTCTTTTTCAGCTGAAGCAAGGAGGTATGGGAGTATCATCATTTCATCTCTATTCTCACTCTTTTCTCTCTCATTCTCTCCTTCATTTTCGAGCTGCCATGGGAGCTTAAGAGAGAGGAAGTGCTTTGTGTTAAAGGTGAGTATTTAACCCTCTTAATGGCCTCTAATGGATAAATGCTCTTCTATAAACTTGTTCCTTATCTTGAGAGCTTCAATTTCAAGGCTTTAGATTTGTCATTTAGTGTTGTTTGAGCTCTCAAGAAATCTTGAAGTTGGGAGAATGAAGAAACTCCTTTGGAAAAATTATAGAGGTGAGTAAGACAAACCTTTCTATATAGGTTTTGTAGCCATTAGTTAAGTTTGAAGTTTCTGAAAATTTTGCCTTGAATTTCGAAAATGAGGGTCATTGTGTTGTGGGCATGTTGTTGTCATGGAATTAGTGCTTTGATATGTGTTTTGGATTGATATAATGGATTTAGGTTGGAAATGTGAAGGTTGGCAACTTTGTGTTGATTTTGTGTATTGGGCAAAACAGGACATGTGATTGAGTTGTGATTTTGGTCATTTTGAGGTTACTATTGTGTTCCTTATGAAAAATTGTATGGGAATAGGTTTAGTTAATGATTTTGGAGTCATTGGACAATTTGGTAGAAAAGTTGAAAATTTGTCTTATGTGAACTCTGTCTGGGTAGTTAGTTTGCACGAACATTTTGAATGACCAAATGGTGTTGGAAAATTCTGAAACTTTTCAATCTTAAATTTCACATCCCAAGCTTCAAAATGGACATATATTTCATGTCATTCCGATTTATGAGCTAGGAGTTATGACTGCCCAAAGTTTGATGTTAAATCTGGGATCAATTCTGGAGCAGTATGGACATTTCTTAAATTCTATATTTGTGTGGTGATTTCTGGTATTGGTCTATATTTTTCTAGTAAAGAGGACTTAAATAGATTTCATTAGGCTTTAGGATCACCTCATTTAGATTTTTCTAGAATTAGTTATGATTTTTGGAAGTTCAGATGCGAAACAGAATTTTCCTGGCCACAACCAGAAGATTCTTGGCTGCAGCCAAGAACCTTCGGACCACTGTCTGGCCGCAGCCAGAAAATTTTGGGCTGCAGCCAAAACACTTTTGGGCTGTTTTTTGCCGCATCCAGAAAATTCTTGGCTGCAGCCAGAAACTTTCTGTGATGTTTTTGGCCGCAGCCAGAGATTTTTTGGCTGCAGCCAACCCCCTGTTTTCAGCACCTTGTAATTTTGAAAAGTGGTTTCCAACCCGATATTTTCTAATCCTTTAGGGCTTTTATTAGAGTCAATTGTAACTACTTAAAGGACATAAATGATAATCAAATCTAAGTATTGTGAAGTCAATTGAGTATTGAAATAAAGAATAACTCTTCGTCCCTAATTATAATTATAGGATATGATATTTGCCCTCCTTGAGAGAGACCTGTGACAAAGCACGCATGGAACAAACCAGGTAGTGACTCTTCTCTCATATTGTGTATGATGTTTTGGTATGCATAACTTATCATTGAACTTTATGAACTGTGTGCAATGGTCCATTACGGTGTGAGCACTTCAGCGTGAGCCGTATAGGGATTGACGCTGGTCATCTCTAGGTCGGCCGTTGAACTGTTGTTGTAATCGACATGGATCTTTGTGAATCCAACTCGTGGGGCGGCGTTTGTGAATCCAGCCATGGGCCGTGTTTGTATCTTGCCTGTATGGCTTGTGTTATGAAATGCTTTATATGAATCCCAGCTGTAATGAAATATATTGTGTGGATTGTGTTATGTAATGCAGCATGAGCAATCGTAAGGGATGACATGTGTTATACTAACCATTGCCGTTGTAACTACTGTTGTAGTTGTTTTGTGTGGATGATGATTTGCTTTCATGCCTTATTGTTGTGTATACTATAATTGATTTGACACTACGGGGATTCCTTAGAATCTCACTCTCCCAAAATTAAACATTTTAGACAGGGCTGAAGGATCGAAAGGCAAGTGGGTTACGAAGAGCGGATAGAGCTCCGGTTTAGAAATATATTTTGGGTTATTGGTTATCATGTAAATTATTTGAATGTTTTTGGGAAACAATTGTATATATTGGAATTGATGGTATAGTTTTGTGTTATCCCCAAGTTAAGGGTAATGAATTGTGAGCTTGTGCCTTTGTAAAACCCTTATTAATGAATGGAACCCGAGTGTGTCGGGAATTTGTATTGCACTCTGATATTTGTGAATGAAATCAACTTGTGCAAGCCATTTATATATTTGTATTGTGAATATGAGACCATTACTGAACAAGTTTAGAAAAAAATTTTCAAATCCAGTTTTGGGGAAAAGATTATTTCAATAAGCCCCAAATAATTTATGGTCTTTAATTCCACACTTAATTATGTATTTATGAACTTAATCTTGGCCTTAGTTGGAAAAGGGGTTACAGGGTGTCTCCTTCCCCTTAATTTCCCTCAACTTTACAAATATTTTTATCTCTTTTGATTATTAGATTCTATATAAAATTAATGATATTTTAATATCTTATAGGCAAAAAATGATACAATTTTCAATTTTTTATATTTTTTCAAAGATTACAGTTTTAAAAAGAAACTGCACAATTTTAAAGTATGCAGCAATTAGCATGTTGACATTTTGGCAAACAAAATGGAATCCTGTTTTACACTGGGGAATAGCAACAATTAGCATGTTGATCTCCAAACCAGAAAACCTAATGGTGCGTTGCCTATATATACATAAACAAATGGAGTAGATGTTCAACCCTCGCGGTGTTCCAGGAATGGAATGTTGGAAAAATGCCTTCATACTAAATGAGCTTCATCTTGAATCCAACTTTCTCCACAAATAAAATGTTCTCCTGATGATGGAATCAGCTGAAAAGCCTTCTGCGTAAGCGCTGATAGCTGTTAAAAGGCCCTTTAATCTATCACCATTGTCCTGCATCCAAAAAAAAAAAAATTACAATTTTATATAAATAAAACCTTGTATACTCAAGCATCACACAGTAAAAATACTATTCATGTTGTTGGCAAAAGAAAATAATACTATTTAAGTCGACTTTGGAAACAATACACAAACTTAGCACTAGATTAGGCTTCTCAATGAATTCTGGCCAAAATGCCTAAGCATTTTAAATTAAAGGAGCATCTAATCATTTATTGTATCAGTTTTCTTCTCCCCAAAAATATTCAAGCCATTTACTTGCATAGTTTAACTATGAGAGACATCAGTAAATCTGGGGGAGACTACACAACCAGTATTTGCAGCCAGACTCAACAATATATAAGTAAAACAAGCAACTTGAGATGTTCTACAGTACAAGCACAAAGACGAAATTATGGCACCAAAACTTGCAATTCATATGACGAACTTAAAAGTCTCTTTAGCTGGACTAACCAGAACACAGCAAAACCTTCCATAAATATATCTAATAAAACTTAATCTCTTGACATTATAAAGCACAAACCTCTGGTTTCTTAAACGAGAGATCACTAGCAGTAAATGGTACCATATAGAAAGGAAGATCAGAACGCAGCAAAGCCTGCATTAGTTTAAAGATATCTTATATAAGACAACTTAGTAGATTACAAGACAAAAATGTTGAGAAAAAGAGAATAGGGAAAAAAGAAAACAGAATATCAGGCTTGAAAAGTATACCAGTTCCTTGCTTAAGAGAGCCTGATCAGCATTTGCAATCAAGGCCTACCAGGAAAAATGCAAATTAATTGAAATTTCAATGTATTGTGGTGATACAGGAATAATTTGAAGGTGATTCCACTCATAATTTACATGGTAAACCCTCTACTATCAGCCATGCAGTTGCAATTTATAAAAATGGGAAACAATACACTCCACAAAAACAAAATAACAACAAAAACATCATTGCATTGAGTGGAGTCGGCTACATGGATTACCCGGCACAATCAGGCTTTGAATTATTCCTAGGGAATGGGCAGTAAGTATCAGAAAATCTTTCCCTCTAACTTGCCTTTTGAATTCCAAAAAAGGAAGAAGGAAAGTCTTTACTTGCCATCAACAAGTAGAATGTGATCCTAGCGAGAATTAGCGTACGAATATTTTTGTGATTGTGCTACTATCACCTGCCAATGCCTTCCGATCCTTGAACCCCAAATTCAAGGGATGGAAAAATTGGAGTTTTAGATGGCAAGAAATGGTCACGGGAGCCATTAATTGCCACTCCTCTCCGTCCTTAAGAAAACCCTCAAACAAATGGAACAACCCATTTAGGTTATTCCCTTTCATTCCTTGTTGCCATCCATTCAAATGCACCCTAAGATAACAATATTGATCTAGAGACAACCACCGGAAGATACATCTAAATACTAATTGTGTCAAGAACCCTTGATAATTATGTAGTATCACATGTCAAGTTCGAGTGAGATCAGGGTAGCCATGAAACATAATAACGTGGGTCCATGAAGGCATTATAATTAATCAAGGATACCTCTTTAATGCGCTCCTCAGTTATTTGATCAACACATCCCAACAACCTCTCCAATGTACCTGTTCATGTAAATGATGAAATACAACCACCCATATAAAACAATATCTCACCCACATTATGAAGAAGGCACTCATTATTTTAATCCCAAGACTAAAGCGTAAGGTTGCAAAGTGCTTTCCGAAGTGCTAAACCCAAGTGAACGAATGCAAATGAAATAATGCATCTAAAATCATACTTTTCATACTAATGGAAGTTAAGAGAGTCAGGAACACATATTACAACATTGTGGGAAAACCATGCAGATAACTCTTCCAGAGTGTTACCCGCAAGCTTGGCATTCTAATGCTCACATATGCAATGTAGCAATCGTATATTTTTGAAATAGGAGAAAGAAGTAAAGAACAAGGGTCAGGAAAATAATTAAATTAAAAAATGGGAAAAATTGATCAACCTCTTTCCAATTCTTAGTTTTCTTAGATGCAACGTTTGAGGATTACCAAACGGAGGAAGCCTGGTGATAGTAAGATGCTTCAGAAAATTAAAGAGTGTCCTTCATTAGTTCAGTTTGCAGAAATTGGAGACCGACCTTAGTGGTTAAATTTGACTTCTTGAGATGTGAGACGTGATAAAATGCTTGAACAATATCTCATACGATTTTAGAAAATTTAACCCAACCTGTCAATTCAACCTTTTCGAAAAGCAAAGAAAAATTTGTCAAGACTCACCAAATTTACTGATCAATTTTGCTGCATGCACATCTCCAATTCCATCAACCCCTGCATTATTAAATTGTAAAAGGACTAATTTAACACTGTTTACACTTGTCAAAATCCTTGAGAAATGATAAAGAGTTTATATAACGTTATTTCATTAGAATGGCAAGGACAATCAAATCTTCACATTCTCTTCAGACTCCTCTTTTATCATTTGTCGAAAAGAAACACCAGGGCAATGTTGATACTGAAAAGATGTCTGACAGATTGAGTAGAACAGTCCAAAAGTGTCTGTTTGAGTTATTTGCATGATGAAGAATTAAATTAATAAAGTCACTAATTACATTATGTTTATTTTATTTCAATCTTACTATATTTAGCATGTCTTGCACGCTTAAAATGTTGATTAGGTAGTGAAAACTTGTATCTGATGAATACAAGTCCTAATGTCCATTATATACATGTAAAATATCCCCATTTATCCCTCAATGCGCCAAAACATAATGATTTGAGGCCTTAATTGTATGACCTTACGTATATTTGTGTTTAGATGTGTTTAATGGCCCGTGCAATTTAAAAGAAAATAGTTGAAAAATCGGGGGGAAAACATGTGCTTTTAATTTCTATTGAGTCTTTGCTCTAACTACAACTAATTATAATAGTGATTATAACCTCTTTGTGGCTTTAACTCCTGAAATACTCCAAGTGATTTATTATTATGATAATCCTATCCGGACGCAATCTCTTACCCTATGATTTATAGGTGACTGACAAGTAATTAAGTGCAAGCCAGGGTTTACAAAAGGTAATGATCTGACATAGAGAAGCAAAAATAACCTGGTATATTGTCAGATCTGTCACCAGTAAGTGCAATCATGTCAGCAAACTGAGAAGGTTTCAAAGATCCATATCGTTCTGTGAACTCTTCAACTCCAAATGAAACTATCCTGTTGAAATGAAAAATTAAGAAAAGAAAAAAAGTAGTTAAAGCCAAAGAATCTCAAGATTGAACAACTGCTTTAGTTAGTAACAACGATAGCAACCAGCCATGCATACAAGTATACATGTTGCTAAATTATTCAAACATGTTTTGAAACTTTCAAATTGGTTGGCCAAAAAACAAGAAACTTTCCAAATTGATTTATGAGAAAGTAAATGACTGAACAACATACAGCATCAAGCATGTTTGTATATCTCGATGCATTAATGACTGGCACAGGATGTTTATGAAGTCCAAAAGCTCATTATTTTCCTGTAAAGCATAAAGTATAAACTAGAAGAACCAGGTTCATCAAAATCTTTAAATAGCCAACTGTAAACTTTCTAATAGAGCATCTCCAAGGATTTTTTTTTTTTGGGATACAATAAGTGCAAGCAAGCTAGGGAAAAATCAATATAATTAAATAAAATATAAAAACTCAAACAAATCGCAGTATTCATAAGTCATGAATAGCACGTTTTATTTTTTAAACTCCATGCAAAGCATAGGACACACACAGTCTAGTTATTGTTTAAAATTTACGGCATAAAAAAAAAAGCAGGCATTGCACTAGTGTGGGTTGTCACATATACATAATGTTAAAGCTAAAAACAAAGTCATTTTGGTCCTTTTTCTAACACCCATGAATTTTTTTTAAGGTTTTTTTTATTGAAGAAGTCATGCAACGGTTGTTATTGGCAATTGAATATAAGATGACTTGTCAAGAAGATCAAAAAGAATTATTCAATGCTGTTTCATATATGTTAATTATACATTTTTTTAAATTATTTTCACTTAAATTATTTATTTAATTATGACAAACCAAGTACCTTTTACATATATAGTCATATATTGTAAACGATTAAAATAAACATACAGATACGTGTGACTAGTGCTAGTGATTCAACTATAGTCAGATTGATGAACTGCAACTATTTTTCTACAAGTTCCATGACTAGTCTTTGATTGTCATATTTCATTATTTTGAAGTCAGGAATTGGGTGTTACTAATTCTTGCACTGAAATAGTTGCTAGGACTTGACATAAAAGCAGATATCATCACTGATACTAACTGATCACCACGTGGCGCAATTCTAAGGAGACGTAATGATGGAGATATAATCTGAAAAAAGTCTTTATCTGGGGAGACAACCCGTACCTGTCATCATCGTAAGAAAATTAATACTTAGTCATATAAAGAATTGCTAAAGTAGTCATATCAAGCTCGACTTTGGAATGACCATTCCAAGAATATTCCCACAATTATTGGTTCCTAATAAGTGATATTTTACCATCAAACAGCTGCTTGCCCATCGAAGAGTAGAAAACTTGAAAAATTTCTTTCAAGCCTCAAGTCACAATATTATTCAGGAAGCCAAACCGAGCATTTGCATCAAAAGAACAATATTTTAACAGCATCAACAGTCTTACATATAATAAAAATGCTTTCAGAATAAAACAGGGGTTAATGGTTTTACCAACAACACCAAGTGAAATCCTCAAATATAAAGTAGTGAAATCTGCATTTATCACAAATCTAGGTCACATTCAACATTTCCATAAGATTCTGAATCATGTCTCTTCTTTCTTCAGCCTTTTTTATTTACTTATGTAAAATAAAAATAATACTCAAGATACATCATGATGCAACGTAATCAATCTCCATTGTTCTTCAGAATATTAACATTCAAGTCATCTATATGATCAATCAACCCAAGATGTCAAAATAACACTTAAAAAAAACATGGAATGAGTAAGGAGAACACATCTTGATAAAACTGAAATTACCATTATCTATGAATTCAATATATAGTACACAAACAAATTATTGAAGCCTTACTTTTTCGGATTTTATTTTCACTACTACTGAAAATAGGAAAAGCAGCCCCTTCAGCATTTTATGATGTGTTCAATTTCAGGTGTTTTCTGTGGCCAATACATAATTCAACACTAATTATAAGTGGAAAGCACAGGTTTTGGCCCCCAATATGAGTGCATTCTTAAACTAGAATAGTGCAGTCTTTATCTGGTGAAGAAAACAGTATTTTTCATAGTCCCAAAAAGTCTATCAGAGTTAGGGAATGTACAGAGCCATTCTTTATATCTCTAAATACCTTGTACCCAGCATCAACACTCCTTAAAGCTAAGGTTCCAATCACATCATCTGCTTCTACACCTGGTACCTGTCTTGGAGCATGTTTATATCAGCTAAAGAACACAATGGATGTCCTCAAGAAACCCAAATCAACAACATATACTTGCCTCAATGACTTTTATGGACATGGCCTTGATGGATGCTTTAAGGTATTGAAGTCCCTGAACTACGGTATCAGGTGTTGGTGGACGATTACTCTTGTATGAGGGGTATAGAGTATGCCGAAAGTTTAGGCCTTTAAAGAAAGTGTGCATAAAATTAGGATGCAATATGTCAAGAAGCTGTCACTCTGCCAAAGAACAAAAATGCCTACAGAAAACCATCATCGATGATGAAGGTAAAGGTTCAATTAATGAATATACCATTAATAAGATTACTTCAGTGCATACAATGAACCCACCCAGCCCAATGTGAAGTATGACAGCACAAAGAGCAGGAAATACGCAAGTAACTCAAGGTCATGCAGAACTAAATCATATCTTACAGTTATAAACAAAGAGTATGGCCATAACGGAGCAAGAGAGTGTCTATAAAAATGGGGAAAAGTCACAGGAAGGCCTCATTTTGTTAAATTGATTTGACCTAAGAGTTATAACTGAAAATCAGTTATTCTCCAAAATCTACAGTGTAACTTTCCTGACACGTCCCTCAAATAATTGAACTTGTTATCTAGAATACTAAATAATGAGAACAATAATGTTACCAGAATGAATAACCCCAGAGATACATCTTCACAACAACCTCAAAACGCTCAACCAATGTCACCCATACATAACCACAAGTAGTTTCATAATTTGAGTGTGGCTGAAACTGAAAATTTAACATACCTTTTGCCGAAAATCTTTCTTTTGATGAACTACAATTATGAGAAAAAGGAATTCCTGAAACGAAAAGGTTTTCCATATTAAAATTGTACCTGAGCATAGCTTTGCAGACCAAAGCACACAATACAAGTTAGGTAGAGAAAGTATTTAAAAATGAATTTAACATTCTTGAAATGGTGATGACCTAGTGTCAGTAGGACAGTAGGCCAGTAACTTCAAGAAACATTTTTGCACTCATCTGAAGTTAAGGCATCAAGTATTCCGCCAAAAATGATTTTCTTTACTAATAACAATAATTTTCATCTCAACACAACCATGATCATCAGTACAATCAGGAAATCACTCAATTCACAAGGGTACACACAACACAAGCCTACCTAGGGACAATCCAGAAACTATTATTGATGATAATTTCAGCCCCAAATTTATGAGAAAACATAAAAACCATCACAATGTGTTAAAAAGATAAAACTTTTAGAATGACAGACAATCCAAGAGAAATAAACATACAGGAAAAAATTATGACTCACCATCATGATCAAATACCACCTGCATGCAAAGAAACCCAAATTACATCAGCAAAATTAACTGATTAGAATAAGTCAGACAAAGAATGTCCAATATTATGTAATGAAAAAATAGTAGTAATGTAAAATTTTAGGAAAATGCTTGCATCGTTTACTTCAAGATAAAAAAAATAATTTGCCACAGACATACCGCCACATGGGAAGGAATAAATTCCAGAACATCAATTAACTGCAATAAAGATAAATATGGATAGTCAATATATAAAATCACAAGCTGCATATTTATATATAATTTCATAATTATTTCTATAGGACTTAAAAAGAGTGTTGATAAGGAGTAAATGATTTTAATCTACATTTCAGGTGCTCAAAAAAATATAAAAAACAATGACCCAAGATGAAAAAAATTTGCCACCAGCAGCTCCAAAAGATTCCCATCCGAAAAACTAGAGAAAAAATCAAACAACTTCATATAACTACAGCTTACAAGTGATAGAGCTGTAAATATTGTCAAAACCCAATCTCCATTTCCATCAGCATTTGTCAGATGACCATGGTGCAACTTTGCTATCACACAATCAAAAGGAATTAATGGCAATCAGATACTTGAACTTAAAATCAAGAACCCAAGCAAAGATTGCAAGAAGAAGTTGCATAACAAAGTTTCTTCCATTAGAGTGAGAACAATGTAGTATTAACCGGTGGCAGAGTATTTATAAACCCAAAATTTGTAGCGAACAAGTCACATTGTTATTATTCTTCTTAACATGGCGCCTCTTCAAATCATCTAAGAAAAAGACAAAAATCACTGTATTTGCATCTCCAAACAATTTATTCAGCAGATGCAAGGTAAGTCAGCTATAAACCTCAAAAGAATAGGGAGAAATGAGATTTGGTACAAATCTTGGGTTTTGAGAATGGTGAAATCTCCAGCCATATGATCAATGATTCAAGTTTCGCTAGCATAAAAAAAGAATAATCTTGAAGATAAAATCATCTCAACATTTTTGTTAGTTTTGATTTTTGGTGATGTTAATATCCTATAATCTTAAAGATAAAATCATCCCAACATTTTTGTTGGCTAGATTTTTGGTGCTGTTAATAATACTCCATGACCTACCCTGGTTGTGAAGGATAGGATACAGTGTTAAGAACCGCTTAGTAAAGGGCCCGAGAATGATTAGATCAATATCTCTAGAAAATTTGAATTCTTACCCTTATCAGAATAATCAGTTTTATGAATCACAAAAGAAAATTACTCAGGTCTTGGTCGTGTGATCCAGTCAATACCTAGGTTGCTTATGTTCTCCCTCATTACTATTATGTTACCTCCAATTTTCTTTGCTACCCAAACCTATTCTCCTAGTCAAAAGCATCACACATTCTATTCATCAAAATCTTAATTATTCCTTACCTTAGTCTGTCGTGAAACCTATCAAACGAAAAACCTTATCCTCAGCTGTACAGTTCACAGCACCCAAGAAGCCCTTAAATTAACTGTTAATCACCCTTCCCTTATAATGCTGCCAATGAACCTTCAATAATCCAATTTTCTGCCTCTGATTCACCCTCAAAACCATTGTTTGCAAGCTACTACATCGTGAACCCCACCCCCCAAAACCTCTTTCCAACATCTGTACATCAGCTAGTCCTACATAACATTCCACACACCCTAAAAGATGTAAAATGAATAAATTGATCTATACACAGTGTGAGGGACAATATCAACAAAAAGAGTGTGCATTACATGTGCCACATACCTAAAAGTTTGTAGTAAGCCCGATATATTATTGATGTGCCATCAATGAGCATAACCCTGCCATTCATTGGTTCAGTGTTTGCTGCTCTTTCTCCAGTGTTAACTGCACCAAGCGGCATGACTTGAACTGACTCATATCTACTTTCTGGGGACAATGTCACATTACTCTGACAAGTTGTGTGCGCAACTCCAAGTGAATCTGAACTAGCATTACTCGATGCACTAGAATATGTCTAATAAACATGAAACATAGGAAACAAAACAATTTTAAAGATGAATAAATTAGACATGTAAAAACAAAGCCACTTTTTATTTGCTCAATATATCTGACCTCTGATCATACATTTATAATGATGAAATATGAACTTACCTTGCTAACTGATATGTAGGTTGTAAATACTAATAATCAGGGATTGGATTTGGGGATTTAGGGCTGGCACACTATTAATTCCATGAGGCCGCACTTAGGATATTAGAAGTGGTCCTTACTAATTCTATGAGGCACGTGGATTAGAAAGGATAGGGAGTAGTGTTAGTTAGTAGTTGATTCAGTGCTAATGAGCCTAATTGCTATATAAGGGAAAGGCTTAGACTATTAAGGGATTATTGTTGTAATCATTGACTAGTGAATAACAGAAATATTCTCTTCTCATCGAGGTTAACACTAGCCAACCGCACCTTCCAGTCATCAGGGGTCCGGTCAAGATCGAAATATCGCTCACAATTGTAAATCCAACCCACTATGACATTTCACTGGAACCTGGGAAATTCCATCTTGGTGAGTCGCGTCGGAGGGCTATAGCCGCCGTCGCCATTTCTAGGTCGGTGGAATCCCGAGGACCCATTGAGTCGAGACGCTGTAGAATCGTGATAGCCATGCCCCGTAGCGTGAGAGCCTGGGTCGACGTTGAGAGAAGCCAGGCATTCGGTGATGGCCTGGACTACCGCTGGTAACCCAGATAAAGAATGCAGGGTGTCTTCAATAGCCTTAAAACACGCCTCGGATGGATCCTCCATCAGAATCGGAAAGTGCCGAGAACGTGTCTGGACCATTCCAGAAGAGGACGAGCAGAAGATGGCCAAGGAGCACAAGGGCTCTGATACCACTGATAGGTAAGAAGTAAAGAATTGGGAAGAAAAAAGAAGAGAGGGAAGGAAATCGAAGGAACAGAGAGAAAAGAGAATATTTCTGTTATTCACTAATCAATGATTACAACAATAATCCCTTAATAGTCTAAGCCTTTCCCTTATATAGCAATTAGGCTTATTAGCACTGAATCAACTACTAACTAACACTTCTCCCTATCCTTTCTAATCCATGTGGCTCATAGAATTAGTAAGGACCACTTCTAATATCCTAAGTGCGGCCTCATGGAATTAATAGTGTGCCAGCCTAAATCCCCAAATCCAATCCCTAATTATTAGTATTTACATCCTACATATCACTAACCAAATTCATTCTTTTGATTTCCATAATCAAGAAAAGTTCCAATGAAAATAACGTCTTTTCAATCATACATCACAAGATTTATAATTGAAATATGCATGCAACACATAAATGCTTATTCCCTGGATATAAAGGTTTTACCCCTTAAATTACCCTATCTTCCTAGAACCAAAGCCCAGTAATATCACAGACATTAAACATGAGGGGAGTGAGTGTGATCTGAAAAGATGTGCGCTCTAAAAAATTAATTTTGAAATTTATTACTACTGCTTTCAAATAACCAATCAAGAAAACTTCACATCTAGAAAAGCAGTAGCGTTTCAGTGACCATGATATCTTGCCAAAGCATATTATACTCTATACTGACCTTCAAGGCTAAATTGAATGAAGAATGAAGCAGCTTCGGTCTTTTGATATTGTAAAAGTAGTTCTTTTCATTGCTTGAAAAGTTTCTTTCAAAGCATGTGACGCCCCTCCAAAAGGAATGAAAATGGGCAGACAAGTATCGATAGCATGCCATTTATATAAGCACTGAAGGTGATTGTGGCATGGAAAACGAGCTTCTAGATGGTTCCATAACCTGAAACTTCATGTTGGGCATCCGTTCATCAAGATAAAGAACGATGGTTGAATGCTGTAAATTGTAAAAAACCTATCTAGTCACTCTTTTCATGAAAATATTATTTAAAAGAACAACAACAATGAATCACAAGTTCAACATGGCCCACCAATATCAGGCACAAGAATACCCGGTCTATTAGGGTGCCCAACTAATTAACAATTCTTGGTATTCAGAAATTTAACCATGCAAAACAAAAATAAAAAGGCGTAAATCCTTGCTTCCTATCAACATCCGATGAAATGTCTTGCGAAAACACATTGAATCAAATAAAAAAAAAAGCTTAAATCCTTGCTTCCTACCAACAAAAGTTGAAATGTTTCGGGAAAATACATTGAAGTTTGACCATGAAACCTAGAATCTCACTCAAAAGAAAATGCAATAACTATAAGGATTACTGGAAAAGTGGAAATGAAGTAATTAGCACAAGCTTAACAATTAAAGTCGAAGTACCCATGTTGTTTAGTAAGAATAGAGCACTTTCTTTTAGTGTTGTACAACTCTAGTTATGTTGTAAGATATCATACTGTAACATTGATTCCAAAAGCACTTTGTTGAGTTGGACAACTAAAAACACAGTGTTTTTACCCTTTAGGAGGTAAGCAAGAAGCAATCAATAGAAAAAGAATTTTTTTCCCTTTCTAAGAAGAAATGTGGTGAATACAAGTAAGGAAAAAAAAAAGAGAAAAGCAGATAAACTGAGTTGCGGCGTTTTTCGTGTGGATGAGAGCGGACAAATTTGTATGAACATGGATGCAGTCTTTAAAAAGAAGGAGAAGAAGAAAAGAAATGTCAGATGCTCATCAAGAGTGCAGGGATATGACTCTCCCGCTAGCTAAGCTTGAGGGCAATGGACAGAGAGGACATTCCGTTCATTTACAATAGTTCAGATACTAGGAAAAAGAGACTTCTGTAACCTATAAGTGCAGAACAAGAACTGATAAAAGAACATTGGTAGAAGAGCAGAGAATACTTACGGTCAACCATTTCTCTAGCGTCGTTGTCTGCTTTGCTCCGCCGCGTCGTCCACCACCGTCTAGCTCGTCGACTTCGTGCGAGGTTTCAAGAGCGACGTCTATTTCAGTTCAATCGAGGGAGCATATACTACCATTACTCACCCGAAACCTCTTGAAACATCAATGTTCCAAAAAGGCACAAGGGAGACTGGTGATGGATCAAAATTCAGACTGAGTTAGGGTTTTTCATTTAAATTTTTTTTTTTTGCCAGAGTTTTTTTCATTTAATTGGATAAAGGGCAGATGTCCAAAAATTTCATAACAATGATACTAGTACTAGTCTTGACTCTTTGAGTGTATGACCTAATTGAATTGAAGATTTGACGTAAGTTTTAAATGTAAGACTTATTTCATATTTTTATTTATTTTTTTAAATTAGTTTTGTTTATACTCCCTCAGCAATAAGTAAGTAGGAGAGGAAGTGGGAGAATTAAAAAAAAATTATAATATTTTTTTAAAAAAATATATCATATTAATATAATTTAGACAACGTCTTTAATATATTTAAATAAATTAATTATCTTTAACCTATGTAAAATTAGGTGATGACTCTAGTGTTTTAGTATGAAGAATATAGTCTCTCATGCAATTTATTTCTATTGTTGTCAAACTTATGAGTTGACTATCCAAACTTATACTTTAACCTACAAAATCAAATCGAATCACTCTTAAGCTCATTATAATTATAAATTCAACTAAACCCATGAATTCATCTACTGAGTTTACCGTTTTAATATTTCTAATTTACAAAATCGTAATAACATATCTTTAAACTTGTACTTATTTTTTAAATTTGGTTATACCCAACAACTTTATCTATGAATTTTATAGAAATTTTTTGGTAAATTATGATTATTGATATATTTAATTTCAATTATTTAGATTTAAAATATATTTAAATTAAATTGTTAACATTGTTATATTTTAATTATTTAATTATATAGTATTAATACATAATTGACAATAAAAATAAACTTTTATGAATTTATTATTTAAGTTCACAATACAATTTTATGTCACTGTAGTTTGTTTGTGAGATGGTGTTCACTTTTCCATAATCCCACAATTGCCCCTTAGCGTTTTATCTTATATGCAGCTTACTTCAAACACAACAATGTCCACGTTGAGATCTTTTCTCATGTATGCAGCTGGCTGCTCTGGACTTCACAGCGCTTGGGCAACTGCCGATGTCCACGTTGTCTGATATTCCCTGAGCAGTCTTGTAAGCCTCATGCCTCATATATCAATTAAAGGCAAGCAATTGATTTTTGACTTTAGGACAGTATCTTTTGTGTTCAAGGTCAGAAACTAAGATTGGTTGATTGGTCATTAGGTGGGTACAGCTTTATGAGAGATTGAATCTAAACTCAATTGAAGAAGATGTAAGGGAGCAAATAAATTCTCTATTTATATGAAGAAGAAACTAATCCAGTTCAGCTTTATGAAAATACATGAAATAGTGAACAGAAAGCAGAGGATAGATACCATTCGTCTGCAACCCAAAAAACACAAATATTTCTCTCATTCTTCTTCTCCGCTCACACACATCATCATCACATTGAAAACCTTATCTGGAAATGATGCTTTTCCACTAAAAACGTTGTTCTTCACAGTTAAAAACAGTTTTATGACGGAGGGCAGAACCGATTGAGGTTGAAAGGCAAGGTGTAGAACTCTTCATTTCTGCTATCTCCTTTAAATGTTCTAAACTTGGCCCACCATGGCATTCCCCTGTCTTTTGCACTATCCTTATAGTCAAGTGTGTTGTCCAAGAACACAGCAACAAGCAATGCAACAGTTGGAGATGAGAAGAAGATAGTATTAACGAAATCATTGAACTGCACAAGACAAAGAAGGCCCAAAAAAAAAAAAAAAGTTAACTAGGGTATTCCCCTTGATAGATACTGAAAGATAATGCATTAAACTATAAGATGATAGAGCATTAAACTCACCCATCCAGCTCTGGAATGAGCAGGACCGTGAAGGGCCTTGGCTGAGAACTCTCTGAAATATTCTGGAATTGACAAACCCAAGAAGAGAGCAACTCCAGTAATAAAGAGATTCCTCATTGAGTTCATGTTAGTGAATTGCAAAAATGATAGACCAACAGAAGCTGAAAATAACACACAGATTATGTTAGTATGGAGAAAGAAGCAAAGAGAAGGTGTGATAAAATTAAAGGATGGAAATAGTGGTGGTGGTACTCACACACAAGACCAAACAAAACACAGTAAACAGCAGCGAAAATAGGGAAGGGTATTGAAGCAAACAATGCCCCAAATTTTCCTGCAAGAATAAGCAAATTATTAGGTTTGAGTTAAAATGGTTATGAAGTTACATAAGTCAAGGCACTTCTTAGTTTAAAACTAACCAAGCATTGAGAAGAATATCATAAAACCAGCTGAAATTTGAATGACCCTGCGGCTTCCTACCCGAGTGCTTCCCAAAAGCCCCACATTCTCACTGTCAAGGGCCTTAAGAAGATCAGTTTCATGTCTCCCATGAGAAGTGAAAGCTAAAGACTCATTAGAAATAACAGCTTACACAGAGACTGTCGAACCGGTCAGTGTTCCAAAAAGCCCATTTAGCAAGATTCCAATTCCCTGCCAACCGATACCACGACTCAGAACATGGGCAGGAGGTGGTGTGGCACTTGCTAAACGCGATGCAGCTTTATATGCCCCAGTTGACTGTTAAAGAAAAAGATTTTTACTTTTTTTCCATCACTGACCAACAAGGCAACAATGAATTTCTATATGTTACAAAGCAGACACATTGTGTAAATATGACATGACAATACCTCAATCAGTGAGACTAAAACAGCAGCCATCATCCCAAAAGCATGGCCAGCATCAAATGTAGGAGCGCCCCATTGAAGAGGGTATGGAATTTTTATCCTGGCCACAACAACAAACTCAAAAGTGAGTAATTGCCAAAGCTGAAAAATGTATTTAACCTTTCTGACAGTATGAACTTGTCTGTGTTGTTTATGTCAAAAACAAAAATGTTACAATCTACTCATTAAGTAACTTCCACATAATTTTTTTGAGAAAAGTCCCACTTCCTGCTATTTGTTGAGGTTTAAAAGATGTTATCGCTAACCACGGAGCAGAAGAAATGAGGTTCGCTCTGTCAGTTCTGCAGTGTATTTGAGTTAATTCCGGGCGGTGTTTGTATGCTCCACTAGCTGTTAGGAGGTGTGCATAGGCCCATATCACTGTGGTTGATATGAGCAGAGCAAATCGCTCTAGTATTGGTTGTTGTCTTATCTGAAAATTTTTCAGGTACTGCAGACAACAAATAGAGCATATCACAATTAGAAAGCCTGCATGTCCTAATTGCTTATTTACTCTTACATAATAAGAGGCCTGCATGTCCTACTTATTTTCTTTACATCAAGGGACAATGTTTGTTTCAGTACAAGGATCAAACTTCAAGATGATGAAATTTTATACTACCAGAGAGCTATTGTCATTAGTCACACTTTCAGAAAATTAGAACTTATCCATTGTGCAATTAGACATGTAAAGAAGTTTGAGAAAAAGAGTGAACTTAATTTGTACCTGGGAGAAGGCTACAAACAGAATAAGCATGGGGATTCCAATTTCAACGCAGTGTCCAACCTGAAAGAAATTTCAAAACAGTATAGTAAGTTGTACTAACAAGAAGGAAATACCGCCTCATTTGGGAAGTCCGAGAATTGGAATTAGTAACATGAGGATTGATGTTATACCAAAGGGAAACCTCTATCAAATAATCCAAAACCAGTTAATGCGATTACGGGAACCATCCCAAGTGGGCTGAAAAATCTGCATGGAAAATGAGAGATATTAAAATACTTGGCTTGTAGAATGAGACATTTAAAGTTTCATTCTGACTTTCAAAGAAGCACACACCTTGAACAAATAGCCCACAATTGACTATACCCCAAAATAATTTGTATGCTTGATGCTACAATCACAGCACCTTGCACTGCTCTCATGGTGTTGAGAAATCTCTGCATAAGTATATAAACCCATTAGTTATATAACTCCAGAGATGACACTCACACATTCTCTGATTATCAAGCAAAGAAAACAACTTCATGATATGTAAAAAGGTTGTGAAGTACTTTTTCAAGCTAAGATCATACACAACAATTTGGTTCCAACATTGTTTATAAGCATGTTTAGCTTGAAGGAATGTATGTAGAAATTACCAAATGTGGGTCCTCGATTCTTTGCAGAGAAGAATCATGAATTATTGATATAATTGGAACCATAAATGCATAGGACCCTCCCACCACTATGGGTAGCCTGGTTCCGAACAGAGTTTGCAGAAGTGTATTAATCCCTTCCACAAAAAGCAGAGTCTGTACCACTCTCACTTTATCATCCTGAGACAATAAATGGAAATCAAAACAAACCACAGAGACATTTATTTCAGAATCTTCAACTTTCTCAGCCATGGGACCCAGCCCTAAATGCTATCTGAAGGTTTTGAAATGAAGGAAGACGAATCGAACTTAGGAACGGCTTACTTACATCACTTCCACCCATCAAAGGAACAAGGAATGAAGGAATCATAACAGCTGTTCCTAAGGCCAAAATGTAATGCTGAAAACCCAGAGCTATTGTCTCCCCTGTGAACAGAGCAAACAGAGAATCACTCCCATTGAGAGAGAGAAGAAAAAGGGGGGGGGGAGTAAAAGCGAGAATGCAGCATAGAAAAGACCCAAACTTTACATACCCCAAGATGGGTTTGAATCAATACAGTACTCTAAGCCTTGAAGTTGGTCCATTGGTGGGTGGCTTATCTCTTCTGGCTTCACGGCTGCCATAATAATCTATCTAATCTCTACTCGTTCTGATACTATTTTTTCCTTACCTTCAAATCCTACTGTTTATGACGCATAAGAAACCAAAACAGCCCGAGAAGAAGAAGTATTCTTAGGAACTTTGAGGTCTTTTTGAAGATATCAGCAGACTCGATGGCAGTGAAAGGAAGAAGGCGGCCACAAAACCTGACAGTGAAATGAAGAAAGAAGAAGCACAGTAACGTTGAAAAAAGCAGAAAATAAAGAAAAGGTAGGGCAGAGAAAGCAGAGAGAGAGGAGTTGAAATGAAAGAGTATCTTGGCATTTGTTTGTAGCAAGTTCATCTCAATCAGTCGCTCTTATGCTTTTTGGATTCATGAAAAGGTTCCGTTAACTTTTCCATAATCCCAAATTACCCCTTAAGGAACTTCCAAAAATCTGAAACTGAATCTTACCGTTGCATGGCTTTACTGACACGGATCCCATTGGTTGTCCCAAGTAACTCCATCGCTGTAAAAAAACAGTTGTTTGCAACTGTATATTTGATCTTTAAAAAAAATGTTAGTTCATTTTACCTAAAATGTGGGATTCATGCATCTCATATTCTTACCAAATAAGGGTACAAATATATGGAAAGAAAATTACGAGAGTCAATGATAATTTTAATGAAAGAAAATTACGAGAGTCAATGATAATTTTAATGTATGTTGACTACGTTCATGCACAAAACAATTGAAATTTTTTAGCCGGTACAGCCTTAGATTAATCCGGATCGCCCATGGTAAGAACCTCAAAGGGTGGGAGAGCTGGCCAGGAGATTGAACATTTTTCCATGCCCAAACGAGAATCGAACCCCCGACCTTGATTAAGGGAAGATGAGTCATTACCACTCAATCCCATACCTCTGATTGAATAATTGAAATTTTTAACGCATAAGAACTTTCTTTCGGGTCAACAACGCATGAGTACTCGAATATGAGAATGTGTGTTCATGCGAGGGACCAAAAAAAATGAGAATATATATATAAGGGAAAATTCCAAAAAGAAATACATTGGAATCTAGGAAAAAATAAATTAAAGCTGCGAAATTCCAAAATCTTAAGTAAGTATTGTATCAATACAATGAAGAAATCTGGGATTATGAAATCTCGACGAAAAGACACACCTGCCCTTCAGATCTCTCTCTCTCTCTCTCTCAGCTCGTAATAACAATATCGATCTCTTTATTAACAACACCGTATTCTACATTAACAACTTCATTTTCTTATTTCACAACTCTGTATCTCAAATATGATGTTGTTAATGTAAAATACAGTATTGTTCATAAAGAGATAAGTGTTGTTATTAGCCCTGAAACTTGTTAATTTCAAATTTATCCACGACATATGTTGGTTTTTGAGATACGAAGTTGTGAAACAAAAAAGTGAAGTTGTTAATGTGAAACAAACATGTGCTACCCGTGCCTTGCACGAGGAGATCAAACTTGTGAACACATAACAAAAAAGATTTATTATGAAGAAATAACCATTCCCACTTACAAACTATCTTGTAACAATTATGGTACGCATGGACAATGTTAGCAAACTTAAATGTGAAATGAGTTCAAATAAGATATAGCATTTGCAAGAGGCTAGGAAACAACATCGACATGACAAAAAACCTCCTTGTAGACGACATTTTTTGTTGTCCCTTTCTCTCCACATTGAGTTTCATCGAGAACAATCTTCAAACTGTCCATGCTCCTCACTCTAGACAACGCAACATAAAGTTGCCCATGTGTGAAAACAGGTTTTGAGAGATATAAGCCCACATGACGTAAAGATTGCCCTTGACTTTTGTTTATAGTCATGGCAAATGATAGTGTGATTGGGAATTGTCTCTTTTGCATCCGAAAAGGCCATCTTGACTCTGAAGGGTTCATGTCCATTCTATGTATAATAACCTTTTGATTTTGTCTTGATCCGTTCAAAGTAATTGCTTCAATAACTTTCTTCCCAATGAAAGATACTCGAAGACGCGTTCCATTGCATAAACCGGAGGCTTGATCAATATTCCTAAGCAACATAATTGGGGCACCTACTTTTAGCAAAAGTCTGTGTGGTGGCAACCCTGAGGAACTAATTGTGTTGAGGAATTCTGTCTTGTACAGGTTGTCAAAACTGTCAGAATCTTCAGTTGACTTGCACACAGTATCACAACTAAGGAACTCAAATTCTTCACCTGGCAACATGGAGCACATATGATCGTTTATTTTGTTAACCATCTCAATTGTTGGTGCTAAAATAGCCATGTCATTGAAGTACTCGTTCACTGTTAGGTTGTCCATGATGTCAGTATATGTCGCTTGTACAATTGCATTTATAGCATTGTTGGAGTGTGGAATGAGGACTTCGTCTGGGATTTCAATGTCAGCAACTCCATCAATAGCTTTCCCTAAATTCCCATCTCCCACATCTAACAACCATTTTGAAAACCATTCTATCCTCTTATTAAGTTTGGGATCGTTGGAAGATCGAAGTCTCATATTTCTTGTCAGATGGAAAACTTTACAATGTTGCCATAAGTGTGAAGAACTTATGCATGTATTGACAATAGCTGCTCTTGTACCCTTGGGAATGACAGGAAGTATTTGTCTAAAATCACCTCCCATAAGAATGCATTTTCCGCCAAATGGGCGATTAGACTGCATGATATCCTTCAAACTTCTATCAAAAGCTTCAATGCAAAAGCGTTGTACCATAGGTGCCTCATCCCAAATAATTAACTTTGTGGCTTTTATGAGGTTTGCCAATGGTGAGTTTTGCCAAATCGAACACGTAGAGGACTCAGTAATTTGGATTGGAATTGCAAACCTGGAATGAGCTATCCTTCCTTAGGGGAGTAATGTTGCAGCGATTCCGCTAGAAGCCACAGTGAGAACTATATCCCCTTTTGCACGCAATGTAGAGGCTAATGCATTCCATAAGAATGTTTTTCCAGTACCACTATAACCATAAACAAAGAAAAAACCACCATTAGGCAAGTGCAAAGATGCCATGATATGATCGTATACATTCCTTTGCTCTGAGTTGAGTTTATTTAACAATTTCTCTGACTCTATCTTCAAATATTGACGATCGTGACTCAATTCTTGGATTATCATGTGGTTTGAGAAATCAATGGATGGCATTTCATCAGGGATCAGAAGGGAGCTATAATCATGCAAACTCTTTCCATTCTGTTTAAGGAGGCCATCTATTTCTCGGAGTGCGACTTGCTCTTTTTGACTCATCGGTACCTGAATTCCTACACATTTTAGAACACATAATTTTAGATTTTGAGAAAGCACAGTGATGTGTTATGATAAAATTATAATTGATTAAATTATGTTATGATGTGTTGTGTAACGAACCTGATAAAGTCGGATCATTTCTTGCGATGTGTAGCAGATCTTCAGACAATAATTGTGAAGTTTCTTTCCAAACATTATGAGGACGTTGCAAAGAACTGCAAAGCAACATAGTGACAAACAACTTCCTCAAAGAGAAGCCAGAAGCCCAAGAAGAAGTTTCTCTAATTGCAGCTATATATTCTTTATCGTCATCTAATAGCCCCAATGCAAAGCATGCTTCTTTGAAGGTATTGTGGATTACACCATCAACTGTTCGTATAGCTTCAAAGTAAGACGGCCCACGGACTTGAGTTAGCAAAACCCAAAGATAATACAGTTCACCAGCAGATGGTAATACATGGGTTATTCTACCCACAGAACCTCCTCTTTGCCTTTTCTTCCATTCATGTTTGTCTTTCTGGTAAACATAATAATTTGGGAACTCTGAATAGGTGAGAGTTCTAGCAAAAGTATCGGAAGAATTAATTTTCATCCAGGAAAGGAACTGTGACTCACAAACACGGGGCTTTTCTAGTAATTCAACAACATCGTCTGTGTTGGAATAGATGACATATTGCTGATTTGGAAGATAGAAACTCAACCTCTCGACTGCAGGATATCTATTATGTATTGTGAAACCAAAGATTCTCCAAGAAGCTTCACATGCCGAAACATAACGACAGTTGTAATATTGTTAGATCTCATCAATCACACCATTGCCTGATGTTTTCTTCCTACTATCAAATATTCCAAGGACAACTCTATCATTCCCTTTGCTAATATACTTAAATAAGTATTTAATAGCCGTTGATTGATTGCATTTCTCTACATTAATATGTGCTTGAAACATTTGCAATAGTTGTGCATTATATGGAACAACATAACGGTTGTCCAATGGTATGCCCTTCAATTCAATAGACCTTCCATTATCTCTGCGTTTGTATGTAGGGTAACCATCTTCATCTATTGTTGTGTTATTGTTGAACTTCTTCGGGAAATATTTGCTGCATTTATTGTCTTTCATGCATGGTGCATTATGTCTACTATTTCCACATGGGCCATGAATCATGAATTTCTGTACCAATTCATGAAGTAACGGTGATTTTTCCTTGTCAGGTATTTCTGCTGAGATTACCTTGTCAATAGAATCTGGGTCATTTAGCTTGTCCTTGGGATCTAAAAATAAAAGTATATGTGCATGCGGAAGTCCCCTCTTCTAGAACTCTATTGTGTATATATCTGCCATTTATATAATGATAAATTATCATTAGTGAGTCGAAAGGATAAAATGATAAAAGAACTTGTATTTCATTAATTGAGTTAGAAGGAAAACACATTTTAAGAAATGAGAACTTGTTATGGCTTACCTGCACGTATTGTCCCAAAGATTTTTTTTTCTTCAAAGTCTTCATCAAGGACCTTAACTTCATCTGAAAAATTCTAGAAAGTACAGTCGGACAATCGGAAGGATTCAGACTGTGTTGCGCACAATATATGGTAACTTCAGGCCATGCAGGATTGCAAGTAAAAGTGATAAAAAGATCTGGATACCCAACTGTTCTACATATCGCCATTGCATCTTGGTAGTTTTGAATCATATACCTTGGCCCCCAATGAAGGATAATGGGAGTACAATCCTTTTACCTGTTGAAGAAGCATTTGTTTCACCATTGATCACTGCATCTGATAAACCTTGATATAAATCAGCCCTCAGTTCCTTCTGGTGTGTCCTAACCCACAATAATCTTTGTGCTTCAATTATTGTATAACCATCAACAATAAATTGTTGTAAAAGCCGAGAAGCATGATGTAGAGTGCATAGTTCATTTTCTCTCACCATCAATCTATAACTTAAGAATTCACGTATGCTAACTCTCTTCTTCGTCTTTGTGTCAGTTAATGTCTCATGCCTATGTTGGACATAATCTCTGTAGCCATCTTCACCATATGGGAACAAAATAGGATATTGCAAAGGCAAATATGCGGCATGTAATTCATTGATTCTTTTAAGAGATCCTTCATGGGTCTCTACAATGATATCTCGCACATTAAAATTCATATCAATGTCTCCGACAATTAATGCTGCCACTTCAGAAGCTGTTGGCAAGTGATACGTTCGACCATCATGTTGTCTGTTGCCCATTAAACACATCTTTAAGGTAGAATGGTTTTGATTTGAAAGAATCTCTCCTGCTAATCGAAATTGCTTCACAAAAGGATTACAATCATCAAGTTGGTCTTTTATCTTATTAACAATGTCTGAAACAATCATGTTATCCTTTTGATGCTTACTGGTAAAAGGAATTGGATATCAGTATAACTTATACCCAGTGCAACGTTTTGAATTATTTAAATAAACAAAACATACCTAACAGCAGCAATTCGGTTTGAGACTTCATTATCAGTGTCATGTATATACAATTGAGAATAGACTGGCTTTGCACCTTCAGGTGGCATTAAGGTGCCAATTGTGTGGTAATTGACGCCAGATAAGACATAAGTATAAGGACCACTACCGGAGTTGATAGAATGGTCTATTTTCCCTCCCATTGAGCAAGGTGTGCATCTGAGGCACAACTATTCCAAAGAACACATTCAATATCATTTCCCCTGCAAGCAAACATTATGAATAACAAAGCAAGGATGGTTCTATATCTGTGACGTACGAAATGAAGGAAAAGAAGTTTATCATAAGGGGTGAGATCTTACTGAGCATCCTGCAAAACCATTCTCATCCTATACTTGGTCTCATTGTCTTTTTGAATCTCCTCTAGTGTCCCAATAGAATGTACGAATGTAAGGAAATCTGCATGCATAGGACTGAACAAAATTTTTTTTCCATTTATATGCTTAGAATGAAGTTATAGTGACTGAAATATGGCGTACAATTAAACAGATTTATTTATTTACAAGAAATATAGGTATATTAATCAATATATGTTACAGTACCAAAAAGATAATTAACTGTGTCATTGTCATGAAGGTTGAGTATGTCAGATACAGATTTGAATGAGTATGGGTAAAGTGGTAGTGGTGCATCTTCTTTATTGATTGATGTATGTGGGGTAAAAGTAAGCTTGAAAGGATGAACGTTAGCTCTATACTTGTAAGAGTTTTGAGAGACAATAAAGTTTGAAAATTCATAAGTATTTCCCTCAGTGATTTCAGTAGAGAATTTGTTGTGCATCCCTTTGTTAAGAACACTTGCTTGGATCTTGTTTCCCTGCAATGAACAATAAGATAGGGTGATAAGTAATAAAACTAAATAAAGTGCTTGCTATATGGAAGAAAGAAATGGAGGGATGAGTTCTGACCTCAACATCAACCAGAAGCAAAGATATGCAGAATAACTCTGATGGTGCAGCCTTTTGGTAAACGTTCCATTTCCTGATGACTCTAACCATGATGTTCCATAAGTCTGATCCATCGTGCAAGTCTTTGAACAGAGTTTGGGACATAGTGGGAGTATAGATGAAGTGGATGAAATCTTTAAAGAATGTTCGGTAAGAGAGGAAATGCTGGTGGGTTAGTAACACCTAGGAAGAGGATATTATAGGAAGAGTTGGAGTTGGATAGTTAGTGTGGTGAGGATGGGGGTGTTTAGCTTAGTGGGCGGGTAATTTGAAAAGTGGAACAGGGAACAGACAGATCCAATTGAGAAGGAGGCATGAGGAGTAAAAGACTTTGTTTTATTTTGATTGAAAGGACAAATATTTGGTGGTGAAAGGAAATGCTAAAAGGTTGCCTAAGGTTTTTGTTGCGGAGGTAAGTTGCAGGAGTAGCAGAGAGGTAAGTTGCAGGAGGAGCAGATGTTGATGGGCTCAAGACTATGATGAAAGAAGTAACAAAGAGGTCAACGAGCGGTTTGCACAATGTCTGAAAGGACGTATGGTAATAATAAGTCCGCATATCAAAGATGACTTATAAAGCAGGCGCACCAATGAAGGCAGAGATGATGGCATACCTGTAATGGGCATCGAGTAAGGCATGAAGTTACCTGAATGAGCTATGTGGGGACTGTCCATAATAGCTGATCCAATAAAGTTTAGGTTTAAAAAGATACAGAATAACCCATGGACTCAACTTACATTTTTGTAGGACCTGGAACTCCATGGCAGGGAAAAGATCCTTGTAACTCGGGTAACAAAACATAATTAAGCATAACGTGGAAAGGATTAATGTAGCCAAGTAAAAATACTGTGCGTTTTTTTGCTGAGATGACACTCCTGCAAATCAAACCAGCTAGAAAATGTTTGATGATCTGATCAAGTATTCGAACGGAAGATCACACATCAAGAGGGAAATATTTTGAGGGTGAAAAAAGTCACCTGTAGTTGCAGTAATGTGTGAAAGGAGCAAAAAGTGTCCTGTAGTTTCAGTAAGTCCAGCATAATGTGACATACCACATGACAAAAAAGCATGTGGACCTTATGAGTTAAGTTGCAGGAGGAGCAGATGTTGATGGGCTCAAGATTATGATGAAAGAAGTAACAAAGAGCTCAACGGGCGGTTTGCAAAATGTCTGAAAGGACGTATGGTAATAATAAGTCCGCATATCAAAGTCTATGTCTGAAAGCATATGGACCTTATGAGTTAAGTTGCAGGAGGAGCACATGCTGATGGGCTCAAGACTATGATGAAAGAAGTAACAAAGAGCTGAACGGGCGGTTTGCACAATGTCTGAAAGGACGTATGGTAATAATAAGTCCGCATATCAAAGATGACTTATAAAGCAGGAACACCAATGAAGGCAGAGATGATGGCATACCTGCAATGGGCATTGAGTAAGGCATTAGATTACCTGCATGTGCTATGTGGGGACTGTCCATAATAGCTGATCCAATAAAGCTTACGTTTAAAAAGAGACAGAAAAGATTTGATCCAATGAAGCTTAGGATTAATGTAGGCAAGTAAAAATACTGTGCGTTTTTTTTCTGAGATGATACTCCTGCAAATCAAACCGGCTAGAAAATATTTGATGATCTGATCAAGTATTCGAACGAAAGATCACATATCAAGAGGGAAATATTTTGAGGGTGAAAAAAGTCACCTGTAGTTGCAGTAATGTGTGAAAGGAGCAAAAAGTGTCCTGTAGTTTCAGTAAGTCCAGCATAATGTGACATATATAATGACAAAAAAGCATGTGGACCTTATGGGTGGTCAACAATAGCTAGACCATATGCTAGTCGGCTAAATCGTAGGTAAAAAAAAGGGTAACACCTGTTCACAAATGTCATTGTTAGAGGACCTGTAGGTGACTTGACTGAAAAAGTGAAGAACATATTAATGCAGGTGGTGTGAAGACAAAAAAGTGATATACATACAACATTGAAATAAACGTAACCATAAACCATAACAGAGAAGCAAGAAATAACTGATGCAAACTATTTTTGTAAGTTAAAGGAATACGTGGTTTGTGTTGCTGAGAGAAAAACAAAACAGACACACTAAAAGCAAGAGAAGCATTGACCATTAAAAATTGGCTTGATCCCTAATTGAGCAAAAAAACTAAAGTGACGCAGTGAAGATGGAGTCGGATAGGAAAAGCACCTAATTGAGGAGATGAATTTATGTAATATACTGTAATTAGTTAATTTGGAACTCATTCAGTTCTATTTATATGCAGAAAAGATAGAGTATTGTGCGGGAAGCCAACAACTCATTTATACGCCTATCGCGAGTCAGCACCTGAATGAAGCAATACCTGCATTTCAAGCAGATCACACTGCATCTAGGAGGATGTTAACCATTCCAAACGGGCAGATATCAGAGAACAACTCAATTGAAGACGACCAAAAAAAGCCGTCGCCAGCTGATCAAATAGGGAAGGAGTGAGGTTATATGACCGACTGAATGAGTTGTTTCCAGAAGTGTGCGTGCAGGTTTGTTTAGGACAAAATTCTCTTGCTCTTGGTTTAATAATGATATCTACTAATGAGTTGCCAATCTCTCCTGTTGGTTTTGATCATGAGTCACCATGTTCTGTACGTCATTTTTTACAAATTTGTTGTCCAGTTTTGAAATTGCAATGGGCTTCTTTGGTTAAAGATACATGTTGGTGATTATTGGCAATGTTACATAATGACTTAAATGGGCTAACTCTTATTGGACCAACCCACTTAGAATGTACTGATCCCTTTATTTGGAATATGGGTTTTAAAATAAGAAGGTTTTTTGTTGGCACAAAAACATCCAATTGAATAGATGCATTAAATCTCCAGCCCAAAATTTTTTTTTAACAATTTGGAGGTAGTTGTTAAAGTATCCTCATGTCCATTATTTGTAAGTCTAACGTGGAATGCTTGGATGATAGTGAAAAACTTCTCTAATGTTACATGACTTAATTTTAATTGAGTTTAATAATAGTACTGGCAAAAAAAATTGAGTTTAATAATGCAGCCCAACTGCGTACTTACATAATCCTCACTACATGTAACATGGAAAAGTTTGATAATATAAATGTGTAGAAAAAACTACACCATGGATTAATTAAAGGGTGGTAATCAGCATGTTAGATAAAAATGAAGAGGCTTTCAAGGTGCTGCTGACCCCATCTCAGTGCTGGTTTAATTAGTTGAAATTACCAAATTCTCTTAAAAGCATAATTATCAACTTGAAGTAAGAGAGAGGGAGAGGGACTGTCACCCCCTCACCGTAATTACATCCGAATTACGAAATTTAAGTGAAATAGAGACCAATAAAACAAAATCACAATTTATGATCCCACATCCAAGAGATGGGGTATTTCAAAATCTTTTCAATTCATATATATATTCTTGGTCTCACATTCACGTGCGGATATAACTACTTGAGAAATCAGAGTACATAATAAATATCAAAGTGCGGAAACCAAAATCCCGGCAAACCCCGGGTTACTACATATATATCATGGGTTTAGTTGTTTTCCCATAAAGGGGATTACACAATCAAAATAATTATTTACATCTATGTACACTTGGCAATCCCAATCCAAAGTAAGGATAACCAACTATCCCAAAGTCCTGAATGTCCCTAAGAGATCCTAACCACTCCGGGTTGGTCGCTTCTCCTTCGAGCCACTTGCCCTATCTGAAAAGATTAGTCATATGGAGGAATGAGATTCTAAAGAATCCCAGAGCAACAACTCACTCATACGATATATAAACATAAAGCATGTATGTTCATCATAAACAGCAGCTTCACAATGATCTCTGGCTCACGCCATATACGACAGCACTCACGGCTGTAATCACAATGCACTACGCCCACTTTCGTGGTGAACACTATGCCAGCTTTCGCTGTAATCACTATGCACAACGCCCGCTTTCGCGGTGAACACTATGTAGCAGCAACACAAAGCACAAAGCACCACAAAGCATCTCAACGCACGATGTATCACTATGCTCCACAAAGTATCTCAATGCACAAGGTATCACAAAGCAGTAGCAGCAGCATCCACACAATGAATGACAGACAGACATACAATACATTTACACAAAGTATAAGAGAGGAGTCGCTACCTGTATCTTTCCTGACAATCTTTGGCACAGTGGGCTCACGCGTTCGGCAGATATCAAATCCTATACCAAATTAGGGACAAATGATCAATCTCTTCTCCAATTACTTAATCCCATAATACACTAAGTTGGTTATCATTTAGGACTCCTAAGAGGCCACAATTGTCTCTAATGAAAGCCCTAAAAGGTTGGGAAACAATAGGTTGAAGGTTACTTTTCGAAAACACTAAGTGCTGGAACACAGGCTTGGGCCCCGGCCCACCATTCCTTGGGCCGCGGCCCAAAGATGGTCAGAAGGCCTTGGGCTGCGGCCCGCCACTCGTGGGCCGCGGCCCAAAACAGGCCAGAAAGGTTTGGGCCGCGGCCCGCCACTCATGGGCCGCGGCCCAGAAGTTTCCTGACTCTGGGCTGAACTTTGAAAAAACATAACTAATTCTAGAAAAATCGAAACGGAGTGATTCCAAAGCCAAATGAAAGGTATATGAGTCCTCTTTCAAGGAAAAATACAGCCCTTCACTGGGAATCACCACACAAATACAGATTTACCAAAAACTACACACTACTCCAAAACAGAGTTCTGTTTTCATTCCAAACTTTGGACAGCCATAACTCACAGAATTCTCAACGAAATGACACAAAATATATGTCCATTTTGAAGCTTGGAATGTGAACTTTAAGACTGGAAAGTTTCATAATTTTCCAATACCATTTGGGCACTCAAAACGCTCGTCCAAACTGACAGCGAAAAACAGAGCTTAACAAAACAGATTTTCCAACTTTTCCCAAGTGACCCAAATGAATCCCAATCAATTTCTATCTATCCAAAATGCATCAAATGTTCATATATATCCAAACTCAATCATTTCCAATCATCAATCATAATGAACTTCATATTTCCATAAATAGGCATAATTAGGGCAAAAATTCCAGATTTCACTAAACTTAGCCAAAGCTCACAAACAACATACCAAAATGCTCTAAATGCCTACCTCTTTACTTTGCCCAATCAAGAACTTTGATTCCTCTACTTCCAATTTCGAGCAAGTCACCAAACACCACTTCTCAAGATTCTACCACCATCACAATGTAGCTCTCAATGAGACACACCATATTAACAAAGAGGATTGGAGCAAAGGAGAGTCACAACTCACCAAAATCAAAGCTTTCTTCTTCTCTTCCAAGCTCAAACCAGCGCCAGAAATGGAGGAAGGAGAAAGAGAAAATGAGAGAGAGAAATGGGAGGAGGATGATGAAATTCTCTTCCTCACACACACACAACCGCACAAGAGAGAGAGAGAAAAGGGAAAAGTGACTTTTGTCTTCTAGTGCCACATCCAAAGGCTACCCTCTTGCCACTTGTCATCATCCTATCCACTTCCACTCTAAGCTCATATAACCACAAAGCATAGGATACCGACCCATTATCAATGAATCTTAACCCTTGATCTTAAATACCACATGTATTTATTCCAAAATTCATATTACATTAATCATAATAGTGCTTAATCAAGATAATTACAATAATTATCAGAGTCATTAGCCCTAAATCGAAAATCGGGGTGTTACATTTCTCCCCCCGTTCAATAAATTTCGTCCTCGAAATTTGTTCCACCACTGAGGACATAAACTTCGGACGCCTTTTCACGACAGCTTCCGTTCCTCACTTTGATAATTCTTTCGATCACTTTATCTCTTCTCAGACCCGGAGACACTCTCACGAGTGTGTGATCTCCATTTCCAAACTCTAGAGGTTGCTACCTCATTCAATCACTATTCAGACGAACTCCACTTGTTCATTCCGACTTTAAGCCTTTTCCATCTAGTCATTACATCATTTTCCCTTCTGGGAATAACTCAAAGCACCGCAGACTTACTGCGCACAATCGACAGCTTCTGCTGTAATCGCATCTCTTAGCTTTTGCTGTTTTCCACTATACTTTCGTTTACACTATGCCATTTTCATAACATTTCCCTCACCCGTACACCCACCAATGATTCCACTAGTGGTAACCGAGACTTTTGGCTTCAATAACAATATCGGGTCACTCCAGAATCTCAATCTCTTCTATCCGAAGTACCCATCTATTACGGCTCACCCTGCCTACACTCCACCCGTATACCCCCTCTGAGGGCTCGGCCGATGGCAGTGTGCTTGGCGTGGTCAAAATACACCTTGCCTTACGGCTTCAATAGCCTGCCGGCTTCCAATCATACCCCGATCCCAGCCGGTTCATATAGCCTTCCCGGCTTTCACATAGTCAATCCCCCGTATACTACCGCCCTAATGGAACGGTCCTCCGCCATAGGAATCCTCCCATGCGGCCGCAAGTGAAAGACACAAAAGTAGTCAATCCCCCGTAATCCCACCGCCCCGCAGGCACGGTCCTCCCACCAGAACCACTGATGGGCCGCAGGTGAAAGACTCACAATGCACAATCATACCGAGCTGGAGCCGGGCATATGCTCAACACTAAGACCTTTAAACCCTATTATTCTCGTACCAGAACTCTTTTCATCAAATCGGGATCCTTCAAAAACCCCTTCTCACAACATAATTTAGCCCCTAAGTTTTACCTCTCAAGGCCCTATTCACACCTTTCACTTATTATTTGGAGCTCTTGCTCCTTCTCTACACCACGATTCAACATCACGGTGGCTGCACTCCACGGTTCATCGTCAAGGTAGCTACACGCTAGGATTCATCGTCACGGTGGCTCCACACTAGAGTTCATCGTCACGGTGGCTCCACACTAGGGTTTATCATCATGGTGGCTCCACACTATGGTACTGCACTCGGTGCTTCACTCAGTCCACTGACTGGTCAGCCCCTCCGGTCAGAACTCTCCATAGGTAGCCCTTTCCAATCAGACCTCACCGTAGGTAGCCCTCTCCGATCGGATCTTATCGTAGGTAGCCCTCTCCGATCTGACCTCACCGTAGGTAGCCCTCTCCTATCAGAATATTCGTAGGTAGCCCTTTCCGATCAATATCCTCGATCATACTTATACCCTATATCACCATATCACCAATCAAAACTATCCTTAACCGATCTAACCACGATCGAAGGATGCGATTCATCGAATTCAAATACATAGTCAATGCATTTCTCACTATCAACCATTAGAATCCTATAGGACTTCTAGGTTTCACAATCATCAACATTTCCACAATCAAATCAATAACTATTTCACATACACACAATTTCGGGCGCTTCGCACAGTCATCATAATGCAAAATTTGATTGCACCCCAATCAATTAACGTTTTCAATAAACCATCATTGAAACAAGAATTTACCTTGAATCAGGTTGGGGGACTCCTGAGCCTCTTCATGTGTCATCATGAACACTCGACCCTGAGTCCTAGGTCTTTGCTCAACCTTCGGCCGGTTGCATTCTCTAGCCATATGTCCATGTTGTTGGCAATTATAACAAATCACTTGTCCCGAGCAACTCTTGCCAGGATGATAACCTTTACATTGAGCACACATCATTCTCACTGGGGGTTTTTGGTCATCACGACCCCCAGACTGATAGGGCTTCCTGCCACTGTCCTCAGGTGAGAACCCTTGCCCCTTTCGCTTCTGGGAAGCACCGCCCTTACTAGGCTCACTATGACCACCACCAGCCTTAGCCGGATACAACTCTCTAAGATTGCTCTCAGTGATCCGACATTCTTCAACAGCCTTGTTGAACTTGGAAAACTGATGGGTGGCGAGTCTTTTTCTCATATCACGCCTTAAACCCCGAATTAACATGTCTGAGCTCAACTCCTCATCATCCATTTTCTGAAGATAAGAGGAATATCGGGATAGGCGGGTAAATCGGGATAAATATTCGTCAAAAGACTCTGTGTCCCCTTGCTTGATATTCAGAAACTCGGTTTCCTTCTCAAGCCTCACTGACTTAGGAAAGTATTTCTCGTTGAAGTGTTGTTGGAACACCTCCCAAGTCAATGGTTCATTCTTTAACCGCAATGATAAGGCAATGTTACGCCACCAACGATCAGCATCGCCTTCAAGCTTGTACACCGCTAGTTTGGCTTTCACCTCGGAGGGACACACTAAGACTTCGAAAATCTTCTCAAGACGATGTAGCCAATCTTCAGCCGTCTGAGGATCAAACCTCCCTTTAAATGCCGGAGGTAGTTGCTTACAGAATTTGGAGACCCAATACTCAAGGTCTCGTTCCTCCCTGGCTGGCACTCCATGGGATTCTTGGTTCGGAATCACATGAGGAGGGGATCCAAGTGGTCGTGCCGACCCTTCAGCAGTCTCTTCCCGGGTTTCCTCTCGAGTTTCCTCATGAGTAGACTGACCCCGGCCTTCATTGTTCTTGGCCTTTTCAGCTCTGAGCTCTTCTCTAAGCTCCGCTATCATATCTCGTTGGTCCTTTATCAGGCCCATCAACTCTTGCATTGGGTCCGGTGGATTGTCATTAACCACTTCCACATCAGGGTCTATTCGCTGTCCACTGGGACGACCCCTTGTCTTTTTCATTCTACAAATCATTCACTAAGTCAATTCCTCAGATAATGTATACACATTGTTCACAATTCTCATATATATCCCTAACACAGAGCACATATGTGTATACAATAATCATTCACAGATGATCTATTATCACTAAGAACACACTATGGGAGCTATCCTAGCAAACTCTACCCTTGCCAGGAACTGCATCTCTGATACCAAAAATGTCACCCCCTCACCGTAATTACATCCGAATTACGAAATTTAAGTGAAATAGAGACCAATAAAACAAAATCACAATTTATGATCCCACATCCAAGAGATGGGGTATTTCAAAATCTTTTCAATTCATATATATATTCTTGGTCTCACATTCACGTGCGGATATAACTACTTGAGAAATCAGAGTACATAATAAATATCAAAGTGCGGAAACCAAAATCCCGGCAAACCCCGGGTTACTACATATATATCATGGGTTTAGTTGTTTTCCCATAAAGGGGATTACACAATCAAAATAATTATTTACATCTATGTACACTTGGCAATCCCAATCCAAAGTAAGGATAACCAACTATCCCAAAGTCCTGAATGTCCCTAAGAGATCCTAACCACTCCGGGTTGGTCGCTTCTCCTTCGAGCCACTTGCCCTATCTGAAAAGATTAGTCATATGGAGGAATGAGATTCTAAAGAATCCCAGAGCAACAACTCACTCATACGATATATAAACATAAAGCATGTATGTTCATCATAAACAGCAGCTTCACAATGATCTCTGGCTCACGCCATATACGACAGCACTCACGGCTGTAATCACAATGCACTACGCCCACTTTCGTGGTGAACACTATGCCAGCTTTCGCTGTAATCACTATGCACAACGCCCGCTTTCGCGGTGAACACTATGTAGCAGCAACACAAAGCACAAAGCACCACAAAGCATCTCAACGCACGATGTATCACTATGCTCCACAAAGTATCTCAATGCACAAGGTATCACAAAGCAGTAGCAGCAGCATCCACACAATGAATGACAGACAGACATACAATACATTTACACAAAGTATAAGAGAGGAGTCGCTACCTGTATCTTTCCTGACAATCTTTGGCACAGTGGGCTCACGCGTTCGGCAGATATCAAATCCTATACCAAATTAGGGACAAATGATCAATCTCTTCTCCAATTACTTAATCCCATAATACACTAAGTTGGTTATCATTTAGGACTCCTAAGAGGCCACAATTGTCTCTAATGAAAGCCCTAAAAGGTTGGGAAACAATAGGTTGAAGGTTACTTTTCGAAAACACTAAGTGCTGGAACACAGGCTTGGGCCCCGGCCCACCATTCCTTGGGCCGCGGCCCAAAGATGGTCAGAAGGCCTTGGGCTGCGGCCCGCCACTCGTGGGCCGCGGCCCAAAACAGGCCAGAAAGGTTTGGGCCGCGGCCCGCCACTCATGGGCCGCGGCCCAGAAGTTTCCTGACTCTGGGCTGAACTTTGAAAAAACATAACTAATTCTAGAAAAATCGAAACGGAGTGATTCCAAAGCCAAATGAAAGGTATATGAGTCCTCTTTCAAGGAAAAATACAGCCCTTCACTGGGAATCACCACACAAATACAGCTTTACCAAAAACTACACACTACTCCAAAACAGAGTTCTGTTTTCATTCCAAACTTTGGACAGCCATAACTCACAGAATTCTCAACGAAATGACACAAAATATATGTCCATTTTGAAGCTTGGAATGTGAACTTTAAGACTAGAAAGTTTCATAATTTTCCAATACCATTTGGGCACTCAAAACGCTCGTCCAAACTGACAGCGAAAAACAGAGCTTAACAAAACAGATTTTCCAACTTTTCCCAAGTGACCCAAATGAATCCCAATCAATTTCTATCTATCCAAAATGCATCAAATGTTCATATATATCCAAACTCAATCATTTCCAATCATCAATCATAATGAACTTCATATTTCCATAAATAGGCATAATTAGGGCAAAAATTCCAGATTTCACTAAACTTAGCCAAAGCTCACAAACAACATACCAAAATGCTCTAAATGCCTACCTCTTTACTTTGCCCAATCAAGAACTTTGATTCCTCTACTTCCAATTTCGAGCAAGTCACCAAACACCACTTCTCAAGATTCTACCACCATCACAATGTAGCTCTCAATGAGACACACCATATTAACAAAGAGGATTGGAGCAAAGGAGAGTCACAACTCACCAAAATCAAAGCTTTCTTCTTCTCTTCCAAGCTCAAACCAGCGCCAGAAATGGAGGAAGGAGAAAGAGAAAATGAGAGAGAGAAATGGGAGGAGGATGATGAAATTCTCTTCCTCACACACACACAACCGCACAAGAGAGAGAGAGAAAAGGGAAAAGTGACTTTTGTCTTCTAGTGCCACATCCAAAGGCTACCCTCTTGCCACTTGTCATCATCCTATCCACTTCCACTCTAAGCTCATATAACCACAAAGCATAGGATACCGACCCATTATCAATGAATCTTAACCCTTGATCTTAAATACCACATGTATTTATTCCAAAATTCATATTACATTAATCATAATAGTGCTTAATCAAGATAATTACAATAATTATCAGAGTCATTAGCCCTAAATCGAAAATCGGGGTGTTACAGGGACAGCCTCTGTTTGCCATGATGTGCGTTCAATATATATGCTAACTTGCAAAACGCAAACTTGCCTAGCCCCTCTTCGGTTAGGTGTTTTTTCATTCCATTCCAGTATTGAAATAAGGATAAAGGCATGCCTATAGAAGGCCACAGTTAGACAACCCAGTTCCTTACATAAGTCTTGAGATCTTTGCGGCCCTGCCTAGACTTCACGGAACAGAGGAAGACACTGAAGTGGGGTTACACCAGTGTTGAAACCAAGCTTCTTCCCTGGATGGAATCCAAAAGGTAGCAACTTACTCTTGTGAACAGAGTAAGCCTATAGGAAGGACACAGTAATGTGTGAAAAAACTGGAGTAAAAAAAAAGCTTGGTTAGTTTCTTATATTTGGCTGAAAACAGAGGAAGGAACGAATGTTGTAAAGCATGATTGGATGGTACGAACCTGAATAGGAGACATATTATCCTCATTTGTTGCTTCGTATGCAGAGGAGATAAACAGGACCTAACGGACTAAGGATCGTAATGTGGGAAAAATATGGAGTGAAAAAGAAGGTTGGTTAGTTTCTTATATTCGGCTAAAAAACAAAGGAAGGAACGAATGAGGATACTGTAATGAGGATCATAGGTTATATAACAATGAAGACAGATGATTTAGGCGGGGAGTTTGAAACTTGAAATTCAAATTGAGCAAGGACGACAGCTACGTTTGAAGTCACTGTCATGAGCCAATGGCTTACGCGTAGCCCGAGATGTAGGGAGGTCGGCTTGTGAACAGTGAAATGTGCCTGCAGCCGAAGATAAGCCGTGTAAGGAAGTGGATAGGTGGAAGAGATTTAGATGATATATTGATTAGTATTGTTAATATAGAAACTGGTGTTGTTATTGGCCCCTGAAACTTGTGAATTTCAAACTTATCCCTCGGACGTGTTGGCTTTTGAGATACGAAGTTGTAAAACAAGAAAATCGGATTGTTATTGTAAAATATGGTGTTGTTAATATTGAAACCGGTGTTATTATTGTGAAACAAGAAAGTCGAGTTATTAATATAAAATACGGTGCTATTAATAAAGAGACTGGTGTTGTTATTGTGAAATTAGAAAGTGGAGCTATTAATGTAGAATACGATGTTGTTAATAAAAAGGCAGGTGTTGTTATTCCTAGCTGAGAGGGAGGGAGAGCTAAAGGGCAGGCGCCTTTTTGCCGAAATTTCATAATCCCATATTTCTCCACCGTACTGACTTGGGATTTTAGAATTTCGTAGCTTTAATTCGTCCTTTTGTATATTCCAACATATTTTTCTAAAATTGTCCCTATATATAATGTTTAGCAAGTACCTATCACATTTTTCTTATCTTTATTGTTAATTTCGGATATTTTTATGGTATTTAGAAATACATCAACAAAAAATTACAAATTTAGAACGTCCTCAAAAGACAATCTTTAACTTTTCTGGGTTGGAGAGATGAAAATACAATTTGTATGCATTTATTTTTTTAGAAGAAAGTTACACTACATTCACCAATAAGAACTAGTCATGTATTGAGGAGTTGGTTTAGTAGCTAAAGGATGAAGTGAAGTAAATCAAAGTTCTCATTCATGTAATGTTACGTATAGGTATATATACAAGTAGGTACACTTGAAAAATTCAATTTGAAACTGACATTCGTTTCCTAAATTTATGACTTTCCTGACGGAAGGGATATACTTTTGACTTTTAACACTCCCCCTCAAGTTGAAGTATATATATTAATCATGTCCAACTTGTTACAAAGATATTTAACCCGTGTCCATGTAAAGCTTTTGTTAGAAGATCTGCCAGTTGGTCGTCGGATCGTATGTGCCCTGTAGATACAATATTTTCTTTAATCTTATCACGAATAAAATGACAGTCAATCTCAATATATTTTGTTCGTTCATGGAACACAAAGTCTGATGCTATATGAAGCGCTGCTTTATTGTCACACCATAGTTTTGCAAGCAATATCATGGTGATGCCAATTTCTTTCAAGAGTTGAAATACCCATAAAATTTCTTGTACTGACTGTGATATGACTTTGTATTCCGCTTCTGCACTTGATTTTGACACAACTCCTTGCTTCTTACTTCTCCAAGATATTAAATTTCCACCAATAAACACACAACAACCCTGTAGTGGATCGTCTTGTGGCCTGAAATCCTACATGATTCGCATCACAAAAACACTCAATTTTAGTGTGCCCATAATCTGTATAAAGAATACCAAGACCTAGAGAACCTTTCAAATAATACAAGATATGTTCTAAAGCTTCCCATTGTGCCACCGTTGGTGATGCCATGAATTGGTTGAGCCTACTAACTGAGAAGGTTATATCAAGACGAGTTACTGTTAGATAATTTAGTTTCCCAATGAGTCTTCTATATCTCAGGAAATAGAAACGGCTTCAATTTCTCTAAATCAATCCTCTTCTTCAAATCATCAGGAAGCTCATCAAACATACTAGCATCAAAATCTAGGAAATGATTTGAAATCATGGGAATGTTTCTTGGTGTAGCTCCAAGCTTTTCAGTCTCTTTAAATAGATTGAGAACATACTTCCTTTGAGTCAAAAGAATACCTTTCTTGCTTCTCAAAACTTCAATACCAAGAAAGTACTTGAATGACCTCAAATCTTTTGTTTGAAAATAAGAATTCAGGAAGACTTTAAGTTCTGAGATTCCGAAAATATTATTCCATGTAATAACAATATCATCAACGTATACTACTAGAAGAATTATGCCTCCATTATATTGCTGGTAGAATACAGAGTGATTACACTTGCTTTGACTTAATCCAAACTTCCTGACTACATCATAGAATCTATCAAACCAAGCACGAGGACTTTACTTTAGACCATACAACGACTTCCGGAGGTAGCACACTTTCCTATTCTCCCCCTAAGCAATAAACCCGAGTGGTTACTCCATATAAACTTCTTCAAGGAGATCGCCATTCAAAAAGGCATTCTTAATATCAACTGATATAAATCCCAATGATATATGAAAGCCAAGAAGATAAGAAGATGAATAGAGGTTAGCTTAGCCACAAGAGAGAGTTTTAGAATAATCAGTACCATAAGTTTGTGCATACCATTTAGCAACAAGCCGAGCTTTTAACCATTTCAAAGAACTATCAGCCTTAGTTTTAACAACAAACACCCATTTACATCTAATGGCTTTCTTCCCAGGAAGCAGATCAACAAAAGTCCAGGTACCAGCTTTTTCAAGGGCCATAAGTTCTTCTTCCATTGTTGTACACCAACCAGGATGAGTCAAGGCTTGGTGAAGGGTAATAGGGGTGAAAATGGAATCAAGGGTGACCACAAGCAAAGAAGAAGTAAAGGACAAATTCTGGTAAGACACAAATGAGGATATAGGATGGGTACAGTTAGCATATCTCCTGAAAGGACAACGAGGATGGGTACCTTTTTGGAAGGCAATAAGTAGGTCAAGAAAGGGATCAACAATAGAATCAAAGGCAACAGGGTCAGGGACATCAATAAGAGGATCTCGGGAATCAGGAACATAAATTAAGGGGTCATGACCAAAATCCGTCGGCGAAGCAGTTACTGGTGACGACAAAACATTGGTAGCATTAGCATTGTTGATGATGTTAGGTTCTGGAACAGCGGCCTTTACTGGTGAGAGGGGGACACGATAAACCAGGACATCATCAGATTCAGTAATAACCGATGGGGACTCAAAAGAGGTCAAAGATGCCAAGGAAGTAGAAGACTCGTGAAAGGTCACATCAGTGGACCCAAGGTAACAACGGAGATCAGGAAAGTAACACCGATAACCTTTCTAAACTCGTGAATAGCCAAGAAAAACATATCTTAGGGACTTAGGATCAAGTTTACTAACATTCGGACGGGCATTCTGAACAAAACTGACACAACCAAAGATTTTAGGATCAATAGGGAATAACTTGGTGGTGGGAAACATAACAAAATACGGAATAACCCCACCAAGAATAGCCAAAGGCATACAATTGATGAGAAAATAGGTAGTAGATACAGTATCAGCCCAAAAAATTTTAGGAACAGAGGAATGAAACATGAGAGCTCCAACAGTTTCTAAGAGATGTCAATTCTTTCTTTCAGCAATACCATTTTTAGTAGGGGTATCAACACAAGAGGACTAGTGAAGAATACCTTGACTTTGCATGTAATCGGTGAATGACGTGGAAAAATATTCTTTTGCATTATCACTTCGTAAGATTTTTACATAAGTGATAAACTGGTTTTGAATTTCAGCACAGAAATTATGGAAATGAATAAACAATTCAGAACGTTGTTTTATGAAGTAAAGTCAAGTGGTTCGAGAAAAATCATCAACAAAAGTGACAAAATAACGATAACCAGTCAGAGACATAACTGAACAAGAACCCCAAATATCAGAATATACTAACTCACAGGGGGACGCAGCCTATTTATTGACACAGATGCCAAATGAACACGACGGTGTTTGGCAAACTGACATGACTCACAATCTAAAGCAGACACGGATGAAAATTGAGGATACAATTTATGGAGAAAGGACAGAGACTTATAACCGAGACGACAATGAACTGCAAATAGAGACAACCCACCAAAACAAGCAATAGAACGTGTCACCTGATCATCAAGGATGTAATGTCCACCAGATTCATAACCTCTACTAATAACCTGCTTCGTTGATAGATCATGAATTTAACAGTAGTCAGGGAATAGTGAGATAAAACAGTTTAAATAACAAGTCAATTTACTTGGAGACAAAAGGTTAAATGTGAGATTAGGAACATTAAGAACAGAGGATAGTGAAAGGGATGCGGTTGGTTTAACAATTCTTGATCCAAGAACACGGACGGGGAAACCGTTGGCAACGAATATGGATGACGAGTTGGCATAGGAGGTATATGATGAAAACAAATGATAATTACCTGTCATGTGGTCTATTGCATTAGAATCAATGACCCACTTTGTCGAAGTAATAGTACGATCAGAAGATAGAGTACATGTAGTTGGGTTCCTGCAGGTGAAGATCCAGAATCAGATGGACCAGGTGTCTGAACAATATAAGTAAGGCCATGTTGTTGATCACACTGCTGTTTATTTTGCAATTTTTGACAAATTTTCTTAATGTGACCAGGTTCTTTACAATAATTGTAGACAATACTGCCATAATTCATTGTGGAGAACTAGTGCTTTATTTATACCCATAATTCCTAGATTCAAAGGGACTACGCCCAGCTAGAGCACTTGCATTTGGATCAGCAGAAGAATGAATCAAACTATCAGCACGAAGAACCCATGAGAAAACGTCTTCAAGAGAAGGAAGCTCTTGACTAGACAAAATTTGAGAACAAATAGTTTCATAAGACGGGTCGAGAGCTTCAAAGAAACTTATGATAGCTTGAAGTTCCAAATTCTTGATACGAGTCAACAAATCTGCTTGTGGAGACATGAGTACTTTCACTTCCTCATATATCCTCTTAAAGTCCAAGAAGAAATCTTTCAATGGACAACCTTGTTGTTGAGAACGATAAAAACCTTTACAAATTTTATGAACCCGAGTAATATTTTCTTTTCCAGAAAACATAAATTCAAGATAATTTATGATTTCTTTGACAGTGTTACAATGGCTAACAGAAGATAGAATTCGTGGTTCAATAGAATTTCAAATTTGAAACATAAGTCGAGCATCTACTCTTTGCCAAGTTAAAAGTTTAGTTTCATCATCAGAAGGAGGATCCTCAGTTAAATGGGTTTCCATCTCAATCCCTAGAATATAAACTCTAATGATTTTGTTCCAATGACTATAATTTGTCCAATTTAATTGTGAAGTAGTAATATTCGCAAACATAGGTAACATATCGGAGTTTTTAGAATCAGCCATGATGCAAGTTGAATAGTAGTGCACGAACAATTCTCACAAAATAACAAATAGATAGGAAGAATCACAATGTTTCATAAACAAACCAGTAGATTAATGTAAACAAGCTGCAACCCATAGGACCCGTATAGATATATTAAATCAAGATATATAATACCTTAATCGAGGCAAGGGACCCGCAGACAGAAATACTAACTCAGAACACTGAAGTTAGTAACAAATTGCAATTCACGAATGTTGAAATTGGAAGCGAAGAACCAAGCTCAAAATTCAAACAGTGTCGGATGGCCGAGAAACTTTAGGAATGGATAGGGGAAGCTATGTCGACTAATGCACCAAAAATGCTGTGGTGAACAGAGGCCAAAGCTGGCCACACATGAGACGCATGTCCTGGAGCACCGGAGATGAGGGCGGCGCGTAGGTGGCCACGCGCTGTTGGAAGGCTGCCGGAAACTAGGTTCTGGCCGATCTTAGGGTAGAGAACAAGGTGGTGTGGCACGTTTGGTCAAAGGGAGCATCGACGACAACAAATCTGGAAGGTAAGGGGGCTTGCTTAACGAAAAAAATGGAGTTTCAACCGGAAAAAGAACGGAGACAGAGGCAAAAAGAAGTTCGTGGCTCTAATACCATGAACTGAAGTAAATCAAAGTTCTCATTCATGAAATGTTACGTATAGGTAGATATATAAGTAAATACATTTGAAAAATTCAATTTGAAACTGACATTTGTTTTCTAACATTATGACTTTCTTGACGGTGGGGATATGCTTTTGACCTCTAACAGATTATATATGCTTTTCTTTCTTTATTTTCCTTTCCTTTTGCCCCATAGCAAGCTTTTCTTTTGAAGTGCTGGTGGTTTGAAGCTAGACTTAATATTGTACTCTTGAAATCATTTTAAAAAATGTAGACTTCTTTAGAAAATTCATGTTTCTTTTCTTTAGACAAAAATAAAAAATGTAGCCTTCTTTAAAGCATTGTTTGTGCAATTTCAGCTGGGAAAATGTGATTGGAAATCATAATATTTTTGCAAATATTTGTTACTTGCTGGATACCTTTGTCAGTATTTTATAATCAGATCTATCTCAGGTTAAAGAACATACAATATAAAAAAGAAAAGAAGTACGGTAGTCGTCCAACAATTTTAAGACATTTCTCTGGAATCTAATTTATATAGACGTGTGTGTGTGTGTGTATATATATATATAAGTTTTTTACTCCATCCGATGATTCGTTCCTTAATATAAAATTTATTTATTTAATTTAAGTATATTAAAAAAATTAATTAATATAACATGTATTTTCTAAAACACCATAATCATCTTTCCTATTTCCTTCTATCTCTCTTACTGTAGTCATTGTAAAAAGAGCATGATTAGAAATAAATTAAAAAAATATTAACAAATTATAATAAATAAATCTTATATTTAGTATTAATATAAACTCTCCTCTCACCAAATATATATATATATATATATAAACTCTCCAATTAGACCATACATTAAGAATTGGAAGAGTAGTATTCGCTTTGATAATTTTTTAAAATTAATTTAGGTAATTTTGTTTCTTTTCAATAAGATCATCAGGAGTTAGGAAATTTACTCTGATGGTGAGAATCTTCTTTTAATTTTTTTGATCTGATAATCTCCCTCGTCGCTTGTTATAAGACGGAGTTAATTAATGTTATTTGTATCTTCATTAATGTATTAGTAAATATACTAATATAGTTTGATAGTTTGATAGTACTAAGTAGCTGAATGTAGTTAAGAGGAAAGAGGTGGGTGAAGGCACGGAAGAGCTATCTCCAACGTCTCTCTATTAAGCTGCCCAGACAAACCACTTTGATCTTTGAGCCTCAGCTCTCATCATAATCATCATTATTATCTCTCTCTTTTTTAATAAAACTTATTATTATTATTATTATTAAATTATCTTTTACTCCCCAGCTTCCCAATCTCTTATAGGTATGTTTAGATTAACGATTGCATAAATGACTTTTTATTATTTAGATTTATAGAATCTTAAAATTGGAAAAAAGTTAAATTGGATAAATGATGAGTGTTTGGATTGACAATTGAATGGTGTGTTCTTATTAGCTTTTGGAGAATAGATTCTGGAGAGAATAGCTTTTGAAGAATAGATTATAGGAAAATAGATTATGGGAAAAAGTGATTTTGATAAAATGAGAGTGTTTGGATGATTTTATCATAATAGCTTTTTTCATGGTCAAATGACTAAAAATGACATTAACTTTTATGATAATTACATATAAAGGATAAGATTATATTTTAAGTATTATTTGACATTAAATTGCATAATAATTACAATAAATGAAATAAATTTGTCCAAAATTTTTTAAATTATAACATTTGTCAATTATGTAATATAAAAAAATAGATGCAAAAATTATAAAATTATAACATTAGTTAATTATGTAGTAAATTACAAAATTAGATCAAACGTACATATTGAAGGCATACACTATATTAATTTTCATCTCCTTTCACAACCTGAGTTATCTCTTGCCAAACCCACTGTATTATTCTTCATTAAATTCTTTGGAATGGTTTTGATTTTTGCAAGTGTGTCCGTGTCTTTAATTTCTGTTTTTTTACCACTCCTGCCTAGTTTCTAAAGATATATATATTATTATTCTTCATTAAATTCTTTGGAATGGTTTTGATTTTTGCAAGTGTGTCCGTGTCTTTAATTTCTGTTTTTTTACCACTCCTACCTAGTTTCTAAAGATATATATATTACAGTATTATTCTTCATTAAATTCTTTGGAATGGTTTTGATTTTTGCAAGTGTCCGTGTCTTTAATTTCTATTTTTTTACCACTCCTGCCTAGTCTCTAAAGATATATATATATATAAAAGTATATTAAAAAATTGCTAAAATAAGAAATCTTTTCTACAAAACACCAAAGTACAAATTCCGAGTAAATGTCAATAACAGAGTAAGTGAAAATATGGATTCTTATGTCGGTATTTTTGCATTTAGGTCTTTGTCAAGTAGCACATTAGTGGCCTTGATGTCGCGATGAACAATCTTTAGTCTTGATTCTTCATGGAGGAAAGCCAAACCTCGGGCAATATGAACACAAATCTTCTGTCTTGTCGGCCAATCCAATTTTATACGGCATTCCTCTGGTCCTTCATTTGAGAATGTACAAGAAATTTGGAAACAATACCATTTTAGTCACATGGACACAGTCACACAGATATAATACAAGCACACGCACATGGAGAGTATATATAAAAAAATTTACCAAACAAGGCACGAGCAAGGCTATTGTTTTCCAAGTATTCATATACCAACAAAAACTTATCACCATCAACACAACAGCCGTAGAGCTTAACAAGACAAGGGTGTTGCAAAGCAGAGATCATGCCTATCTCATTGATAAACTCACGATTTCCTTGGTTTGATTTAGAAGAAAGTTGCTTCACTGCTATCATTGTGCCATCTGATAGAAAGCCCTGCAATTTGGAGAGCACTGTACATGAAAATGATATGCCAGTAAGTACTGATAGAATATTCCAAATAATCAAAGTCAAGATGTTACTTTGCAGAGGTTGCCCCCAATTACTAACAAGTATGTCCGCCTATGCATGAAATTAAAGGTCTTGGAATCAGTGGAGATCTAAAATATTATTTTTGCATATTCAATCACTTAAGTGCTTTACATCTATGCAACTTAGAAGATACTTGCAATTCCTATAAAAACGTTGGATCAGCAGACAAAGTACTTGAGCAGTAAGATCAGAATCAATATAAAATCCTGATTATTTATGAATATGGCTCTCTTTTATGTATCACACCCAACTTCTCAGCAAATACATTGATGCGTTTTTTATTTAACTAAAGTGAAGAGAAAACCATAAACATGTTCATGAATCAAAAGACTAACTCATCCTATCCCATCCCAGCATCCTCAATTTTAGGTTTCATCAGAATAAGATTTTAGGGTCCTCTGACAAGCTTTTGTTATTCAATGGCCAATGAGGGAATAAGGGAAAAAACAATTTCATGGAAGGGAAACAAGCAATGAAATCTTTCAATTCCAGCAACGTACAAATCACCATTCATATTTCTTTCAATAAAGCAAAGAAGAACAGTCAAGATTTATGCCATTATGGTTTAGATAGCATTAAATGGAAAACAATTATCCAAGTGACAAATCCTGAGATGAAAGAAAAATCAGTTCAGCTGCAGTTCAAATAGGAGCCAAAACAAAATAAAAACTATTGAATGTTAATTTGTCTTTAGGAGCTAATAACATCATCTAGACGTAAGATACTGCGATTCAGCAATTTTAAACCAGTTGTGCAAGCATTGTTTAAGATGAGCCAATACCAGTCGACCATAACATGACAAAGTGCTAGTATTACAAGCTATCAACACAAAATATCCGAAAATCATTGAATTGAATGGCTATAAAAGAACCATAGGATTATTGATTCACATATCTCAAACAATAATAAGTGGACCAAATAATCTTGGATGAAAAGGTAATACAAATGGTGGCAAAGGCAATGTGCTCTGTGCGCGCGCGCGCGTGTGTGCGTGACAGACAGCGAGACAGAGGGGGGCTCTACAAGTTCAACAATTAGTACAGAAATGAAAACTGAAAAGTATGAGAACAAACGATAATTCCTAAGCCAAGAATGCATCTCAACAGCACCATAAACAGACCACCAAAACTAGAGCAACATAACCTCAACACCATAACCACTGCACCATAACCAGAGTTTTCGAAGCCCACCACAGACACAGACCAAAATGAAACACAAACGGAATTATGAGCTACCACCACAAACCACACACGACACATGCGTACCTGGAGGGAGTTGCCGAAGCTCAGAACCACCACAGACAGAGGAGTAGCCACCGAACTCGCCGCCTAGATCTGGATCGCCGAACCTCTCGAAAGTCGCCGGCAAGATTTCTGAACCGATTTTCCGTCCAAAATATGTTCACCGCGAGAAAAGGGAATGCGTTTCAGATCGAAGCCGCGAGGAAGCGTTTCCGATCTGCAAGAGAATGGGAACGATCTGAAACGAAGATGGGATCTGTTCACGGCCGAAGAAGAGAATGCCCACTGGAAAGGGAAACGGAGAAGGAAAGGGAAGACTCGAATCAGAAATCGGAGACGAGAATGAAGGAAGAAGGAAGACGGGAAAGGAAAAGAGAAATGTGATGAGAAATCGCAAAAGAGAATGAAGGAAGACGGGAAAAGGGAAAGAGAAAAGGAAAAGAGACAAGAGAAAAGGACAAGGGCAGCTCCATAATTATGACTCCCAACGGTAATAATCCATTCTTCAAAGTGATCAGAAATAGCTTATCCACAGAATAGATTTTTCTGTCAAAAACGGGATTTTAAGGAAAAACGGGATTGTCAGCAAATGTTGAGTGTTCGGATAGCTTTATCACAAAACCAAGGTTTAAGCAAATAATCACTTTTTTTTATATCTGCCGAACACACGCTAAGTAACTTATGTAAAAGTAAATGATGTTTGGTTTGGCTTTTGCATAAATAGCTTTTGTATTATTTAAGAGGAAAAATTGTAAAAATTATGAAAAATGAAAAAATGAAGGGATAATTGTGAAAAAAATCCTTATTGGCAACTTAATTACCAAATAAAACCTGAAAAGATATCTACACACAAAGGAATTTTTTCACAATTTTCTCAAAAATTAACTTTGAAAATTTGGCAATAGTACAATTTTAATAAAATTATATCAAACTCTAATTTAAATTAATACACTCCAAAAGTGTTTTATATTGTGCACATCAAGCTTAAATTTTATAAATTATATCAAACTATAATTTAAATATTAAATCTTAACTCATATTTTTACATAGCTCAAAATCTAATAAAATAAATTGATTAAAACCTCAATAATAATTCCAATAATCCAAATAAATTATTCAAACTAAATTTACTTGGTAAAAACACTATACAGAAACTAATTTATTATATGTTTATAAAAGAAATTGATTATAAAATCATAAAATAACTAAATAATAAATCTAAACAGATTAAAATTATTTATTAATTACTCTCTACATTTTTACAATCATATATTGACAAAACTCAAAACTTATCTAAACTCTTATCCTAAAGTATTCTCTAATTAACAGAAGATTGTTATATAAAGAAAGAGAAAATTATTTAGAACATTTTTCATAAAAGAAGTTTTGTGATTAGAAGTGATTTTGAGTATCTCATTGATCCCTAAAGATATAAAAAATATTTCTATCAATATTATTTTATACACATATGCACATAAACTCCATTTTAAAGGTTTATTACTTTTTTCAACTTTTGATTTTTTTTTACCTCAAATTTCCTCGCTAAACCAAACACCATTTTTAACTTTTCCGCTGTTTTTCTCTTTTTTTCTTCCCCCCACTATTTAAACCCGTTTGCGCATGAAAACGTAAAAACAAACACCCACCGTATCTCTTTCTAACCATAATTGTCGAGCTAACTCCCAGTATTTGAGGCACAACAATGTCATTTGTTTCGCTGCTCGTAGAGTCAGCTTTATTCAGTACTCCACTAATACAGTACTAATAAAGAATATTGGGCTGACATGCGTAAAATGACTTATTGTATTATTAATATTATGATGTTGAGATAATTAATTTAGACTTCTCCGATCCCAGCAATAATTTAAGCATCGAGTCCCTTGATGATTCCGGTCATCTTTTCCACAGTCGATCAAGACTATGTTTATTAACATGAATACCTAACCTCATCCATTATTTATATACTTCCTCATGTCCATAATACTGCACTAATTTACTAATCTGGGGAGCTGATCTTAATTTAAAATATAAGATATAGTTTTTATATTTGTCAGTTTTTTTTTAATTTATTCCTATTGATGTTTCCTCAATAATAATCAAGGAAGAGAGAGAATGAGAAAAGCGAGGAAGATGATTAAGGTGTATTAGAAAATATATGTCATATTGACTAATTAACTCAACTAACTTTCTTAATTTAATTAAATTAAATAAATATATTTTATATTAAATATCAGAAAATAAACCCTCTGGCACAGGAACTATTAAACTTGTGGGCGTTTTGAAACCAAAATTTAAATTCTGATCGAGTTGTATATCATAAAATTCTGAGTGGTATAAAGTATTGGGACAGTTGAATATAGAATATAGTTTATTGGCGATACTAGAATAAACATAACCCATGAAATCTGAAAACATTCTTGTGGTATCATCACTTTTGAGAACTCCATGTGGGACAAGACAATTGACTTTCTTCTTCTTCTTCTTCTTCTTCTTGTTCTTCTTTTTTGTTGTTGGTGTTGCCGATCGAGCCTGAATCACAATTATTCATCCAAATCCTCTTACTTTATAACTTAACCTTCAAAAAACATTACCCTAAGATCCCGTAATCCCCGAATCTCTCAAACCCAAACCTTTCTCTTCCAATGAAAAATTAACGTAGTAAACCCACTAAAAGTTCTCTGGCTCAAAGGTCTCTATCAGAAGTTGAACACAGCAAGCTAAAAACCAGAAAAATAACATAAAAAAAGAACTCCGATGAGAATATTCAATGGCACTCGGATAACTTATGATGCTCCTCTAGTCCTTGATATAAGTTATATTTAACTAATTTGATTAGATTAAAAAAATTAGTTAAATTAGTTAATATGACTTGTATTTTTTAAAATATCTAATTCATCTTCCTTAATTCCTCAATTCTCTCTTATCCTTTGTTATTGTTGAAAGAGCATCAATAATAATAAATTGAAAAAAATTTGATAAATATAAAAACTATGTTTTATATTTAAAACTAATATCAACTATTTAAATATGTTTTATATATTAAGAACTTGAGGAGTATATACTATGTGTGTTCAAAGTGTTCCGATCCCGGCTGTCCGGGCCTAGTCCCAATTGTCCAAGCCCGGTCCCGAACATTTTGATCTAGGGAATTTCCTATCTCGGTCGGGACCAGGATCTATTGGACCCGGGACCAGGCACACGCCTTGTGATCCCAGTTCGGTCCCGGTTTTTTTTCTTTAAAAACTAAGTTATTTTTTTATTTTTGTATTTTTTTTATCCCATAAATTAAGTTATAATTTGATAAAATGTGTATAACATATTTAGTTGGAGTTAAAATATATAAATCGTGATACTAATCTTAATTATATAATGTATAAAGATAATAACAAAAATGATGATGGTGATAATAATAATAATAATATTAAAATGTTATTCTTCGATTTTAATTCAATTTGTGTGATTATTATGATATTATTAAGTGTTAAATAATAACTTTAAACACTAAATTATAGAAAATTTAACTAATTTAATAATATAGGAGTATTTTAAATTTAATTAAAAAAGCCGGGATTTCCCGGTTTAGTCCCGATCCCTCTCGGGATTACTGGGATTGGGACCAAACCGGGACCGAGACTAATACCAAGATGCAATTTATATCCCAACAAAAAATCGGAACTGGGAATGGGGTATACCGATCCCGGATTTAAACGTCCCGGGTATATACTAATCAAGAGAAGCAAATCTGTGTTCACACACATGGCGTTTGCTTTTTCTATATCAGAAAAAAATACATTCGATCACATCAATGAAGAGAGAACAAAATTTGATCAAAGCACATGCATTAAAAAGGAGACACACACACACGTATATATGCACATAATCCCTTAGCTCGCAAGTATATGGAGCGATGCCTCCCACATGATGATGAAAAAGTGGCCACAGAAAACAACACCTAGTCAGCCTTCTTTTTTAAGATTAAAATAAAAATATACAAAACGATGCTCCTAAGTTATATCCAAAGGCACAATGCCCACGTATATCCAATTCATCAAACCCAAGAACATTATCACTAACAGTAAGTAGGGCTGAAAATAGGTTAGGTTAGGTTTTACCTAAATAGATCTGGACCTGTAATAAAAATTTAAAGCTTGGGCCTGGATTTGTATGTAAATTTTTTTTTAGGCATGAGTTTGGGCCTTTAAAAGGCCTGAAGCCTGTTTAAAAGCCTACTTAAAATATAGATCTTTAAATAACCTTTAAAACCTACACATCTAAATTCATATATAATGCCTTCACGCTTCTTTAAAATATTACATTATATTTTAAAAGCTTAGAATATATTCTTATTATAATATAAAGGCTTAGTAAGAAAAAGAAAAAAATTTCTAGTAACAATAATTATTCGAGCAAATATGAATAAGAAAAACTAATGTCTGCTAACTAATGAGATATATTTTTTAAAATTGACTAAGTATAACAAGTAACATGTAAAAATAGATTTTATCTCTTTTACCGTTTCCACATAAATTGGGACAAACTCCTCCTACTAAGATTATAATATTTCATTTGGCACTAAAATAAACTTATATAAATTATTATGCTTCAGTGGACAGCACAAATAAAGGGAGAGGGAGTGAGTTAGCATTGTCATCTTGAGCGATTGGAGAGAAGAGATGTGTGGTTTAATAATTGATGCGAAAGTAATGATTGAGAGAAATAACAATGAAATGTGAAACTTAGAATTAAGGTTAAGTTGGTTAATTTATAAATAATTTATACAATTATTTAAATGACATTATATAGTCTTATATTATAGTATAAATTAAAAAAGTTAAATAGGCCAAGTTTGTAGGTTAGCCTTTATGAAAATAGGTTTGACATGTTTATCTAAATAGGCTTGGCAATAGGTTTGAGCCTAAGTCTAGCATATTTATTAAATAAGTTAGACTAAACTTTATGTAAGTTAGATTATAGGCCTCTATTAGAGGCCTGACCTATTTCCATCCCTAATAGCAAACCATGAGAATAATTAATATGGTTCTTAGTGCTCCATTACTATGTGCTCGTTTGGAATAGCTTATTTTTGGGTAATAAGTGCTTATAAATCGTGATTCACAGTATACAAGGTAAGTATGTGAAAGGAGTTTTATCTCGGTTTACGTAATAAAGACTTATTCTCTAAAATTAAGTGTTTCCGAATATACATTATATATAAGGTTATTTCAAAGTAAAGGTTCTCATCTTTACTTTTGTCTGGGCCGAGCCAAGCCGATAAAGCAAGAAGGGAATTATGATGGCATTGTGGAATGGAATATCCAAGCAAGTCATGAATCCATCCTGATATAAAAGAATATGTGTGTGTTTGGTATTTTTTATTGGGTTAATAAGAATTTATTACGTAAGTCAAGATAAAATTTCTCTCATATATTTACCTCGTAAACCGTAAATCATTATTTATACACATTTATTGTCTAAAAATAAGCTATCCCAAATAAACACTATATAAATAGCTACTGTGCAAAGCCATTATAAGATGACAAGGAGGGTCTTTGTTTCTTCTTCTTCTTCTTTTTTTTTTTCTGTTATTTTTTCCCCGGCTAGGACGTGGATAAGATGATGCCGTAATGACTAATGAGGGTAAAGTAAAAGCAAACATTTATTTTTGACTGGAACCACTAGGTCCCATCTTCTTTTCCAGTTCACCACTTGTTCACTTTTCTGACTGTAACTGACTGGCTGCAGATTCAGCTGATGATCTGGTTCTATGAAACTCTGACTTTGCTACAGTACAGTGATAACAGTGGCTGAAATATATGAAAGTTTCAACTTCCAAAGGGATTTTTATTTGGGTTTTCTGAAACTTTTTATTTTCACTGAATCTTTTGGTATGCATTGTGTGTATATTGAAAGGGAATGTGATAAATTAAGGAGTAACTTGAGGGTCTCAATTATATTGGAACAAGGAAAAAAAAGGAACAAATATAGACGTGGGTACTAATTGGAAACTTTTTTCAGTAGTGAAGCTCTCGCTGGATCAAAACTTTTTACAATTGTTATACACTTTAAATTTGTGAGAGGGTGAATGGGTGTATCTTAAAATATATGCTTTATTTTAGGGTTGTATAAATATTTATTACGTTTTTTCAACATTGCCTCTTATTTATTGTATTTTTTGTATTTATCCTCTCTCACTTATCCTCCATACTCACATGGAAAGAGGTCTCTCCAAAACAATATACATTTACCGCCTTTAAATAATTTTAATTGTTTTTTTATTAACACAATTCGGTTATTCGACACTTATAATAAGGGAGGGGAAGTATTCCCTCTAGTCCACAATATAGAGTGTTTTTAGAAGAATGATTTTGTCAAAAATATAGTAAGTTACTAATAAGATAATTATGCTCATTTTTTAGTTTTGTCTATGTAATTAATACTCATTTTTAATTTTGTCTACTCATTAAATTTTCAAACACATTTTTCAGGAAGGTTAAAGTGAAAAAAATTTTCAATTTAGGAAACAGTAGTATTTAATGAGCTAACTATTATTATATTTCTTATTTTTGTATTATAGGTTGGAAAAGTAACATGTTCTTATGAGTTTAAGATTAATTAGAATGTTTTCCGTAAAGTCACAGAGAAACAAGGGCAGGGTATGGCTCTGTTGATTTATTTTAGAGAGAGAGAGAGAGAGAGTTGCTGGAGCCAGGAGGGCAGCGACTTGGTGCCACTTTTTCAACATGGCTACACTGCATGCGTCCAATTTCCACGATTTATGAGGACTTCGCCATTGTTTTGTGCCTGTTTTTCATTAACCTCGTTTTGTGTAAAAGGCTTTTTTAATCTCTCTCTCTCTCTATATATATATAGAGGACTGAGAGAGTATACTACTATACTCTTTTTTTGATACATATTACTCCCTCCGGTCCTAAATATAGGACAAAGTTTGTAATACAAATTGCACTATAAATTTTGTCCTATATTTAGGACCGGAGGTAGTATGTTTTATTTTCAGTGGATAAAGTTAACTAAACTTCACATTAGGGGGATGTCCAGTACCCTTAAACTTGGAGAAAAATATGCGATTTTTCATTTTTTTTCCTTTCATTAAAATTAAATAATAATATATTTGGTCATTCATATAAGATCCAATTGAGTAATTTAGAGAAATTATAGAAGCTAAATAAATTACCCAATTATATCATATGTCACTTGCTCTTTTCAAAATACTTATATATATCATTATATTATATATCAATTTATAAGTCAAATAAATTAGTTTAAAAGAATTTACCAAAAAAAATTAATTTGAAGGAAAATGATAAATATTAATACTTTAAAATAATTTATTTATCTTTTTTAATCTTCTCAAATTAATTAACTGAACCTTATATTAAAGATCAAAGATAGTATAATAAAGTGTTGTCAAAGAATTAAAAGGTGGTAAAAAAGTTAAAATCATGCCAATTTGTGGTAATTAGAAAGGCGGTTGTTTAATCAAAGTCACTTTATTTCTTGTTAGCACTTCTAATGATTTTGGGGTTAGGGATAGCTCTGGAGGCCACACCCATACACCTCTGTCTCTGTTACATGGCAAAAACAACAATGTTTCTACTTTTTTATCCTTCCCAGGCCTGCGCTGTTAATTTTCCTCTATCAATATTTTTAGATTAACATGGTCTATTAGCTCAATGTTTAACATGATCATTATCCTTGGCAGAAAAAACATGATCATTATCCACGGCAAAAAAAAAAAAAAAACATGATCATTATCACATAGTGTACTACTAAATCATGAATCAATGTCCTTTCATTCACTTTCTTCCCTATATAGGCCCATCGTGTTCCACTCATGGGGCAGGTAAATGTCTAATGCAACGCGCGTCACTTTTTCATAAAACTAATAAAAGAAAATAATGAGATTATCAAACCTGACCAATCTTATTACTCCTGGCTAAAAAAAATTGAAAGACCGATCTCATTTTTCAAAAATAGTACTTCTCGATTTACCGAGTCAATTTTTTTAAAAAGATTAAAGAAGTTAAATAAATTATTTAATTATATCATATTTTATGTATCAATAGATTATATATCAATTTATAAGTTAGACAAAATATTTTAGAAAAAAAATGATAAATATAAATATTTAAAATAATTTTATTAATTTTTTTAATATTTCTAAAAAAACCAATTCTATTTTATATTTAAGATTGGTTTATCATCAGAAGGAGTCCTGTAGTAATAGGTCGGAAACGGTAGCTTTTACACATTGAAGGTCTGTGCTTGGGCTGATTTTGCAAAACGAAGACGAGCGGAAATTTTTTTTTATCTTGACTCCCCTTCAAAAGTGAAGGAACTTCTTTCGGCCAACAGTGAAGGAATTTGCAGAAAATGAGTGCAACTTCTTTTTTTTTTGGGTGAACAGTACATTTTTCCCCAAAACAAGCTAACACTTGTATTCAGCTCAAAATTTATATACAACCAGAAAGGGGCATACCCTTTTCGGGCTCAAAATTTTATGTCAAATGCACTGTTCATTCGTTTTTGTTCTGTTTTTCAAAGGATTCTCTTATTATGAATATAATTATCCAATTATTATTATTATTTTTCCTTTTCCTTACCTCCAACCAAATCAAACGAGTATATCAAAATCTCTACTCTCCCTTCCAACCCAACTAAATGGAAGGGTTCACAATGCTATATTCACATTTTATTTCCCGATTTGGCAAAATATATATAACACATCTGATCATCGAATATACTACTAAACAAAAATTATATATTAGGCGATGAATGGCTCAAGAGCTTTTCCTGTTTTGTAAATGTTATCAGTTAACGGTTACTACACACTCAAGAATGCTAGGATCTGATCTCCGATTTCCTTTCACTGGATCTTTTCCCCTCTGCCTCTCGCCGTTTTTGCTGCCTGTTCAACCAAACAGTGGTCATTGTGTTAAACATAAATAATTCTATCACCAAAATATCAGCTGACAGAATTCAGAACCAATCTTGCGCACGGCAAAATACCGATCTTATCAGAGGAGTCAATCGCATGCTTGATATGTCAATATACAAGTAAAAGAAAAACACCACGGGTTATAGAAGAAACCGTAGACATTTTGGCAAAAGAGGTAAAGGAAGGTTAAAACAATATTTTTAAGTCTCTACATGCCACATCCGCCATTTTTAGAGTTAGTTTCCTTTTAAGAGCATAGATATGGGCAAATAGAAATGTAAAATTAATCAAAATCAAAACACGGCGAGGAATGCACAAACAAAATAAACTTACGCATATAGCATGTATCCACCACCAGCATTGGAAGCAGACAAAATTGCTGCATGAGCCCCACCAGTAGATACAGAATCCTGCCCCACAGAGGGCAGAGAATTTTTATGATCACCATCCACCTGAAACAAAGTAATTCACTAAAACCTTGTGAGCATAATGAAGTATGTCATAGAAGCTGCAGATTATATACTTAGCCTGTGTTTGGTATCACTTATTTTTGGACAATAAGTATTTATTACGTAAGTCGAAAAAAAACGTCTCTCACATACTTACCTCGTATACCGTAAATCACGATTTATAAGCACTTATAAGTAAAAAATAAGCTATCCCAAACAAGCACTTAGATGGATACCTTATCCCACTTTGATTTTTTATTCTGTCTTCCATCTCTATTGGGAGCATCACCTGTAGAGGGCACCAAATGTGAAGCACTAGCAGTCACAGCAGACGAAACTGCAAAAAAAGTCAATATAACACCACCATTAACATACATCTAATAGAGAAGGAAAAACATTTAAAAAACAGCTCATCACAGCATTATAGAGGTTAAGTGGTTTGTGTACCTGGAACAGGAAGGTTGATCCTGGGAACACCAGCTACTGTTACACCCTGTGTTCCCCCAGAAAGAAAATCAACCTTTTGGGTTTTTTTCTTCTCCTGCTCCCTCCTCTCACTTTCTCGCCTCATATCAGCCTCTGTTTTTTAGAAGATCAAAGGCATGTAAAACGGGGTAATATTAGGGTAAATGCTGAAAAGAACTCCTTCAAAATCAGTAATAGCTTCAAGGTGGAGTAACAAATGCAATTCCACACACTTCAAGACAAGTTAGCCAAGCATTTTTGCCAAAATGATAACACCATCAATGTTCTTGAAGGAAGAGAATCACAAGCCTAAAATAAATTATCAATATAACACTGCAATCAAGAAAAGAGACAAGGCTGAAATACCACATGCCTTAGATCCACTGTCACAACATAAACAATCTACAATAACCTCATGACAGAACATGACAATAGATTTCAAAATATACATGAAAATGAGCCAAAAAAGAAAAAAAGGGGCATGAGTGTAGAGAACCCTAACAAGAAAGATGCAGAGGTAAAAATGTTAAGGACCTATTTGATCATAGAAGTCACTTGGGTCATATCCATGAGGGTCAAATACGTCTTTACTGAAGCACGATCCTATTTGATCAATACCCTGATATCTCACTGCGTGCAGCAAGAAGTCAGGGTTCCGATAATCCTTCCTGTTGCGAACTTCTGCGTTAAAACTTTTTCCAGCCTTCTTATAATGAAGAAATTTATTTATTTTCCTCTGCAATAGCATAAAATGAAAGTCAATAATAAGAGAAAAACATGCAATGTCAAAATATATTCGTATTTTCCAATGGTTAGGAACAACTAGTGGTGGATTCAAAATTTTACTAAGAAAATTCCTAGACAAAGAGAGAGCTAAAACACACAAAATGTTTTTGCAGGGATAATAAACTTAGTTTAACATCTCATTACTGTGTTAAGCTTAAACCCATTCTACAGACAGCAATCATGGACTCTCTCTCTCTCTCTGCGCGCAATCATTATGTCAATTTACAAAAATGAAGGAGATACATATCAATACCATATTCATAAAATACAGCATAAGTTTAATTTTTTTCGTACTTCTATTATTGTTATATTATAGGTTAATCAATCACGAGCGTTCCCTTTTTACACTGATACCACAGCCACCTGTATTCTTAACATAATTATTCCAGATGGTCAACATGAACAAAATAATGAAACCAAAATGGCAACACAAAGCAACTACAACACTTTAAAATTCAGTGAGGTATATACTGATATGCTTATTCTATATATTAGGAGAAGCTAAGATACCAAAACTGAATGGATATTAAAGCCAATTATTGCTGAATTAATGACATGACTTAGTTTCTCAACATTCAAAGCCAAAGGTAATTTGTTTTGGTGTTTTTTGTTTTGTTTTGGGGGGGGGGACGATTTAAAAAACTAAAAATTACTTATGTTCAGGTAATTTAGATTATAAAAAAAAATTACTCAAAACTACAATGCCACTCTTGAACAAACTAAATGAGAGAAAGAAAATTGTACAAGCATGCAAAAAACAGGGAAGGATGAACAGATCACACTAGTTTGGTTCAACATACACAAAATCATTTACAAAGTATCAAAAGAGTACTCAATAAATGCTACATTTTATTCAAAATGAAATTATTTGGAAAAATAACAATAGAACTTACTTGTAACTCCTGAGAGCATTGAACTTTTGAGGGCGGAGGGAGAAATTTATCCAATGGGTCCAAAGATTTTTGCTCTTCTTGTATGGCTCCTCCATGTTCTAAAATATCTGATCCAACCATAGCATCATGGTTCATGGAATCGGATTTCAAGGGCTCAGAAAACTGAGGGCTGCTAGCATCATTGTCAGATGTCAAAATTGGAACTGTTCCAGATGGTGTTCTACCAAGTGAATCACCTATGAGAAAACATTCTATAAAATAAGAAGCAAAAAGACAATGTATGTCTTGCCAGAGCAAAACAGTGGAATAAAATCAAACAAAGGCGGCATAAGGCTTTTTCTTAGCATGGTAAATAGTGTGCAAGAATTATCTTGTTTCACTCCCTCTGCCCCATTCTCAAGACCCAAATAAGTCCAGGGACAATAGTGCGTTTCTTAAATAAAAATGCATAAATGTTTGATCATGCATTTTACTAACTCAGATCTCAGACATGAAAAGTTTGCATGAGTACATGAACTAGACCTTTACAGATGATTAATACATTTTAATTCAATTCGCAATCACTTTTACAACTGTTCGACAGCTTAAAAGTAAAACAATAGTTCACATTCACTCATTATCAGATATATATGACTGAAGAAAAATAGATTATTCAAAATATCGTGTCCCATTATTCCATAGGGAATCATTGTCACTATGAAATTCTTAATTCAGCGTATTATATTTGAACACTGAGCTCAGTCTGGAGTAATGTGAGAAGATGCTCAACACGTGAGGGGAATGAAGTAAGTGGGACAAACGTTAATTCAAACTGCCCGTGGAATAATAACTTCATGGTCAACAAAAGTCCTACTTACCATTTGCTGGTTGACGATCTTCCCCAAGAGTAACTTGGCCACTACCATCAAACTCTCCTTCCTGTGATGAAACCAATTAAAACTATTATTCGAAACAAAACGATAACACCAAGCGATTCAGTGCAAGCAGCCCCCGGGGGAGCAAGCACCCTTAAAACAACTTCTAGGATGGGCAGAGGTATCAGTTTACTACTATAATGCCTACTGAGGCCTAAGGTCATCCGAGGTTTCATTAAATGATTGATCGATTTTCCAGTTTCATCGAAGTTCCGTCAACAATTTTTGCATAAATAAAAGGAAGAGACAAGCATAACGAAATCTATCTAGTTCATCATATATTTCGTATTAAGTAGGCCATTAGCGAAGTTTGTATGGAAAATACCCGGCCTAGAGATCAGAAAAATTTTAGAGCATGACATAAGTGCAAGGAAGGAGTACCTCGGGCTCAGGTGACATTGCCACTTCATCGTGAGCATAGTCCACTATCGTAAGGGCCCCTCTCCTAATCCTTTTGGAGTCCGATGACACCGCCCGTCGCTCCTGCTGCAAAACCGCCGCATTAACTGAAGGTTGTTGCGGCGTTGAGCTCCGAAATTTAGTCTTCTCCAAGGTCATCCCATCATTGGCAAGTGGCAGAGTATCAAGTGCAGCAGCATCAGATACGGCCATACTATTAGTTTCAGGCATTAAATCATCCTCCACAGCTCGAGCATCTCTATCATCACCATGTTGCTCCCCTTCCTGTCCAGTAGCAGCCAAATTTTCCTCCACGTCCTCCATTTCTTCGTCTTCATCGTCGTTGTACATGGATAACAAAGCAATCCCTTCGGATTGCTTCTTCTTGGATGCCATTGGAAGCTAGGGTTACAGCTTAAATCTGAAGGTGTGCAAAAGCAGTTTGCGATAAAGAAAGTAGAAATGTTAGGGACTAAGGGTGTTGGATAGAAACTAAGTTGTGAATCGAAATGGGAAAATAGAGGAAGGAGAAGTTTTGAGAAAGATTGAAAAGGAGATTGCGAGGGAGCGACAGGGGTGCGGCCAGGCTTCACTCTTAACAGGCCAGGCTTGTTTTGCAATATGTTGGCCTGAGCCTGAGCCTGGCTTGTGACCTGTTACAGGCCTTTTTTTCTGGTCTAAGCCTGGCCTGTGGCCTGTTAATAAAGCCTGAATTTTTAAAATTGTATAAACAGGCTAACAGGCCTGAGTCTTTCTCCAGAAAATAGTCCATGCCGAAAACAAGCCACTTTGAATAGATTGAAAACACATTTAAATTACATAAATCAATTTAAACTATCCAAAATACATGATAAAATATATTATAATCTAATCAATCAACAAGATTAAACCAAATACCACATCACAACAATTTCAATTACAATTACAACAATAGCCACTTCCACAAAACATCAAATCTACAACACAATTTCTTCTTCTCGTTCCAAGACCTTAAAAAAATAAATCAAATGAATATAATTAGAAAGCAATACAATTTCAGATTAAGTGCAAAAAAAATAATCAATCTAAAATAGAAAAAATAAAACTAAAACAGAAAACAAGATAAACGATTTTGATTAGGTTCACTTTATGAAGAAGCAAGCAAAGAATATGAAGATCAATGATCATTTGAACTAGTATCAATGATCGTTATTAGCAAAGCAAGTTGGCCATCTTATATATGGTTCTATTTCTATATATATGTTGTTAAAATGTGCGTCTGGAAATTTTCAAACCTATGATGAATAAATACTAATGTGTTGTCAATGTTGATACCCAAACAAAGAAACTACTAACTTTATTGATAATGACGAAACCCAAATCCCCAAATCAATATGTATTAGACGAGAGAACGAAACCCTAATCACCAAATCAATTTATCTTTTTTCCAAAAAGACTACACGCCTAAGCTCAAGAAGCTTCAAGAATGCATCTCCAAGCTCAAACGAAACCCTAATCCCCAAATCAATTTCTCTACTTCTAAAAAAACAAGAATCGAGGGTGGAGAGAGAGAGAGAGAGAGTGAGGGGAACTTACAAGAACGGAGAATAGTGAACCCTTCCACATTGATAGCATCAGCAGCGGCCAACAAGCACGAACTAGGAATGGAGGATAGAGAAGAGTGGCGATAGGCGAGGCTGAACGGATTGATAGTTTGATTTTGAATGAAGATGCCGATCTTGATGGAGTGATGGTGGTGAATATCGGCGTGTGCACCCTGACTCACGAGTGATAAAAGAAAAACCTAAGCCTATCGTATGAACCAACCCCAACCAATAAGCCTCTGCCCAAAAACAAAAAAAAAAGGCTTATGTATTCAGGGCCCAGGAAAAAGCCATGCACAAAATAAAATAAGGTTTAAAAAAACTAACAGGCCCAGGTCGGCCTGATAAACTTAAAAAGCTTTTTAATGAGCCTGGGGCTGACCTGTTAAGAAAAACAGGGTTTTTAAAAAGCCTGGGCCTGCCCTATTTTTTAAATAGGCCAGGCCGAGGCCTCTGACAAACCCGTCTGACCTGTTTCCTCCCCTAAGTGCGGGAAAGGGGGCAACAGAATCAGGAAGGGAGAAGAAGAACGAAGGATTGATGTGTGGGCTACCAAAAAAGTATCAGTATTACGTCAACTTCTCATTGTGTTCCCTATATTTTTTAATTTTAACTCATATTCTTGGGCCTTAAATAAGTTCATGGGTTTTAAGGGCCCAAAGCGGTCACAAATGAACTGGCACGGACTTTTTTGTGGGCTAGTTGAACTCCACTCTATCCAGGCCCGCAGGTCAGCTAGTGTTTATTACTCCCTCTAATCCTAATTATAAGATAAAGTTGACTTTTTTGAAGAAATTAAAGAAACCAATTAAATCACTTTAGAATATTTTTATTTTTATTTTTTTCTTCAAACTAATTAATTTGACAAATAAAATGATATATAATCTAAGGATACTAAAAATATAAGTACTCTAAAGTGATTTAATTGATTTCCTTAATTTCTCCAAAAAAGTCAATTTTGTCTTATAATTAGAGCCGAAGGGAGTATTATTTTTTTTATCAAAATATAAATAAAAGAGAAAGGGTATGTTTGGTTTAAAGGGAGGGGAGGGGAGGGAAAGAGAGGGGGTGAAATTACCTTTTGGATTGAAGTTGTTTAAATTTTGGGCGAGAACTCAAAATTTAAAAGGAATAAGAGGGTAAAATTTTATGCGGGAATCCAAAATTTTAAAAAATGAGGGGGTAAATTTTTTATTTTTTCAGTTCAAAATTGTAATTTACCACCCCTCCCCTCCTCAAACCAAACACACCTTAAGAGTCCGAAGCTGAGAGGCAAAATCTCTCGAGCAGGAGGGGAAAGCAAGGGATTCAGCTTCTCTCCCTTGCCCTTCCCCTCATTTACTTCTCCTTTACCCTCTTTTACTTTTTATCTCCATTTGATTAACATTTTAATGGTCTATATTTTACATCTCATAAAAATATTATAATAATTTTACTTTAATAATATATAAAATAAATGTAAACTATTAAAATTTAATTTCAAGAACTATATTATTATTATCACAGAATATATTCTTTTTCTACTTTTTATAGCAGTTCAGATTAAAGTTTATCAATTTAAGGTATTTATGTAATTTTTAAGAAAAAATTGTAATAATATTTTTTTATAAGATGTTGAATCTAAATAATTGAAATGTTAATCCAATGGTAGTAAAAGGCAAAGGAGGGTAAAGAAGAGGCAAAAGAGGGGAAAGGCGATGGAGAGAATCCGCAAGGGAGGAAGAGAGAAAGAGGCAAGGGGAACCAGGGGAACTAGACAAATAAAGGGAGAAGAGAATATTTAGATAAGAGAAATTTAATAATTAGTTTATTCAAATCATTCAAAGGCTTAATATAATCAAGAACCTAGCTCTATTTATAGAGCTTAGGAGATAATAAAATAATAATTTAAATTAAAATTCAAGTCTAAATTCTAAATAAAATAACATCACATGTCCTATTTTTTTGAAATATTGTAGATATTAAATAAATCAATCCTGATTTTAATGGATAAATATCTTTATTAAATATTCATATTTTAACTAATCCTTAGTTATCCATAATCCCATATTCCCTCAATCTCATTTCTAATTTTGGATAAAAGGAGTGATCTCTGAAAAGTTCATCTTAATCACTAAAGAGGAACAGAGGTTATAAAACTTTGATTGGTTCTGAAAATCCTTCTTATGAATCCTACAGGATGTTTAAGTCTGCATTTAATGGCGGTTGTCACCTGGCTAAAAGTCCAAATAGTGATATATATCTAGCAAGATGAAGCTAATATGATATGCTCATATCAAAACGAACATCAAACCCCACAATGATCTCTGAATCTCATGTCTTTTGCCTTTTTTGGCCATAGATTACCCTCAATAAAAAACAGGCAAAAGCCCCCAATAAATATATCAATTTAATTTAATGACAATAACAGGAAAAATATGTTTTTTGAATATTAACAATTTTACGGAAACTCGATAAAGAAAAACGTATTTTGAGTTGTATAGGAGATAATGTGCTCGTTTGAAATAGCTTATTTTTAGACAATAAGTGTTTATAAGTCGTGATTTACGGTATACGAGATAAATATATGAGAGGAGTTTTATCTCAGTTTGCGTAATAAGGATTTATTATCCAAAAATAAATATTTCCAAACACAACTAATATGATTTATATTTGTTTAGTGAATAGAAGATGAGTGGGTTTGTGGGTCAGGCTCTAAAGCATACCTGCGTAAAAAAGAGGCAATGATGAGCTTTACAAAAATAGCGAAGTGACAGGGGTGAGTCAGATTTGTAACAAATATGGAAACAATGCATAAAGCAAAGGCCTATTAAAAAAATCAGTTGTATTGTCGGAATCAGGTACGTATAATATATTTTTATTATACTATTTCCTCCGATCCTAAATATAGGATAAAGTTTATAGTGTAATTTGCACTATAAATTTTGTCCTATATTTAAGACCGGAGGTAGTATTATTTTTATTTTGTTCAAATTTTGCACAATTTTTTTTAACACTATAGTCATATCTGAGTATTATATTTGATTACTGTCAAATCTAATTAAAGGCCTTTTTTTAAAATACTTTTGTGTATTTATACAAACCTAAACTTTAAAACTCATATTTAATCATAGCTCCTTCTACTAGAATCAACACCTATTAATAATCTTGCACACTTTTTTAAAACTCCACACATGTATTTTTCCTTTCTTCATTCAAATGTGTGTGTACGTGTAGCTCTTTTACTTTTTTTTTTTTTTTTGCCATAGTGTAGCTATTTTACATTTATTGTTGTTAAGCCAAATTTAAATATTATCAGGCTTGATTCAAAATAATTCCCATATTAACTTTGTTTGCATATGTAAATACTCAAATCCAAGACATGGTATTTCAGGGAGAAGGGTGTCTCTATTTATTTCCCTCTCCATTTACTCTCCATTAAGTGTATCTATCATCAGATCAACTTTCAATGGTTGAGATTCAATAATATGTAAAGAATATCATTATAAAAAAAATCTACCATAATAAATCTTAACCATTGAAAGTTGATCTAATAGTATATACACTCAATGGAGAGGAAAATCAATGGAGACACCCCACTCCCGGTATTTCAACCGTTAAAATCTTTTCTCATGATACTAACAATAATTGGTCAAACATGTATATTCTTTTTAGCCCTGTGACTTGCCCGTCCAAGATGCTATAATAAAGTTGTAAATGATTAAACTTTAGTAACCTTTTATTGGCAGTCAAAAGAAATAAACTTTTATTGGACGTATCATATAATAATGTTGAGTCTCCTAACAATACAGGAGAAAATGTTTGGGGAATTTTTTTATAAATAGTTTCAAAAGGACGAAAATATCTCTATACTTTAGGGGTCGGGAATGATAAAGGGAGTTGGGAAATTCTTTTATTTTTTCATAAATAACTAGAAATTCTATTAATAAAGAGGTTGAGAATCATGCAAAAGGTTAAAATAGCATCGACCTCGTCGTCCATAGGTTTAGTATAAACCATGCAGTAATGGGACATTCTTATAGGGGTTGAAAATATGAATCAAAGAGTTTTGAAGAACAGAGTAATGTGATTCTTTGATAATCTAGAAATCATGTTATAGAAAGTACGATTGAGAATCCCTTAGGAACTGAAAATAATTTGGAGATAATATAATGGGACAGTTGGGAAAAAGTTCATCATTAAACATTTTATTAACAAAAAAGAATCTAATTTTATGCCAGACAGCGTATAGGTACATTGATTAGTCATAACCGCCCATACATTTTTCAAGAGAATTTTTCCAATTTCTCTTGACATAATTCTTATTAATTTTTAATAAGCTAAATGGGTTAAACATACTTTTAGTTCTTATAATTTATTATAATTTGGGTTTTGATCCCTGAAGTTTTAAAAGAATGGTTTTAGCCTCTTAAATTTTCTCCTTTAAAATAATTAGTCTTTATAATTTTAAAAAGACTTAGATTCAAAATTAACGATGTAATAAGTTTACTGACATGACTAATGATTGGACAAGATAATATGTAAATAATTCATTATAAGTGGATAAGCGACATAAATAATTTAAAAATAAAAAACTTAAAGAAACATATGTGAACCAAAATCGCAGACCAAATACTATCACCTCTTCAAAACGGCAACAGTGGAGGCCAATTTTCCGATGGAGGATGCTGGTGGAGGATGGCAACAGTGAGGAGGACTACGCTTCACTCCTTAATCATGTTTTTTATGGCGACGAAGAGCTTGATCTTCTCCTTAGATCTACGATGGCAAAACAGAAATCCAATGGTGGCAAGCTCTAAGATTTGAGATGATGAATCGACGATAGAACATGATGGCAAAGGCGGTGAGATTTGAGACGATGAGCAATAACTTCTAATTGTGGCTACTTTACGAATTTCATCTTCAATGGATGATGAGTTCGATTCAGATATGATTTGAATTTTTTTTATTTGTCGATTCTGGTTAATGTTCAATAGTGATCCCATTTTATTTTTTAACGCTTCCTTTCCCATTTAATTTCTCACTATTATAAAAAGGGACTTTCGTAGCACCCTTTTTGTAGCGCTTATTCTACTAAGTGCTATAGTTATAAGGAAGCAAACATATTGTAACATTGAGTAAAACGAGTGCTACATTATGATAATATATACTGTAGCACTTGTCCAATAGAGCGATACATAATCCTTCTTTCAATTACTCATATATTGTAGCGCTTTATTAAATAAGTGCTACGATAGGTTGAATTAATTTTTAAGAGAAAGCAAACATTTTTTAAAAAAAATTAAATCATGCATTTTTTAAAAAAAATTGCTACTTATTTAATAATTTAAAAATAAAAATATCTATTGTAGCACTTGTTTGAACAAGTGCTACAATAGCTTCATTTTTTTAATATTTATTGAACTCTAATTTTACTCCCACAACTCCACCATTAGCCCCACACCCCCCCCCCAAAGACATAAAACATTCCCTTTTCCTCGCACGAACATCGGAGGTTCTTCTCCAACTCATAGTAGTTGTCTTTTTTTAAAAAAAAAAAATTCTTCTTCTCATAGTGCTCGGCCCTTCCCAAGCTTTTCACAGTCCATTTTTCTTTCAATCCCTCTTCCTTATGCAAATCTCCTTTGTTTCAATGCAACTCTGCTGTTTGTAGCCTCACCACTATTCTTCTTCTCCCCCTCCTCTTTTGATAAAAACGTAAGAAGTCAACGCTTTGCCTTTTTCATTTGATGGGTTGGAGGCTTAGGATTTGCAAGTCCTCTTACCGTTGTGGGTCTCGCTCTTGCCCTAATTGTTGAAGTTGTTGGTTTAGAGAGTTAGTTATGGTCCTATTTGATCTCATATGTTTAGGGAGAGTAATTTTCAAAATACAAATTCATGATGAGCATGTCTAATATATGATTTCACATTAATTTTCTTCTTTTATAAATTCAGGGGTTTATGCTTGTTTAAATCAGTTACTCTGCTCATACTTGTGCTACGATAATTGACTGAATAATTGTAATTAAATGATTTTTTCTGTTTCTTGTTCCTATCATAATTTGAAGTTAAACTCTATGAATAATTGAAGGAACTTTTGAGTCTTGACTAACTAACTGTGATTATTCCTTTGATTCATATTACCTTTAACTGGGCTAACTTCTATAATCTTTGCTTGTTATTGAATTTAGTTGTTTGATAGAATTAGAGTTGGAATATGAATTTCAGAGCAATGGTTAGTCATTGTGGCTGTAGCCAATTCATCAAGTTCAGATTGCATTTCTTTGAATATATATTTAGCTTCTAGACCATTTTCTGTATGATTGATTTATAATCTCTTCGTTCAAAACTCTCTGTGAATAATTGATAATCTCTTCATTTATTACTGCTATATTGCTTGTTCATTCCCGTGCTACACAATTGCAAGTGAATAATACGTCATCTGGGCAATTACTAGGTGTGTACAAATTCTGAATGATAACAGAGGAGGATGAAGTTTATACAAAAGATGGGATTGTATGTACCATGAGAATCCAATAAGAAGAAAACTAGGACTTGGAAGGCCTGTCCCTTTATTTTAGGTAACTATAGTATATATGGTGTTATTGGAGCGTGATATTTATTATTATGAGATGATCCTTACAGTTTTATACTTCAATTAACATGAAATGAATTATGAGAGATTGGCATGTTATGGGATGAGTACAAATATGGTGCTTTATTTTAAGAGGCTACATGATCATTGTAACCCTTACCTTATAATCTATAATTATAATTTGAAAATGCACAATTAAGATAAATTAGAGACCAATGGTTAATTCAAAATCTGTTAAGTCCTAACTTCAAAATAAGGAACCGCCCTGAGATAAAGTGGGTTTTAAAAAACTTTTCCAAGATTTGTTTAAGCCGGTCTCACATTCATATTTCGAATATAATTAACCTGCGTAATTAAGTTGCATTCATACATATCAAAGTGTAAACCAAAATTCCCGGCAACCCCCGTGTTTTCATATAATAATTAAAGGATTTACGGGACTTACTCGCCCCTTACAATTTCCCATTCAGGGAATTACATATCCATATCCAAAATAACATTTACAAAATGTACAGTAATCCCAATCAAAATATGACAACCAACCAACAACCTAAAATAAAGAACTAGTTGCCCTTGGTTGCCTGTTTTTCCTTCGAGCCGCTTGCCCTGGCTGTAGGTTAGTCAATTGAAAGAATGAGATTCAAGAGAATCCCAGTTGTAACAAATCACTCATACAATATATAATCACATAGTATGTAAGTAAATCACCAATAGCAACATAGTAATGCGTGGCTTTCGCCACAAACGACAACACTCATGGCTATATACATATGATGTTTGACCAGCGTCACAATCGACAGCACATCAGCTGTATGCACACATCCTTCACGGCATACACACAGCTTTCACAACATATACACAGCAACAAGCTCTGCAGCATTTGTAATACACAATTCAATGATATGACAAACATAAAATGCATTATATATAGTATAAGAGAAAATGTCAATACCTTGTTCTTTTTGCTCTTTCTCTAGCACTGGTTTATCACGCGCAAGGCAAATGTCGAATCCTATAAATCATAATTAAGGATGACTAGTTATTACCTATTCCAATTCTTTAATAATTTATAATACTTGGTTTGGTTATTACTATGATCATTTAATCAAATCAACTAAGAAGCTAAAGTGGTCAATTAACCTAAAAGATCAATTTTTAACCTTAGAATTCAACAATATTACATTATACCATAACATCTTCAATTTTCGTATAAGTGACCAAATCTGCTAGAATTTTTCATTAACTTTGAAAAATCATAACTAAATTTACAAAAATAAAAATGGGGTGATTCCAAAGGCTATGTGATCCTTTTTTAGTCTAGTTTTAAGGAAAAATATCACCTACAGCCAGTTGGATACATAGTATTTCCAAAATTTTCATCTATTGCACACTGTCAGAATTCAACCCAGTTTCCATGACCTAATTCTCACTCATCCCCCACGTTCTGTTTTGGCATAAAAATCAACAAAATTCCAGAAATTGCCAAACTCCCAAATTGAGCATTAAACTTGTGTCATATGGTTTCTAATCATCATAAAGCACCAAATATATAACCAAGACACTATGAATTATCCAAAACCTAACTTGGACAAAATCAAGGCAGAATTACATATGTCAAAATACATATTCAACCTACACAACCCATAGCTTAAATCGAAGCTAATACTCACCTCTTGCTTCTCCTTAGGTTCTTTCTCTAGTTCTTCAATTTTTACTCTTACAAGATGGCTCAAAACTCTTCCTTTCAAGAAATAAAAGCCATAGGAATGATGCTCTTAGAGAGAGGAACAAGGTTTATGAAGGCATTTAGAGCTAGAAATGGGATCTTGAAGATATAAATGACTTACCTTTCCTTCTTGTTCCCCTTGGCTTTCAACTTTTGGTCTAGCTCTTTCTCTCTCCTTTTCTTATGTACTTGGCCAACTTGAAATGAATGAATAAGATGAGAGAATGTTTTTAATTAAATAACCAAGCATTCATGTAGAGCTTAAGTCGGTTTGAGTACGTGTGTGTGTGTGTGAGAGGAGAGAGAGAGAGAGAGTACTTTAATTGTAAGAGACATGTGCCAATAAATCTTTGCTTTATCTTTTCTCTTTCTTGATGCCATACGAATATATGGCTCTTTTCATTCAAATTATAATCTTTTATTTGGTCTACAGTTGTTGACCAAAAATAATAACCAAAAGGAACTAAAAGAAGCCTTCTTCAATTATCTTAGTTTACCTCCTCACATATGTTACTTTTTAGTTGAAATTATTGATCAAGTCTTCTCCTTTTAATTTTTCATATAATTGTTTCTCTTTTCTGCCTCATGTTATACGAAAATGGAGCCTAGGAAAAGAGATGATGATCTTTTGTAATATCTCTTTGAATAATAACATTAATTCACCAATTAGCATGAGATTGTTGACCAAGTCACATCTTTTTATAACTTGGTCCAATTGCTTCCGTATGTCATATTTAATAGCCAATATGTATTTTCTCTTGCTTTTTCCTCTTGTCATACGTCATTCATGGCCCTTTAAAGGAGATGATGATCTTATAAATTATCATCTTACAATATAGTATTTAATTGCCAATTTTTGTATGTAAAACTTGACTAAAGTCATAATCTTTTTTTGTACTTGGCCAAAAATGCTTCCATGTGTCTCATATTATGGCCAAATAAATATTTTCCTCATATTTCTCTTCCTTATGCCATTTTCCCCTTCTTCTCATGTTCAAATTAGTCCTTTGGTCATTTTTGATTTTGGGCGAAAAGACTAAATAGTTATCTCAATTTAATTGGAACTAAAGTCATAACAAAATTTTCAGAGATAATTCTATCATCAATCCCACCATCTATTCTGGACATTTAGTCCTTTAGTACATTTTGGGATATTACAATCATAGTGCTACCACTTCCAAGAACATCTCAAATTGGAGTGGGACATGGTAGATCACACAACTAGCTGGAGCTTTTTCGGCTGCTGCTTATCTTGGGGGATATTGGATTGTTGTTACTTTCTCCATAATCTATGTTATTGTGAGCATGGTTTCTCCAATTTGAGGTTGAGACTTTTAGCTTTGATATTGATCACTTAAACATCACATATGCATATAGCTGACTTATGAAGAAAACTAATTATTGACCTGGCTATTGACTCTTTTGGCCTTGTCAATAGTAGGATAGTCTTTAGCTAATTATTAACCCTTTTCCTCCTGTTGTATTGGCTTAATCATTAACCCTTTTGCTTCCTTCTTTTATTGTTGTCAGCAAAGCTATGTACTACTTGCTAATATTTAAAAGGGGGTGATGAAAAGATGACATTATTAATTAATACATATGCTTTAAAAGATTATTGACAGAACTTATGTCTACAATAAAATAGATTGGATGTATAAGCAATCAAACATTGCAATTCCAACCAATTGGCTTGGATTTGAGAATGCAATAGGATTGATGCTTCGTAGGTTTATCTTTTAAGATGTTTTCCCCCATTTTCTGTTGCGTTTTATCTTATTTAGTTTCTAATGGTTATAGGTCGTTGCTTCCCACTTGGATATGGTGTTGGAGAAGCATAAGGAAATTTTGGATAGTCAAATCGATATGTTACATATAAATCTGTGGCTTGCCTTCATTTATTTTTATTTTCTTGATATGAAATCATAGCTTTTGTATTGGTGTTCTGTAGTCAAGAACCTGGCGTTCAAACACAATCTCCTACAATGGTTTGAGTGATCAACAAGGCATGGCAACAAGAGCAATTGAAGAAGGGGTACCAACCCCACCAGAAGTCAGAGTCCAAGAGAAGTGATATTTCATTTTCTTCTTGGTTATTAAGATTGTTTCTCATGGAACTAATGTACATCTGTTTCATTTGCTTCCTTTTTCCTTATTAAGATTGTTTCCAATGGAACAAATGTACAAGTGTTATTTACATGGGATATGATATTTTCGGAAGAAAAGTGTTATCCAAATATTTTATTGCTAAATTAGATATTTATGGGTTGTGGGAAATTATTGAGATATGTGTTGTAATTTTAGTGTTAGATTGCTTGATGAGTTTGTTTGGTATGGTTGATAGAGAAATTTTTATATAAAATTGCTGTTAATTTATTTTTTTTAAAAAAAAAATTCATCTTTTATAGCTCTTCCTCTAGGAAGAGCTACTATACATCAATAATTTTTTTTTTTAAAGAAAAATTGTCTATTGTAGGGCTTTGCTGGATTGCTGATAAGTGCTACAAAATAGCCTACTTAAAGTGTTACAAAAACCTATTATAGCAGTGGCTTTTGTAGAGCTTCAAAAGTGCTATAAAAAGCAAAAAATAAGCATTACAAATCAAATTTTTTATAGTAATATCTTATCTTTATCTTAGATCGTTGCTTAAAAATTGAGTGTATGTGAGAAGAAGGCAGAAGGAAGTGGATAGATGGTAGTCATATTCACTGGTTTTGGAATTTGCTTCATCTCTCCTTTTTCATCTTTATATCATTGGACCCCCCCTAGTCCCACGAAGCCACAAGGAAGCATGCCACCATCTTCTTCATCATTGCTTAAAAATCATTTATGGTCCCTGTGATGTGTGATTTTTTTTTTATTTATGTGTTGTGCGATTTAGTTTTAGATCTGATTTGTTTTTTCAATGAAATATTTAGATATGCGATTTTGGCCTCCTCACCTTCGCCGTCCTCTGCCGGAAAATTGACCTCCGCCATTGAAGAAGTGATGATATTGGGTCTATGATTTTGGTTCAGATCTGTTTCTTTATTTTTTTAAAAATTATTTATCCAGCTCATCAACTTATTATTAAGGCATTATTTACATATCATCTTGTCCAATAATCATCTAGCCATGTCAACAAAATTAACAGAGTTAGTGACGCATTAGGAAAATCAACGCCGTGAACTTCAAATCTAAGCGAGTATTTGACAATTTGCCAAATCTAGGTTTGCGCAACTCAGGATACAACTCCTCTCACATACTTACCTCGTAAATCGTAAAAATTATTCTTAAAAACTAATCTAAACATACACTAAGTCCTTTTAAAACGATATGCACTAACAATTCTAATAGAAAAAACTTAAAGAACCATAATCATCCATTTAAAACTTTAACGACCAAAACCCTAATTATAATAAATTATAAGGACTAAAAATGTGTTTAACCACATCTAAAACTATTTGAAAAGAAATTGGAAATCCTGCTACTAGTTACGTATATTCAGCTCAGCTGGCGTTTTTTTTTATTTCATAGTAAGATCTTAATCCTTATTAATAATTCTGCAACTTTAGAGTCCCAAACTGTGGTTTTGTTCACTTTAATCAACATAAAAATTTAGAATGTGTTGTACATCCTAAAAAATAGAACTTGTGTACATGTTTAGACTTGGGAAAATACTGAAAGTGATGCGACGGAGGAACACGAATGTTAGTGAGGGGTAAGCGTCAGAGTGTTCTTTATTTGGAGAATCAACATTGAGGCAGCCTCAGGCTCGGCTTTGGAAAAGAGCAAGGTATTAAAACCCGGACCGGGTATTGAACCGGTCGGTGTACTGGGTTAAGGGTCAGTGGGTCAAACCGGTGAGTAATTGAAAATTTTAGGCTTATAGTATGAAATTCTAAAGGAAAAAGTTAAAAATTTTTTTTTTTTTTAAATTGGGACCCGGACCGAACCGGGAACCAGACCGGTCTAGTGACCGGTTCGGCGGTTTCCGGTCCGGGTCCGGGAACCATGGAAAAGAGAGATAAAGAATCAAGCATCCTTGTTTGCCCCCACATCAAATCAGAATAAATAAAAAAGCTACTCCAAGGAGTATCAAAGAAAAAGAAGATATGAGAAAGTTGCATAGTCAGCATTAAATTGTGAGCCCTCACAAAGTTCATTGCCATATTGTTATTTTAATTCAACTGTTTTTATTTAATTTCTCCACAAATCCCTCTCTAATCAGTCTGGGACGCCACTGGATCAAGCTTATATTTGAAATGAAGGTTCATGAACCCAGATAGGGCATTGAACCGGTCAAGGTACCGGATTTAGGGTAAGTAGATTAGATCGGGGCTAAACCGAAACCAAACTAATAAAAAATTGAAGATTTTATATTTATTAATATGATTAATTTTTTTTAAAGAAAACAGTGACCATGACCAGACCCTGAAACTGTCCAATTTATCAGTTTTCAGGCTGAACCGACCGGTTCAATCCGGATCCATGAACAAGATTTTAAGTACTAATGATGTGGATTAAGGTTTCTCGTCAATTATTGATGAGATATGAAAAAGGCTTAAACGGTAAAAGCCCTACACGGGCACGTCACTTCAGACCAGAGAAGAAAGAAAAACTAAGCAAAGAATATATCAGGGTTTCGTTTTTCCTTTTTCTGGGTTGAAGACTTTTCTTTTGACTATCCAATGTTACCTTCATTAGGTCCTGCTTGAGCCGATTATTCAATGCCTGGCAATAAATTTTAAGCTTAACGAATAATTTTGTTCTGGAAGTTTGTTAGGAGCAATTTTATTTCAGAAGTTTAAAAAATAGAGCAACTTTACCCCTAATCGTTAATTCGTTATTTCAATTAATTTTAATTGATAATTGATTAAATATGTTGAACTAACAGTGTACATGTCATTCACGTCATTTTTATTAAAATACAAATTTAACTTAGAAGTTTTAAATCTAACTTTAAGAAAATGAAGAAGATGATACGTGGATTTTTGAGACAAATTTGCATCTTAATAGAAATAACTTAGATGACATGTGAACTGTCAGCTTTGTATATTTGGTCAATTAACGATTAAACTTAACTGAGATAACGATTAGGGGCAAAATTGCTCTATTTTTTAAACTTCCCTAGCAAAATTGCCCCTTAGTCCTAAATTTTATGAAACCAAGTATTATTCCTTCCCATTCTTAATATAATATCTAATTAGGAAGTTAATTTTAATTTTAAATATAAAACTTATTCTTCATATTTATCAGTTTTTTTATAATTTACCTCCATTAATATTCCCCTAGTGATAATCAAATAAGAGAAAGATTAAGAAAATTAGGGGATATGATGGAAATGTTTTAAGAAAGACATATGATATCAATCAATTTAACTAACTTTTTTGAGTCCGACTAAATTAGATAAATATATCTTAAATTAAGTAAACAACGAAAGGCCTATTTTCCAAGTTTCTAACTCCCAAGGCTGGAATGATTAAATCATCTCACGCCATATTATGCTAGTAATCATTGTATATTTAATTATTTAATAATTTCTATACAATTGTATTTGCGTATGTAAATAATCATTATAAATAGAACTTCTAACAGCTTTCCGAGTCAAACAAAAATTTTAAATTGTGGAGAAGACGAATCATGGCAATTCAACGTGTATGCATCTCTCAGTCCCCCAAAAAAAAAAACACGTGGATGCATCTCAAATCTCATGGAATTTAGAATATCATAGTATTCTCAAACGCAATCTAGGATCTAAGATTATCATGGTTTGTGGGTATATTTAAAACCACGCGAATACACACACACACACACACAAATAAATAAAAAAATTAGTGACGTAGAGGCGGAAAATACTCCTAGAGCCGAGCAATACATTCCATGGTTTAACTTACGGGACTGTCGTATATAAATTAAACTCCCCTTAATTTCATCCAAAAGGTAAACCTAAAATATAGTAAAATACTAAAATAGGAACACCTGCAATGATTCGATAATATAAAATTTATTGAAATTTCCGCGTTTGGAGACACTCCAGTCAAATTCCAGGCGTCTTACACCGTTCACATTTTTCTATCCAGAGAAAAACAATTCCAAGTTAGCTTGTTCAGGTCAGAATGCTCAAACAAATTGTATATAGTTGACTCATTGACCAATGAAACAACAAATTTTAGCCTCCATTATTGACAAATCGCAACTGAGAGAAGAAATTGATCAAACACATACACGAAACCCGCGATACCAGTACTAGCACAAGGCAAGTAACTGGTCCCATATGGGTCAATAAAAACAAAAACAAACAAACAAACATAACCCGCAAATATGGCCAAAGCTTAGGTGTATCCATCTATCTTCTCCACATCCTCATCTTTGTTTCTTTTTTGTGACTAAAGGCAAAGGATGCATATTCCCTGCCACGTGAAAATAACAAATTCACCACTCAATTTTAGAAAAAAAAGCACAAAGAAATAAAGTGAAAGAGAAACGCAATATTAAACCATGAAGCAACCTCCTCTGTCTTATACTCCTCAAAGCCCAAAAACCAAAAAAGGAAAAAAAAAAGAAAAAGAAAATTCCCTCTTCCTCTTGGTTTGTGAGAATTTTCATACCATCGCTTCCCCTCCTACCCCACACCCTTTTCTTCATCTTTTTCCCACCCTTTTTCTTTTTGAAACAATATTTTATAATATACAGAGGGCTCGGAATGATCCGAAAACTCAATAGCCAACACCACTCTAACTCACTGCGCGTGCTAACAACTCCCGAGAATCAAGGAATTAGGAATGAGTTGCTTTTAAATAGACGGAGCCCCAGAGGCTTCCAGAGAGCGTGGTTTGTGATTACTCCTTGTGTTGGACATCGAAAAAGATAAACGAGTTGGGGAGCGAGTCAGCTCGGGTCGTGTGGGTGAATGTCTTTGAGCAAACCCAGGACCTGTTGCATGGTGGGTCTTTTGCCCGGTGACTCGGCCGTACACAAGTACGCGACGCGCAGGCTCTCAAGCATCTCGCTCTCCCAGTCGCAGCTCAGTCGCAGCCTCTCGTCCAACGCGCGTTCCCCATGCCCTTCCCTCACCGCCTTTCTCACCCGAACCACCGTCTCCGCCGCGCCGGGCTTCCCCGTTAACAGCTCCATCAACACTACACCGAAGCAGTAAACGTCCGTCTCTGTGGTGCAGTTCAGGCTCTGTTCCTCCTTCCCGATGTTTCGGATCCCAAAATCGGCGATCCGGGGCTCCAAGTCGTCGGCGAGTAAGATATTTGAAGTCACTAGGTGGCCGTGGACGACGGGCTTTGACCCTGCGTGGTGAAGATACGCTAGGCCACGCGCAATCCCGACGGAAATACGGTGTCGTGTCAGCCAATTCATCTTCTCCGGCGGGCAGGAGACCTGCGATCCGGATCCGTTTTGAATCTCCCACGTGTCGCCAGTCCAATCCTCCACGTTGGTTTGCCCAGTTGGCAGCTCGTATAGCCACCTCCCCAAATCGCCGTTCGACATAAACTCGTACAAAATCAGCTTCTCACTACCTAAAATTCCATAAAGAAATATCAACATTTGACAATTATAATTCTATTCAATAAGAAATGTGTTAGATCAACTATTTGATATGGAAAGACAACAAATATAACCAACACAATTGAAAACCATAAAATGACAATTCATACTGAATTTGGTGGTCTTATCGGCATTATTGCAAAAATAAATGAGAAGGCTAATGCAACGTTTTGAATAGTCTCCATAATTTATAACCATACGTAATAAATTGCGAGTGCAGGATTTAGGTGAGATAGGTTCCTCAGGGGGTTACCGAGTTTGACATATAGTATAAGCGTCTTTGAATTAATTTTTAAAAATAAATTTTACTATTTATAAAATAAATATTGAGTTTTATCTCAACTTATAAAAAATAATTTCTAAAATAACCGTTCAGCTGTTTTCTAAACACTCATGTAATTAGCATAATTAGAAAGTATGGCGGAAGAAGAGCATTTAATGTGAGAAAGTCTGCAGGCAAAAACAAAAAAATGTGAGAAAGTCAAAAAATCATCACGAGGAACTCTGACGAGAAAAATATACGAACAAATTTGAAAGCTGCAACGTCTGAGAAATTTTAGTACGGCAACTACCTGCAATGCAGTATCCGCAGGGCGGCAATAAATTTGGGTGTTTAAGCTTGGACAGGTCAGCGAACAGTGCGATTGCGTCATCGCTATCGACGGCTCTGGCATTCTCCAGCACCTTGATCGCCACGTGGATGTCGCCGGGGATTACGACGGCTCTGTACACGGGCCCACACCTTCCCTCCGCCAGCAGCGACTCTTTGCCGAAGTGCGACGTGGCAGCGATCAGGTCCTCGAAGCTCAGGTTCATCAACGGCTTTTCGAACATCACCACCGGCGCCGACGACGGCTCCTTCAAATCCGCCACCCACGAGCTTCCTGACTCCGTTTCGAACGCGAAAGGCCCCGATTTGTCCAACTTTATTCCCAAAGGCACCGGCTTTGAGATTGCCCATTTCCTTTTCTTGGCCAGAATTCTCTTCTTTCTGTAAATGCAAAAAACCCATATACTCAACAGAACCACCACACATGCTGAAACAGAGGACACCGCCACAACCAGAGTTTTGTGTTTGTGGTGGTGCGTCGAGCCTTTTAAAGCACGAGAGGAAGGAGGATCAAGACTGGGGGTATTAGATATGTTCTGAGCGAAGCCTTTTCCGGCGTCAATGAAAACTGAGTTGCCAAATTTTTTGTACTTGTCCAGGCGAACCAGTGAAGTGAAGTTGTTGTGAGAAATGTTGAAGAACTTGAGGTTTTCCAGAGGAGGGAAATCAGAAGGGAAACTACCATTGAAGGCGTTGTTTGACAAGTCCAAGTAATTCAGCGAGCTGAGAACAGAAATGGGTTTTACGCTTGCTCTGATGTTGCAGCTTGAGAGGTCGAGATGGAGTAGCCCGGTGAGGTTTTGGAACTCAGGGGGGAGAGTCCTCAAATTGTTATGCGAGAAGTCGATAATTTTAAGGTTTGAGAACCCAGAAAGTCGGAGGAGATTGGTGAACCTGTTGTGTGAGAGATTGAGACTTTGGAGCGATGAAAACGAAGAGTTTTTTCGTGTGGGGAATTGCAGCTCAATGCTGCCTCCAAATTTGTTATTAGAAAGATCAAGTTTTGATAGGCTGGGAGATGCCCAAAGCCAACGAGGTACATGGCCTTGGAGGAAATTCCCAGAAACATTAAGAACCTGCAAGTTGGGCATATTCCTGATAAAAGCCCAAGAGATAGCCCCACTCAGATTCTTGGAAGAAAGATGTATTGAAGTAATAATCGGAGAAGCTTTTGAACAGTTAGAACCTTGCGTTTGGAACCAGGAAATGTTGAAGCCAGAGACAGATTGAAAGGCCTTGGAGACCAAGTCATGGTCGGTACCGTTGCAGGAAGAATCCACAAGGATGGCAAACAAGGCAAGAAGAATCCAGAATCTACAAAAATAGATGTTGATGATAACCTTAGCTCCCATAGCCCCTGTTTCTGAGAGAAAGTATGGAGCAGGTTCAGGAGAGGAAGAGGAACCTTGTTATTATTATTAGTGCTGGTGTTTTTTGGAGGTCCCAGTGGGAAACAAGGGCGTCATGCTGGAGGGAGAAGAGAGAGCGAGAGAAGGAGAAGTTAATGGAGGTTGGATATACAGAGACTGGGTTTGACTGAGAAACCTGACAACATGCTGGCTGATGCGTTGATTGCGATTTTCCCATTTTCTTCTTTAATAAGATTGCACCAAAACGCCATCAAGCTTGTCAAAATATGGCTACCTGCTCTAATTTTCCATTAACTTCATATTATTTAATTACACTATACCTGAAAAATCAAGTAAAACATTTTACAGCATAAATTTTTATATTTTACTTTTATGTTTTTTTATATTATCATCTTCCTTCCAACACAAGTGTTTCATCTGGATAGATCTAACAGAATCTTATATCGCTAGACCAACTTTATATTAATTATTTTCTCTTAACGTTAATTTTAATTAATTGAATGCTTTTTTTTCCTATCGTTCACATAAGGGAAGTAACTCATGTCCCTCCTATAATAAGATTAAATTTACAATCTCATGCTTAAGAAAGGCTTGTGGGCTTGTTTAAATTAATATTGATAAAACATGTTTATCCAAGATAAAATAAAACTCTTCTTATATATTTATCTTATACACTATAAATCATGTTAGAAAAACAGTTTCTACTACTAATATAAACAAGCAGTATACCTAATGTCATAAAGTCAAAAGGCCCTAAAATAATTAATTGACTGTATGAATTGATATACCGACCTGAGTAAATGACTCAGAGACTCAGAACTTGCTAGATATTACTCCATATTGTTATTATTGTTGATGTTGATGAGGAACAACCCGTCTTTGTTTTTGTCATGGATGGGCAGATTCTTTGCGAAAGTTTTTACTATCTCTTACCAGTAAAGGAGCTTCATTACTCAAGCAAACGTCTGATTTCCTTTGATTAAAGTTATATGGATTTATTACATAAACAACTAGCACCGACATACATTTCCATTTCTCTTTTCTAGAGGAGATGATGCAAAGCAGAAACTAGCCCAGAAAGAATATACTCCCTCCAATACTAAATATAAGATAAAGTTGATTTTTTTAAGAGATTAAGAAAATTAATTAAATTATTTTAAAATATTTATATATTTTATTTTTTCCTCAAAACTAATTAGTTTGACTAATGAACTAAAATATAATCTAAGGATATATAATATAATTAAGTAACTTATTTAGCTTTATTAATTTCTCAAAAAATAATCAACTCTATTTTATATTTAAGAGCGAAGGAAGTATATTTTTTAACTCTCACAAGGAATTTAATGGGGAAGAACAACTCCACCTAATTGTATTTATACCTATATATTTATTTCAAGGTAGCTCTAGCTGTTTCCACTCACTTGGAGAAAGTCACCCACCGAGTTAAAATTGGATATGTGATTATAATAATGTCAGTGTCATATAAGGTGGAAAACATATTCCCTTTGTTCACACTCAATTTTTTTAATGCTCGAGGCTCAATAATTTAATTTTTCTGACTGAGGTTCTTTCTCTGCAACTCTGTCGAGCGAGAATTAGAAAATTAGATTCATAAAATAATCAGAGGCAAATGATTCCATCAAAGTTCAACACGCGCATGTTTGCCTTCGAAAAATAGTTAAGCCTTCATCTCATAATTTCACGCAAGCAGTAACAGAGTATGGCAAAAAAAAAAAAAAAATCAGAATAATGGATTCCCTGAGACTGATATTTTTGAAGGGGCTTAAATGGGTATTTAACTAGTCCTCGTTGATTGATTGGGCTTGCTACGGGAGAAAAGCAAACAAGGAAATTGACTGATCTTTTGGGGAATCAGTACAAAAATAAGGAAAGAGAAATGCGTGCAAACAACGTCTTTCACAAAATTATGACATTCCCTTGCTTAAGTCTAATTTCTGTGACGCCAACAGATCATGTGCCTGCCCATCTTGACTTGATAATGCTTAGTCTTTCCACCCCACCTTTTCAAGTCATCATTAGTCAAGATTATCATGTTATAGGACGTTTCAAAGAATGAAACTAGTAATTCTGATCTCAGTGGTCTTATAATTATACTCGTAATTTAGTTTTTATATATATGGATCAGCCAAACACATCCCCTGTTTCACATAATGACAAATCAAGCGCCAAAGAAAGGTAACATCAATTTCAAATTTATGGGGACAAGCGGGACAAGAATAGACACAGAGGGCAGAGTATAGTGGTTCAAAAAAAACTGCACATATATTGGGATGATGGATTTGGAGGTTGGCAAGTAAGATTCCTCCACTAATTCCAAGTACTAGAGGCTATCTCACTCGTTTCTCCCTCTTGCTCTTATATGTAGGTTTGTGATTATAAAATTATACTATGTGTGAAGTGGCTGGTATCACCTAATCCATTAGCTTCCAAACCCCAAAATTCCATTTTCATTGACACATCGAACTTTGCATTTGCAATATCAAACCCAGACACTGAGATCTGGGGATTATTATATAACTGTCACCATCGCACGCTTACAACCTTCATGTGGCCCTCCACTAGTGATTCAATGTATCACTGTTTGATTCAAACATCATTCCTGTTTTTTTTATTGTTTTTAAATCCAACGAGGCCAGTGAAAATGACATAAACTCGTGGTCAAAAAGCATTTGGGGAGTTTCATTAACCGAGGAAGTAGTAGTAATAATAATAATAATGCCAACCTAAAGAAAAATAGACTGAAACTGAAACACTCCAGCTCGAACTCAAACGCGACTGTTGGTGCTTGGAGAGAACTTCGAAGAAACCAATTCCATCAAATCCATCTCTGGCTTACGTTCTGAACTATTGTAATTCATGTTCAGGTTTGGATGATTTCCATACCCACATAAAAGTGATGAATTGGAGGGTGGTCCATTGAGCAAGTGAGAGAGATAAAGATCAGATTGGGAGTGGTTAATGGGTGTGACAGCCTCCTCAGTGAGGAGATTCTCATAGAAGCTTGTCTTGTTATCTGGGTTTGCAATGGAATACACAAATCCAGACCCTGTGGCAGTCACGTCAGTCATAAAATGATGTTCACCATCTGTTTCACAAAAGTCCAACGAGAAGCAAGTTGCAGAGTTCTCAGAGTGTTCAGCATCAGCAGCAGAAAGATACTGTTTCTGATTCAGATTGTCGGCAAAAAATCCTTGCAAGAAGAGCAATTCCTCATCATATGGTTCAGCTATTACAGAGTTGGCGTTAACAAGAGCTGATTCAGAAGAGGGTTCAGATTGGTTTTCTGCAGTGTTGTTCTTCTGGGCTGTGTTATTTATTAGCAGGGTCTTGCTTCTGATGTAGTCTTCAAGTATAGAGGGACGTGTCCTTTTGTGATTTGTGTGTGTGATTTTCTTCTTTCTCTTTGAATTCTGTCTTCTTTTAGTGGCATTCCAATGGTTCTTGATTGCGTTCTCTGTTCTTCCTGGAATGCTCTTTGCTATTTCTGCCCAACGATTCCCAACCTTGGCATGTGTTTCCACCAGAATCCTCTCTTCTTCTTCACTCCAACTCTCTTTCTGAAACCACATGAACCATGAACAAGATTGTTGACTAATAATATATATGTTTTAATTTTCTCTATAACGAAACATTTATAGAACATTCAGAAAATCACCTGACATCATGCAGCAGTTCAGCCTTTGTACATTCAGAAATTCGAGAGGAATCAAGATCTAACAAGCTATGTATATAAATAGAGATGGCGCGAATGGTGTTGATGGAGGAGATGTAAAAGTAAACCCGCCATTATTTTAGTTCTTAAGTTGACTTTTCAGCAATAATAAGACCGAACAAAATTCAGGTTAAGATTTGCAGATCATACCAATTTAAGGTGAATCCTTGGTATATCTATATCCAGATGCTCTGTAATTACGGTAAGGTAAAAATCTTTTGGCGGGAAACGAAACCAAGGAGGTAATCTTAGAAAGATTTGCCAATCTCTTGATTATAGTCATATTTTACATAGTACCTGGTTGAAAAAGTCTTCTATAGATTATGTTCAAAGTTCAAACAAAAAGTTTTATACTTAATAAAAATGATTTATCATTGTAAACTACATTTTCATACATTGTTAAAAATGACAAAAGCCGATCCCAAACACACTCTAAATAAGTTATTCAAGGTGAAACTTATAATAAATATCAAGACGCTAAAGTGGTTGAGCAACCTTATTTAAAGTTGTACTACGGAGTAGAATCAAAGTCGAGGGAATGTGCAATTTAACATGAAAACTGTGATCACAGAGACAAGTAATGAGGAAGAAGAAACCTTGATATCAGGGCGCAAATGATTATGCCATCTCTCTCTACACTGCTTGCCCGCTCTTCCATCCAATTTCTCAGCTATTTGAGCCCATTTCTTCACACCATATTGATTCACCAATCTAACCAATTTCCTGTTCACCAATCCCCAATCATCTCAGTAGTTTACAGATATTAATGTACAAGAAAACAACACACATACAACTAAAACAAAAACTAAAATACAAATATGACAAGTCACGTCCTTAAATAGTTCTAGGTACCTGTCTTCTTCATCAGTCCACTGTCCTTTGATCAAAGACACACGAGACCCTTTCTTATTAATTCTCCTTCCCACAGTATCACCACCACCATCATGATGCTTCCCCAGAACTCTGTTTCTGAAGCACAATGGTGGGACTTGAGTGTGTGTCCAGTTCAAAGCTTGCTCATTTGGTAATACAAACCCATCAACGAAACTTGATCCTGATCCACTGTTAGGCCAAACAGTAGAAGCCATGTGATTTTGTGCGTGCTGGCTCCATAAAAATCTGTCGATATGTCTCAAAGGTGGAACTGATCGATTCATGGGATGTTGATGATGGAACAAAGTCGAATGTGATGTCCAAGAAAAAGAGAAGGGGACTAAGGTGGTAATGGACAAACAAAGCTAATTGAAAGCCCTATAATGAGCCACAAGGATTTACACTCATTTATTTGTGGCATGTAGTAACGCCTATGAATTAATAATCACGTAACCCCTGAGCTTCCTCCTCAGCAAAAATTTAGGGAGTGAAGAGGGATTAGTGGATTGGTTATATAGATCCAGCATCCATTACATTGTTCACTCATTTTGATTTTCAAAATTCTAATAGTGTCTTTGCTCTTTAATTTTCAAGTTTGGAACATATTGGCTGAATTTTGTTCAAGCATGTTGGATGTCTATAAGCTCTGTCCTCTCAATTTAGTATTTATATTGTAATGGGAATTAAAAGTTGCCAAGTAATGCAGTAGTTTTTTCTTTTTGGCTGTTGGTAATGAATTATTACTGCGTTTGAGTGATGAATATAAAAAATAATAATTTTCTCAGGACATTAATATCCTCTAATTAGTGACATTAATATGTAATTAATGTTTTTTTATAATAAAAATTTCATTATTGTGATTCCATAATTCTATTATATTTGAGTTTCTAACACACATCAGTATGATTCATGGAAACGTTGGTGTGTTTTATCACACAAGTGGGCCGCAAGGTGGAAGTAGAACTCTTTTCTTTTTTTTTTTGTTTTTTGACCAGAGAAGTAGTAACCACCAAGCCCATCTAGAAATGATTATGTCACCCTGTAACCCGTTTGCTTTGCATAGGTCCTAATTTGGGCTTTCATCCACTTGGGCCGACCTTCTTATAACTATCAGTCCGGGTAATGAGTATCATCTGATTGCATTACATTGAGATGGAAAAAGACCAAATATATATATATATATATAACCTGAGCCGAAGTTTGAAAATGTTACCTACAAGAAACATAGCTTTTAGCTATATAAGTGTGTGTTTGGATAAGTCTCAAACCGCGGTTTCAAAAGTCTTTTTCCGTAAATCGATATAAAACTCCTCTCACATACTTACCTCGTAAATCGTAAAAGTTATTCTCCAAAAGCTAATCCAACAAGGGTGTGTTTAGATTAGCTTTTGGAGAATAACTTCTAGAGAAAAAGTGGAGAATAGATTATGAAGAGAATGGATTATAGGAAAAAAATGATTTTGATAAAATGAGAGTGTTTAGATGTTTTGATCAGAATAGCTTTTTTCATAGTCAAATGACTAAAAATGACATTAACTTTTGTGATAATTACATACTCCCTCCGGTCCTAATTATAAGACAAAGTTGACTTTTTTGGAGAAATTAAGGAAGCCAATTAAATTACTTTAGAGTGTTTATATTTTTAGTATCTTTAGATTATATATTAGTTTATTAGTCAAATTAATTAGTTTGAAGAAAAAAATAAAAATATAAATACTCTAAAGTAATTTAATTGGCTTCCTTAATTTCTCCAAAAAAGTCAACTTTGTCTTATAATTAGGACCGGAGGGAGTATAAAGGATAAAATTATATTTTAAGTATTATTTAACATTAAATTGCATAATAAATACAAAAATGAAATAAATTTGTCAAAATTTTTTAAAATTATAACATTTGTCAATTATGTAATATAAAACAATAGATGCAAAAATTTTAAAATTATAACATTAGTTAATTATGTAGTAAATTACAAAAATAGATCAAACATACATACTGAAGGCATACACTATATTATTTTTTTATCTCTTTTCATTACCCAGGTTATCTTCGGTCAAACCCACTGTATTATTCTTCATTAAATTCTTGTGAATATTTTTTATTTTTGCAAGTGTGTCCGTATCTTTAAATTTTGTTTTGTTTTTTTGTTTACCACTCTTGCCTAATCTCTCAGAAGCAGCTCACTTTCATGGTAAAGAATAAATAGGAATACCATTCATAATTCAAGTTTGATTCACATGTATTACAATGTGCTTATCTTCTAAATAAACCAGAACACCAAACGAAAATACAATATAAAAGTGATACACAAGTACCACAAATCATCTAGGATTTGTGAATCAAATATAGCACTAGAACCAAGGGCCACAAATCATCTAGGATCAACATGAAGATACACAAGGACCACAAATCATCTAGGATCAACATGAAGATACACAAGAACCATAAATCATCTAGGATCAACATAAGTACTAGAACCACAACACCAGAACCATTGAATGCAGAGCGATACGCAAAGAAATACACGAGAACACCATAACACTAAACGAAATACAACATAAAGAGAAATGCAACATAAAAATGACACACATATGCAAAGAACACCAGAGCAAAGAGAAATACACCAGCTAGAGACTCTTTCCCTTTCGGCCAACAACACCAGAGCACCACCGATTGCCATGTCCGATTTGCAACAACACACCTTCTGAGATGGGGGAGAGAAGAGAGAGATCAACTTGTCAAGGGACAACCAAGATTTTCCTTTAAAAGCAAAGAAATGCTCACAGGACAAAGGAGTAGCCACCGGGCCGTTCATCGCTCCGATCACCGATTAACCTCCACCACTGACAAGCTTGCTGACAAAAGCCGCAGTTTTTGCTACGCCGCCTCCATTGCAAGTAACGGGAAGCCGAAAAATGAACTCGACAAAGAGGACAATGGAAACCTCGAAGCGACGCTCAACAATCGCCCAAAATGAGGCAATCTATTTCTGATCTGGAAGAGAATGGGAACAAGAAGGGGAAGAAGGGATTGTATCTATTGGCGAATGGGATTGGCGACAGGAAAGGGATAGGGAAAACGAAAGGGAAGACGGCCAAAAGAGGAAGAAAGAGAAGATGGTAATGAAGAAGGGAATGAAGAAGAAAGAGAAGACGGACATGGAAAAGGGAAAGAGAAAAAGAGAAAAAAGCATAGTGCTGCAATAATTACCCCCTAACTGTCACAATTTTTAGAAAAAGTGGATCGTAATAGATTCTGGGGGAAACCAAGGTTTTGAGCTGAAAGCTTGGTTTCGAGGTAAAAACGGGATTGTGAGTTTTTTGTGAGTGTTCGGCTACTTTTGTATAAAACCTAGGTTTTGTCAAATAATCACTTTTCAGAATCCTATCCGAACACACATTAAGAATAACAACTCATTTTAGTAGGAAATTATTGATAGAGAATTTTAGAGTTTAAGTGTTACTTTTTTGTCATTTTTCCTTTTAAATATAATTTTACCGATTTAAATTTAGGGACAATTTCAAAAAACTATATTGGAAATATCAAAAGGACAAATTAGTACATTGAAAATGGGAAAAGACGGATCATGTAGGTGTCAGAGATGTGAGGAATTTGTCCTTTTAAAATTTCGGCCAAATGACGAAGATGCCTTTCAGCACTTCATCTCCACTTCGAAATAACAACATGATCCTCGTAATTAACAACTCCGGATTTGATATTAACAACTTTAATTCTTCTTTTACAATTAAAAAGTTTCAGGCTCAATAACAACACATATATCTTAATTAACAACTCTGGATTCGATATTAACAACTCCAATATCTTCTTTCACACTTCATCCCCCACTTCAGAATAACATGATCATCGTAATTAACAACTCTGGATTCGATATTAACAACTTCAATTCTTCTTTGACAATTAACAAGTTTCAAGGCCAATAACAACATCTATCTCTTAATTAACAACTCCTGATTCGACATTAACAACTCCAATTTCTTCTTTCATAATTCACGAATTTCACGGCCAATAACAACACCTATATCTTAATTAACAACTCCGAATTCAACATTAACAACTTCGGATTCGATATTAACAACTTCAATTTCTTCTTTCACACTTAACAAGTTTCAGGGCCAAAAACAACACTTATCTCTGAATTAACAACTTTGGATTAGAAATTAACAACTCCAATTTCTTTTTTCACAATTAACAAGTTTCAGGGCCAATAATAACACCTATCTCACCATTAACAACTTCGGATTTGCCATTAACAACTCCTATGCTGTTATTACGACTAAGGGTTGAAGGACATTTTTGTTATTTGGCCGAGATTTCAAAAGGACAGATTCCTCACATCTCTGACACCTGCCTAATCCGTCTTTTCCCATTTTCAATGTACTGATTTGTCCTTTTTATATTTCCAATATAGTTTTTTGGAATTTTTCCTTAAACTTAAATGTTTTAATTTTATACAATATCTAATATATTGCACTGCTAGATCAAATTTAAATATCCAGGAATAGCAATCGGCGGTAGTCATAGTGGAATGAATTTTAAGTATGAAGTTTCAAGTTTGAATGTGTGAATGTAGAAAATGCTCAATCCGACAATGCCTGAATATAATCCAATCTATGTGAATTATGAAAAAATGTTAGTTCCTACGGTCCTAAATATAAGATAAAGTTTGTAGTGCAATTTACACTACAAACTTTATCCTATATTTAAAACTGGAGGTAGTAATATATTTGATACAAATGGCGCGTATGTTTAAAATTATAAAAAAAAATTAAATGTGAATCTATGATGTAGGTCTAGTCATCATGAATTAAATTTGAATGACAAACTGAATCCCCAAGTCCTAGGTTGATCTGCCCTTCAATATATTTAATTTACTAAATATAATAAGTACCGTAATCCTTTGTTACCTAGCCAAGGACATATGCCTGGGTCGGTGCTGTCTTGCAAGAGCACGAGAACCAGAGGAAATGACAAAATAAAGGATCCACAAACTTTGACTAGAATAAGGACACACAAGCAGCAACGCAGATCCTGAATCTGATCTCCCCGACTCTGTTTGTGTGCGTGATGTTTTCTATTGTCCTACTAAAGAGTTATTTTTAGATTGGTTTTTTCGATGATCCTTATAAAAATAATTATTTCTAGATCGATTTTATAAATAATCGGTCTTAAAATTTTTGTTTAAGACCGGTTCTTTAATCGGCCTAAAAGGTAGCAGATTTTTAAGATCGGCTGTATCAAGATCGCATCCAGAACCGGTCTTAAAAGTGATTTTTCCACTAGTGCCCTCATTTTCCCATGGTGTCGGACACAGGTACTCCACATTTCCCCGTTATAGGATTTGTCCTTTAAATTTTAATATAAGACATATTTATCTAATTTAATTATATTAAAAAAATTTGTTTAGTTAGTTATTATGACATATATTTTCTAAAATACTCAACTCATCTTCCATAATCCTCTTATTCCCCCTCTTCCTTGATTATTATTAAGGGAGCATTAATAGAGATATATTAGAAAAATATTGACAAATATAAATATTATGTCTTATATTTAGGACCAAAATCAATTCTCTATATAGTCTTTTAAGTGCCTGTTTGGGAAACATCCAAACTATAATTTCAGAAACCTTTTTCCACAAGTCAAAATAAAATTTCTTTTACATACTTACCTTGTAAATCATAAAAACACTCTTAAAAAAACAAAACAAATATGCACTTATATTAAAGACAGGAGGGGATACTACATTACAATTACAAATAATTGTATGCAAGGTTCTGAAACCCGGACTGGTCACTGAACCAGTCGAGGTACTGAGTCAAGGGTTAGTGGGTCAGATCGGAGTCAAACCAGGGCTAGAATGGTGAGGAAGGTAAGATTTTAGAATTATTTATATGAAAATTTGAATAAAATATTAAAAAAGTTAAAAAAAAACCGTTCAAACCAAGAGAAAACCGGTCAAAATGCATGAAACCCGGTCGAACCGGGGTTAGGAGCCAAACTGGACCGGTTGGATCACCGATCTGACAATTTCATGGTTGGACCGGCCGGTCCGATTCGAGCTTGAAAGCTCTGATTCTATGCTTGCACATGCAAGAGAGAAAATAATGCATTCAACAGGGATCCGGCGGCACATCATAAACAAATGCTTCCTCGGTATTAAATATAAGACCCAATTGATTTTGTTTTAGATGTTAAAGAAACTAAATAAATTAGTTAATCATATCATATATTGTATGTCATTAAATTATATATCATTTTATGAGTCAATCAAATTAGTTTGGAGAAAAGCAAATAATATAAATATTTTAAAGTAATTTAATTAGCTTCCTTAATTTCTCTAAAAAAGTCAATTTGGTCTTATATTTAAAACTGGATGTGGTAATAGGGTTAAGGTAGATTCACATGCTGAAGTATTTTTTTAAGTGTATCCAACATCTTAAGCACTCCCGTGGTCATTAGTATAATATATATTTACTTAATTTGATTAAATTGAGGAAGTTAGTTAATATTACATGTTTTTTCTAACACATCATAATCGTCTTTTTTAATTCTCTCATTCCCTCTCCTATCTGATTATTGTTGAAGGAGCATTCATAAGTGTAAATTAGAAAAAGATTGACAAATATATAAACTATATCTTATATTTAGGATCAATATCAACTCTACAAATATGTCTTATATTAAGAACTGGAGGGAGTACATTTCTAGGTGCATCAATCACTTTGAAGTATTTTTGTAGGTGCATTTTGCATCTTAAAATATTTTTTAGTGGATCCAGTATCTGAAGCATTTTTTTAACTTGTGTTCAGCCTCATATGTCTTGAGCACCAACGCACAAAAAATATTTCAGAGTGTTGGATGTGGATACGTCTAAAAAATACTTCAGGATGTTAAATACACCATAAAATATTTTGGATGCAAATAAACTCTCCTTGATCCGTGCTACCCCCAGACAAGTGTCATTTGTATGTGGCCTCTTTACAATTTATCGCCACTTGCACTTAAAAAAGAAATAAATGATATACTTAAGGGCTTCCAACTCAGCGGGTCGACAGAGATCCAATGAGCTTTCATTTCCCTCTCCAAACATAATGATAAGCTGGATTTCTGCAACTGGCACTCCACATTAAAAAATATCATCATTCTGTTAATTAAATAAAATAAAAAAGTCATCATCTTTAAGGAGGAAAATGCAGAATAGGGTGCTTGTGAACACTGTTTAAAAACACCTGATGATTTTCACAGTCAAGTTCTTTACATTATAAAATTGTAACATACATATATATATATATATATATAATGTGAAAAGTCTTATTGAAAAGTTAAAAAAAGTAGGTGGTAATGATAGGACTTAAAAATGAAAATCTTGAACAATACTGTAGCCTCATCTGATCCCCTCCGTGTTCAGGAACGCAAGCGTGTGATTAAAAGAATCGTGACCGACCATCAAGGCGACTTCCTTCTGCTTTGCGTTGAACCGCAGGGGCCGGCGCTGGCGGCCTTCTCACTCTGAGCCGCTTTATAAACATATTGGGAGTTCCAGCTACGAAACCGTGTGATGACACTTGTAATATTGCATCGTGACAAGATCGACTGTGGCGGTGCAGCGGATGACAATTAGGAATATTAATGAATTAAAACCGACTTCATGCGGGAGACGATTACACGTCAGCAGAGTGTAGTACACGTGGACCACTCGTGGTGATGCGTGCATGAGCCTCAGGCTTGTTCTTGTAGTTTCGGGTTTGTCCTGGAAAGCAGGAAATCCGAAATAGCCGTTATTTAGGACTTTCGAGATTCTACAAATTTCTTCGTTGTGGAATATGCCAAGATCTTTAGATTTCCCGCCTTGTACTGTTTGTCCTCAAGTCCCGTGCAACCACGGGGCTGCCACGCTCTCAAAACTCATATACATGACGTAACTTCTTTTGTCAAACAATTCGAGTACACGTTGTTTCTTTCACTTTCCCTTTTTAACGTGATTGCTTGAGTCGCCTTATATTAAGTGATATGTGATATTTATATGAGAAAATTTTGATCTCATAAAATAAAACACAAAAAACACTTATTTTAATGGTTCCAAAACCCATCTTAAGGCTCCATATCTCCGTAACTACTCGATCCCTCCGTTGGTTCAAGGATGTTTGGAAAATTATTTTGTTTTTTGTTGTATAAAAGCTATTAACCCTTTTTTTAAATATATTATCATCGGTATCCTCTTTTGACACAAGTGTCTTTTTTAAAATTTGAATTCAAGACTTAGAAGTATTTAGCAGATATTATACCGTTAAACCAACACTATATTAATAGAAGCTATTAGCTCATTAATCACAAGAGGTTGTGGCAACTCTCACCCTTTTAGAGATATGGTATAAGAAGCTAGATCTCTTCTTTATAGGGACAGACAACTTTATTTGACCATGGAGAAGAAAACACGGCTATTGATTATTTTGCTAAACTTTATCGTGGTCTTAATAGGTTAAGCGCAATTTTTGCATATCTGATCACCCTCCAGCTCTTTAAGCTAGTAGATGGAAGTCAATGAAGGAAGCAACGGTAGCTAGGATTTGTACTTTGTGTCCTCTTATAAGCTAATGGACTTTAGTTTTTTTTAAAAAAAAAACAGAGAGAGAAGTGCTCCCTCTACCAATGGCACATTGTCATCTAATGACATGAGAAATCTCTATAATTGAGAGATCACAGGCTTAGTTTCGTTTATAATTTCATACCATTAGTGTTTGCCTCTTTAATTAAAAAGAAGTGCTCTCTATTATTCTTATTATAAGATATATCTAACCGAATCATCAAAACAAATCATAGACAATTAAGTCACCAACAACTTTATTTAAAAATGAAAAAAATTTGGAAAAATTGCAATAAGTTGGTCCCAGCTCAAAACTTTGTTAACAGCTGAAGAGTATGCAATAATAAGTTCTGACATAGAAAATGATAGCATGTTTATGTTACTCACTTGTCATTGAAACTTTTAATAATTGAATCTCTACCTTGGAATCTCATAGCAATTCTCCCCAAAATTTCTGAATTTATTCATATTTCATACTATGAATTATATCAAAAAATTATAATAATTATAATTAATTAGATTTTAAATAGGAACAAACTTACAATAATGTAATCAATACCTCACCTAGTGACTTACAATAAATACCATAAAATTCTTTTGGAGAGTGCCTTATAATAATTGCCGGAGGGAGCATGTAGTATTTTTCTGTGAAGTAATACACATGTTTAAAATTATAAAGTATTATTGTGTTTTTAAATTGTAATTAATAATTTTTTAAAGTATTTTTAATGAGTAATAATAATAATTCATTCTCATCTTTTTTCATATAAGATACGATATTAAATGAAGATAATCATGAAAACAATGTATTTCTTGATGTCATTGACTGAATTTTTTTTTATTAATAACATACATTGCTTGAAAGCATCTTAGAAATTTTTTCAAAAGAATATTATGCTACAGGTAACGTATAAGGTCAAATTTGCTTAGTTGCTTTTTTCTGTAATGTTTTGTAATATTATTACTTTTTTTTTTTGGATTGTAATGACAAGAGAAACATTCTCTTGGGAGTCTCAACGTACTCAAACAGGCATCAACATGAAACAATAAGTAGAGAAAAGCTAAATCTTAGCTTAAATCCGCTAACATTTGGATCAAGCAAAACCCTGGGGGATGGTGAAGTAATGATAGGTCATTGCTTGAATCTAGCGCCGCTTTTGCCAAAAGATCTGCACATGCAATAACTTCTCTGTGCAAGTGATGAATCTCCAAATCCCAATTTTGGTAGATTAAACCCCTAATTTCCTCCAATTCGTTGTGAAGAGGATGATAGGGACAACCTGCTAGAAAAAGTAAATGAAGTGCTTCGGTTGAGTCCGTGTACAACTTCACCTTCGTGAAGTTCATGGATTTACAAACTTGTAATCCGATCAAAATAGCATTGAGTTATGAAGCTGTTGACCCGAGGGAGAACCTTGAGTGCTTTTGGAAACCACATATCCAAGCCCCTGAACTGTCGCGTACAACTCCTCCAATAGCAGAAAGCCGATGCTCGTCAAAAGCCGCATCCACATCAACCCGTACATATCCATTAGGTGGTGCTATCCACCTATCTGAGTCTCTATCTGGAACTCTTAGTATCTTGTGTCTGAAACGTCCCTCTTCTATGCCTTCGTGAAGGAAATGCAGTCCTTTATGTAGGAGTTGTTGTGCCTGATCGCAAGATCCTTCGAAAGCTCTTCTGCATCTGTTTTTCCATATGAGCCAGCACAAAGAACCAAAGACCCTTAGCCAGGGCCATTGTGATACTCTGCCGCTTCTAGGGGAGTGCTTCATGTTCCATTTGATCCAGACAGTTACACTCGAAAGGACACTCGGAGCTTATCCTCACATCCCTCTTAGCTCGAATTGAATTTGTAGGGATTCTCTCTTGGAACAATTGCCACATAAAATACTTGACTTTCTCAGGTATTGGCCATCTCCAGATACGTTGCCAGAAAGGATCCGGCTCCTCAGAACGTGACGAATAAATCATTGAATAAGTTGATCTTACGCTGAAGTTACCATCAGATGATTCCCACCACCAGAACAAATCATGTCCCGTTAGGGAAGGAGGGGAAATGCACTTGATCTTTTCAATCACCCACCACGGTAGGAACATGGCCCATTTATGCAAGTCCCATCTTCCGTCTGAGCCAACAAATTGGCTGACCACTTCATCTGGATTGATTAGGTTCTGATTCTTGTCAACGTAGTACATAAGTGGTTGGTCAAGATTAGTCCAAAGATCCCACCAAGCATTCGTTGAATTACCGCTCCGGAGTTTGCTTCCTACAGCTTTTCTGAAAGAATCCCAAACAGATGTGATCGCACTCCAAACAGCCGATTGAGATCTTTTCCTTTCAACCCTTGGGAATCTATCGTGTCCACATCCATATTTTGCTTTGAGAGCTCTCACCCATAAGGCGTTGGGCCTAGTAATTAGATTCCAGCAAAGTTTCATAATGAGGGCCTCATTCTGGCTTGTAAGGTCTTTAATACCAAGACCGCCTTCTTTTTTGTCTTTTTTAATTGTCTCCTAGGAAATAAGATGCATTTTCTTTCCTTCTTGCCCTTGGTTCCAGAAAAAGTTCCTATTCAATCTCTCAAGATCCTGGAGAACCCCTTTGGGAAGGATGGTGGTTTGCATCTGGTGAAAAGAAAGAGAAGAGAGAACATAATTAATCAGAACCGTGCGGCTTGCCATACTTAAGAACTTGCCCTTCCAATTTGAAAGTCTTTTTTGAACTCTAGGAACTAGCGGAGTAAATGTCAGTTTGGTTGTTCTTTTATGAAGAAGAGGAACCCCCAAGTATTTGCCCAGGTCCGCAGAGATGGTGATTCCTAGTGTCTGACCCAGTTCTAAGGCTCTGTGAAATTGAACATTCCTGGAAGCAAAGATTTTTTATTTTGGAAGACTGATACGATGCCCTGACACTCTGCAAAAAAAAGCCATCAAATCCCTGATTTTTTCTATCTGGTTTAATGAAGCCTCACTGAATAAAAATAGATCATCAGCAAAGAAGAGGTGAGATAGCTCAGGGCTTGACTGACTAAGCTTGTAATATTATTACTCGTACATTGGATTAGAACCACCAATGACCCTACAAGATTCCCTACAGAACAAGCCCCACCAAAGCCCTCTTGTAATTTCAGGCCGTGAGCTCCCGATTCAATGCCATCAACTTCGTAATATCGAATTATTTCATCACATGTGACATTACTAAACTAGAAAGGTATACATTAATTGGCCAAAACTTGGACTCCCTCCGCTGATATTTATTCATTCCAGTCCTATTTATAAGTAACTTTCCTCTTGATTACATAAAACTAACTGGTAGTTAAAAGTAATAAGTGTGTCAAAAATATCATGTTTTTTTTCATATATACCCCTATTTATGAAAATAGTATAGGAGAGAGAATAGATAAAAAGTATGAGAAATAATGAGTATTTAATAAGGGTAAATTAGAAAAAAGAAGTGTACATTTTCAGACAAAGAGTGAAATTTACTTATAAAAGGGACAAATCCTATGAAAGAGAAAATTGCTTATAAATAGGACCTGAGGGAGTAACTCAATAAAAGTGAAATTTACTTATAAAAAAATGATTAAAATTAGTTAAAAACAATAAGTATATCTTAAATAAACTTTTTTTTAAGTATGTCCTTATTTATGAGGAGTAAGCGAAAGAGTGAAATAGAGTAAATATAAGTATCACAAATATTTTAATTAGTGCAATACCTATAATTAATGGAGGCACAAAATGAAAAAAAACTCATTAAATGCTGAAACAACTCTTATCAAACTTGTAAGAAAAATATAAAAAAGGAGAGAGAACTGGCGTACCGGGGCGAATCCATGTTCGGATCCGGATAAAAACTCCAATACTCCATAATTGTGCCCATATAATTATTAGACTACTAGAGCCTAATTGTGATTTGCATAGCAGATTACCAGAACCAGAAAGATGGTAGGAGAGAAGAGATTACCAGAAAGCTCAATGGTGGGGTGAATTGCAATTGAGGAGGCACACCCTATTTATAGTGGTTTATGGAGACCACTAATTAGGAAACGTGTGCACTCCTTCTTGCTCTCCAAGACAGCAATTAAATTAATTGATTCTCAATTAATTTTCTAATTATGGTGATTTGTTCCTCAATTAACAAATCCATAATTATTACTGAATTATTCCCCAATCTGCAATTAATGTTGATTTTATTCTTATTTGATTGAGCTACTTATATCCTAATCAAATAGTCCGGCCTATCAAGGGTGGGCTTGGACCCAAAGTCCAACATCTCCCACTCGCACTTGATGGGTCTCCCATCGTGCGTGCATTACTCTTTCTTGTTTCATACTTGGCGTCTGCCGTGACCACGTAGGCAAAAACGTCTTTAAGATTTGGTGCTTATGATACTAGAAATCCCTCATATCGAATTAACATTCAAAGACACCCTTTATATATAACCGTAAGCTATATGTTCATTGCCTCATATGCCCCAGATTCTCCCATACATATTACTCATGACATATCTAATCCCTCTCGAGTTAATATGTTGATTAACTCAGATTGCCTTCCACGCACATAGTATCCACACTTACTAGCTTCACATAGAGCTAGTAAGGGGTCGACCACAGATACTAGTATATTTTATGTATCTAGGAGTAAATCTTCCTTTTTGACTAAACATCAGTCTATCTTGACTTGGTCGCTTTCCTAGTTTTCACTCGTCTGACCGAATCGAGTGTGATCATGGAGCTTCAGCTAAAGTAGCTGTCACCAAACCAAGCTGTCATGATGCCGCCTAAGTCTTAAGGGCATCGCGGAAGGATTTTTCCTTCCTGGGAATCACACTATAGTGAATTAGGGATCTTTCACCTATATCCCGTGTTGCAGTCTAACTCTTAAGCACATGCAGTATGAATTGCATGCTACAGTAAATGGTTTGAGGTGCATATCGATTTCTTTATCTTTCACCGTACAGTAATTAGTTCCAAAATATACCCAACATTCGAATAAGAATTTTCTTTTTCACAATATCTCTTTTACAATCTCATTTGTGAAAAAGAGTTCTTTGCCTAGCTACAGGTCTGTATTCATGCTTCGATCCATTTTATGTGTATATGTACACATATAGATCTCATCTCAATCTAAGGCGACTCAAATGCAAAGATTCTTCTTAACCATCCCATGATGATCATTTGCTCGTCTTACTCTCCCATACCCCCGTAAAACATGGGAAGATGGTTGTTCGTGTGAGTGAACCAACTTCTTCTAACTTGTACGACATACAAACTTGTATACCTTATATATATATATATATTTGCTTATAACATACATACTATTTCTTTTATCTTCATATAAAAGAAGTTCACGACTTTATATTTTATTTGCGCCCCAAGATTTTCACTAACTCAATGAAAATCAAGCTATGGGCTCAATAAGGGGATCTACCAACATTCTATCAGTAGAAGGTCATTGAACTATCACTTTCCTTCTTTGAAAACATATCTCTCATAGAGATATATCAAAAAGTATGTTTCACCATGCTGTGATACTTAGGATCCTCATCATAAGATGCTATCGTTTGGATCCTTCTATCCACCATTCATTCCTAATCTCTCATAGGAATTACTTTGGCCATATGGAACTTTGAATGATGATAGAACACGCCCTATGTTCTATTTCCATGGATAACAAGAAAAAATACTTTGTATATTTCCTTACTCCATCACCATTTGCCTAGGTCTTGTATTGGAGTATCCTTTCAAAGGAAAGTTGTTGTTTTGACAACTTAACCCATGGTTATTCTTATAACCCATTTTACAGTAGGAACAAAAAATAGCTTCCAAGTCCAACCAAAAACATTTGGTCTTATGTACACCAATGTGTACATTCATATTACCAGCCATAGTTTCATATGGGACTTTATCCACCTTTTTTATGTTGGATTCCTCATAGGACAGTGATATGATCCGATAGCTTCTAATACATGGCACTGTCCTTGTGGAAATCCCTCTCTCCATTTGCTATTGGTTACTGCCCTATCCAGTCATTCTCTAATGATTTCTTCGCCTTCTCTGTTGTTTCTTCATGTGAATCTGCATCCTTTAGTTTCCACTTCCATCATATTGCATTTGACCATGAAGTTTCTGAATCTCTGGAGATCTCTCTGTGAGCATTCATTTCCTCCTTCCTTGTCTGAATTGTACAGCAGGTCATTAAAATCCCCAATTACTATCCATGGAATATTTTGGTTTGGACATAAATGCTCTAAGGAATTCCACCAGTTCATCTTCTGGTTATAGTTCTGCGGCCTATATACCAACGTTATCTTCCCACATCTCCCTCCGTCAATTTGCACTTCATCCAGATGTATTACAAACCTATCAATCAACCGTACCTGAACCCGTACTCCTTCCTTCCACCATAGTGCAAGGCCTCCTAATCTTCCTACTGGGTCCTTATACACCCCATGTTCATATTTTAATTTCCTCTTGATTCTGTCCACTTTATCTCTTTTCATTTTCGTTTCTGCTAGGAATACCATATCTGGCTTAAGCTTCTTACACTGGAACTGCAAGTTTCAGACTGTTAGGGTGGTTCCTAGTCCCTGACAGTTCCATGCCCATCAACTCATTGCTCCTGGGTGGTTGTGTTTGGCCAGCCACCATGCCATTCAAATACCGAGTTGGATACCTCTCCCCTAAACAGAGTCCTTTTTGTTCTATTTATGCTATATTTATATGTGTGTACCTTATTAGAGTTTCTTCCTTCAGCAAAGACATATTTCTCCTCCACATCAATTTGTACATACTCGGCTGAGACAGTAGTTGTTGACGAGTTCCCCTTCTGGTTCTTACTTATCCCTTCTTGGTGAGCATCTTTGATTCTTTTTAATTCTTCAAAATCCTCACATGCCTTTAGCCTGACACCTGAAAGCCTAGGGGAGTCCTTTTCGAAAACCTTCCTTCGCTTAGGATCTGGTGATGGCCATTCCTCCGATGCGCTTCTCTTCAGATTAACCCGCTCCACCCAGATAGCTAGATCATTGATCTCATTTCCCCCCTCATGAATCACTATTGCCTGGTCTTCATTAAGTAACTCAACCTCATTCCCCAATTGGTTAATTACTAGAGCCCGATAACCCATTTTGTTTGCCTTATTCTCCATACTTCCTCTTTCCTGGGCCCTTTCATTTTCAAGGATCTGATTATTGGGCTATTCCACTATTTGCCCATTCCCTATGTTTCCTTGACTCGTTTGACATTGTTGGGTCCCACCACCAAATACCTTTTATTTGCCTAGTTTTTCCTTTTTGGGTAGTGTACTACAAACTTTTTCCATCTGGCTTCCTCCTTCCTCCTTCCTCCTTGTACCATGCTAATGATGCTTGAGCACTATACGAGGTTTCCATTTCCACCATATCTTCAGACTGACTTGTTACTTCATATGTCCCATAATTACCTATTTCCTCTACTTCTTTTCCTACCGCCTTCTCATCTTTCCTACTGCACGAGGATGGAACTTGATATCCGATGCCACCAATTCCACTCTGTTCCCCCTGATGACTCATCTGATTTTTTCGATTGCATTGCCCTCCCCGATGCTGGGGCGTCCGGCCAGAATCTTGTCTTGCCGGAATCCCTTGAGTTTTCCTTGTTGGTTGAACACACATATTTGCATCATACACTCTTCTTGGTTTATTAGATGGGTCATCCTCTTCCTCCGCCACACATGCTTTGTCATCGTGACCCAGTCTTCCGTAGATGAAGCAAAATTTCGCTAGTTTCTCATACCTCACTTTGACTTTAGCATTCTGAAACTTGTTCAGTCTAGGGACTCTGAAGACAGGCACTAATGGTTTCTCAATGTCAATTTTCACTCGTGCTTTATAGAAGTTTCTTTTTGAAAAGTGTTCACTTTCTGGATTTTCAATTTCGATTACCCTTCCCAATCGACTTGCCATAGCTCGTATATTGACTTCCATTCGTCCTTGCGGAGGAATATCATGAAATTGGACCTATACTCTACATGTATTAATTTGTATTTCACTATCACACAGAAATGGTTTTCTTTTCTCCAGAGCCAGTATGTGCTGGTGTACAATCCATGGACTTTCTTCTAGGACCTTCATCGCCTCGTCTGTGTCTTCAAAAGTGAATGAGAATGTATTAAAGCTGAGAATGTTCACCTCTAGCTTTTTCTTTAATTTCCATGCTACTCCTACTTGTTCCCTCACTGCTGTTCGACTTACTTTAGCATCCAAAATTACTCGCTCCACCAGGACTCTTTCATCTTCTTGTTTTGAGGTTCCTTCCTTCCACTGCATTTGGAGTTCCATACCTGCCATCTTCCCACCTCAATCTCCTCCTTCCTTTGCCTTTGATTATTGCCTAGAGTATGATAACACACAGTACCTTGACTGAAACACCTATCGGAGGTGAAGAAATTATCCAAGGTTTTACCGGGAAAGACCCAGAGTCGCTCTTATAGTGAGAGAAAAGTGTTGCAATATATGCATGTTTAATACATATTCCTGGTCCTATTTGAAATTTAATGTCAATGCCATCATGTTTCAAGTAGGCGAAAAAAAACCTTTAGGCCTTGTTTGTATAGTGTAATGCGATGCAATGATAATGCATGCATAGTGTAATGCGATGCAATGATAATGCATGCAATGTTAATTATAGGGCCAGTGTTTGGTTTGCTTTTTAAGCAAGGTGTAATGAGTTATTTTTTTAAATAATTATTTAAAATTAATATATCACATAAAGTCTATTTTATCTTTAATATAATCTTTGTTGAAAAAATAGTTAAGAGTCATTGCGTTGCCTCATAATAACCGTCATGCTATGTCATCGAGGATCATATGATGTTAATGGTTGTGGTGGTGGAGGAGACAGTAATGGTGATGTGGCGGTGGCGGTGGCGGTGGCAATGACAGCCACAGTAGTAGAGTAGTAGGTAGTGGTGGCGAAGACAGCAATGGTGGAGGTGGTGGCGATAGGGGGTGGCAGCGACGACGATGGAGGAGAAGATAATGGCTACGGCGGGGGGTGGTGATGATGGCGGTGGACTAAGAGGAGGTAGTGGCGGAGGGGGCAATGGTGGGATGATGACGGTAGAGGAAGAGGTAGATGTGGTGGCGACGGCAACGGTAGAGGTTACAGCGGCAGTGGTGGTGGAGGAGGAGGTAGTGGCAGTTGCCATAATGGTGGAGGTGACAACGGTGAAGTGAGGTGGCAGCGGCCGGTGTCAGTGATGGCAGTGGAGGAAAAGGAGGTAGTGGCGGCGGCGATTGTGGCATGGTGTGATAGGTGAAATAAGACAATTGAAATAAAGACAAATGAAGCTAAAAGATAAATTGAACTTTTTCAATCATACAATGACGTGGTAATAGGTATTCATAAGGGGAGAGATATAAATGGGGATTATCAATTTTTTGGTAATTATCATTACCATGATAAACTCTATTACCATACTAAAGAGTAATCAAACACTCTTATCTTGATAATGTAATTATGATTACCATTGTAGGTATGCGATGTGGTTGAACCAAACGGGCTCTAATTCTTGCTAACTTTACATTAAAATTTAATAATAATATCTCATTAAAACAAATTCTACATAATAATAAATAAAGGGTAAAAATGTATTTTTACATAAAAATGTAGTGGAGTGACTTATAAATAGGACATGTGCTTGTTTAGGATAGATTAATTTTAGCTTAGCTTATAAGTGTTTTTTAATCGTGATTTACGATATATGAGGTAAATATGTGAGAGGAGTTTTATCTCGATTTATTATTAAAATAATGAATAAATTGATAGTAGGAAATCATTGTATAAACTTAAAAGTTTATGTTTTTTTTTGGTTAAATATTAAAAATATTTATATGTAAAAAAGTTAGGAAAGTTATAATATAATCTAGTCCTATAAAAACAATCATATTTAGTCATGATGGATGGGGGTAAATAAAGTATTTATTTTGTTTGCCATCAATGAAATATTCAACTTAGCTAAAGCTAAAGAAATTTGTTGGAACAAAAGCTATAAGCCTATAATGGTATTTTAGCTTAAGGAAATTGTCTTGCTATAAAAAAAAGAAAAAGCTCCAACAAGGAAGAATGATGATGAGCAATCATAAATCATAAAATTTGAATAAAGTAGAAAGAGAAGGAAACAGTAATACGGCGGTATATCCCTTCTCTCTTAAACGCATCTCTTCCCTTCTCTCTCTAATGCCAAATGTTTCTTTCTTCATTGACCCCGAAAAAGGCCCTCCACAAATAAAAACCACACACCCCATCTTCCATAACAAAAGAGCTTCCCATCTTGCAGGCCTATCACTAGAAAACACCTTCATTCACTTGTCTCCTTTTTCTCTCTGATCAAAACATTCCAACTTCCAGATTCCTTCGCCGTCAATGGCCGATTCCGCTTCCAACAAACCCTCCGCCAGTGGCGCCAACAAGAAGGTCGGCAGTAATACCCTCTTGTTGGGTCGATTCGAGGTCGGCAAGCTTCTCGGCCATGGCACCTTCGCCAAGGTCTACCATGCCCGCAATGTAAAATCCGGCGAAGGTGTCGCCATCAAGGTCATTGACAAGGAGAAAATCCTCAAGGGCGGCCTCGTCGCTCACATCAAGCGCGAGATCTCAATCCTCCGGCGAGTCCGACACCCTAACATCGTTCAGCTCTTCGAGGTCATGGCCACCAAGGCCAAAATCTATTTCGTGATGGAATACGTTCGTGGGGGTGAGCTATTCAATAAAGTCGCTAAAGGTCGATTGAAAGAGGAAAGTGCCAGGAAGTACTTTCAGCAATTGATCTCCGCCGTCAGTTTCTGCCACGCGAGGGGGGTATTTCACAGGGATCTCAAGCCTGAAAACTTATTGCTCGACGAAAATGGGGATCTCAAGGTGTCTGATTTTGGATTGAGTGCTGTATCTGATCAAATTCGGCAAGATGGGTTGTTTCATACATTTTGTGGGACTCCATCTTATGTTGCCCCTGAGGTATTGGCTAGAAAAGGTTATGATGGGGCAAAAGTTGATGTTTGGGCTTGTGGGGTTGTTCTGTTTGTTTTGATGGCTGGTTACTTGCCCTTCCATGACCAGAATATCATGGCAATGTACAAGAAGATTTACCGGGGTGAGTTCCGATGTCCCAAGTGGTTCACACCCGATCTCACTCGGCTTGTGACTCGTCTTCTTGATACAAACCCGCAAACCCGAATTTCCATCCCGGAGATCATGGAGAACCGGTGGTTCAAAAAAGGGTTCAAACAGATAAAGTTCTATGTGGAGGATGATAAACTCTGTAACATTGATGATAAGATGGACAAGTTTGATGATATAGAATCAATGTCAGACTACTCAGTATCAGAATCTGATTCCGAGGTAGAGACTAGAAGAAGAAACGCTTCACTTCCAAGACCAGCGAGCTTGAATGCATTTGACATAATATCATTTTCTCCTGGTTTTGATCTTTCTGGGTTGTTTGAGGAGAAGGGGGATGAGGCGAGGTTTGTGTCTGGTGCACCAGTGTCAAAGATCATATCAAAATTGGAGGAAATTGCGAGAGTGGTTAGCTTCACTGTGAGGAAGACAGATTGCAGAGTAAGCTTGGAGGGATCAAAAGAAGGCGTAAAGGGGCCATTGACAATTGCTGCTGAGATATTTGAACTAACACCTTCTTTGGTGGTGTTGGAGGTGAAGAAAAAAGCAGGGGATAAAGCAGAATATGATCAATTCTGTAACACTGAATTGAGACCCGGGTTGCAGAATTTGATGAGAGAGGAACCTGCTGCTACTTCTTCACAAACACCTCGTACAGATCCTGAACCGCCTCAACAACTACCTATGGATATTGATCCTCCACATTACATACCTTCAGATACTGAATAAGTTGTAAAGAGTGGTAGAGCAGAAGATAATGGGGTATGCTTAGTAGATTGTGCGTGCAAAAATTTTCCCCATGATTTTCTTTCTTTTAGTTCTGCCCCTAAAGTGGAGCATTAGATTGTAGACGCTACTACTGCATGTCTTATAAATTGTACGCACAAAAGCTAATCTCTCATGGATTGCATTTCCAAACGTCTTGGCTTGTTGCTCTATGGCTACTTTTATAATTTATTTCCATCACTTATTCCATTTAATTACGAAATAACAATGATCTTTCCTGCTTGTCCATCGAAGTTTATCTAAGGGTTTGGCTTGAATGATTCATATTAACTTACTATTTATTTAGCGTCTTAATCTGAAATTTGAGATTGGAGAACAGACTTCCATCTCCATTGTTGGAGGAAATAAGACATCAATACCGAAGGATGTTAACCGCTTTAAATTCTCTACTTAATTTCTGCACAAAAGCTGAGAATGTTGGGCAAATGGAACAAAGGACATTTGAACCTGACTAGGTAATATACTTAGGCAATTGGTGTATCTGATAGATCATTGAGTGTTTGGAGTAGCTATCTTGAAGATCAACTTAGTGTTTGTTTGGAGCTGCTTATCATAAGCATGTTCACACAAGCTGAGACAAAATTCTTCACATATATTTACTTTGTACATTATAAATCACTATTGAAAATGTGTTTTTGAAGGTTTCAAACAAACCCTTAAATGATAGGGATATGTGTATGCTAAGCTATTCAACACTGCTTGGCAATGAAATTCATTGGTGATGCCCTAGCTTTCCATTTTGGTGATCCATAAAAATCACCACCGAACTGCTATTAGAACAACAGAACTTGCTGAGGGTAGTATTTGGATAGGTCTGAGAGTTCCATCTGAGAACAAACTACTTTTCTAGAACAGTGAATTTTGAATTTTGGAGCCTCATTTTTCAAAGGGATGTACGAGGCCACATGAGTTCATTGGCAGTTTCAGTATAAGGAAAGGAAAGTCAGACTTTACAGCTAGATCATGGGCTTGTGCAAACCTTCATGATGATAACCACTGTTGGGGATTCAAACGGATAAGTATGACTGCAAGGAAAGACTACAAAAGGTCAACAGAATATCCGTACTCTAAGAACATGCCTGACTTTTCATCTTTAAGCACGAGCCTCACAAGTTACATAGCCTCACAACGTGATTATCTCATTCTCCTTGTACATGTGCCACCAATTCAAGAAAGCCTCTAGCCTCTAGATGATGGATCTGGGACTACACTCCAGAGAGGTCCATCTGAGAGCCAACTAATTAATGCCTCTATATAGCAAAACAGACAATAGAGAGTTGTAGTGAGGGCCTATGACTATGAGGACCTATCTTTTCTTTGCATGCGAGTTGGACTGGAGCGGAGATAATTAAAAAGAAAATCTTTTCGTTGCTTGCGATTTTTCCGGAGGATCAAGAATTTTTCTGTTCACCTTGGAGAATTTCTTATAGTCTAAGTGTCTAACTTACATTTCTTTATTCACCAAAAAAAAAAAAAAAAATCTGTGTTTTGAAAATTTCTCTTTTTGTGAAGTTAATTATTTATATGGTATGCATGAATGATCAAAAGTTATGATGATTTTCCTTATACAATTTCAGCTACATATTATACTTGATTCAAGTAATGTTTCCTCTTAGCTCTAGTATATTTCTTCATTTCTTGTGGAGTTATGGTGCATCTAACTCCATGAAGTATTTTTTCAGATGTATTTAGTACCCTAAAATATTTTGTAATACACTCAGCACCCTAAAGTATTTTTTGTGATGCACTTAGCAATCTTAAATATTTTTTCAGGAGCGTCCATTACTATAAACTATTTTTTAGTACGTCCAACACCCTAAAATATTTTTTTAAGTGTATCCAATACCCTAAATTATCTAAATTGTTAAAAGCAAAATTGTACAAAAAAATATTTTAGGATGATGGACACCTTTGAAAAAATACTTCAGAGTGTTTTGTACGCCATAAAATACTTTAGAACATTAGATGCACCTAAAAAAATAGTTCAGTGTGCAATATACACTTTAACCCTTTATTTAGAGGCATTTAAGGTTGGATAACCGAAACGAGAGGAATTTAACAAGACCAGTAAAGCTTGATCGTTACGACCAACTATGTATGAATGAATGCTAGGCATCCAACATTTTAATTACCCACGATCATAATGATATCTTATTTAACAATTTTTCTTTACCCGCTATACCTTTTTTTTCGGGATAAACTCATAAAAGGGATATGAGATAGCTAGGAACCAAACTAACAATATCAATAATGTTCTTATTTTTCATGTTAAAGAAAGATACCCCACAAATTAACCTTGATTTCTCGTACAAGCACATACAAAAGCCGAGAACATTTTCTTAACAGTATATGAAAGAGATTAGTGAATCCTTATGCGTTGAACGATAGAAGCAGCTTTGGCAATCATGATATGGTTTGGATAAAATGGGGAGCAAAACATCTATGGGATAATGGGTAGTTTTCTGTCAAAAAGGGACAAATCAAAGCTGAGAGACAATAAATAAGGAGTAGATCAGATAAACTTGTGAAAAAAAAAGGAGATTAAACGATCTGATAAGTGATAACAAGCCGGTCGTCTCAGGAATTGCAGATCAAAGATGAGCCAAAGATCATTTTGTCACTTTGTCAAAGCCAAGATGTCATCACCAAACACAACCAATATTTTCTAATGTCAATATTATTTAGGTAATTTGCCCTCTGATTATTCTGCTTAATTGACTCATCAGTAGCTAAACGACACAGATTATAGGTACTGCTAGAACATCATTACGTGACAAAAAGTGTTTTTCTATAAGATAATATGAATATCAATCTTCATAGTCATGACAGAAGTGAGCACGTTAAGAGTGGAAAGGACAAGTTTGACCCTATAAAATAATATGAAGATCAATCTTCAATTTCATTGGATTAACTGAGTTAAGCCCTATGGATATACGCCAAACAAGGCAGCTAGGAGCCTGATTAAGTCTTCATATATATATAAGAAATTTAATTTAACAGCCATCACTATCAAATCCACCGTCCAAAATTGCACTAAGATTACCTGAGGAGAAACACACCAGTGTGGTTGTAAGGAAATAAGGATAGAACAAGTGAAAAGGACAGGACGTGCTTACAAGTTACAAGAAAAGAAACAGATCAGCGTTGGCTTAGTGGCTTTGAGCCAGCTAACTGGTCAAATAAGACATGTCGTAAGGTGTTACATTATATACATGGCCATGTTTTCCCCCTAATGCACTCTTGTGAATCACAAAATAAAGTAATACGTACCTTGACAAAGACTTTTGCTTGTATTCATTAACTTGTGCTATTTGTTAATCTCTTGGTTGGGGAGACATCTTATTCACATTTATTTTAATTTAATCCCTCAAATGAGATGGTTGCTGATTAGGCAGAATGTCACTCTTATTTAGAATTGAAAAGCTCAAGTTTTAATATGCAACTTATTATAGCTACTGATACATTGAGTTGAGTTGTGTTGTGTGATGCAGACTTTAGGAATTCATTTGTCCTTTCTATACCTTTTTTGGGAAAAAAAATCTTTATGGTAAGTTTTTATAGATGTCCCAAACAAGGAGTGAAGACCCTACACAAATATATCCTAATCACAGATTTTTATCTTGATACTGTCATGCAGGACGATTTTATATGTCCAAATTCACAGATGTGTACTGAATTCTCAGCGTGGACTTGAGGAAGTCCTAAATTTGGATTGTAGTAGCATTTAGGTTAATTATATTAATGTAATTTGTGTTCTGTTACTTTTAATTTAAATCATTGATGACATCAGCAAATCGTGTTTAACGGATATGAGTTTATATGTTTATAGATTATATCAAGAATTCAGATGCTGTGTTTTCATAGATAACTAGAACACCTTTCATTTATGGTTGGTGCATGGATTCAATTTTATTTTAAAGAAACAATTAAAATAAAAAGTGTCATACACAAACAGAGTAATTTATAATTTATTTAAGTGGAGAGATGTGCTGCATTCTCATTCTCCATGTCAAGTGTGATACATGAGATTTTTGCATCTTCCTTACAAGTCCACATTCTATGCTCAGCGATTATATGCTCATTATGTGCTATTCCTCAAAACGCAAAGTTTGGATAAGTGGATAAAGCTGAGCCATTAGATATGTAAAGTCTTAGATCATGAGAAGCTAACAAGTGGGGCATCTTTTAACTGATGAAATTTCCCTCGAAAGCAGCAACAAAAGGAAGAAACCAAAATAATATGAATAACCGGGGAGGTACCAATTGAGTGGGGAAAAAATATGGCACATAAACTCTCCTTTGAACAGATTGTTGCTATTTTGGGTTCATTTACATTTGGGAAGAGAAGGTCACCTTGGAGCAAAGAGATTGCCTGACCCTGCAAAAACGATGATGAAAATAGAGTGCTTGGGATGCTTGGATTAATACAAGTGGTAGGTGAAGGGGTTAAAAACGGAATAGAGCTCCGTTCCTGATTTTGTCAAAATGCTTTTTTGGTTGTTGCAAAAGCTTTTTGGGAGAAATGCCCAAAAATAATTTGGAGGTAAATTAATTGTTGATTGCTACCAAGCATGTAAGTGATCTTTCGTTTTGTGTAAATTATCTTCTGTGTGTGCAAAAATCTTCCATGTAAATGTGCAAACAATTTTCTGTTGTGTGCAAAATATTTTTGTTATGTGTAACAAATCTTCCATGATAGCAATCAGCAATTAATTTACTTCCAAGGTATTTTTAGATAATTCTCCCAAACTTTTTTTATTTAACTGTTATATATTTCGTTTTGCTTTCCAAACGAACCCAACATTTTAAGATAGCATTGACATATAGTCTCTTCAACAACCATTAATGTAACTTACTAGAATATATGTCATGTCATTATCTCAATTTCAACATTTTTCAGAGTATTTGCGAAAAATGATATGTGGTTCAGTAGGCAACACAGGAATAACATAACTATACTGATAATATATGCATGATTACATAAATTCCAAATAGGGGTTTGTACATGATACTTACGATTAAGGTAGCCGCACAAGGCTATTAGGGTGTCTAAACTCATCCCAGTGAAACGGAGACTTCTTCCCATCTTCGTTCCACTACTGTAATCTCCTCGTACGGTACTCTGCATTGTTGTTTGCATATCTTCTGTCTTCTCCTGTCTAAATTGTTGGTAGGGGAGGGTGAGATTCGAGAGAATCTCAGTAGGAAGCAGATACCATAATGCATGCATGATTGATGATATATGTATGACATGTTAGCTTTATCTAGATGTATGCCCCATAATGACATTTCTGCATGCTCAATGTTTCATACAACAAGACCATGGCCACATCGAAAACAGAAACAGAGCTTCATTTATTCAAATATGCTCTACACAATCAAGTAAAGCAATCACATACATCACTACACAAGCAAAGATATCAAATACATGCAAATAAGGTAAGTCCCCTACCTTAACCCTTTTCCGTCTCGAAACGTGTGCCTTGATCTACGTGCAAACAACTCGGGGCCCCATATTCGATCCTACAATGTCAAATGTACTATTTAGGCACTTCCATAGTGTTTATGGGGGTTATATGAGTCTATCTTGAAAAATTACTAAAATACCTAGTACTGGGAAAACGGGCCGGCCCGGCCCTGCAGGGCCGGCCCGTGACGGGCTCGGGCCTAAACGGGCCGGCCCGTTTAGGCCCGAGTCCAAATCCGTACTCCTGTAGGGCGGCCCGGCCCGTTTATAATTTTTTTTTTTTTTTTTGCCATTCCTTTTTTTGTTTCTTATTCTCATAAAGACTAAAATACCTAATTTAAAACAAAAATATCATCAACACTAATTTAAAACATAAATATTATCCAAGTTTAATAGAACACAAACACTAAAACTTAAGTCCAAACCAAAATTAATGTTCATAACCAATTAAATAAGTTCACAGCCACAATCAAACAAGCCTACAAGCTTCAAATGTCAGTAATAATATAACACCTGATTTGGATTTTGGCGTATACATGCAAAAAAAGAAAAAAGAAAATCAAAGAAGAGAAGCTTCAAATGATGTCTGAATCAATGTGAGAGCATTTTTTATATGAGGGTTAGGTTAGGTTAACTCTACCTCTGACCAATGCTTACTGCCCATTGTCTTGTGCACATTTAAAAAAAAAAAAAGTTAAACGGGCCTAAAAGGGCCGGCCCTCAGGGCTTCAGGGCCGGCCCTACAGGGCTTGCGGCCCTACAGGGCCGGCCCTTTTAGGCCCGCTTCCATTTTCAGCCTCCAAATCATAGGCCCGGCCCTTGACGGGCTCGGGCCTAAACGGGCCGGCCCGACTGGCCCGGCCCGAATTCCCGGCTCTAAAAATACCCCCGGGGACCCTACCCGACCCGGCTGTACCCGATCCAGCTGTACTTTTTTCAGAATTTTGACATGGGCTATTCTTACATATTTTCACCCAAGGAATCCATTTCCGGACTCAGAATCATCAAATTCAATGTCAAATTATGAAATTGCCCTTGGCAACCCTACTTTTAGGGTTTTAGGGGCGTTTCCGTAATTATGTTTTCTCGGCTTTTTCCGAAAAAGTGCCCAACTGTAATCCCATCTAATTTTTCCTCCTGAATCCAATGGAACCATAAAATCATTGACAATCCAACTCTAAGGCCCTCAAACATCCTTGGCCGAAATTATAGTGTTATCCGGGAAAAGTCGGGGTTTTGTGATTTCAGCTCCATAAACGCGTTCCTTTCTACTCCTAACCACCTTATTGACTATTCCATTAGGTTACAACTACCATTTAATACCAATTTGGGCAGCATAACCCCTAGGAAAACCCATTTTCCATTTTTACAACCAAGGACAATCCGACGAAATCTCACCGATTAAATTGTCCATAATAGCCAAAATAGTCAATATACAAAGGTTTGGAAGTTACCTCAAGCTCCACTAACTTTTCCTCTTCTTGGCTGAAACCTTAACTTTCCCAAGGGCTGAATTGAGGTTCCAAAACCTTAAAATATATGAAAGAGTAGCTTAGGAGCGGAGTTATATGCTTTAGGTAAGGATTTACCGAAGAAATTAACTTACCGTACAATATCTCTTCATTTTCTCTCTCTAGAAAAATCTGCTCTTTCTCTCTCTATTTTAGGTATATTTCACACTGGAATGAGCTTGGAGAAAGAAGATGATATATTTTATAATATATCTAATGTTATTTTATTTATTTCCTTTATTTTCGGATTTCAGAAATTTTGGCAGATTTTTCTGTCCAAATTTTGAAAAATCATAACTAATTCTAGAAAAATTGAATTGGAGTGATTTCAAAGCATATAGAACCCTTATTGAGTCTAGTTTCAAGAAAAAATATAGAATTTTTCTGAATAGAATCACAAAATTCCCAGGATTTCAATCTTTTCATACTGTTCCAGAAATTTCATAGTTTTTCTGTGCTACTTCAAAAATTCATATCTTTTTGTATATAGCTCTAATTGAGTCATATGACCTATCAAAATAAAGCTTAGGATATCTACTTTCATCTTGTAAAATTTCATAATTTTTTCTCATCATTTAGTCATTCAAAATCACATGATAAGCTCACTACCTCATAGGCGATTTCACCGAAAACATAATTATATTCTCCGAAGTTCACCATTTTACTTTCTTAATACCCCAAATATATAAGAATCATTAGAGGATAAGTTTGGGCTTTTACTAAATCAGGGCTTAGCAGTCCACTTAATTTAGGCTTATTCCCAAGCCTCCAATCCCAAATTTTGGGATATTACAATATACAAACTCCAATTGTAACACATCATCCGAAACTAAATATATACTCAACGTTGAATCTGTTAAAACATCACTTATGAACTTAGGGACTCTATTCCAATAAAACTTATTTGATACTTTCAACTATTAGTTTAAAGTTTTAGTTTCAAACAAATATTTGTCAACCGAAATATTTTAAGACGAAAAATAATCCTAGTGTCATGACAATTAAATAAAAAGTGGCATAAAGGTGCATGAGGAGCCTAATAAAGCCTTCAAGGCTCTCTCTACAGGTGCCTTCCCTTCTTTTCTATTAGAATATTCATCTGAAAAATGTTAATATAATCGGATGAGATTCATCGTCTCAATAACTACTGAAAGTTTCTACTGTACACAAGCAAACCACATATAATGAAAAGAAGGAACTGATTATGTATATATTTGTATGTACTATAATCCTCATACAAGATAATTACAAATTTAATAATCATTATGTCAATCTGTATTTTTATCACAACATGTAATATATAATTATGCAATATGCAATATATAAGATGCAACTTTCCTTATATCACCGTCCATCCTTATACCGCTGAATGGAGCCATGGGCTAACATAAAGTCCAACAGAAACCCATCCATTTGACTGGATTGTTCCAAGCTCACCAATTGTTAAGATACACCCGGCCAAAGGTGTAAAACTTAAGTCTAGACTATGGCTCCCTTTCTTAGAAGAACACAACTAAGGAGGTGTCACATGTCCCATAGCTCCAATACAATCCCGGCTAAAGGAAAATATTGAAGAAGGGGCCCTGACAAGTACCATTTACTGTGCACTGATTGATGACATACCACGTAATAAAAGATTTCAACATACACATTCCTCCTTACTTCAACCCATCACAAATGCAACCTCTATGACAGTTATATTCAATCACCAATAATATAATTAAAAGATAAGGTACAATAAATCATGTTTCCATTCGTATAAAATATCATCACATATTCAAACATGCCTAAAAGGAAACAGTAATCTAACAATACATTAATTATAATTAAATTATTTACTATGTTAATAAAATGAGTTATAAAGAAATTTACTTGTAACATTACTTACTTGGGGATTTATAATACATACATATATACATATAATTCAATCCATTTTTTAAAAATAGTTATTCACAATCATACATAACTCACATATATATGGAAGAATATTCAGAATTACCTTATACTTCTCAACTTATAGATAATTACCAAAAAGCTACTCCAAAACTTTCAATATATAGGAGTCTATAAAGTCATAACATACATATTGTTATAAAAGTATATGTGATAAGAGATCAGATTGATAGAATTCATAGAAAGGATTATAGAATTTCTAGAGAGAAGTTCTCATTCAGTTCAACTGAAACAATCGATTACAGCCCTTTATATAGAGTCATAAATCTAACCCTGGTTGCCTGACCATGGTTATATTTAACTCTGGTTACATGACCATGGTTACTTTATATCTTCTTTATGTCCTTGTCTTCTTTTGCTTTTGCTTTGTGTCATGTCTTCTTTTCATCTTTATGTCAAGTTGACTGAAAGAGTAATATGAGTCAATGGACATCCACATATTTAATATTCATAACACTCCCCCTTGGATGTCCATTATGAATGTGCCTCATTAAAAACTTTAACTAGAAAAAACCTAGTGGGATAAAAACCTAGCTAAAGAAAAGAGTACATTATTCATTGATACACCGTCGAGTGCTACCTCATTAAAAACCTTTCTAAGAAAACCCAGTAGGACAAAAACTAGATAAGGGAAAAAGAGTACAGCATGTATCGACTCCCCCTCTTGATAATATCAGTTGAAATCTTTGAATCTCCGAAGACCAATATCATGAACAAGTTTTTCAAAGATTGTACCTGGGAGTGACTTGGTGAATAAATCTACTAGATTTTCACTTGAACTGATTTGCTGGATATCTATTTCACCATCCTTTTGAAGGTCACGAGTGAAGAAGAATTTTGGTGAAATATGCTTTATTCTATCGCCCTTGATATAGCCTTCTTTAAGTTTAGCGATACATGCAGCATTATCCTCATGGAGGATTATTGGGATCATTTTGCCGGAAGATAAATGATAAGTTGTACGTATATGATGTATTATTGACCTCAACCACATACATTCTCGATTTGCTTCATGTATTGCTAGAATTTCTGCATGATTAGATGATGTACCTGATATAGTCTGTTTCATAAATCGCCATGAAATAGCTGCACCTCCACATGTAAATAGATAGCTCGTTTGTGATTTACCATTATGTGGATCAGACAAAAATCCGGCATTTACATAACCAACTAGTCATGCTTGGATACATTTGAGTAGTATAACCCCATGTTTGTAGTACCTCTGAGATAACAGAGAATATGCTTTATTCCATTCCAATGCCTTCATGTTGGTAAAAAACTATATCTTGCTAATAAATTAACAACAAATGATATATCAGGACGTGTGTGATTAGCAAAATACATTAGTGCTCTAATAGCACTAAGATATGGTACTTCTGGACCAAGTAGTTATTCATCACCTTCTTCACTGATTTCTCGGGGTCAGAATGAGTTTTTATCCACCTTCAAAGATCTTACAATCATTGGGGTATATAATGGATGAGATTTATCCATGTAAAATCGCTCTAGGACCTTCTTTGTATAAGTTTCTTAATATACAAAGATCCCTTTCTTGAAGTACTCAATCTGTAATCCAAGACATAATTTTGTTCTTCCCAAGTCCTTCATTTCAAATTCTTTCTTCAAACAATTAATTGCCTTTTTAAGCTCTTCAGGAGTTCCAATGATGTTGATATCATCAACATAAACAGCAATTATAGCAAACTCACTATTAGATCTTTTCATAAAGATGCATGGGCATATCGGATCATTTTTGTATCCTTCTTTCAACAAATATTCATTAAGGCGATTATACCACATGCGCCCTGATTGCTTCAGGATATACAGGGACTTATTTAACTTAACTGAGTATTGTTCTCGAGAACTTGAATTGGATGCTTCTGGCATCTTAAGTCCTTCAGGGATTTTCATATAAATATCATTATCAAGTGATCCATATAAATAGGTAGTCACAACATCCATTATATGTAAATCAAGTCCTGCATCTACTGCTAGACTAATTAAATAACGAAAAGTAGTCGCATCCACTACTGGTGAATACGTTTCTTCAAAATCAATGTCAGGTCTTTGTGTAAAACCTTGGGCTACTAGACGTGCCTTATATCTAGTTATTTTGTCCTTTTCATTTCTTTTTCTTACAAAGACCCATTTGCATCCAACTGGTTTTACATCTTCAGGTGTAAGGACTACAGGTCCAAATACTTTTCGTTTTGCCAATGATTTTAATTCTGCATTAATGGCATCTTTCCATAGGGGCCAGTCTTTTCTTTGTTGGCTCTCACTAATGGATTTTGGCTCATGATCCTCATTATCATTCATTACATCATATGCTATATGATAAGCAAAGATGTCATCAACGTTGACTTCATTTCTATCCCATCGGATTCCATTCATAACATAATTTATTGAGATCTCATTATTTTCACATATATCAGGTACCTGGGTCTCTTCTGGGATTACAACATTCTCTTCTGGAGATAATATCTCTTCAGGAGATAGCTCTTCTGGAGCTACTAATTTTTCTTCATTATCCTCGACTTGACCATCTATATTCTTTGCTCCTTTTCTTTTTCGAGGATTTTTATCTTTGGAACCGATAGGCCTGCCACGCTTCAAGCGTGCTTTAGATTCATTCATAGCAAGTTGTCATTCAGGGACATCAATTTTAATAGGAGCATTAGCAGCTGGGATATGTGACTTTATCACTTTCTTTGGGTCAGTAAATGCTTCTGGCATTTGATTAGCTAAATTCTGTAAATGAATTATCTTTTGAACTTCAAGTTCACATTGTTTTGTACGAGGATCAAAATGAGCCAATGATAATTCATTCCAACTAATTTCTTTACCCAGCTGCTTGTTTTCTCCCCCTAATGTTGGGAAAAATGATTCATCAAAATGACAATCGGCAAATCGCGCCATAAATAAATCTCCTGTGGATGGTTCTAAACATTTTATAATTGATGGAGATTCATACCCAACATATATTCCCATCTTTCTTTGAGGACCCATCTTGGTGCGTTGTGGCAGTGCTACTACAGGCACATATACCGCACACCCGAAAGTTCTTATATGGGAAATATTAGGTTCCTGACAAAAAACCATTTGTAAGGGGGAAACCTTTAAATAACTTGTTGGCCTAATGCGAATTAACATTGCTGCATGCAAAATGGCATGGCCCCAAGCAGAAATTGGTAGATTAGATTTCATAAGTAAAGGTCTTGCAATTAATTGCAACCTTTTAACCAATGATTCTGCAAGTCCATTTTACGTGTGAACATAAGCTATAGGATGTTCAACATCAATTCCAAGGGACATACAATATTCATTAAAAGTTTGTAATGTAAATTCACCAGCATTATCAAGATGTATTTTCTTAATAGGATAATCAGGGTAATGTGCTCTTAATCTAATCAATTGAGCAAGTAATCTCGCAAACGCCAGGTTGCGAGAAGATAATAAGAAAACATGCGACCATTTAGTTGATGCATCAATTAAAACCATATCGTACCTAAATGGTCCGCATGGTGGGTATATTGGCCTACAAATATCTCCTTGTATCCGTTTTAGAAATGTGAGAGACTCACTTTCTACTTTGCTTGGTGAGGGGTGAATAATTAACTTTCCCTTGGAACATGCAGCACATGAGAAATCATGGGATTGTGGTATTTGTTTACACTTCAGGGTATGTCCACATGAATTCCTAATTATTTGTCGCATCATGATTGAACCGGGATGGCCTAACCGGTCATACCAAACAATAAATTCATTGGTAAACTTCTGGTTTACATTATCAAACTGCTGGTTTGAATTGGCAAACTTCTGGTTTGCATTAGTGAACTTCTGGTTCTCAATAGTATGTGTTTCAATTGTGCTTATACATGTGTAATACAAACCAGAAGAAAAAATAGAAAAACTTTCTAATATGCATTTTCTACCAGCAACTATATTTGTAATGACAAGATATTCCTGATTATTTTTAATTGTTGTTTCTAAATGATATCTATTTCTGCGGATATCTTTGAAACTCAGTAAGTTTCTTTTAGACTTGGTAGAATAAAATGCATTATCAATGCATAATTTTGTTCCTTCAGGTAACAAAATATTAGCTCTTCTGGAGCCTTCAATTAAATTTATACTACCAGATATAGTCTGAACATTGGCTTCTCGTATTACCAGAGAAGAAAAATATTTATCATGTCTGAGTATGGTGTGGGTTGTTGCACTATCAACGAGACATAAATCTTCAGGATTGATGCCAATAGGATTCATTCTTTATAAAAACATAAATAAAATTAATACATATGATAGAAACAACTTTAAATAAAATATAACAATTAAAATTATATTAAGAAATCTGCAACATCCAAATAGTTATTATCTATATCGCCGTACTCAGAATTCTCGCCCTGATCAACATGATTAACTTTAACATTTGATCTTTTACCAGTATTTTTAATTGATTCTCGGTAAAGATCAACTAGATGCCTTGGTGTACGACATGTACGAGACCAATGGCCCTTTCCACCACATCGATAGCATGGATTATCAGCATATTTGTTATGCCTACTGCTTTCCCCTTTTTGGTTCTTATTAGTCTTTTCCCACTTCTGGTAGGAATTTGAACCTCCATGATATCGACCACGACCACACCCACGGCCGTAGCCACACCCACGTCCATGGCCACGGCCATGGCCATAATAAAATTCATTAGTTACTACATTCACTTCAGGGAATGGAGTTGAGCCTGTTAGACGGGATTCATGATTTTTCAATACAAGCTCATTATTTTGTTCAGCCACAAGGAGACAAGAAATTAACTCAGAATATTTCTTGAAACCTTTTTCACGATATTGCTGTTGCAGGAGTAAATTAGATGCATAAAATGTGGAGAATGTCTTTTCTAACATATCATCATCAGTAACATTTTCTCCACATAATTTCAATTTAGAAGTAATTCTGAACATGGCTGAGTTATATTCGCTTATAGATTTAAAATCTTGCAAGCGCAAATGCATCCAATCAAAATGAGCTTTTGGAAGAATGATCATCTTCTGGTGATCATACCTTTCTTTCAAATTGTTCTAAAGGACAAGTGGGTCCATTACTGTCAAATATTCAGTTTTTAAATCCTCATGTAAATGGTGGCGAAGAAAAATCATGGATCTGGCTTTATCTTGGTTGGATGCCTTATTCCCTTCTTTAATCGTGTCTTCCAGACTTTTGGCATTCAGGTGAATTTCCGCATCCAACTTCCAAGATAAATAATTTTTCCCGGTAATATCAAGAGCCACAATTTCAAGTTTTGCCAGGTTTGCCATTGTTCAAACTAATTAAAGAAATAAATGAAAATAATTAAAATATGAAATGTAAATATGTAATATAATAACTGTAAATTCATAAAGACAATAAATAATTCATAAGGTAAGATAAGAAAATTAAAACATGTATGGCTTCGGGCCATTTAATCTCATGACTTCAGGCCATGTATGGCTTCGGGCCATTTAATCTCAAGATGAGGAATTAACTATTATCTTCAGGATAAAAGTTGTACATGACTTCTGGCCGTACAATAAGATAAAAGATGAAAATATATATATAGCTTATGGTCATATAATAGGAAAAAAAAATGGATATGGCTTCTGGCTATATTATAAGAAATTAAAACATTATGACTTCTGGTCATAATTTCAAGAATCAGATGTGTATGGCTTCTGGCCATAATAATAATAATAATAATAATATAAAAGAACTTGACAATATATATAAATGATATAAAAATAATGACGATCTCCAATCTTAGCCATGGAACCCGATGTTATATAACAATCGGTAAAAGTATCTCTCTAATTTCATATAGTGGCTCAGATTATCCCAGATCTATAAAATAAAACAAGATATATATAATCATTAAAGAAACCATAAGAAGATTATACCTTCTTTTAGAGCTTCGTGCTGATAACGTGTTATAAAAGTATATGTGATAAGAGAGAAGATTGATAGAATTCAGAGAAAGGATTATAGAATTTCTAGAGAGAAGTTAGAGAGAAGTTCTCATTCAGTTCAACTGAAACAATCGATTACAGCCCTTTATATAGAGTCATAAATCTAACCCTGGTTGCCTGACCATGGTTATATTTAACTCTGGTTACATGATCATGGTTACTTTATATTTTCTTTATGTCCTTATCTTCTTTTGCTTTTGCTTTGTGTCATGTCTTCTTTTCTTCTTTATGTCAAGTTGACTGGAAGAGTAATATGAGTCAATGGACATCCACATATTTAATATTTATAACACATATCTATTAATATCTTACTCAAGTTATTCTAAAGTTGTTCTAACTTCTTAAGACTGCCCACTAAAATAATGTTATACATACATACACACCGGCTCCCTTAGATCCTTCCAGCTCCCATGAATCCATATATATATATATATATGTATGTATGTATGTATGTATGTATGTATTACCAAAGGGGTTTGGTAGTAGTATCTTAAAAAATGAAGAAAATATATGGATACACCCACATAAGAAAGAACCAAATAATAAATGTGGGGCCCTGAGGTTATATAATTTTTTAAAATAATAAATAAATAAATATAAGCACCAACACGGACATTTGGTTGAATGAAATCTAGAAGGAGCAAAAATTCATTTTATGGCATAAGACATGTGAGATGGGTCTAATTATATAATACATATAATTATGTTTGAAAAGACATAGAAAAATCAGTTAACCAAAAAAAATGAGATAAAGTATTGGAAAGAGATTATACACACGAACTCACACCTCAAAATACACTGGTTGGGAGTGAAAATGGAAGAACAATAAATGGCTCTCAAAGCCTCAAATGCTCCCAAGCAAGAAAATATAAAAATGGGCTTGAATCGACAAGCTCTGAAATCATGGTTTCAGAAACACTTTTCTGCAAATTGAGACAATTTCTCTCGCATATTTTCCTTATAAATCGTAAAAACTATTCTCCAAAAGCTAATCCAAACATACACTAGAACACAATATATACATGCTTCACTATTAAACTTAAACCAAATGAAAGAGGTGCCTTGAGGTAATTTGTGATTGAATTTTATATTTATTTACACATACTTTGAAAAGATGCATGGAGTCAAAAAGAATGGGTCAGGGAAGGAAGAGTTTTGAGTATTTGGAATAGCTTATTTTTGAGAAATAAACATTTATTATGTAAGTCAAGATAAAATTTCTCTCACATATTTACCTCGTATACCGTAAATCATGAATTATAAACACTTATAAATAAAAAATAAGCTATCTCAAAAGAGCACTACACATAACCACACAGCCACACCCACCTATAGTAGTGTAAGGAATGGTGTGGTGGAGAGAGAAGGAAAAAAAGGGAAATTTACTCCTAGGTTCTAAGGACCAAAGATAATATTAGAAAAGTCCCTGGGAAAATTCAAATATCAGAAGAGTCCCTAGGGACTTTTGTGATATTATTTCCTAAAGTCAAATGACAAAAATGCCCCCATAGAAATTGCAAAATGAAGTTTTTTGTTTATAACTTTTGAAGTGTGTATTCACAACATGTTGAGTCATGTTAACAACTTCTACCTCATGTCTGTCTGAAACAATCTTTTCTCATATTAACTATGCGAAATGCTTTGTTTACAATTCGTGAAGTGTGTATTCACAACATGTTGAGTCATGTTAACAACTTCTACCTCATATTTGCCTGGAACAATCTTTTCTCACATTAACTATGCGAAATGCCTTGTTTTTCAACTTGTGAAACGTGTATTCACAATATGTTGAGTTATGTTAACAACTTTTACCTCATGTCTGTTTAGAAAAATCTTGTCTCACATTAATTATACGAAATGCTTTGTTTACAACTTATGAAGTGTGTATTCACAACATTTTGAGTCATATTAACAACTTCTGTACTTTCCATTTTGCAATTTTGTATGGGGGCATTTTTGTCATTTAATTTTGGGAAATAATATCAGAAAAGTCCTTACTACAAAGCAAAAATGAAGGCCAGGGATAAAATTACACTTTGAAATTTACATTAATACTAATTTCATTTATTATTGAACTTCTAATAAGCAGTTGTAAACATTGGGACTTGTGAAATTTCAAATGCACTCAATGAATGAAAATGAAGCTGTGAAAATGAGTAATGAAGTTGTTAAAATGACTTATGCAGATGTTAAACTTTTGATAAGCAGTTGTGAACATTGTGACTTGTGAAATTTCAAATGCATTCAATGTATGAAAATGCAGTTGATAAAATGACTCATGGACTTGTTAAAATAGGCACAATATGTTGTTAAAATCATGATTAGCAGATGTGAAAGTGGGGACTTTTTTGAATTATACTAAAGGCAACATAGTTATTTTACATTGTCAATTAATTATACAAAAGTCCCCATGGACTTTTTTGATTTGAGAATTTGTATTGAAACTTTTTTGTGATTTTTTGGGTCCTTAGGACCTGTAAGTGATTCTTCCAAAAAAATTTCTTACCACCTCAGTTTTGGTTAACTAACTACAAATATCTGTGCAAGTACTAAGTACTGGCATAATCCAAACACATCATCAATGAGATAATTAGAAGATAAATGCTTGTGCTGATAACATATTTGATACTCCCTCAGTTACTTACTATAAGACATATTTAAAGAGTTGATTTTGATTCTAATTTATTCCTATTGATACTTTCACAACAATAATTAAGAAAAGGGAATATGGGAATCAAGGAAGATGATTATAATGTTTTAGAAAATACATGTCATATTAATTAATTTTTTTATTCTAATCAAATTAGATAAATATATTTTATTAACAATTAGAGGAGTAACATCTTAGGGAAGATCTTAGGGAAGATCAACAGAGATGACACTATTCCAGATTATTATTAGAAGGCTTAACTCGTTTTTTGTGAATAAGGTCTAACTAAACTCAGAGGACAGAGGAAGTACAAAAATCCAGTCAAAGTTTATAAAAAAGGGATATAAAAGAGAAGGCCCTTTTTATTATTATTTTCGTTGTTTAAAATGCAAACGAAAAATTATCATAAGCAGAAAGTAAAAACTGAAGTGCCTAAATGGAGCAGAGATTACAGTTTCTCTCCAATGTTTCCAGGAAACACCAAAACTTCAAACACAACAAAACAACGGCTGAAGTGTGTTCCGGTTAGCTTCAAATAAAAAAAGACCTGCAAAAATTGATCAAACCAAATCCTTTCACCAAAAAGAGTATGATCACACCAGATTTTTTTTCAATCCCACGTTCCTCATTAGAGAGATCTCTCTTCACTATTCAAACAAGGATATGCCAATTTGACTAAACAACTTTGTGGGAACTTGAAAGCCATGCATTTAGATAAAAACCTATCCATCATTCTCACTTCCTTGCCATTCCCACACTATATCCCTTAGAGAAGGTTTTAAGTTTTGGTCTCTGAATTGAATATATTCCAACGTGTCTCCTGATGTCTTCTTCACCTCCATAATGTGAAACGACGACGTTACTTCAAAAATCTCTGCATCTATACCAAGTTGCCCCTTTCTCCCTACCTTGGTACCCTGCAATTTCACTGTACCATTCTTCTTCAAAACCTTGAATTTGCTATCCACCTGAGCTATCTCCTCCAGTTTTGAAACAATCGTGGAGGCTTCTTTTGTGGTGGTGAATCTAGCCTCGTGTCTTGAAGTCTTGTCTCTCTCAAACAAAGGAGAAAGGTCAAATCCTGAAGACAGAGATATGAGGTCAAATGCATTGAAACTAACTGGTTTCATGGATCTTTCTGCTTCGTTTTTAGACACCAAGTCATCATCTGTAGTCGATTGTAGTAACAAAGGTGCTTCAATCTGCTTATTATATCCCTTTCTGAACCATGATGTTTCCTTTATCTTGGAGATGGTTACTCTTCTTCTAGGGTTTGGATCAAGGATTCTGGAGAGAAGCTTTCTTGCCTCAGGTGAGAACCACTTTGGATATGTAAACTCTGCTTTTCTAATCTTCACGTACATTGCGATTAAATTATTGTCTTGGAAAGGAAGAAACCCAGCAAGAAGAACAAAAAGAATCACCCCACATGACCAAGTGTCAGTTTTGGCTCCATCATAGCCTTTCTTGTTGATCACTTCAGGGGCTACGTAAGATGGAGTCCCACACAATGTGTGTAGAAGCCCATCAGATTTTCTGGATTCCCACATCGCACTTAGTCCAAAGTCTGAAACTTTAAGAACCCCATTTTCGTCTAGAAGAAGATTCTCTAGTTTAAGGTCACGATGGTACACCCCTCTGCTGTGGCAGAAATCCACAGCTTCAATGAGCTGCTGAAAGTACTTTCTGGCTATGTCTTCCTTGAGCTTCCCTTTGAGAAGTTTGGCCAAGAGATCTCCACCTTTCACGTACTCCATGGCCAAGAAAATCTTGGTCTTGCTTGCCATCACTTCGTAAAGCTGCACAATGTTTGGGTGCTTCACCATGCTCATCACAGAGACTTCTCTCTCGATTTGGTCGTTCAAGCCAACTTTTTCAATCTTCTGTTTATCGATGAGCTTCATTGCAACAAGTTGCCCAGTTTTCAAGTTTCTGGCAAGATAAACCTTTGAGAATGAGCCTTGGCCAAGCAAACGACCACGTTCATATTTCTGCATCAAAATTTTGCCCTGCTTCTCCATTCTTAAAAGCTATGCAAGAACAGTGAAATGGGTTTCAGGCTTTAGGGGTAAAAAATCCTAATCCATGTTCTGCAGATCTGCATTTCCTTCTTGGGTATGTTGTAGCAGAAGAAGCCATCTCAAAGGCCTCGATCGGAAGCTACTTTCCGGAACCACATACCCATAAGAAGGGGTTATTCCATTTCCTGTGTTATGGAGGATCAAAGCGTTGGCTGATTCTCTTTCTTGTTTCGGATACAACTTCTTCCTTCATATTTTGCTAACAAGTCAAGATCCCAAAACAAATTCCCTAACTTAGAGGTGACAAAATTAAGGTTTTGCTTTATTTTCGAGAGATCTTCACGCATAAGGAAATTTAAGGAAGTTCAGAAATTCTTATTTCCCCCTTTCTAAATATGGTAAATAAGGTGTTACAGTTGTTGTATTAATTTCTTCTGCAATTTAGGGATATTCGGGAATTTACTAAATTTGTCTTGGGATTTCTTTTTTTTGCAGATATTGAGAAAGAAGCGGAGGAGAGATTGAAAAAATTCAGATTTAAAAAAATAATTAAACAGTTTGTCTTTGAAATGGCCTTTATTCTTCCCAATAATTCTGACGAGTGATGAGCCTAGCTGATCAGTTCCCATACACTCATCCCTCTGGTAATATACTAATATGGTGGTTATACATATTTAAATCTAGTTACTAATTTGCCTTTTCTAGTTGTGTTTAACTTTTAAGTAAATGAATAGCAGGGAATTTGTAGTAGAATTGGGTGATCGATTCGGATTAGAGTTTCTTTTTCATGATTAATCGCCTCCATATTGGAACTTGTATATGCTAGCTCCTTTTTCAATTGAAGCAAATAACAAAAATCAATAATTGATTTAAATGATTATTGAACGGACCTAATATAATATACCCATATAATTCGCAGCCCAATAATAATGGTATCACCGGTGCTTGTACGGAATCAAACTACTCAGTAGGAAAATTCTAAAGACAGATATGCCTGCACATACAGATCCAGTTGGCAAATGCTACTATACCATCTAATTGCGTGTTTGGATGAGCGGCGGAGAAGGAGTTTTTTTTTATATGGGTTTTTAAAAAAGTTATATAGAAAAAATGTTAGATTTTAGATGTGATTTGTGTTTGGATTGGCGGTGGCAGAAGTGACTTTTTTCTAACTTGAAATCTTTTTGGATTAACGTTTGAAAAGCTCGTTTAGATGGAAAATGACTGAAAATGGCATGAATTTTATTGAATAATATATATATATATTAGTTGTATATATTGTGATAATGGAAATGAATTTTTTTTTAAAAAACTAGATAAAATAAAAAAGGTGCAATTATTATGAAAAAAAATACACGAAAGTATTTAATTAAAAAAGGATAAATTTATATTTAAATTAGAATGCATACATGAAATGTCTCATTATTGGATCATCTACCCTTAACAAGTTGGTTTCTGATTGTGTTACGCACATGATTCATTTGTGTTGAAGATAATCTATGGATAGTAGATGTGGATGCAACATCAATCGGATCATTAGTATGTTGACCAGGTATATCTCCTTGTTCAGCTTCTTGAAAATCCATATCTGTTTGGGAATTTCTCCGGATAAGATTATGTATAGCCATTGTCGCACAAACTATGTGGACTTGTGTTTCAAAGCTATATGATTTCATTTCCCCCAAAAGCTGAAACCTATTCTTCCAGACTCCAAACGTCATTTCTATTGTTGTCCGCAAACTTGAATGATAATAATTGAACATCTCATTTGGATTTGCAAATCCCTCCCGTCGCTTGAAGTCTGGAATATGATAACGTTCACGTCTATACGGACCAAGATATCCAACTGGTGTTGGATAGCCAGCATCGACCAAATAATATTTCCTTGAGTAATACAACGAAAATGTCTTTTACACGGTAAAATTATGGTAAATGTGAGGGGAAAAAAACTACAACACAATGTAGGAGCAGGTGAGCAATAGATACCTTGAGGTGGATGGGGGAAATTCATAGATGGAGTTGAGAGTGCAGTTTGAAACACACGAGCATCATGTGCAGTTCCCTCCCAGCCTGCCAACACAAAAGTGATGCACATATCCCAATCACATATGGCCATGATATTTTGAGTTGGATATCCCTTTCTCCCAATAAATCTCTCTTGCTCTGACTGACCGACCACACACCGGATGTGAGTTCCATCAATTGCTCCTATTGCATCCTTAAAGTATGGGTAATATCGCCGATCGTTGCGGATTTTTGGGTGACAATGACTGAACTCGGGATCAACTGGTTTGATAAGTTCTGTCGATAGATTCACACAAGCACGTAATACCATATGGAAGATCCTACTGACAGTTTCTCCTGAACGTTGAAATCTTTCCTATAGGATTCTATTTCCTTGTGCATGTCCAACTGTGTATAAGAACATGGCAACCATTTCTGCAATTCCAAGGTTCCTAGTCTTCCGTAACCAATGTTCTACTAATTTAGAGCATAAGAGATGAAAGACATGCTTTTCAACTTGAAAATTTTCAGGACAAACTTTATCATGGCCTTCCAGTACCTCTTGCACCCACTGTGCACCGGTTTACTTACTAGTCCTACGTGGCTCTTTGCAAACATATGGCACGAGATATTGAGCCATCAAGACAGCCACCTTTTCATACTCCGTAATCTCTTCATCTAAAAGGGATATGAGTCGAGACCTGCGCTCTGCACGAGACAATCCTTCTTCCATCGTTTCTTCCGAAATACCGTGACCACTCGAACTTGCCATGGACGATGTATTCGCTGTGATTCCAAGATTGTATGAAATCAAGTACAATGACAAAATATATAACAAGTTAGTAACATTCACAACTGGCAAAATAAAGTCAGACATATCATCAGAATCTACCATAACATATCACATAACTTAGTTTGCCAAAATAAAGTCAGACATATCATCAAAATCTACCATAACATATCACATAACCGAGTTTGCCAAAATAAAGTCAGACATATCATCAGAATTATACATAACCGAGTTTGCCATAGTGACATAAAATAGAGTTCACTGATTCGGGGCAAGTTGAAGATGTGGGCTGTTATAAGCATGGTACTGTAGCCACGTTAGCAAGGTAGTTTTATCCCCTTGCAAGCCACGAAACATGTCGCGTCCAATTTGATGCATCATCATGTTAGAACATCGGAAACAGAAGTCTTTGTCCTCAACAACCTCAGGAATGGTCAGTAAGTCAGCAACGTTCAGGGCATCATTCGTGGACATCTTTTGTAGAGCATCTGCTCTGTTCTCAGTTGCCGCAGCTATCTTACTAACTGCATCTGCTATAACCCTCGAGGTTGCTGTGTTCTTCTTTCTCCCTTTCTCTGACCCTTCAACCCTCTTTCTCTTTCCACTTCCGTCCGTTGTTTGAGTGTTTGTTGTCAAGGTGATTCCTTCTATATCACCTGTTACTCCCACACTACCTCCAGGACCAAGTTCTTCTTCGCTATCTCTTGATCTTTCTTGTAGGTCCATTGTAGGTCGGTAAACATCGGTGTCGTCATCATCTACGGCCATTCATTGTCCAGTAGAAGGTGTAAACTGACTAGAGCCCAATGCCAGAACGTCATTAAATAATATGTCCAATTCCTTGGCGAACATGAGGCCCTTGTACCTATACTTTGCGTAGTCTGCATTCTTTTATACGTATCCAAGTAACCACAATAAAGCCCTCATATTCACTAATAATAATAACAATACTAATTATACTAATACTAATAATAATAATAATTACAAGAACAAAAAAATTTGTATTTCACAAATTATAATAATAAAAGTAACACAAACAACAACAATTTCGTATTTCATTAATTATAATCACAATAATAATAAGTGACAACAACAGCAACAATAATAATAATAACAACAATAACAACAACAATTTTGTATTTCATTAATTATAATCACAATAATAATAACAAACAACAACAACAGTAATAATAATAATAACAATAATAATAACTGCAATTTATATTTCACTAATTAGAATAATAATAATAATAATAACAACAACAACAACACTAACAACAACAACAACAATTTTGTACCTGTATTTTCCTCTCCCACCACTCATCTTCTGCAATACAAATATGCTTTGCAGAGTCATATTGAATACCCGTCTCTTTTGAGAACAACTTGTCCCACACCTTCCACTCTTTCTTCAAGCTATCCCACCGATTTTTTATTTGTTTCTTGTCATATGACCTTCTTGTTTTTTCTTATATATTTGTTCAATACAAAATTCGATGAACAGCCCAGTGCAACTCACATCCCATGATGCTTTATCTTTACCCTTGTTCATATTTCTATGGTGACAGTTGACAATTAATGAAAAAGCAGATGTCCCAAGTGAAATTAATTGAAACTTTCAGCAAGAAATGGCAACACATAATACACACACATATACAGAGGCATTGAAAATAACTTTGTTTTCTCGGATGAAATAGAGAGATAATAATTCATAATTACTATTAATACCAGAGTTCACTAGGTAAGGTCAAGAATAAACTTGGCAAGATAATCATAGGAACCATAGTCCATTAAGGTTTTTTGCATGAATTTTCCTAGAGTATAAATTCAATGTGATCTCTATTTGAGAAGTAAGAAATATTTAAGAGATGCACATATTGATTTTATTTTCCATCAAATAGTTGCTGAGATTGTGTACTAATGTTCTAAAGGTGAATATTGGTTATTGGTTATTGGTTTTTCCATAGCAAATTATGAGATAGATAAATTGTTGTAAGTTTCTAAAACAGGGAAATGCAAAGCAATTAACAATGAAAATCATGATTGTTCAAAATTAAAGTAGTTATCTTCAAGCTTTGTTTTTTTTTCATGCCTGCTGGAATAACAAAACCAACGTTCAAAAATAGAAGATTGCATTTCAGGGGATGCAATCTTATACATGTAAATCATTCCTTTCTAAAACAGGGAAATGCAAAGAAATTAACAATGAAAATCATGATTGTTCAAAATTAAAGCGGTTATCTTCAATCTTGTTTTTTTTCATGCCTGCTGGAATAACAAAACCAACGTTCAAAAATAGAAGATTGCATTTCAGGGGATGCAATCTTATACATGAAAATCATTCCTTTCTATATCAACAAGATGATTGCATTTCGAGCATCACAGCAAGAATAGAAGATTGCATTTCGGCCAATGTTCAAAAATATGAGATGATTGCATTTCGGTTTCTTTCTCTCTAATATCAGTGTTCTATGAGATGATTGCATTTCGGCCAACGTAAATCATTCCTTTCTATATCAGTGTTCTTTTAAAATATGAGATGATTGCATTTCTCACAGATGAACTCTGTTCCGGCCAAAATTATAGAAGAAAGCGGGAGAAGAAAAATAACTTACTTCAACATATGACAATGCCGACGGAGGAGGACGAGAACCGGCCTGAAGATTTGAAGCAGATCTGGCTGGAGATTTGAAGCAGGGAGGAGGAGAAGGAAAACACACTCCCGACGACAACACACACAGCTCACACGAACTCACTCTGCAACCAGGCTGAAGCACAGAGCAGAGCAAAGGAAGGCACGAAAAATTCGGAGCAGACTACAGGAAATCACAGAGAAGCAGATCTAGCCACCAGACCACCTCCGGCCGCCACACGAGATCCGTCGCCGCACATGGCTACACCCACAGACAAGCAAATCTGGCCAACCCGTTCGCTCCACCCACCGATTCACCCTCTACTTTCGACGTCCGTCAGTGTCTTCCCACTCAACAACGCCGTCTACTGTGTTGAAGATCGAAGGACGACGATGAAGCTTCAACTCCGGTCTGTGAGGCAGCTAAGAGGAGATTAAATATCTTCAACGGTCACGCAGCTCTATGATGGTCTTGGTGGAGAAGGTAGCTGAAGTTTTGAATGAGGCAATAATGATTGCCAACACCCAACGGTCATTGACCAGCTGAGGCAGGTGAGGCACCAATGTTCGAAGAGCGTTCGGATGGCAGAAGCTACTTGGAGTTGCTTTGGACAAAAGCTCCGTTTTTGCTAAAAGCCCATTTATACTCAAAGCTTTGCCAAACACACCTAGATGGGCTTTTGCTGATTTTAGTGGCCAGATGGGCTTTTTTGGATTGCCAACGCACTCCCAAACAGACCCTAACTAAATTAGAGTTGTGATTCCTGTACAGGATGAATGAGGAGGAGAGAAACAAGGAATCAAATCTAGCAAGATAAATTGATTAGACAACAAAGGAATTGCCATATCAGAGAAATGCCCAGACAGGTAGGGCTTAAGAACACAAATGGAAACAGAGGAATCCACCAATGAAGTGAAGATATCAAGTGGCCATGTGGATCCCACTTGGACTAGTGTACAACAACACATGGCAGGTCAAGGTCACAATTCACAAGTTGCGTTTTACAGAGAATGAAACGCCTAGTAAGTATATAAGTGGTAACTGTGAGCATGTTTGGATCTGGTAACAACACGAATTGGTTCAGTGACCACCTAATAATCACGAGGCCATCAGGGTATATGCCCAACAAGTGTAACATCAAAAAGGTCAACCAAAACCTTGTGACCCTGTTTGGTGCGTGGTATTGGAGGGGTAAGTATTGGGCTTGACACTAGTATTGCCCATTTTATGACGCTTGGTATGAGGGACCGGGATAACTGGAGATTGAGAATACTATAAAAGTGAGATTGTTGGAAAACCATCCACCCCGGTATTGGTGAAATAGTATTGAGATTGGAAAATTTTGGGATAAAATTGTCCCTGCTCAGTCTTTCTTTAATCAGTTAATCACACATGCGGGGTCTTCTTCAACCCCTCGATGGCCACCATGGATTAGTACCCTCTCACCTCCTCGTCTCCCTCCCTCAACATCTTTCTTGTCTTTTCTTTTTTTGGCGTTAACATCCTTCTTATCAGATATTATTGACTAACCCCTATTTAATTATGAGAAAGAGAGCTTCAGAGAAAAAAAAAATCCCTAGCCCCCTTTTATTCCACAATTTCACAAGCAGGTTTTAATCAAATACGAATCTGTATAAATTTCATTTAGAATGGAGAGCGGCTCGGGTGAGGGAAGAATCGCAGTGTTGATTTTCATTTAGAATAAGTGAATGAGCCACGGTGGGAGACCATTTTCACTTTCTTGTCCTTGTTGACTCTATTTTCCTTGGCTTTCTTCGTCTTCTTCTTTTTGAGATTGTCGACCAATATTAATTAAGACCTCCTCTAACGGTCTGTTTGATGTGAGGGATTTGGAGGGGAAGGAAGGGGAGTATAAATTTTTTTGAGTTGAATTTTGAAAGATTAAAAAAGTGGGGTAATAAAATTTTAATAAAGAGAATATATAAGATAAAAGAATAAGAAAAATTAATTAAAAAATTTTAACCCTACTTCTCTAATTCTTTTAAATCCAACTCAAAAATTTTTTTCCTCCGCCCACTTTCCTTCCACTTCCCTTATACCAAACAAGCCCTAAGTGTTATCATTTGGTTTGTTCGGCCGCTAGACACAGGGTGGGGCACATCGAACAAAGGGAGGGGTGAGGTGCGGACTGCAGAGGAAGAGGAAGAAGATGGAGTTGTATTATTTGTTTTTATTAATTTATTATTAAGGGTATTATAGTCTTTCACCATTCATGATTGATTAAAAAATAAAATTAATGTGAACATTCCCTCTAAATATTGCTCCATACCAAATGTAATTTTAAACTCTCAATCTCATTTTCAATCCCAATTTCAATTCTAGTTCCAGTCCTAACCTAAATCTCAATCCCTCAAAATCCAGGCCTGCATACTAGATAGCGCCTATAGGCTCTCTCGATAAGAACACTAGGTACAAATCTTTAAGAGAACCACACTAAAAAACTAGCTATTAGAGTTAAGGAACCCAAGCTATAAAAGGCCCCACTCTGAAGATAGCCTCCCCAACGTGCGACTCTTCACAAGGACGTTGTTTCATACTCTTTTGGTTCTTAATAGATCTTGGTCCTAAATATAAGACATAATTTTCATAGTTGTCAATCTTTTCCTAACGTACCTCTATTGATGCCCTCTCAATAATAATCAAGGAGGAGAATGAATGAAGGATTTTAGGAAGATGTTAAGTGTTTTAAAAAATATATGTCATATTAACTAATTTAATTAACTTTTTTAATCTAATTAAATTAGATAAATATATCTTATATTAAAAATTGAAAGAGTACAATTCACAAGTCTCATTGACATAAGAAACAAATTAAATCACTAATGAGTCACTTTCCTGGAACCGATTTTAGTTCTGAGATGGTATATTGAATGCATGCCACACTCATTCTATATTATGTGGAAAAAACAAATATTTGATTGATATTAGTGCAGATCTAACAGACAAAATGACGATAACGTCAACCAACTGACATAACGAAATTCTGCAAGGAAAATGGAAGATTATATATATATATATATACACATACATAACAAATTAGAATAATCTAAACTTGTTTTTCTTCCTCCACACTACTATAGACAACGCTTTTAATGTCCATTTTTTTATCCTTTTAACATCTAAAAATAAGAGAATGCCTATATTGGGGACGTGGTAAAGTAAGGATACAACGTTTGTTAAAAAAAACGTCATAAGTGACTTTATGCATCCCTTTTGGTAAAAAGGACACCTAAAAGTTCTTTTTTTTTTTAAAAAAAAATCATTTATATTTTTCACTGCTCAACAATTAAAACCTGCAAAAATAAAATCGAACAATTCTTCATAAATGAAAATGTTCTTACAAATAGTAAGGGAACATCTAGCACTAACTAATTAAAGTATTGACTACTAATACAATGTACAATAATTATTACAAAGTGTCAAAAAGTTGTCTACACAACTACTAACTAATAAAAATAAACTTATCAGTTATTATCAATTTATCACAAAATGCCAGAAGGGAAACTCAATCCAAAAAAGATTAATATTGATGAATGATGATAAATCAAAATGCATCTACAATAATGATAAATCTAAATGCTAGCACCAACAAAATGCATCTAAAATAATCCCAGTTCAGAACTTAGTCCATAAAAAACAAAAATGATTAACCATACCTTTTGGCAACGGTAGGAGAGGGAGGAGGGAGGCCAACCACTGGAGAGGGAGGGAGGAGGAACCAACGGCATCAAAGATCGAGGAGGAATGATGGCAATGAGCTTCAACAATGGAGAGGGAGAGAGAAGAACAACGGAGGATGGTGGTGGAGAGGGAGGAGGACGACCTTCAAGAAAGAGTGACGGTAATAAGAGGGAGTGAGAGAGAGTGACGATGAAAGGTTGTCATATTGAGCTTCATAAGAGGGAGTTGCTTCGGTCCTTTTCTCGAAAAGAAAAGGACCATCATTTTCCTTCTTTAGATCATTGGATTGAGATATCAACGGTCTATATTTAATATGTTATAAAAATATTATTATTATCTTAAAATATTGAAAATATTATTATAAAAATACATTAAATCTGGACAGTTGAGATCTCAATCTAACTGTTCAGAGAAGAAAAAGGACCAATGATGGTCCTTTTCCTAAGGGAAAAGGACCGAAGCCCAGTCCTCATCAAATTGACGGTGGAAGGTGGAGCTTCAAAAGAGAGTGATGGTAGTGAGAGGGAGTGATGGTGGAAGAAGGATCTTTAAGAAAGTGATGATAGAAGTAGAAGCTTCAAGAGAGAATAAGAGTTTTGAAGAGGAAGCTAGCTTGCGAGGGTAGACATGACTTTGGAGGGAATGATGTCAGTTTGACTGACATGCATTATCTTTAGACGTTCTTTTTTAAATTTGAAACACCTAAAGTAAAAAAATTATAGGGTCCCAAATTTAAAAAAGAACGCCTAAAGTGTAATTTTAGACGTCCCCCAATAAAGAAGGGACAATAAAAGGAAGGCTTTTGGCGTAAAGTAGGGCTTTTGGCGCTAGAAGCCCTGCTTGTGGCATGCCTTTTTTTTGGGAAGCCTAAAAGCACACTTTAGACATCCCAATTTAAGTTTGAGATGTTTAAAGGCACCCCAAATTTAAATTGGGATGTCTAAATCTATTCAGTTCCCACCAAGAATTATAAAAATACCATTGCTTTGTTTTTTATTTTTCTTTTTTAAAAACGGATATATTTTGAGGTAGTAGAATCTATAATCTGGAATAGTGCTGTCCCTTGCATTTATTTTTTCCCAATCCAAAAGAGAAGGGTTCAGAAAAGGGCGACGTGCCAGTTGAAGGGAGTGAAGTGTGTTGCATGCAAAACAAAGTGTCAAAATATGAAGTATACACGGGTTGGTGCATTTTCATCCACACGTCAACGAAGTTTCATGGCGGATGAATATGGTCACACAACTACACGCACGCACGCACTTACGTATGTGGTTTGCCTGCATGATAAAGGGTATTTGCCTCCTGAGTCATCGAAACTCCGATCCATCACTTTGGGAAAATATCTATATGCCTCCTTCAGTTTCATTGGTGGTGGCGCTTCACTGCCAATTAATTAAGAATACTAACCTAGTGTTGGGTTTTCTCAATTTTTAAGGTTTGATTAGCAGCACAACTAACTAACCACATCCTTCTTCTCCCATGAAGTACTCTTTTGTGTCCATAATACAAATTAAATAAATTATTTAATCATAATAGCATATATTATATATGTATCATTAGATTATATATCAATTTATAAGTTTGGTAAATTAATTTAGAAAAAGATGATAAATATAAATACCATAAAAAAATTTATTCAACTTCCTTAATCTCTTCATCAGAAAAGCCAACTGAATTTTATATTAAAGATTGAAAAAAGAATTTAGCACCCAAGTCCTCCAATTTGGAAGGCCGGGCCCTGCCCTTCACTTTTTTCATACAAGCAATTTGGGGGGAATTCAGAACCCCTAACCAAACAAGAGATTGCGCGCGCTTATACTCAGTTTATATTTTAATTTAAGAAACAACTTAATTATACATACCATTTAATCATATATTATTATTTGGTGGTATATATATATTGAAGCATATATGTTTAGTTGAATATTCTGCACCCTTGTGCTAGCTAGGTGGACTCTCCTTCAAGTCAGAGGCGAGGCTGAGGTATTCCACGTTGAGGATCAAGTTATTGGGCGAGACACACGTTTTAGAGTTCAGGTGAATGGAGTAAGCACTTGGTATAACAATCTGTGGACATATGTTATGTACCTCTGAGTTCTACCTCTACCCTAAAAGCAAAGGCCATAATCCTCTAACACCAGTCTTGATTGATTAACCCGTCACCAACATTATGTATGTATGTATGTATGTATGTATGTATGTATGTATGTATGTATGTATGTATGTATACACATATATATGAAATAATGTAATGTAGAATTCTCTTTATTTGTCGTCGCACCTTCACCTCATCACCTCATCATAATTCCATAGAATCTATGTTTCACACTCGACACAGACATCAATGCGCGGAGTCGAGGAAGCAAGGGGATAGAATCGAACTAAATAAAAGTTTGATCCCACAATTGAGCGGCAAGCTACCTAGACGTCTTTAATCACAAAATGACCCGTACTTAATCACCTTTTACAATATTGTTGCTTACATATATGCCTATATATATCATCATCACCCTTTTTTTATATACATAAGTATCCTTCTATTGGAAGCAATCTTATTTAAGACATGACCGATCATTAAATATAAGCACCTTTCCTCACGAGATTCGAATATCCTGATTCATTATGATGTGAAGGATTAGCTACTTCCGCTAAACCCACTGGATTATATGCTCATCATTCTTCATAATTTTATCAAGTGTTTAGACTTGCTAATTCAAGGTAATGAAGAGTACGTAGTAGTGAAATATGGAAATATACCAATAAAAAGTCCTGCACCTCGTGAAAAATGGGCACGATTGACATGCATGCATATACATACATTGGAAATATCCAATGTATGGAAAACCAGACCGGACCGGTCGGTTCAGATTGGAAACCGATGAACCCACTACTATAAAAAGGGGTTTTAACGTCCCTATTTTTGTACTTTTAACGTCCAAAAATTGGGGGGACGTCTATGTGGGGGATGTAATATGTTTTAAGAAAAGACGTCCGAAAAAAATGGGACGTCTAGATGGAGGACTTTAGACATCCTAAATTAAGAATTGGGACGTCTAAAGTCCCCATGTGTAGGACTTTAGACGTACCAAATCTAAAATTGGGACTTCTAAAGTCTCCACTTTAGATGTCCCTTTTTTTTAAAAAGGGATGTCTAAGGTCATTTGAATTTTAAATGTCCTGTAGATGCTGAGGTCATCAATTACGAAAGCAAATACAAGTTTCAGACGAGAATCCTCTGTAATAGTTTTGTTGAACACAAATGTTAGTTTTCTCCATTCTCTTTTTGGCTCTGAAATTTCCTTTTTCAGCATCACCACACTTCCACCACTTTGCTAGCTTTGTTCAAACTTCTTTTAATCAAACTTTAAAATTCAAAAAATCTATTTTTTACCAAGATGCACTGTACCAAATCTGATTATGAAAAAAGAGAGGAACTTATATAATAATAATAATAATAATAAACAGACAAGCATGTAAGATTTGAGAAGTGATAAAGAGAGAGTTACCGTCGCAAATAGGGGCACCGAAGAGCATGATGAGAGAGGGGACGATAGCGAAAACGCCGAAGGAAAAAGCTATTTGAATATATAGAATGTGGGTCTCTCTCTGCAACTCCTATCAAAGAAATTGAAAAATGCTGTGGGAGAGAGGGAGGGGGGAGGAAAGCATCCCTTTATTTAATATAAGGCACGAGCGTCCCTTATATTCAATACAGGTCGCAAGAAAATTTTTATATTACTTTAGACGTCCCAAATTCCATTTGGGACGTCTAAAGTGTAAAAAAAAATATTTAATGTTTTTTTGACACTTTAGATGTCTCAAATTCCATTTGAGACATCTAAAGTGGGAAAGTGTAAAAAAAAATTTTTTTACTTTAGACGTCCTAAATGGAATTTGGGACATCTAAAGTATAATTTTTTTTTTTTACTTTAGACGTCCCAAATTCTCAAATTGAATTTGGGATGTCTAAAGTCCCATTTTAGACATCCCAAATGGAATTTGGGACATCTAAAGTGTAAAAAAAAAATTAATTTTTTTTTTACTTTAGACGTCCCAAATTCTATTTGAGACGTTTAAAGCTACCCAGTTCCCACATATAATTACAAAAATGCCACCGCCTATGTTTTAGATGTCCCTATTTTAAAAACGGACGTCTTTTAGGGTAGCAGTATCTATATTCTGTAGTAGTGACCGGTCACTGGTCCGGTCCGGTTGAGGGAAAAAACCGGTGAACCCGGTCTGACCCAGTGTGAACCGACCTAAACTGGGGTGAACTGGCTTGACCTGGACTAGTCACGGTTTGGTCTTTTTTTTTTTATAACTTTTTTACACTCCAAATGAAGTTATTTTGGCTTTGTTTTCTTTAAAAAAATTTTTCTAACAGTTTTTTATTTATAAGGAGCTTTAAAAGGATTGTGGAATACTTTTAGCATTTGTTGGAGAAAAATCTTTATGTACTTAATGATATTTTTATAGGTATTATATTCAGGATGTTATATTGGATTATTAGTTAAAAAATAACCCTTATATAGTTTTTTGAAAAGTATGAATGAATATTTAAATTATACATATTTTTTTAATTGACCTATGTTTGACCCTCAGGTTGAACCCGGTCTAAACCACTGATCCTTAATTCAATACCTCGACCGGTTCAATACCGGTTTGATTTTCAGTGCCTTGGAAATATCTCAATTTTTGCTACATATACATTTAATTAACAAATACTTCGTAATATATCAATGCATTAGTGTTGAAATTGGAAGTACATATGCAAATGATGGTGTTGTTAGTTCGTAGATGCACCAATTACGCAGCCACACCCATTTATAGGCGTGGCCTTTCCTCCTCTGTCCATCTGGTCTTTCTTGTTCATTACCTCTCGCCTCTTCCCCCCACAAACTCTCACTTTCACACACTATCCTCTGATAAATCTCTGTGTCAAACATGAAAACGCAGATCGACGACCATGCATTCTCTGACTTCTACCAAAACTGGTTTCTCAAACTTGAAGACATCCTTCATCACCTTATGGATGTCGACGTCGTCTCTGAAAAGAGCAACCAGGTGGCATTGAACGACGATGGCCAACACCTTCAGGCTTTGGTCTCCACGGTCACAACCCACCTCAAGGAATACTACACTGCTAAATGGGCTTCAGCTCGCGACGGCGTTCTCCCCTTCTTCTCTCCTACGTGGCTGACTCCTTTGGAGAGTGCTTACTTCTCCTGGCTCACCGGATGGAAGCCCTCCGCAGCCTTCCGCCTCCTCGGTTCTTTGGTAGGAAAGCCCGGCACCGCCATGGCTGCCATGACGGAGGAGCAGAGGAGGAAGATAGAGGTGCTGAGGATGAAGGTGAGGGTGGAGGAGGAGAAGGTGGAGAGAGAAATGGAGAGGCTGCAGGTGGCCATGGCTGACCGGAAAATGGCAGAGCTGGCGAAACTATCGAGCCGCCGCCATGACGGCCAGGGTAGTGTGGCGGAGGGGCTGGAGGAGGTCGCGGTGCGGGGGGTAATGGGTAGGCTGGAGAAGGTGATGAAGGCGGCGGATTGCGTGAGGCTCCAGACACTGAAGGGGGCGTTGGATGTTCTGACTCCATTGCAGAGCGTGCAGTTCTTGGCTGCAACTCTGTCTCTGTATCTTCGTCTCAGGCAATGGAGGATCAACACTCACATGGTTGCTCCCAAACTAAATATCCAGGAGTAAAGTGATCGTTACGCAATTGTAAATCTTTAGGCTTTAGCTTGTTTCAGCTAATTAATTTTGCTCTAGTTTTGCTGCTCTTAGCTTGTTTCAGTTAGCATATCGAAAAAAAAGCAAGAAAGAAAACAGAAACAGTGAATTGTAAATACGGAGTAACGGGTCAGAAAGAGCTCGGTGTATGAGTATATCATACTTCTGGAATATAATTTTCCAGTGAAAATCAAAACTTGGATGCCCTTACCAATGGGTTATGTCTAGTATAGAGTTAGTCTTCATAACATGACGAATCAATATTTAAACACCTATTAAAATAGTTGACCACATTTAGTTCCTATTAGGACCTTGAATAAGATTGACTTCAATGAGAGTATACTTTAATGAGTCCTACATTCGGTGAGTTTCTTTGAAAGAGGAGCCTTATAAAGTTTTGGGTTCCTCAACTCCAACAGTTAACTTTTAGGGTGTGATTCTCTCAACCCAAAGACTTGTACCTGTTACAATGATGTTTTTATTGAGAAATGACTGACCGGAAAGAGCTACCTACAAAAGATTCTAACTGTCGGGATATCGGCTCTTGAGGGAGGTGTGGTTCTCCCAATGGCCTGTGCCCATTACACACACATGTACTAATAAAAAAAACTTGGATGCGACAAAGTTTATGTTCCATATCCATATCAAATCAAATATTGGCTCTGTGACGTGATAGAACAGAAGCAGGTGGATTGAACATTGACCAGCTTGAAGGTCTCAATCAAGCTGGCGCACCTTTAAGATTCGAAACCATCTGACGTTTAAAGGATTTGCTCAAAAATAAAAGGGACAATTGCATGCACGTTGACGTCACAGAGGAGACATGATGTCGTTATAATTTCACCTCTGCAGGACACAAATATGTCAGAGAATAGAATTCAGGTCCTCATTTTTTAGGACAACTCTGTTTCTTGCGGGTGTGAGACATTGAATAATTCTGATACACAAGACTATCGTAACATGGATTAGACTCTGGAAGTCATCTTCTTTATTACCAACATGCTGCAATTTTTTATCAGACAATCTAATTCTGTATCTATGACACATTAGGCAGGATTTTCATTAACTTTATTTCTTCTGTGCGTCTCGGAGATACAACAAGTAGCTCGATAATCATAAACCAAGTATCAGTTTCACTGACAGATCTATTTAAAAATTGTTGTTAGATTTTTTTTTTTTACATTTCCAACTTATATAACAAAAAAAAAAAATAGTACTCCCTCCGGTCCTAAATATAGGACATAGTTTGTAATATAATTTGTACTACAAACTATGTTCTATATTTAGGATCGGAGGTAGTAATACATTTTAAACCACCCCGCTTTGAAAACATAGAACCCACTTTTATTACAACATGAATAGCTAATAGCTATGTTATGAACCAAAAGGACTTGCAACAGAACAAGGACAATGATATTTTGCTCGCACATATATATATTGATGAAACACTAACTGGGAGATGGATCGGACTCTGATCAGTTTGACTTTTACTACAATGAAATGAGTGAAACACTAGTTATGTTGCCTCTTCTGATAAGATCTCCAGTTCAGCCCACCAGAGTGGAGAAAGTCCTGGGGCTGCCATGTCAGGTGAAAAACCAATAACATCCCTTAATTTGGAGGTTATGTCCTTCATTGTGGGTCTTAAACTTGGATTAGGTTGAGTGCATTGATGAATCACCTCACAAATCACTTCAAGTTCTTTCTCTTTGAAGGAGTTAAGGGAAGGATCGATCATATAACTGATGCTTCTCTTACCATTTGAAAATTCACCGGCCTATGGAGTTAACAAGAATTATTTTATTGCAGAGACCGTGATAAATGTAAGTTTAGATTTAAACTAGCATGTAGATCTAAAAAATGAAAGGAGTAACAATGGGAAGGAGAAGAAAAGGATCTGTTGATATGTGTTTAAAGCTTACCAATTTCTCAAGCGGTTCTTGTTCTTTGCAGTCCGGTAATTTTCCAGAAATGATTTCAAATAACAATTTCCCAAAGCAATACACGTTAGCTTCAGGATCAGTATCAAGTGACAATTCGAAATTCTTTGAATTTTCTTTATCTTCAGTTGGTAGGGTCAACAAGATCTGTGCAACCTATGGAACCATCGAATATAAAATACACAATTATTTAGGATTCAGCATGTAATGAAAGCCATCAAGAAAAGGGTAAATCCCTCCCCGTTTCAAAACACAATATTCCCCTTTGGGTTGGAATATACAATTATCCCAAAGTACTTTGAAGAACCATTGTATTGTCTATCAAGTTGAGAAAGCTGAATGCTTTATAGTGGTCCAGTATATATTTAATACTTGTTATATCATATAAATAATAGATATAAAAGCATCTTGGTCAAAATAAGAGCTATGAAATCTAAACTTCTCAAGGAAAATCAGAGATATATACAGGTGTACCTTCGCAGCAAAACAATCTGTTAACAAGACCGAATGTGAATCGAGCTTGCAATGAGCTATTGGTGGATTCAGGTCATGGTGCATGTGCTGAAGACAATAAGCCAAACCCATAATAATCCTCATCCTCGTAGGCCAATTGAGGTGTTCAAGCCCCTCAGCTGATTTTTTTTTTTTCCCAATAGTCCACAGAATTTAGCCATTCAGTAAAAACAATATAAATAATAAATATACTCAGACTTGCTCTATACCAAAAAAAATCATTAAAAGAAAGAATATTACCATGCAAATGCTCAAATAAGGATCCATTTGGAACATACTCAGTCACCATCATCCTGGTAAATGGCTCTTCTTCATCACAGTAGCCAATAAGATTGATAAAGTTCTTATGTTTTATCCGAGACATGGCATCAATCTACATCATATAAAGAGAAAATTAGCAGCAGAGTGGATTGAGCATTAAGATCCATTTTCCCAATTAAATTAGGAGCCATTATTGAATCTTCCTTTCCATTGACTTTAGAAGAAACAAACCTTTTTCCGATAGTCAATCTCCATATTCTTTGACCAGTCTTGGGCAGAAGCAGTCACAGTCGATGAAACAGCAATCTCGGTTCCATCGGATAGAGTTCCCTTGTAGACGGTGACTTGAGGAAAGTTTATAACAATATTACTGAAACCCTCACAAGCTACCTCCAACTGTGCTCGATTTAGCTTAGGGACACCTAGATTTGATAAGAAAAAATTGATGACAGGAGAAAATCTACACATTAAATTAACTGAAAGCCATTGACTGAGCTCATAACTAATTGGGGCTCAAATATGATGGCGGGAGTAACAGACTTGCGATCATAAAATGCAGAGAGAGTCAAATTCTATTCATTATGTTGGATTTGTATAAATTGAACGCGTAAGACAGTCTACCTATAAGAGTTTCTGGACATATGATATTTTTTCAAAAGGTGATCATTACATATCAAGGAGCTTCCTAGGGTAGTTTGAAAATTGATGTACATTTCATTAAAAAAAAAAAAATTGATGTACATCATGCGAAAATGTTTTGATTTCTTATCGAAGTTAATAGGTTTCTTTAGTCAATTTTTAAGAGAAGTAAATTCCCATGACGAGACTTCCTTAAGAATATTTTAGTCTTCCCTGGATACCCTCAACCAACATCAAAAGAAGTGGAGAAACCGATAGCTAAAATGCAAAATGACATTATCATTTGCTTTTATAATTAAGTGAACAGTTGAACCAGGTGAAAAGCTCAAAAAGCAAGTTCAACTTAACCACAGGCTGTCTGCAGCTCAATGTAATAAATTGTAATGTTTGTTCACTGTTAAGAAAATCACCTGTCACAAAAGCTTTCTGTAACTGTCCACTTAATCCTGTCTTCCACGGCCTAACTGCTTTTACTGCTCTCTTATTCCACAGGCAAAATATGGCAACAGCAACAATGACCAGCACAAGCACACCTAATATAATAATTATGTACTTCCAAGCATCTCCAGAAGCCTTATCTTTAGCTGAAGGTTGTTGAGTTGATTCATTTCCAGAAGAAGCAGGTGAAGGCAATGGCGAAGGTGACGGATTCTGACTGGTGTTTGATATAGCTGGAAAGGCTCCACTACTCAATGTAGTTGGGAGACTAATGATCTGTTTTGTAGGCCCACCACTAAAAGGCGAAGCTGCAAGATTACTGGACTGATCCAATAATTTACGGCGTATTTGAGCAATTGCTGACTCACCTGAACATACATATTGCAAAGAGTATTTTTATTGTCAATAAGAATGATAAACTTCTATCGCTTAATGGACCAAAATTCAGATATGAATATTTTCCACTCACTAGGCTGATTGTCTAAACAATTGTTCTTATAGCCATGGAGTTTCTGAAGCTTGAACCTTAAAAGTAGAGTGAACAGTGTTAGTAGTTAGAGGACAATGAAAGAACAAAACATATGTACACTTCTTGAGATATTTAATGGGAACAGAGTTATGTACTCACAATGGCAATGTCAAGGAATTAAGGTATTTTGTAATTGCTCCTTTAATTGGAATAACAAGCGAGTGCCCATTGTTCCATAGTTTGAAATTGCTCTGCCACACGCTGCCAAAGCCATGCATAAGTTTTAAAAAAAAGCAAATTCAAGACCATATGTAAACTTGGCTGACTATATAAGACGAATTAAGGGTAATCATAAACTCCAGTACATGAAACTCCACAAAAATATAATATCACTCAAAATTTTCTAGTTGACTGCTGAATATAGCCATTTCTTAGTTATCAACTAGCAATTACTCATATAAGGATAAATCAAATTAATATCAAAGTTGAAATTGTTGTTCTACAGAGGAAATGTCAAAAACTTGAGCTCAAGTTTCTTAAGTATAGATGGATCTAGTACATCATGGATTTTTACTGGCCATGATATGTGGGAATACGAATAGTAAGGGTAATTAGATAAATAGCAAGAAAAAGTATCAAAGAGGTCTCTGATACCATTGTTAATGGTAAAGGGAAGAAAATGGAGTAAACAATAATCTATGATTCAATAGACACCAATTAGGCCATTACGTCATTCAAGCATATTCCCAAAATACTCCTCTTACCCTTAACAAATGGTATCAGACACCTCTCTGATACCCTTTTCCTTACTATTCACCTAATTGCCGTTACTATTCCTATTTCTATTCCCACATGTCAAGATATGTGATTGTCAATTAACACATATGTAACATAAAGGTAGCTAGCAGATTATTTCTTCCAAACTCAGTTTTCCTTTCTTGAGTTCCTTATACAATTAATGAACTCCATCAATGCTGAAGTCATTCCCAAAAACACCTCTTTTAACCACCAACTAATCAATTCTTCCCCCAACAACCAATTTGTCTTGATGACTTTGGAAGACAATGCAAACAGTAAAGGTCATTATCTCATTTAATAAAAGAATAAAAATGAAGATACACTTACCAGTGTCCAAGTTTTCTATTCATGCTACAAATTTCAGCTACCTCATGAGATGTGTGATCGTCAACCAATTGTGTTTTAGAGAGTAATTCAAGCTTCTCAAGATCTTGAGGAACATTGAGTTCAAAGTTGTTGACAAAAAGGAACCTAGGTTGACATATAGTTTTATTAGAGATAAAAATGCTTTTAAATATGGTGATTTAGTTTTAGGAACAGCATCCTGCCAAAAGAGTAAGCTTACAAGTCTTTTAGGAACAAAATCTTGCCAATTTCTGGTGGAACACTTCCAGTCAAGCTATTGCCCCTCAAATCCAACAACTCCAGCTTAGTTAAGTCTCCAAGTTCTTGAGGAATGGGGCCAGAAAACTTATTTTTACATAATACACTTTCAGAAAAACAGAGGAAGTTAATCAGGAAAAAAACATTGAGAGGAAAGAAAATACTAAGCTTATGATTTCTTTGTTGGTAAGTGAAATAATAATATATCAAAGGTTGGACAAATCAAATAGACGAGAAACATATTCACATCTCCAACAAAGTAAGTATGATGATGGACTTCAAAAGTGTTCACATACACACCCTCCTAAAACTAACAAAATAAACAAGCAAATGCAAACTAACGGTTTCCTTTTGATTCAAAAATAGTAATTGCTTAAATCTTCGCATGATTGAAGGAACAAAACTGACACGGTGCAAGCTTAAAAACTACATTATTATGCAGAAGATGGGAAAGGAAAGGCAAAGTTGCAAAAGGCTAGAATAGAGTAAAATGAAAGGTGCATATTGGGACCAATCTGCAGCAAACTAATATAAAAAACTACAGCATAGCACAAACTTGAAGTTTCATTTCGGTTATAGTTTCAACTTTCAAGTATCAAAACTTTAGAACCAGAGGCATGGAAACGTATGTATGTCGAATCCTTACAGATATCTTAAGTTCCTTAGTTTCCCAAGCTCAGGAGCCAGTGTACCTTCCAAAGATAGCGCACTTAAGTTCCTAAAAGAAGATACAGGAAGGCACAAAATTAGTTCCACAAAAAAAAGAAAAAAAAAAAGAAACTGAACTCTGAATATTGTTGGAGAACAATAAAAGGGAATCTTTACTAAAATCCATATGCTCTGTTACAAATATTTCTAATTCCTTCAAAAATATGTGACTTGCCGGAAATCTTAATTGAGAACGAAAGGAACTTACAGCATTTGTACTGAATTGTCAATACATTGTACACCCATCCAGTCACAAGGATCAAGATCATCTGGTTTCCAGTTAGCCAAAGCTCCATAAGGATCAGAATCTATTCTAGCCCGGAACTTTAACAAAGCCATTACTGCATTTTCATACCAGATAAGGCGAAAGTCATAGGTCATAAGGGAATACATTACATGTTACACAGAAAAGGAATAAAAGGGGGCAATATCTAAAAATCACCTTCATCATTATGCGACCAACATGCACGAATACCCCACAGACAGATTAAAGCACAATAAATTCTGCTCCAAAATACATATGAGACCCATCTAGAACCCATTGATTTGTAAAAACCAATTTGCTTGACGTTAAGTATACAAAATCGCGAGGTTTTTTTTTTCCCTACACAAATACCCCTTCAATCTACACGTACTTCGCAACCAGCAAAACAATTCACTAACTACAAACTATTTTACAAAGAGCAAAAGAAATGCAGGAAACTGGTTCCGAAGATAACATCAGGGTCCCTCATGATTATATTTATTTTCTTCCTCTACAGCTTGTTCAACAAAGGCATAACCCGGCTCAAAATCTTCCTTTTAATGCCCCCTCCGCAATATGGCTGGAGCTGAAAGCAAAATTTCACCCAAAAGAAGAAATTAGCCAAATGACATGAACTTGTACCAGAGAAGGGGGGAAATACTAAAGAAGGAAGACTCAGATACCAACCAATACCATAACAAAGAAGGAAGAAGGAATAACCTCATTATCAAGCAAAGTTTCTGTTTTATCAGAATAAAAAAAGAAAAAAGTGGGAAAAGCAAAAAACCATTGATAAAGAAAGTGAAAATACCATGCAGGAAGATGACAACGTTAACAATGGAGGATGATGAACAAACAGAAGAAGATAATGCAATGCGGCAGGCTGGGGGTGAATGAGAGTCAACAAAAAAAGGCAGCAAGAGGTCCCAAAAAAAAAACAAATCTTTTTAAAGTTGCTGCCTTTTTTTTCACGATGATCTGAGAGGACCCTCTCTTAGACCATCATCTGGACGCTCTCTCTGGGTTTCTGAGCTTCCGTTCCTCTCTCTCTCTTGCCCCCTTTCGTTTCTCTCTCATCACCCCCGCCAGCCACCCCTGAAGATGGAAAAACTAATTTTTTATTTTTCCATCTCATTTCCATTTTTTTCCCTTCTTTTAAAAATTTTAGGAAATTTTCTTTCAGCAAGTGATGGGTCCCACCGAAGGAGGAATAGGGTAAGAGGGACCCCACAGGAAGACTTTGATCAGCGGTCAGTCAGTGGGGTGTAATCGGCGGCGATGAGGAGTGGACGATGGATGAGAAAGAGTGGTAGAGATGGGCCCACCTCCGAAGAGGTCGGAGAGTCTGACGCTCTTTTGTTGTGCGTTGAAACCGTTGACGAGGGGCCCACATTTGGCGCGCGCGTATTTATCTCTGTGCTTGCATGCGTCCCTCTTGAGGCAGGCTTCGTTGCCAAACTAAAATGCCACGTTGGTCGTTCGGAGTTAACCGTTGGTTCAGCGCAAACATGTTCATCTTAACTAACTGATTGCTTCCATGGATTTGGTTAATTTAAGGAATGAAAAGATATGCTCATCCCTATTACTAAAGAAAACATCCAAATCAAACCTAATATAATATTACCATAATTAATTTAAAATGCGAGGATAAGAAGGAACAGATAATTGTTCTTTTTTAGTTTTATGCATAAATTTTGGTTAAACTTGTGAACTAGTAACATCCCACATTAAGCAGAAATCCATCACTTTGGGTTTGGGGAGTGAAAACAAATATCATTTGTTTCAAGCACTCAATAAATTGACTGCGCACTCTTATTTTTTCCAGAGAGTAGAAATCTGAACAGGGAACTGATTTTTAGCAGCAAACACAAATCATTCTAGCAACGGAAAGAACAGTTATAGACTTGTGTTATCAAAATGGGCCAGTCTAGCCCATGACTTCGGATAAAAAATCATGAATGGCCTAAATTTAGTTGGGCTAACAACTAAAGTACAATCCCACTTAAGTTAGTCCACCGCCTAAACATACTATCCGATAAAAATAAAATTGTACCATTCGCCCTTTTTGGGTTGCCTCAGGAGTCAAAGTACTCTAGTTCGGAGGCTTCAGCTGCAAATTAATAAATGCACCTTCAGTGATTGCTAAGTTAATTGGTTTTATTCTTGGACTTAACTTGTGTTGGTCAAAAGGTTTTAGGAAATTTTGTATAAGTGCTGACCATATAGATATAGAAGCAAACAATTATACTCTTAAAGGAATCAATTACACTTTTAGAAGTTGTGATAAGAATTATCTTTTTAAGGATATAGTAGATGACGTTAAGTGAACTATTGATAAAGAGAAACAAGCTAAGTTATAGTTGCTCATGTTTACAGAAAACCCATAACTATTGCTGATCAGCTAACCAAATACGCTCATAGGATAGAGGGGAATTTTTGCCTCCTTGATCAACGTCCTCCGTATATTCAAGAGGCAAATATTGACGAGGGTAAGCGAAATACTTACTTCTAATGGAATATTTTTACCTTTTATATGAATTGCAGCATTTATTCAAAAAGAGGAGTCAAGTACTCAATGCAAGTTGTAAGGGCCAGGTAATAAAATTTGGTTGTGAAAAAAAAAAAAAACCTTCAAAAGTGTTTCGCTGTTTAGTTTTATCTTTAGAATCATAATTTTTATAATCAAATATTTTAATTATAATTTTTAAATTAAAATTAAAATTTGTAACAAAATAAATATATTTAATTTTTTTATTAGAATATATATATATATATAATTTTTACTTGTTTTAAAAATATTGAAACCAAATAATTACTTTAAATGCACCTGTAGGGGAACGGATCACTTAAAAAATCAAAATATCAATAATTAATAAGTCCATTTTGTTGGTTAAGATGCAATTTTAACAATAAAGTTTTTCACCATGAGCATATAATAATTAAGTTTTGAAGAGTGTAAAAATAGACATAATCTTTTAAAAATTGTATAATTTTAACAATTCGGTTAAATTGATACAAATATCATTATAAAGTTGGAAGAAAAATAAGTGGATCACACATCTAGAAAGAGACGGATGTTTAGGTTGATTTATTAACGGAACTGCTAAAATAGCTCAATTTTTTAAAAAATTGTATTTACATTTACTCCCTTCAAAACTTAATTGTGCCAGACAGTGATAACAAAAAATTCAATTACTAAAATTACACCTCAACTCAAAGAAAATAACACGTTGGCATGGTCCTATCCCTTCTTTTGCGTTTTTGTTTTGATGAGATCATATCCGATCCATTCATTAATTTCTTCTCTGTAGGGATAGATTACCAAGTAAGAGCTTCAATATACGCATTCCGGCGCCTACATCTTACATGTGTGTATATCGAAGTCAACAGAGCGGCTAGAAAATAATCCCTTTGTCATGTTGATGATACTTAACTTCTGAAATCACTAGTCGTTAAACCAATTAAGAGTCAACATAGTTTTCCTTGGATTTTATTGATCAAAGCATGACGTCAAATAAACATGAAATGGTAAAGGGGATAGTATACTTGGCCTGGCGCATTTGAATACTAAATAAATAATTAATGTGTGTTACATTTTCTATTTGTAGATATGGTTGAAGCATCCATAGGGAATGGTAGGTTGCACATCTTCATCAACGAAATACTAGAAGATTAAGACCTCTAATTCTCCTAAAGATTCTTAAGACGTGCTTAATATAATATATAAATAACGTCAACCCTCTCACACATAAGTTGACAAAACAGACATTACGTATATATTCTGGAGCTATCTATACATTTATGCACACATATATATAATTAAATTTCTCAATCTCATTGATAGGTCCCCTTATCTATAGCTAGCTAGCTCCCTTGTATTCCACAAGTAGTTTTCTCTCTTCCAAACCCTTAACTTCAATATTCTTAGGATCTACAAATGTCACGCAATAAAGATCAAATTCTTTGGAGTTTGGTGTGTTTTGGCGAAACCTAATTCCAGAACCGATTCCTTAATTGATGCTCTGTTCCCTTATATATAAAGATCAAATTAAGGATAATAAATTGAGGAGAGACAATGTTCTTCTTGTTTGATTTCCTGCTTCATTTCTGGCATGGCTCATCCACCTTTCCCAACTTCTATCAGCAAACTCATAATAATAATTAATTCTCCTTCAATTCCGGCTTTTTGAATATATATATATATATGGGGATCAGCATTCAACACAATGCACCGCCGAAAAGGGGGCCTTAGTGTTCAAACGTCAGTCTGATCATAGCTTATATTATTGCATATTTGTTACAGAATAGAACAAAACTTAATTAACCAGCTGTATTTGTAACTAGAAATGATTAAACTTATTAGGCAATATTATAATTTCTGTAACAAACAAATTAAGCTTGATTAGAAATCACTCGTGTTAATACAATTGATATGGGAATTATGACAAAGACATCGTTAAGCTAAACACCATAAATTATGTAGGTGGTGAGATATTCGAGAAAGCTGGGTACATGGATCACAAGTCAACAAAGTTGATGAAAATTTCAACTCCTCCATTCCCCTTGCTTCTTCTAGCTATTACCTTTCGAGGAAAACAAGTTCAAATGTCAAACAAGTAGGTAATGTATATATGGTCTCTATATACATACCACATTTCATTCTCTCTAATTTACAGCAATATTTTAACTTTTGACACTTTCTGTGGGATAAAAAGTGAAATAATATTGCCTGCGGATAACTGGTTTTCTTTTGCAAAGGTCAGTAATCCTAGATTCTGTTGACTACTGCACTATCCATTATTATTGGTTGGACCCTTATTAACTTATTTTATTGCATGTCAATTATGTATATAAAGGCACAAGCTGCTTTTTGAATTTTGGAAAGTGCCACAAAAGCTAAATTATTATGTTCTTTTTTATGCACATGTTGATCCCACCAAGATTGACTATATCGGATGCAACCCCCCCAAGCTCCCCACAGATTACTCCATTATTAAGCTTTTCTAATCGCTAATATTCTTCAAAATTGACACAGGAAAAAAAAGGGTAAAGATCACACGTCATGGTTGCACATAAATATATAAGAGAGGCTAAGAAAACACATTAAAAGAAAAAAAGAAAGGCTACATACTGCGAAATTTCACGTGGAGACAAGAAAATAGTAGTTTTGTAATGGAAAGAAAGTCATAGTTTAGGTGGGAAGAAATTGAAAGATTGATGTGGGGGAATGGACCCTACAATATACATACACACACTGCGTTGAAATTTATTATAACTAGCAACTTTGGTGAAATTGACACAATATGCTAAAAAAAGAGGGAGAGAAGTCTCTTGCTTGGTGAGGGTCAAGAGCAATTAAAATAATCACGAGGAAGCTAGAGATTTTTACAACTGTCAATTGGGAGTTGTCACATGATCTCCAACCGTACAATCCAGGGACCATTTTAATTTGCTTCTCTACAAGTAGCCCCTCCGAATAGTAATATTGGCGATTAATTCTCTAATTTTTACATTTCTCTATTAGAACCATAACAAGTCTTTCTAATATCTTGATGAATACTCTAGTTGTTCTGAAACTCGCAAAACCAGGTATATATATTATATTTTCTCCTTACTATAATCATTCTGTGTCTCCCCCGATCCTACTTTGTTTTGTAGATTAGGTACATGTTGCACATGCGTTCAATAGGGTTGGAAGCGAAGAATGAAGAAGGAGCAACGATACATCACCATAAATAATATTCAAAGACCATTCACTGCTTTTTGTTGTTTGATTTCTCTGTACTCTTTTGGGCACAGCTTCTTATGCGATTAGATCATGTTCCTTCATCGGTTTCTGGGTTTCTTCCCCATCTTCTTCTCCTCACCTCCTTCCCTTTAGGTGTGTTTCCGACTAGGTTCGTGAAATTTCTTCTCTTTCTCATTCTAGATGGTTCTTCTACGTATAAAATTTTGACTAGGTAATTCCGTCAGTAATTCCATGGTTTTTTTTTTGTGATATACAACACTTAATGGGATCCTGAAATTAATTAGCTAGCAAGCTACTTGATAACTCCTCTCAGATAACCACTTTTCGAATTTGTTAAAAGCCCTACGGATCTATCTTTCCTTACTAAGTAAACTTTTTCCTCCGGTTTCTTTCTGGTCTGGATATGTGTGTGTGTGTGTGTTTTCTTGATTCCTTCTCTGTTTGCTCTTTTCTATCTACATATACAGATTTCTATTTGCTATAGTGCTTATATATAAAAGATTTCTATGTTTTGATGAATGACTATTATCTCTTTCCTGATTACTTAATTAAAGTCTTTTCTTCGAATAATGAATCATTATTGTGTATGGTCAACAAATTAAACATTGTATACATATGTGTCTGGCCGCTGAGATATAGATCAGAACCATATATATATATATTGCACCGTATTCCAAATTTTAGCAAAAGCTTCTTGTAGCTAGGGTTAGAGATAAGTGGGGGTTTGCCTTCTTTATACTAAAATTCTTAATGCTTGAAGGACCCAACCACTGCGTTGTGTGGGGATTAAATGACATAATTATACACGTAGATGTAATTGGGATAATTCAATAAATGTCCTCCCATCTCCTTGTGGCATTTGCCGTACAAGAATATTGAATGCACTTAAAAAAGGTATTCAAGTTTACGATTGTCATATAGATACAACAATACTAATAATAATAAGTACTTCATGCTCAACATAAAAACTATACAGCCTGTGCGGTCTCTGATCTACTTTGTTGTACACTTTTGCCAACAACTTTCAACTGTAGACATTGAAAATATAAATATGATCTCGTGTGTGTTTCAGTGAAATGCTAATATAACCAAGGAAGAAGGGTGGAGAAATAGCCCTGTGCCGGCGATCTGATCTTGAGCATTATTATCACGGAATAAAAACAATGTCGTCATCAGAAGGATTTCAGATAGAAGACAAGAAGAATAACAGGTGTACTGATCAGGAAGACACTTCACTGGGATCTTCTCATCAGACATGTTCGTCCTTTGACTTGAATGAAGGAGCAAGCATGGAAGAAGAAGAAGACAACAATGGAACAGACTGTGATATGGTCATGGCTGGGGAGGAGAATGAAGATGATGATGAGAGAGAGAAGAATAATGAAGAAGAAGGTGAAAGAAGAAGAACAGTGAGGCAGTATGTAAGATCAAAGATGCCTCGCCTTCGATGGACTCCTGAACTTCATCTCTCGTTTGTTCAAGCTGTTGAAAGGCTTGGTGGTCAAGAGAGTAAGTACACGATCTTCTCATTAATCATTTTTAGACAATAAATCTGTTATATATATGTGTGTGTGTGTGTGTTATATCCTCGTCTTCAACCAAATCTGGCAAAGGATGCAACAGATAAATATTTAACTAAGGATTTTTTTTTTTAGTTAAATCTTGTCGCGATCTGTGCGGTGTAGGTGAAAAAGAAACAGTTATATATAAAATGTTGGCATGATACTGTTTCTGCATATGTTTGTGCAGGAGCCACACCCAAGTTGGTGCTTCAGCTAATGAATGTGAGAGGGCTCAGCATTGCTCATGTCAAGAGTCACTTGCAGGTACGTATATGACACAAATTAAAAAGGGTTTATAAGATGATTGAGTTAGTTTAGTCCAAAAATAAGATAATTAAGTAGTGTTATCAATCTCTTTGAATTGGCTTGCTTTGAAAAGGTTTTTTTAATTCTTTTTTTCATCGTAGTGATTCTATGTTTAATGAAATTTTATTTCAGATGTATCGAAGCAAGAAACTTGATGAGGCTGGCCAAGGTGAGATTGTTGTATATCCTTTTTTCTTTTTTGGCCAAACAAATCATTTTCCTTTCTATTGCCTTTTATTTTACGTACATTTTAAATAACCTAATTATTAAAATCCCATGCAAGAGTTTCCTACTCATTACTTCGAAAATTACCGAGTTAACCAACATTAAGCTCATTGATCAACTACTCCTCTAGTCTTTTAATTTATAAAAGATGTTTCAGACAATTTTCATGTAGATCATTATTAAGAAAAGCTGTTAGATTGTTTTATTTATTCAAAAAACATCCCAATATTTAAATTATACCTAGCGATATTTCATACTACTTTTTCCAAGTTATAAGAAAGTTATTAAAATTATATCAATGTAAAAATGAAACATCATTTGATATTTTGACAAGGTACGTTATTATAATTTAGAACAACTTTTATTTTTGGAAAGTACCTTATAGAAGATACTAGGAACCTAGATTTCACTATAACATATATAGAATTATGACACATACAGATATGCAACCATAATTTTCATACTAGGAACCCAGATTTCTCTATTCATTTGTTGGGTAAAGGATGCTGATATTAAATTTTTGAAAGATTCAAACTAACATAAACTGGATGATTCAACTTTAATTTAAAATATCTAATGCAGCATAAAAAAATAATCTTTTAACTATCAAATTTTTAAATAGTGATGTTTAACATATAAAAAAAGTTTCAAATTTGAGCCATCGGTTAAAATTGGGTTTAATAATCTTTGGAATGAGAGGGTTTGACCCAAAAAAAAAATCTTTGGAATGAGTGGGGACAGTAGGTGAGAGACCAAAATACAGGACATTGGGCCCCACTTCTCTCTCTCTCTCAAACTATTGTGCTCTCCTTTAATTTATAAGTCGAAATTTTATAATCCCCAATAACTCAATAAATACGAAATCTTGTATGATACCTTCAAAGTTTATTAATTTAATCTATATTTATAAATATGTATTTTTCACCCTTTTTTTCTCTTTCTATATTTAATAGAAGTAAAATTGTAATACTTTCATTTATTATTCAGAATGAAATTATAATAAGGGCAATTTTTTTCCCCAAACTGACCTTAATTACACGTAAATCCAGGGTGGTATATATATTTTGATGTCTCCTCTCTCTAGAATGGGATGGGGTTAGGGTAATGGTCATGGATAAGAAATGAGATGTGACAATTGTGATGAATTTGTTGTATTTGTGCATGCACCGTAGTTGTCGGTGGAAGCAGATGGAGGCACCGGGAAGGTGTTAACTATTCTCAGAGATGGGCATCGTCGCATTATTATCAGTGTGGGAGGCCTCCTCATGAATATTTGAAGATGGGAAACGGCGGAATTATCCTCGCCACTAATTGCAACGACGTCGCCGACCCACGTCTCTTTCTGCATACAAAACCTACCGATTCATCATGGTACGTATACGGAGTCAAGTTAAAGAGAATATTTGTAAGTCCATGCATGATGATCCCTCAGATGCACGTCTACTTGTTCTTGTTGTTATCTGATCTCTTGGGATGATGATGATGTTGATGTGACAGGCAGCAAATACAGTGGCACTTGGATCGTCAACGTGATCTGAAACTGCAACAGAAAATGTGGCCTCCATTAATGGTGACCACGAATGCTCAACAATGGAACTTCAAAAGCTTACCTACCAATTATAATGCCACCTCAAAACCAGATCCACATCATCACTCTAACTTCAATCATAGTCTCAAGCAGCTAGATTTTCAGCCCCCGTTTAGGATCCAGGTAACAACAATATACTCGTATACAATAGACATATAAGAATTGGAACGTTATTGATTTGATCATGTGTGTGTGTGTGTACAGCTGCGGGAAGAAAAGCAATGGCTGCCTGATTTGCAGTTGGGGCTGAGTCTGGGAGGTGGCAAAGACATCCAAGAAATTAGCACTGAGCTTTCACTTTCTTAGAACTTAGTTGGATCCTTTTTATACCTGGAAAGGCCCAAGCTTTGACCCAAAAAAGTCTACACGTGTCACTCCATTTGTTGTTAGTTAGGATTTTTGTTTACTGTAAATGAAACGGAACAATGATTAATTAAGAGCTGCTACTTCCCCAAACCACTTTGATAAGTAACTAAGGCCTTGGTTAATTCTATTCTTAGTTTTTTTTTTACTTTTCACAAAACAGTTTTATAAAATTGTTTTTGGAAATAAGTTTTAAAAATTAAAAAAAAAATTGTTTGGATAGTTGTTTTAAAAAATTTGTTTTCAAAGTAACACAGAGGTGGCCATCACCTTTGTTGATGTGACAGTAGTCGTCGTCGGTAGTGTGATCTCAATATAGATAGGTGGTGGTCTTAAATAATAAAAAATAAAAAAATAAAAATAAGAAAACAACTTATTAAAAACAATTTTTTTGTATTTTTGTTTTTAAAAAAAAATATTTTTAAAAATAAAATCAAACAAGCCCTAAATTTTATCAGATCTAGATGGTCCATATTTAATTTTTTATTTTTAAAAAATTATTTTAATAGATACAAAATCTGAAATAAAAAAATGTGCTAACTATCATTCTTTTTAAAAAATAATTTTTTTATTTAAAAAGCATCAGTTGAAAAATATATTTTATCAGGTTTAGACGGTTCAGATTTGATAAGGTTGGTGTCAAAATGATGAGCACCCCTTCTTTTAAGTGCTAGCTAGGGCCATTTTCTCATAAATAAATTTTATTTATGATACTTATTACATTGAACCAAGGAGGCAATGGCCAGAAAGAGGGTTAAAAATAATAATGAGGGAAGGTGGATCAATCTCTTAATTAGGTTGGGCATGTATATAAGACATTCCAGGAGAGGAAGGCCCAAGAAGGGTTGCCTAGTAAATCTAGCCTAAGATTACACTTAATCACGCTTTCAGAATACCTAATCAAGCCCAGGAGCTGATATGGTGCGGTTGATCCAGAATAAAAGGTGTAACCCCCCAATCCACACAGATCTGAAAAAAGCGGAACCGACTTACCAAATTACTTTAATATAAATAGGGCTAGCCAAGTCAAGGGAGGCACACATGATCATGCCTTTTCATTTGTTCTCTCAAGCGAAATTCTTCTTTCTTATTGTTTTGTATTACACTTTCCAATGAGCAATTCATCTTTTCCTTCACCATTAATTTTATAATCACTTTGTATTTTCTATTTTTATATCATGCTAAGATTCTACGTTGTCGATGACCCTTAAAAAATCTTTAATATATAATTTTGGCTCTATAATTTGGTGCCATCCATGGGGACCTGACAACTAATTTCACGATCTCCTTTGTTGATCTTTAGGGGAGAGATTTTTCCTTCTCGTGCATTCTTAACCATCCACAATGATGAACGCACCTATCAACCTTCATGAGCGTCTTAACAAACTAACCGTTTTGTTACAGGAACAAACTCAACAAATCTCTACCCAAGCAAGATTGGCCGCGCAACATGCCAAACAACTTCAACACATAGAGGAGGGAAATGACACAATACGTTGAGACAATTCAAACTTGCGGCTATGGGAACAAATTACTTCACTCTCCTCGCAAATCACTTCCATTCACCATCCTCTCAACTGGTTCCAGGTTGCACAGATCCCACATATGCAATCGTTGGAGACTCTTGACGTGACGGGCCTTCAAGGGTCGGTAAGAAACAACACCCTAACTGGAAATAATACTCACAAAGCTCAAAATGCGAGTACGCCAATTGGCCATGTTTTGCCTAATACAGGAGCGCAAAAATCAACTGACGCTCCTACAAAGAACACCGTACCAGATGTTGGCATGTCAGACAATGGAGGATGGAAAATAAGATGTCAGGAACTAGAGTGATGATACTTCACCTACTTGGGGTACCACTGCCAGTGAAGAAAGAGTGCTCCCAACAGTTTTGAAGACTCATCATTCACAAACGATATTGCATTAGTCAAGATGCTAAAGAAGTTCACATTCCCACATGTACAACTCTATGATGGTTCGACTGACCCACACGAGCACATGGCATAGTACCGACAAAGGATGCACACAGCAGTGATACCATGAGACATGCGAGAAGCTTGTATGTGTGAGGGGTTTAGGTTAAGTCTAATCGGACCAGCACTGAAGTGGTTCACCAACCTACCAACCAACTTGATCGGGTTGTTTGCGAACCTAAACGATTTATTCATACAACAATTTTTCAATAGTCAAAAGTTAGAAAAGGAGCCAAATGACCTCTATAAGATCATTCAAGGGAAGCAAGAGTCATCGGGGGATTATGTTGGCAGGTTCAACAAAGAAAAAATCAACATACCAAATTGCGGCATCTAAACATCCATTGCCGCGTTCTGCAAAGGTTGCTCCCTAATTTTGATGTGTATAAGGAACTAACAAAATATACTTGTTATACAATGGACGATGTATTGGCTCGAGACTGGGCCCAAATCAAGTGGGAAGAAGATAAGGTGAACGCAAATCAAACACACTATCACGATATTGAACCATTAGATTGGAGAAATAGAAGTCATAGACAATCCAACAGCAGTTGGAGGGCAGAACCATATCTCTATATCTCCATACTCAAAATTCTCAGCCTTATCAACATGATTTATCTCAATCTCTCTCCACTTGAGTGAGAATTTGAACCACCACGATTACGACCACAGCTATGCCCATAACTGTAGTCACATCCATATCTACACCCACAATTAGATTCATTCATTAATACATTTGCTTATGTGAATCTAGTCGAGCCTGTTGGACAGGATTCATGATTTTTCAACAAAAGCTCATTGTTTTGTTTGGTGTATGGAGGCAAGAAATTAATTCAACATATTTCTTAAACCTCTTTTACGGTATTGCTACTACAAGAGCAAATTGGATGCATCCATTCATAATGAGCCTCTGGAAGGATAACCATCTTTTGGTGGCATTTCCTTTAAAGTGTTCCAAAAATCAAGTAGGTTTTTTATGGTTAAATATTAAGTGTTGAGACCTTCATACAAATGGTAGCGTAGCATGGAACAGACAAGATAAATTAGTTCTTTCCGATAATGACAAGAACCACAAATTCAAATTTCGCAAGATTCAACATAGTTCAGTATAATGTAATGAAAGGAAAATCTTAAAATATCAAATGTAAAAATACAATATAATACACAAACGATAATAACAGAAAATTCGTAAAGACAATAAATAATTCATAAAGCAAACTAGTACAACAAAATTATAACTTTATGGCTTTAGGCCATTTAGTTCTCATGGCTTCAGGCCAATTAATCTCATGGCTTCGGGCAAATTAAATCTCACGATGAGAAATTATAATTATATAGCTTCCGGCATTTTATCTTCAGGATAAATAAAATTATATGGCTTCTAGCTTTTTATCCTTAGGATAAATAAAGTTATATGGTTTTTAGCCATTCAATAAAATAAAACTATAGAAGGCGAAAAAGTATATGGCTTCTGATCATATAATAAGGAATCAAATGAATATGGCTTCTAACCATATTGTAAGATAGAAACGGTACATGATTTCTAGCCATAATATATCAAAATAAGAAATTAAAATGATATGACTTCTGGTCATATAATCTCAAAATAGGAATAAAAGGAATATGGCTTCTAGCCATATAATAGGAAATCAAATACATATGACTCCAAGTCATATATTTTCAGAATAGGAAATTGGAACAATATGGCTTCTAGCCATATAATTTTAGAATATAAAATCAGAGCAATATGACTTCTGGCCTTATAATTTTACAATATGAATTCAGAGCCGTATGACTTCTGGCTATACTAAAATAACAATATCAATAATATAGAAAAACTTGTAAAGGAGATTATAATAAGATACAAAAATAATAACAATATCCAATCTTAGTCATGAAACCCGATGTTTTAAATAATTGGGAAAAGAGTCTCTTTAATTCTATATAATGGCTTAGATTATCCTTGATAGATCAAGATCAAATAAAGATACGGTAAAAGAAAGTAGAGGAAATTGTTAAGGTAACTCTAAGAGAAGTATACCTTTGTTAGAGTTGATATGTGTGGATAACATATTATGAAAATAAATATATTTGAGATAAGAGAGCAAGACATAAGAGAAGAGAGAAATTCAAAAGAGAAAGAGGAGAGTAATTCTCATTGAGTTTCTTGTATGTGTTTACAATACTTACAAAATGCCTCTATTTATTTGCCTTAAGGAGTCTTGCAACAGAAGTCACTATTAAGCAAAACGTGGAGAGAAAGCCTCTTGTTGGCTTAGTGAGCAAGCCTTGTTGGCTTATGAAGGAAGTAGAATAAAAATAAAAGAGTATTAAACGTAGTCAAATAGATGTTATATTAGAATATGAGTTAATAAACATTCACATATTTAATATTAATAATATTAAATAGATATTATATATTTTATGTATCAAAATTTTGCAGCTCATTTATGAATACCAACAATCAACGTCCTCCCAGTCCCATATTCACATGAGATATGATTTTTTGTTGTGTTCACAGTCCCCATCACCTTTTCCTTTCTCTCCGCATTGTCATCTCTCATCCTTTTTTTGTGGCTTCCAACACTCTCGCTCTCCTTTTCTCCTACTCCCATAATCACAACAATTTATTTAGCTTACAATATTCAAATCTTGTCACCCTCAAACCCCCAAATCAACCACTAGACTTCTACATTAGTGATTGCCAAATTAACACTCATTAATTAATAGCTTTCAGCAATATTGACAAAGCACAAACATATCAACTTTTTGCTTTTTTCCCCCTTTTTCCCGCTTCACTTCTTTGTTCTTTGCCTCTGCCTCCCATTATCCTTGCACACAAACCCAATTTCTCTGATACCTTCATTTTCCTCTGCCTCTCCGAATTTCTCTGATACCTGACTTATATTTAAAATGGAGGGATTCAATTTTTGTCAGAGCATCTAGCATTTAAAGCACCTTGATAGAGAGACTAAAGTTAAACGAGACCCTGAAGATGATATTTATATATAATGGTTTGCCCTATTGCTGTGCACCTCAATGGCATACGAAACATCCCACAAAATGCATGCACATTCTGACTTATCTTCACGCAATAATTGATAACCGTATTTACGCAGTAATATGTTTCAAAATTTTCATTAAGTAGAAAACTTTGTTCTGACAAAAATGAAAAAAAGCAATCCCGCCTGAATATGGACAACAACTTGTGTGGTTGTGTGTCTCACATACAAATTCCTGATGCCTGAAGATTCAGCACGAGATCAAGGAGCACAGACAAAAAGAAAAGACATAATAAAACACCAGATTTCACAAGCTTGCTCGCACTTGTCAATTGGCAGCTTAACAGAGGCTTTGCTCTTATTGATCGCCCAAAGGACTTGATTGCTCTGAGCTCTCTATGCAAAATACACAAACCAAGATGATCAAAAACATATACTTAGTAAGAATCAATTCACTCTGACTGATGTACTCACCTGCAGTATCATGGGTTATAATCGACATGAGCTTGCACCAAACATGAGGAACAAGCCAGAGTTCCCATCTCTTAAATTTTTAAACGCTGAGGCTTGTGGATGGTTATTTCCTGCACGGAAAATTTACATGTGACCGTTCATCTTTATCACTAAATGAACACCAAGGAAGACACAAACATGAAAAGATGAGGCCACATCACCTGAGAATAACGCACATGATCATCGTGCAAATTCGAGGTTTTTACTATTGTTTCCCACTTAGTATTATTGCTGAATGTTGTATGAGAATCCTGGTTTACAGATTGGGAATGATTGCTTAAATTTGAGTGGTGCAATGGATTCCTTACTGACACCAAAGGCAGGGCACGCCAGAGCCATGACTCAGAAGGCGATTTGGGTAATGGTGGGGGAACAGGACACAGAACAGATTCACTTGAATCACCAGCGGCTACTACGATTGCCTTCTTGTTGGTATCTGAATCCAACATGTTCTTCTCTTCCAAGGCTTGTGGTTCTTTTCCATCATGAGAAGATTCTGGGGAAAATGAATGTGAAGATGATGAAGATGATAGTTTTACCGTACTTGCAGAATCTATATACAATGTCTTCTCAACTGTCGAGTTATTTTCTTGATTGCTTCCATGGTTTCTGCTCTGGAAATTCAGATATCTACTAGATTGACAAATAGTCTCAGCCTCTCTAAAATCACAAACCAACTTTGCTCCTCGAAGTGGATATCGAGGTCTACTTCGACAAGGAGATACACCAGAAGCAGCAGTCCTTGAACGCCTGAATGGAGACAACCTATCTTGTTGCTGAGATTCACCTGAGTTATGAGTAAACCTACACGATTGACTCATCCACTTCTTCTTCACCTCCCTTGAGTCCTGCGGTGCAGCTTCAGAGCTCGACTTGTTCTTATAAATAGCATCAATGGCCTGCAAGAACCATGCATTACATATTTTAACTCAGACATGAATGTTTCAAATTGTGAATTGTGAGCGCCTCTGTGTGTGTGTGTGTGTGTTTTTACCTTTTTTACTACATGAGAGCCTTTGTTTGGTTTAGCGACCTCAAAAGCAGAAGAAGACATGGGAACTATGTTCCTCACTTTCATGCCAGGCACAGGATTTAGCAAGCACAACGAATTCTTAATGCGTAATTGGGAAATCAGCCCACAACCTTTTGATGAAACATTTGTAGAATCATATTTATCATCTTCACTTTCTTCTTCAGTTTCACAGTGGTTAGAACTTTGTATAATGTCGGTGATATAATTCTTGAGCAGAAGCTTCTTTTCCTCACGAAAGGATCTGTTAATTTCTCTAGCCTGTTCTACCACCACAGATATTTGCTTTCTTGAAGAAGCGTATTCTGGAACCTCTAAAGTCATTGCTTTAGCTGCGGGTAAGAATCGATTCATCATAAAGTCGTCTCTAATTTTGTGATCCGTGTGAAATGTTCCAGACTTGTTGGCTTTCGAATTATCTAATTCTAACCCACTTATCCCGCTCACACTACAGTTCATTAAGACTGATTCTGGAGGCGACATTATTGTATCAAGGGCATCAGAATAAACATCATCATCATCACCATCACCATCACCATGGTTGCCTTTGGTCCCCTTTCTCTCAACTTCTGTTTCTCTACCAAACGTTGGAGGAGTAACAGGAGCAGGCTCCTTGCGTTTGGATCTTCCGAGGATGTTTTCCCAGTTGAAGGGAACAGTAACAGGATCAGCTAATTGTTGTATAGTGGAGTCAGATTTAGGGTAGAGAAGAATGTGGTTTTTGTCCAATGTTTTCTGCGATGATGCAACAGAACGTCTCACAGACAGAAGAGGGGCTTCAATGTTCAATCTTTTTTCATCCATCTCGTTCAACAATTGAGGTTATGAACAGTATCAGCAACGAGGCAGATAATGTCAGGTAAGAATCACTGGTCCTCCTACCATGAAATTAGAATCTGGATAAAGACATAAGATTATTAACAACTTGGGACCTCTGGGCTATAAGCAGCCGATACAGTCGAAGCAATTAACAGGTTCTATTTTGAGAGAACCAAAAAGCAGATCCAAAGACGCAAATAATGATTAAGAGTTTGCCCCAACATGACACTGAGCAGAGAAGCAAAGAAAAATGTCATAATTCTGTATTGGAAGCCTGGGTAAGAGAGCCATGATTCCACATTTGAACAGAAATGAGGAAAAAACAACTGAAAATGGCAACACCTTACATCTCTCAGTATCACATTGAACAGAGGAAAGACAATGTGTTTTGTTATCACAGGTTCAGACTCAGAACCACCAAGGCATTAACACCAACAGAAAAAGTAATAAAATAAAAGAACATACCCTAAAGAAGAAGAAGAAGAAGAAACAAAACCATCTCTTTAACAAAAGGGATATAAAATCACACGCACAGGCACAGCAACATAAGCCAAAGGTTTCTGGTTCCTGGAATAAAGCATTTGACAAGGTCATAAAGCAACAAACTTAAACAGAGAAATCCAGAAAGTGGAGGAGATGAAAAAGAAAGACATTGAATGAGGAGTAAGTAAAGAAGAGGAAGTGAGGATTACCTGGAGAAGAAAACATTGAGAGGAAGAGATGAGAAGAGAAGAGAAGGGTAGGTTGCAGAGAGAGGGGAATGGGTGAGTGAGTGAGAGGGAAGAAAAGGAGAGAGGGGTAAGGTATGGGTGGAGACAGACGCTTTAGGAAGCATCTTTTGCTTTCAAATCTTTTTCCAGTGTTGGTTTTAGGTGTGAGCAATTGAGCAAAAGTAGAGTCGGACAACACAGTGACGGTACATTACCAAATCACCACCGTCCTCGAATATCCAAACGACGATGGACAGTCGGACAACATCTATTTGGTTTTTTTACTGTTCATCTCTTTTTTTCCGCCGTTCAAACCCGTTTGCGCATGAAAACGTAAAAGCAAATACCCACAATATCCCCCGCTTTAGTGAACTTTTCTCCTTTTATGCACTCCCTCCCTCCTATCTTAATTATAAGATAAAATTGATTATTTTAGAGAAATTAAAGAAGTCAATTTAATTACTTTAGAGTGTTTATATTTTTATTTTTTTTTCAAACTAATTAATTTGACTAATAAACTAATATATAATCTAAAGATACTAAAAATATAAACACTATAAAGTAATTTAATTGATTTCCTTGATTCCTCTAAAAAAAATCAACTTTATCTTATAATTAGAATCGAAAAGAGTAGTATTTATTACTCATTACTGATTTATCTATCTACTCTACTCTATTTCATGTACTTACTGATGACTAAAGAGTTTACTCCTGGTATGAATTGTAGAGTACAACTATGCTAAGCCTATAATTATGAGGGAATTGGACTTTATCCACCTTTACAATGAAATCTGGAAAGCTGGCAGAGATGGGATGAACTAGTTTTGGGTGGACTTGAGTTGATTTGTGTCAAGTTTGGATTTTGGAGTATTATTTGCTACTAAGATCTTGAGCTAGTTACGTGATTAATTATAAATTAAGAATGGAAAACAAACAAATCAGAAAAATACAAGGGCGTGTATCACGTGACCTGAATGGGTAGCGTAGAGACAATTCCCAGAAGACAAAGTGGGAAGGAAGAACCAAAGTCCAGATGGTCAAGGATGAGGATGAGACGCTGGGTCCCTTGAGTAATGTCTAAGTTTGGAATCTTAGGTTGTAAATAGAGCTGCCGACTCGAGAGAATTGTTCCTTTTATGAGTCTCTGCCATACCCAAATCCGAATTATTCTCGACTTGTAGATTCATGGTTTAAGGGATGCCTCCTCTTCTACATATCCATGGAGCAATTATTGATAAGGGGCGTCATGGGACTGACCTGAGATACTGGATACATAAAAATAAAAAAAGTGAAAAAGGAGAAGGAGGAAGGAGGAGGTGGAGCCCACCCAATTTAGTTGACATTCAAGGGGTGTCTTCTTGCGCCATGACCATGCGTCGCTGCTTGTGAATGATTAGGGTAGGGGACAAAACCCAAATAATTCCAACGACTCTCGAGGGACGAAAGAGACAAGAGGGCGTGTATAAAGAGAGACAGCCAAAAAAAAGAAGAATCCCACTACGGTTGAATCGAATTATTGAACCCCCCACAATGGAACAATCTTTCTGTTGAGATTAAAAAAAACAAAACTGTATTGCAAATCCAATTAAAAAGTCCAGTTCTGAACATTTAATGTGTGTTACGTTTTTGACTTGTTCCTTGGCGAAAGGCTATTGGAAATTTGGGATCAAGTTTAACCAGAAACAACAGCCTCTCTCACTCTGAATTTTGTTTCCCGTGAACTTCCCGTATTTTCCTATTAATTTTTTGTTTTCTTTAAAAATAAAACTAGAGAATCTCCCATGGGTTCAAACCCACAGATGAGAATTATTTATTTATTGCGTGCGATCAAACACCGGATATATGATATATTTAAAGGGTCCTGCTTTCTGAAACAGACAAAAAAAATTGAGAACAAGATAACTAGTTTTGGAGGAACAGCTTCTTGCTCTGCCATATAGGACACCAGATTTACGGACTATGGGGTGAAAGTTCGAGCTTCCAAACCCACTAGTAAGTAAATCTAACGTGTTTCTGGCTTTCTGCCCTTTGAGATTACAAAATTTGTGTTCATGCATGATGTCAAAGGTTAGAGTTTCTACTGTGTTGTTTAGATGAGCTAACATTACTGGATCAAGCGTGTAATCGTTTAAATTTATGGTAATATGTGATTTGGGTATTTTAGAGGTAGAGTTTGGTTATAAATTGAGTTTAAGTTGGATAATGATGATTTCATTTAATTAAGTTTGGACTTGATGGATAGGTTATGATTTTGTAAAGTTGAATTAAAGTTTACTGATCAGTTTAGTTTGTTACTGAAAATTTGTAAATGGGAATGTCACTCTGCTTGATTGGATTGGTGCTTTGAAGGTCGAATATAAATTTTCAATAGTGATATTGTGGGTTGTGAGGTAATTATCTTTGAGGAATTTTATCTAATAGACAAACCTAAATAATTTAGGGTTGTTGAATAAAATTTGAAAAATTGATTGTCAATTAATTACAGGAATTCTCGACCATCCTTAATGTAAAATTTATTTAGCTAATTTGATTAGATTAATAAAATTAGTTAAGTCAGTTAATATAACATATTTTTTTTAATGATAATATGATCTGTTTTTCCTAAAATACCTTAATCATTTTACATAATTCCTTCATTCTCTCTCTCCATATAAGTAAATTAGAAAACAATGGATAAATATAAAAAAGGGAAAATCCTAAATAAATACCATTTAAAAATATAAAACCCTAGAAAGTCTATTAACACTTTAAAAATACTTAGAGGTACCAAGTACCAAATTGAGTTTTTCAAATTTTGACACATTTATCATTTTACCTCTCAAAATTTTTTTAAAAATAATAGTGGTGCCCCCGCCGAAGCACCACGCTGGCTGGCCGGCCGGGACCCCGGACGGCTGGAGCTCCAATCATTGGCAATAGGAGCTCGAGCCGTGGAAGCTTTTTTGGTGAGGAGGGATTTTTTTTTTTTGAAAAAAATTTGTAGAAAAATGGCAAGGGGTGGGATCGAACCGATCCCACTCCTTTAGGAAAAAAGCATGGGGGCCACTGGGCCATCAAAACTTCTTTGATATATATATGCATTATTAAATATGTATAATATAATTAAACGTGTAGTAGTTTTGTTAAAGTCAGTAATGGCGTTGACAAATTCAATAATGGAAATAACAAAATTCGTAATGGCATTGATAAAACTATCTGCTGATGAACCTTTACTTGCATGTTTTCATCAGCATTTTTGCACAAAGCATTTTTGTCAAAACCATTACAATTCTTGTCAAAATTATTACCAAAATTTGTTAAAATCATTTTATTTATATTATGAATATTTTCATAATGGAATTTCATAATGGGATTGTCAAAACCATTACAATTCTTATCAATCTCATTACTAAATTTGTCAATCTCATTACTGAATTTGTTAAAATCCTTTTATTTATATTATGAATGTTTTCATAATGGAATCTCATAATGAGATTGTCAAAACCATTACAATTCTTGTCAATCTTATTACTGAATTTGTTAAAATCCTTTTATTTATATTATGAATGTTTTCATAATGGGATTGTCAAAACCATTACAATTCTTGTCAATCTCATTACTAAACTTGCCAATCTCATTACTAAACTCATTAAAATCCTTTTATTTATATTAACAAGTTTAGTAATGAGATTGACAAGAATTGTAATGATTTTGACAATTCCATTATAAGATTCTATTATGAAAACATTCATAATATAAATAAAAAGATTTTAACAAATTCAGTAATAAGATTGACAAGTTTAGTAATAAGATTGACAAGAATTGTAATGGTTTTGACAATCTCATTATGAGATTCCATTATGAAAACATTCATAATATAAATAAAAGAATTTTAACAAATTCAGTAATAAAATTGACAAGAATTGTAATGGTTTTGACAATCACATTATGAGATTCCATTATGAAAACATTCATAATATAAATAAAATTATTTTAACAAATTTAGTAATGAGATTGATAAGTTTAGTAATGATTTTGACAATAATTGTAATGGTTTTGACAAAAACATTTTTGTGCAAAAATGCTGATGAAAACATGCAAGTCAAGGTTCATCAGCAAACAGTTTTGTCAATATTATTACTAATTTTGTTATTTCCATTATTGAATTTGTCAACGTCATTATTGACTTTGTCAAAGCTACTATACGTTTAATTATATTATACACATTTAATAATACGTATAATATATTTCTTTTCTAAAGGGGTGGGATGGGTTCGATCCCACCCCATACCATTTCTCTACAAATTTTTTTCAAAAAAAAAAACCCCTCCTCACCAAAACAGCTTCCACCGGCCGGAGCTCCTATTGCCGGCGACCGAAGCTCCGGCCAGCCAAAGAGGGCGGCTGGCCGGCCGGCCGGCGGTGGTGCTCCTGCGAGGGCACCACTATTATTTTTTAAAAAAATTTTGAGGGGTAAAATGATAAATGTGTCAAAATTTGAAAAACCTAATTTAGTACTTGGTACATCTAAGTCTTTTTAAAGTGTTAATAGACTTTTTAGTGTTTTACATTCTCAAATGATATTTATTTAGGATTTTCCTTGTAAAAAATGGGTCTTATGAGTATTTATACATGTTATTTGAATTAAGAAATGATTGGATTTGAATGAGGAATTAAGAAAATTTAGATGTAAGAATTTGTGGTATAGGAACCAATCTCAAATGTGTTTATTCCAAATCTTGATGGATTACAATGAAAATATACACCTATTTATACTAATAATTCATGCATTAAAATAAGAAAAATAACCCTAGGTTTCAACATTGGTGTGCCTCACCAACTCCTTCAGTCACCTACCCAAACCGTCAACCACTGTTCAATAGTCATGCCTTACGTCATTCATGCTCTATTTCTTTTCTGTTTCATTCTCCCGGGGTTGGACAGGACTCGTCCTCAAGTCAAAAACAACATCATCATCAATTAATGGAGATTGATCTGAAACTTTATGCTTCAGTAAAAATGACTTGGGCTTATTTTTTATTTTGACGTGTTTATCTGGTGGCAAAGGTTCAAGCTGAATCTTCACATCATCCTTCTGGAAGGAATATGTGTTTGCATACCCGTCGTATAAAGCGTGTCGATCATATTGCCAAGGTCTTACCAGAAGAAGATGACAAGCATCCATCGGAACAACATCACACCAAACTTCATCGTGATACCTTTTACCGATAGAGAAAGTAACAAGGCATCGTTTGGACACTTTTACCATGGTTCCTTTGTTAAACCATTGAAGTTTGTACGGGTACGGATGGTTTTGAGTTGGTAGTTGCAGCTTTTCTACCTTGTAGTTAGAGACCACATTTTCACAGCTTCCATTGTCAATAATGATGTCACAGACTTTACCTTGAGTAGTACAGCGAGTATGAAAAATGTTGTGACGTAGCCAAGGCTCTTCTTTTACTGTGGCTGTATGCAAGCTTCGTCTAATCACAAGTGTTTCACCTTGATCAGGAGGAATGACTTCTTCATCAAAGATTGGCTCTTCATCAAAAACTGGCTCTTTGTCAAGCATAAGCTCCTCTTCTTCTTCAAATATTGCAGAAGCTTCCCCTTCAATAATGGTAACAACTCTACGGGTAGGACATTCTGAAGCGATATGACCGAACCCTTGGCATTTGAAGCACTTAGGTGCTTTGGAGCTAAATTCCTTGGTAGCCTTTGGTGGAGGCTTGCTTGAAGAGTTAGACTGATATACTTGTGTAGGCTTGCTTGAAGAGTTATGTTGATGCATTTGTGTAGGCCGATGCATATGTGCTTCATGTTCATCAAAGGAATTTCGATAGAGGAAGATGGTTGAAACGGAAACCTTTTGGGTAACTATTTCTCAATACGGATGGCTAGACGAATGACGTCGTCCAGGGTCCAGTATTGTTGGAGTTGTACCGGATGGGCAATGTTGGTATTTAATCCTCCAATATAACGGGCTATTGTTTGCTCACTTGCTTAAGTACTTCAAGTGGTTTTTTCCTAATGTAGGCTGTATTACTTTCTCTTCATGTAATGTATTTCGCTGTGTGTTTTTTGTAAACTGGCCCTTCACATATCAAGTAGTTGTCTTTTTTGGCCATCTAGTGGAGCATATGTAATCCTAGTGAAATGGTGTTCTTATTTGTAAGTCCTTCTGTTATTGATCATATTAGGCCACCACCAATATAAGCATATGAGGGGCCTTAATATTATCAGTTATGTTGTACTCCGTAATATTTTAATATGAAAAAGTTATGTTTCTGTTGTGAATTTCGTACATTATCATTGGTGAAGTTTAGTTCAATATGCATTCATGGTCTTGATGAGACGGCTAGAATGTTGTGAACACAGCTATACTTTTTAAAATGATGTCACAAGTGTTCATAGTAGTCAAAAGCTACGTACATATATGTATGCATTTCCCCTTAAGCCTAAAAGGCTGTTCGCCCTAGACTAAGTTTTAGGGTGCTGTTTCAGATATTCCATTTTTAAGCATGAATAAGAAACATTATTGATACATATTATTTGTGTAGCATCTTTTAGCAGACATGGTGGGTGGCAAATTTTAGTGCTCAATATGAGTTCTGAAGTTTGCAAATAACCTACAAGCCATAGTATTATTGTAGAAACGTTATCCTATTCCTATTATATATATAGGATCATTATCAATTGTTGGTGCTGTGCACTTTTGGATTTAAATCATTGTTTTAATAGGTCTGCAGTAGCTCATGTCAGTATTTCTTATATCATGTATTGTGTTCATTTTTAATGAAACCAGCAGTATGAGTCTAAAAGCCATTATGTGTTTTTTTCCCCTACTGGACTTTCTTCTGTGTGTATATCTTCTTTGCCGAATAGGGAGACTTTGTACTTGTGGTTTTAAAGCAATTTTGTATTAGGTCTGCAGTAGGCCTACTCAATATTTTTAAAATGATGGAGTATGGTGGTAGTTAGATTTGCATCAGATGACAAGACATGTTGCAGATATAGTTCATAATGGAAGATTTGGTTTGCCTCAGTAGCTTTAGTACGTTCTGTATCTGCTATAGTGGATACAGCTGATGATGTTTCTCTAACATCACTTAATGACACTTCCACACTCCCATCTTTGCACTGTTAATGGATTGACCTTCTCAGAGCTATTTGGATTGTATAGCATGTTAGGGGTAGATATATTGTTTAGATATGGTAATAAATATTTTGCACCACGCCTTCAGTGGTATTTCAGCATTGTATACATCTAACTCTCTTGAAAGCATATATTAGCAAGCTGTTGTCTTTCCAATTGCTTCCATGAATGATGCTTGCTGAAGATTGTCATCCAACGGTGAGGATAAGTACTAACTTTTAGCCTTCCTTACTCAACATTTACCTCCACCCCATATTAGACAAACTATCATACTTAGCACTCATTCAACATATTTACTCCATTTCCACTACTATTGTTGTTTCATATCAAGTATTCCTTCTGTCATGCAGACTACATGTTACACAGATTAAAGGTCTTCCACATGGCCTCTAAAGCTTCAAACTCTGTCTTATCGTCTTATTTCTTCCAGGTATGGTTTTGTTATACTGTATTCTGCTTTCTTCTGACCATGTCATTTAGATTAACTGATTTAGCTATCTGTTAGTCTAGTGTTGTCAACCAGGGACAAATTCATAATACACACTAAAGAAATAATCTTCCAATTACTGTTATTCAGATAGGCAAATCTAATTTTCCAATAACCTTCACCTTGTCCTACCTCATTTCAAAAAATTATTATCAAAACGAACATATTTTGCTGCTGCATGCAGGAAATTATAGTTATTACATTTTGGTAAAAGTCAGGTCTCGGTCACTGTTTAAGTGACTTCATGACTAGATAGCCTTTGAGTAGTTATTAACATTGCTTCTTATATGACAAAGCTAAGTGGTTGCATTCACAAGCCAAAAAAAGATCTCATTCATTGACTGTGGATATGAACTTGATTACTCATAGTTGATGAAATTGATGCTATGTTCATGGTTAATCATAGGTACATAGATAGACAAGTTGTTAAATACAGATATGTTTTGACTTCATCAGTGTTTTGCCTCTATTGATGACTCCATTTATCATTTATCATTTCACGTCATTACTTTATTATCACAATGTGCTCTGCTTAATCGTGTACATTCAGAAGGTCATTGGTGAATCATGTTTCCTTACATTATGCAATCAATCCAGCAATAGTTTACTAAATGCATTTCCTGACCTTGTCTTCATTTCTTCCAATACTTTGTTGATAGATGTTAACGGTTAACACATCTCCTACCTACCATTCTTGCCATTTTATTTGCTTCCTGCCATTCCATCAGTCTTCTTGTAGGTCATTCCTTACCTGTTCTTCCTATTTCTAAACTGTTATGACATACTGGTATGGCATAGTATTATTCCCATTTGTAAAGCTTATTAATATTGACCATATCATTATGGTTAAATGAATTTTCTGTCATATTAATTGCATGTTGTCAATAAGTGACAACTTATCATTACATACCTTGGAAATCATATTTTAAATTCCATTTGTGGAAAGGCATATATGGTTAACATAAATTCTGCCCAATATTAAGTTCAGCAGTTGTTATCTACTTATCAAGTTCAAAAGACTCTGCAGTGGTCTTATAACATTACAAATGCATTATACATATCAAATGTGTTTTTTCCCTGTTATGAGAGATGCAAAACATTGATTAGCCTGAGATAATTCATAATCTTCGATTTTTTATGAACAGCCATCATCATTGAACAACTATTAATCCAGGTAAAGTCCCCCTACTCAACCATTGGACTAGCCATATCACTTAAACAAAAGGTTAGTCGCAGTCCCTATCACTCCTCAAGTTATCAATATGCAGTTCTCAATTCCATTCTGTTAGTGATTTTTCTTTTGGGATCTTGAAATAATTGTTACTAATGATTATTTCCATAGGAGGCGTTTGACACTGTCAGTATAACTATAAATTGTTTGTTTTTGTATCTTATGTTTGGGAGTTTTGGTTTTGCTTCCTTGTAGTCTATTTCTTTTTCAATATGATCAAGTTTAAGCATCGTGATATGAGATTTGTTTCATGTTGTTACTTATATAAATGACAAAATAAACATGAATCTTACATATGAAGTTTAGCTTTATCATAATAATCTGTTACAAATAGACAAGAACATTGAATCATCTTATGTAAGCTACACATATATAAGTACTATATGCAAACAAACTTAAGCTTATTATTTCTCCTTCCATTTCTACTCAGCCGCAATGGGAACAATTCTGCAACAACAACATGTTCTCACACTTACCGTATTACAAGTTATATTTCTGTATATACAATCTAACAAAGTACTTTACTAACCAAGTTTGCTGAAGATGCGTCCCACCAAAAGACCACTCCTAAATAATGGAGTCCAAACTGACTACAAAGAACTGGCTACAAGGACTGTTTTTCAAGATATCACAAATGTGCTGCATGATGAGAACTCACCGTTTAAATCTTTCAAAAGTCCAGGTATGTAGATTTTATTTTTACTGACCAAAAATTTCAATACATATTTCAATGCTTCTGCTGTCTAAGAGATGCACTTTAACAGGGGAGATGGACTTCAAAAATAGTACCATTAGACGCCGAAGCCAAAGATTTAGCTCAATGGAAAGATGTTCTGACCAAAATAGCAGAGGTTTCACACACTCATCAAATACTCAAAGAAAACATTTCCAATATTTAGATGCAACACGACGTCTCAATTTTGACTTGGAGTCATCAATTGAAGGTGACAAAATTGTCAGGCACCAAAATTCTGATCTCCATTATATATTTATTTATGAGTTAGATTGCCTACAGTTCCTGCCGACTAAGACCAGTATTACTAATGAACTACACACAATTGTTGCAGCTATTAATTAACGGTTCATGTCTTTACTACCAATTATTAATATTTTTTTGTTCGGCCTACAGATTCAACTACCAATCTCACCACTCCAGACATAATTCCAGCTTGTCCATCAACCGAAATTCTTTCATTTAGCATTTCATCAACACTAATACAGCAGTCACTACAAAACTCCCGGCCTCCTCCAACACATGCAGGTTGTCCTACATTACAAGTCATATGAAGGAAACAAATTTTTACAACTTCGATGGTGAATAATAAATGTCATATGTATTTTGTTCTTACATATGCCATAATACCAATGTACTTTTTTTTGTTAGCATTGGAGTCATATATAATAGTTATGTGTACAAATGTTTGTAAAGATGGTAAAGGCAATCATGATTTAATGGCATCAGGAATAAAGGATTTGTGCTGTTATTTTCCACTTATGTTATAATGTGGATGTTACATGGTGATGAATAGTTGGCATAGATATACTTTGAATAATTACACATACTTTTCCATGGTGAATAGGTCCGGAACAATATTATCAAAATATTGACTTTGCATATTATGATGAATTGGAATGTGATATTGAGGCCTTTGAGAGGCAATCAGATTCAATAGAAGGTATTTTACAAATATATGACGATAAGTATATGTATGATTTCTAATCATTGTTTACTAATATTATTCGATTCAGATTCGGATACTGCCGATAGAATATTAGAGGTTGGTGTGCCTGTACAAAATATACTGCAAAAGAAAACAAGGAAGCGAGCACTAAGTGTCGGTAGGTAATTAATTGATAGTAAACATTAATTGGGATAGTTCATTAATGCAAATGAATTACAGTGATTGACATGTGTCTAATGTTGTAGAGTATATTGATGAGGGAGATGCTTCTTATGTGTGTCGAATATGCGGTGCAAAGATGTGGTTCAATGAAAGGATACAGAATCAACATAATGTAGTTGGTCCAACGTTTACAATGTGTTGCCATGGAGGAAAAGTGAAGCTTCCAAAAAACAAGGACCCCCCATCAATATTATATGATCTGTTCTTTGAAAAAAAACTCTGACTTGTCTAAGAATTTTCATGCAAACATTAGGTCCTATAACAACATGTTTGCATTCACATCAATGGGTGGGAAAATTGATCATGCTAAAAATGATGGTAGTGGACCATACACATTTGTTCTATCTGGACTCAATTATCATCATATTGGCAGTCTATTACCTGAATATGGAGCGAAACCTGTGTACTCACAATTGTACATCTATGACACAGAGAATGAAGTGCAAAATAGGATTTCTGCGGTGAGGTATATATAGTATATATTCTAATCTTATGCTCCAGTTGATTATTCAATGGTATTTATTATTGCTCATCTAATGACACTCCATTCATCCTTTAACAGTAAGCACTTGAAGAACTCAAGCATTAATCTGGTCATTGTGGATGCCATTAAGAATGTGTTAGACCAGTTTAATCCGTTCGTGCAGCAGTATCGAATGGCATCCACAATGATTAGTAGGCCTCATCCTCATGGCTTGAAATTACGTTTAATAAATAGCAGACAACATGATGGTCAAACTCATAATTTGCCATTCGCGTCTGAGGTTGCAACACTTATACTTGGAGATATTGATATCAATTTTCATCAGAGAGACATTATTGTTGAGGAGTTGTCAGGTACACCGAAAAGGCTACATGAATTGCATCCATCATATCTTCCATTGCAGTACCCCCTTCTATTTCCTAGAGGAGAGGATGGTTATAGAGACGATATAGAGCATTTTCAGGATGACCTCACATATACTAACAAATCGAAAAAACGAGTTAGTATGAGAGAATACTTTGTTTATAAGATGATGGCTAGAGATGATGAAGTGTCAACTATTTTGCATTCTGGAAGGCTATTCCAGCAATTTGTGGTTGACGCTTACACTATGATTAAGGCACAAAGGTTGTTATGGGTTAGAACACACCAGAAAGAACTTCGTGCGGACATGTACCAAGGTTTGTCAGATGCTTTATTTAGTGGGGAAAGAAGTGCAGCAGCTACTGGTAAACGTATTGTCCTACCTTCTTCATTTACTGGTGGAGCACGTTACATGATCCAAGCTTATCAAGATGCGATAACAATATGTAGATTTGCTGGGTATCCAGATCTATTTATAACCTTCACATGCAACCCATCGTGGCCAGAAATCTCAAGATACTGCCAAAATACTTCATTGTCTGCTGCAAACAGGCCTGATATCTTATCCAGGATTTTCAAACTCAAACTACGAGCTTTGATGCAGGTTATTAAAAAGAAAAAAAATTTTGGGAACGTACGTGCAGGTACATAAAAATATTGTCTTCTTTGTAACGTCTTCTTCTACATATTTATTTTGCAAAATTTCAGTTACGACAACTGGTACCTTAGTATAATTTATTTCCCCTCATTTATTACAGAAGTTTATACTATTGAATTCCAAAAACGAGGCTTGCCACATGCTCATATCCTGATATGGCTCGCAGAACGTGACAAGTTGAAACATCCTGTTGATATTGACAAAATTATTTCTGCTGAAATCCCAGATGTGGATTCAAATCCTCAGTTGTATGAGTTGGTACAAAAGTTCATGATGCATTCTCCCTGTGGACATCTTAATCCTAAAGCACAATGTATGGTTGATAAGAAGTGCAAGAAGTTCTTCCCTAAGAAGTTTATTGAAGGCACAATTGTGGACCAAGAAGGCTTTCCAACATATAGAAGAAGAGATGATGGAAAGTCTATTGAAGTTAAAGGCATTCCGTTAGATAACAGGTTTGTAGTTCCATATAATCCTACATTGTTGTCCATGTTTCATGCCCATATCAATGTTGAAAAATGTAATCAATCTACTGCAATCAAGTACCTGTTCAAGTATATTAGCAAAGGTAATGACCGTGTCGTAGCCTCCATTTATGATAGTGACCGAAATGGCAATCCTCAAAAATCACTAGATGAAATTCAACAATATTATAATTTTCGTTATATCTCTGCATGTGAGGCATCTTGGCGTATATTTGGTTTTGATATACAGCATAGGTTCCCACCAGTGGAAAGATTAAGTTTTCATCTACCAAACCAACAATGTGTCATCTATTCTAACACTGATGATGTGGCCGACATTCTGGACAAGCCTAGAGTGTGTGAGTCTATGTTCCTTGCTTGGATGAAACAGAACGAAGATGATAATTTGGCTAAATCACTTTATTATTATGAATTCCCCCAATATTATGTGTATCATCGGAGGCAACGAATCTGGAAAAAAAGGAAAAGAGGATTTGCAATTGGACGTCTCACTCATACTTCACCTTCCTCTGGAGAACTCTATTTCTTAAGGCTTTTGTTGACTAAAGTCAAAGGACCTGCATCTTACGAAGCTATTAGGACAGTCAATGGTATTGTTTATCCAACATATCGTGCTGCATGTATTGCATTGAGATTATTAGACGATGACACTGTATTCATCTCTGCTTTGAAGGAAGCTTCGGTTTGGGCAACAGGCCGTTTACTGCGTACCATGTTTGTGACCATGCTATTATGTAATTGTCTAAGCCGGCCTGAGGTTGTTTGGAATGGAACTTCTCAAATTCTGTCAGAAGATCTATTATATATCCCACATAACAATCATTTGTCTTCAAGTATGTTCATATTCATAATAGCCCTTTCATTTCTTCCATGTGTTAACACATGTTGTTTTACTCATCTTTTCACTCATGTAGGGATAGAGATATTAGCATCGGAAAAAGAGCAAGTTGCCCTCTGTGAGATTGAAAGTCTGTTGCAACTCAATGGGAGGAGCCTATCAAATTTTCCTTCGCTCCCACTACCTACGTCGGTTAATTATGCTGATGTTGGTAATCATCTCATTCGACAAGAATTACAATATGATAAAGTTGAGCTACGAGCGCAGTCGGTGGCAATAATCAATTCATTGAATTTAAATCAGAAAGTTATCTACGATACTGTTATGTCTTCATTGAACGCGGGTGTTGGTGGTTTTTTCTTTGTGTATGGATGGTTATGGAGGAACTGGCAAAACCTTTTTATGGAGTGCGTTTACTTCATTACTTCGATCTAAAGGTGAAATTGTGCTCACTGTTGCGTCAAGCGGCATTATAGCCACATTATTACAGTCTGGAAGGACGGCTCATTCAAGGTTTGCAATACCTATTACAGTTAATGAAGATTCAATGTGCAATATCAAACAAAATTCTATGTTGGCCGAGTTGATTAAGTCCACTAAATTGATAATCTGGGATGAAGCACCGATGGTACAACGCTTTTGCATTGAAGCATTTGACAGATCGTTAAAGGACATTATGCATTCCAACCAACCATTCGGTGGGAAGGCAGTGTTGATGGGTGGTGACTTTCGCCAACTATTACCTGTTATACCAAGGAGGTCAAGGGCTACTATTGTGAATGCTTGCATTATGTTAGCCGTTTAGCTTTACCGCAAGCGTACGGGTCGTAAGTAATATAAAAAGATCGTTCCCACGAGGACTATGACAAAAATGAATTAATTATCTCAATTAAGTTATCAATCAGATTGAGTGAGAATATTTTGAAAGAAATTTTATACTAAAAAAATTAATTAATTAAATCGAGAACTTCAAGACAGGAGGAACCTAGGATTATCTATCCCCTATTTATTTCATGAACTAATTAATTTACCCTCAATAAGCAATCAAATGAAGATATGTATTTGTCTAAGATTCAAAAGTATTCGATAACGCTCTCTCGAATCAAAACCAAATATTTATCCTAATAAACTAATCAATCTCTTGTATTAATTTATAAGGACTAACTTTAAACACCAATCTTAATCTGACAATGTTAGGTTAGTAACTATATCTCTATGATACTAACAAACCATCCGTTTAATATACCTAAACTTCAAGTCTAACATGATTTTATCCAAGTTCTACACTTAAATTATCTTTCTCAAGATTAATTTTAAATGAACAAAACAACTAAATGGTGATCAGGCATTTAGAGGCATTAAGAGCAAGATAAAATCAATACAAAAATTTATTCGTTGCAAAAAGAGAGTAAATAAATAATTCAATCCATAAATAGGTTCAAGAAAATCCTAGAACGAGAAAATTAGCTACTCATGTTCTTCAACAAATCAAAACCATAAATAATAATTCTGCTCATATCAGAAACTAAAAAAAAAAGAGAGAAGAAAATTAATGGAAAACCAAATTTTAAAGCTCCAAATCTCTTTGAATCTTCAAGCCCTAGCTCCTCAAAATTCTGCTCCTCGCCCTGCTCCTCGTCTCTGCCTGGTTCTGCTTCGCGTCCGAAATCTGCTGTTCCGCCTGTGTCTCTCAGCGTTCTGTGCCTTCCCTCCTTTTTTCTCAAGATCTTTAGGTTATTTAACTCGTTCTTGGGCTACGTGCGTTGGGCTTTTTCTAAATTCTCACCTGATCACTTTAGATTTTTAAAAGATATATTATATCTCTTTATTCCATTCAATTGATTTCGTCCTTTTCCTCACGTTGGGGCCCACACATTTTGGCTAAACTCTACACCTTTCATTTGTCTTACGCAGCTTTCTTCTTGCTTTTTATCAATGTATATATATATATATATATATTTCTTGATGAATTCTTCTAATGCCGATTGCTTCTTCATTCCATGATAAAACCTCCTGTAAGATTAAATAGAATATGTGGGTAGATTTTCTCTTAAAATCTCTTATTTTCCCATCATTAATATAGAGATAAAAAAATATATAAAAGATAATTAAATAGATATAAAATATTAATAAATCCAGTGAATATATCCAAAATATATACCTATTTAATTATAAAATATATACTTATCAAACTCCCCCACACTAAATCTTTTGCACTCCTGGGCAAAGAAAAGTCAATCTTGAAAATAGATTGAAGAAAGAAGAGAGACAAATTGAATTAACTAAGAAACCGTGAGAACTTGAGTAAACATAATCTCGGAACTAAGTATACAATAGGGTTGTCAATCACATAGAAAGAAATTTATATTAAGACACGAAATTTAACAAGATTAAATTCAGGTAAAATAGTCACACAAGGGTATAAAGTGTATCACTCAACTCACTAGCATATAGGTTCTTTTTCACTCAGTTCACTTGTTCAATCACTCTACCATAGGCTTGTAATAGTTCTAATTTTCCACCACCATTCACATGTGCATTCAAAAATCAAGAGGACTTTATGGCTTGTAATGTTGGAATATAGGCTACGTGGAGTGGATAGTGGATACTAAGTAATATGCATGTAGATCATGTAATACAGATAATTTAATGTAATAGTGATATGTGTGCTATTCTTCAAGATTCAAGAAAGGTATTCTTTCTCTCTATATTTTGTTTTCTTTTTCTTTTCTTTTTTCAAATTTTTTTTTTCATCTTGAGCTTGTTGTAGGTTCCCTTTTGACGCGACCCTGCACATGGGTGATGCAGCACCGGTTACTTAGTTACTCCAACAAGTGCCTCAAGAGGCTTTTAGCCCAACTCATAGCCCTCTTTGACTTCAACGTTTGACGCGAGTGCCAACATTGGTGATGAAGTGCCCCCGGTTACTAAGTGAGGTCGAGAAAAGCCATCGGAGTTGTGTTTTTTTTTTTTTTGAAATACCCTCCAACATAAAGCACTAATAGCAATAATACCACATCTTGTGATTTGATACATGATCAAGCTGCTGCAATAATGATTTTACATGCATATTAACTTAATATATATATGATCGATGAAAAGAAAAAATTTGATGGGCTCAAAGGGGTAGCAATGGATGAAGTGTTTATAGCTTGTGTTTAGGATCCAAGGGTATAAAAATGAATGCCTCTATCCTATTAAAGAATTGCACGTGTATTAGGTAGCAGTGAAAAGAAATAAGACAAGTTCTGAAGAGTAAGTTGAGACAAGTGAAATATCACACTAGAATCGAATGTTTTAGGCTCAAATTTCCTTCCAACAGGGCTATACTATCTCACCCAATTTAATCAAGTTAAACAATATATCATCATATAAATTGCAATATATGTAATCAACTTCCCTTCATGCAACTAGTAACTAAGCTATATCTATTCAAATTCAACAATCTCAAAATCAAGACAAAGTACCTCTGTCCCCTTCATTATATTCTTTTTTTTTTTGAAAAAAAAAATTCAATTAAATTGTGAATCCTAATTCTCTCCCCCACACTTAAATCAAACATTGTCCTCAATGTTGCAAAAATTAATAAAAGAGAAAGAAACTAGTACTCCCCTGGTTTAGGTCTCAGATTCTGATGTAGAGTTATTCCTCTGATGTTTCAAAATTGAAGGAGAAAATAGCGCACGAGCCAGAACTTGGAGCTGTGAGAGGAGCAATCACCCTAAATCCTGAATAACAATAAGAAAAAGAAAAGAGAAAAAAAATAGTAAATGAAAATCAAATCATTGGGTTGCCTCCCAACAAGCGCTAAGTTTATAGTCTTCAGCCAGACTATGGCAGCATCTCAAGAATCAACTGTTAGAGGTAATGTAGTGGTCTGACAGTCCACTCCACCACCCCAATATTGCTTCAATCTTTGCCCATTGACTTTGAATTTCTCTTCACTCTTGCCTTCCAACTCCACTGTGCCAGGATCAAACACTTGAACCACAGTGAATGGTCCCGACCAACTAGATTTTAGCTTTCTCGGAAACGACCTCAGCCTGGAATTATACAAGAGCACCTGTTGTCCTGGATCAAAGGTCTTGAATATGATCTTCTTATCATACCACTTCTTAGATGATTCAAATTGCATTTGTCCTTGAGGGCAAGGACTTGATGCATCCATGATAGCTTTACATTCCTCTATTATAAATTTTTCTGAATCAATCTCAGGTATCACAGCTTCAAGTAGGTCATTAGTCATAACTTTTTCACATTCATTTTGTACCACAGGATCAAGCATGTCAATGAAAAAACAGTCCTCTGGAATATTATGAGATTTAATCAACGGAGTCATATTGAAGGTGACTTGCTCATCAGCTACTCTCATAGTTAACTCACCTTTCTCTACGTCAATCAATGTTCTTGCTGTTGCCAAAAATGGTCTCCCTAACAGCAAAGGTAATTCTTTATCTGCCTCAAAGTCTAGTACAATGAAGTCTGCTGGAAAGATAAACTTGTCAACCTTCACTAATACATCTTCAATGATTCCACGAGGTTGAGATAGACTTCTATCAGCAAATTGAAGGGTAACTGTCGTTGGTCGAGCTTCACCCAACCCCAACTGGTTGAAGACAGACAAAGGCATGAGGTTAATGCTAGCTCCAAGGTCACACATTCCTTTTCCCAAGAATTTATCTCCAATATGGCAAGGAACAGAAAAACTCCCAGGATCTTTTAATTTTGGAGGCACCTGCTTAATGATATCAGTGAAGCTCTTAGTCACAGCAACTGTCTCAAACTCACTGAATCGTCGCTTCTTAGCTAGAACGTCCTTCATAAATTTGGCATATTTAGGCATATGTTCCAAAGCTTCAGCGAATGGTATGTTGATGTGGAGTTGCTTGAATATCTGAATGAACTTCTTGAATTGTGAATCTTCTTGATGTTTTTTTAGTCGCTGAGGGAATGGTGGTGGAGGCGTATATTTTAAAGGGGAAGTGCAGGTCTTCTCCTTATTTTCATCTATTTTCTCAAGAGCAACAGACTGCTCTCTAGCCACCTCATCAATATCTGTCTGTATTTCATCTTCTTGCCTAGTAGTAACCTCATTACTTGCACTCTTTTTCTTTCCACTTTGGCTAGGAATGTCAGCTAGTTGCTTTCCACTTCTCAAGGTTATTGCTTTACAATCTTCCTTACCATCTCTTCTAGGATTAGGAACGGTATCACTGGGTAGACTATTTCTGCTGAATGTGTTCATTTGAGATGCTATTTGGCCCACTTGTATCTCAAGATTTCTGATGGAAGTATCATGAAGATTAACCTTGCTTATTATACCTTCTTGGCTCTTAAGAATCTGCCTCAAGAGTTGGTTTGTCTCTGAATCACTTTCTCTAGATTTTTGTTGTTGCTCAAAACCTGGTGGTGCCATTGGCTTGCTAGCATAGTGATTAGGTGGATTCTCACTTGGTCCATTCTTCCAAGAGAAATTTGGATGATCCCTCATACCTGGGTTGTAGGTGTTGGAATAGGGATTGCCACGAGGATACCTTTGATTGTTGTTCAAGTAATGGACTGTCTCCATAGTATGTGGGCAATCTTCATAAGAATGTGCTTCTCCACAAGTTTCACAAGAGAGGCGTGAGGCCTGGATAGCGTGAATACCCTTGGAAGATGTCTTCTCTATCTTCATTTCAAGTTGATCAAACCTCTTGGCCATAGCTGCAAGTTGAGTGGCAATATCTTTAGATACACTAGAAGCATTGGAAGTATTTGGCTCTTTATAAGTCCTGTACCCAGAGCGTGCTTTATCGGATTGTTGCAAAGTGCTAAAAGCAATTTCATCATACAATTTTAATAATTCGGACACTTTCTTCTTGCCAATCCCACCGTTGCAAGCATTTTCGACCACAGAAACGGTGGGACCATCCAATCCAGCCCAAAAAGCTTCCAATAACACATAAGTCTTCTGCTCATGATTAGGACAGTTGCGCCACATTTCTTTGAATCTCTCCCATGCCTCATGAAAGAGTTCACCTGGTTCTTGTGCAAAGCCCAATAATTCAGCTCTTTGTACTGCTCGTTTACCCCTTGGAATGAATCTTGCTTTGAATAGAGAAGCCAGGGTGTCCCATGTAGAAATAGAATTGGGAGGTAAAGCTGTGAGCCAAGCTGTTGCCTTTTTATCTAAAGACATGGGGAAGAGTCTCAATCTCAGTGCATCAGAAGACACTCCCTGCTGTTTGAAATTTTCACACATTTGAACAAATTTTGTCAAATGCTCAATTGGGTCTTCATTCTGATTTCCTGTGAATGTACCAATCATCTGGAGCATCTGTAGCATAATTGGCCTCACCTCAAAATTTCTAGCAGTAATAGCTGGGAATTGAATGCTAGATTGATAGGTGGTGCTCTCCTGTTCCATATATTCATCCAAAGTACGATCCATATCCTCGTCAGTAGGGTGTGCCATGATCTTTGGATCAGGTGACGTCGGTTCTTCTGATGATTCAGATTCAGACTTAAGTTCCTTTTCTTCAGAATGATGCTCGTCGTCTAGGTTGTTAGGGTGGACTACCAATGCGCCACTCATATGTCGAGAGGTACCTGTAAATCCAAACAACAACCGAGGAATATCAAACTTATAAAAAAAATCAAGAAAAGAAAGAAAATACTCAAACGTGATTAATCACACAATTAAGATAACTAGTTCAATGAGCTTTTTGCCAAAGCCCCCGGCAACGGCGCCAAAAACTTGTTAGCCGTTTAGCTTTACCGCAAGCGTACGGGTCGTAAGTAATATAAAAAGATCGTTCCCATGAGGACTATGACAAAAATGAATTAATTATCTCAATTAAGTTATCAATCAGATTGAGTGAGAATATTTTGAAAGAAATTTTATACTAAAAAAATTAATTAATTAAATCGAGAACTTCAAGACAGGAGGAACCTAGGATTATCTATCCCCTATTTATTTCATGAACTAATTAATTTACCCTCAATAAGCAATCAAATGAAGATATGTATTTGTCTAAGATTCAAAAGTATTCGATAACGCTCTCTCGAATCAAAACCAAATATTTATCCTAATAAACTAATCAATCTCTTGTATTAATTTATAAGGACTAACTTTAAACACCAATCTTAATCTGACAATGTTAGGTTAGTAACTATATCTCTATGATACTAACAAACCATCCGTTTAATATACCTAAACTTCAAGTCTAACATGATTTTATCCAAGTTCTACACTTAAATTATCTTTCTCAAGATTAATTTTAAATGAACAAAACAACTAAATGGTGATCAGGCATTTAGAGGCATTAAGAGCAAGATAAAATCAATACAAAAATTTATTCGTTGCAAAAAGAGAGTAAATAAATAATTCAATCCATAAATAGGTTCAAGAAAATCCTAGAACGAGAAAATTAGCTACTCATGTTCTTCAACAAATCAAAACCATAAATAATAATTCTGCTCATATCAGAAACTAAAAAAAAAGAGAGAAGAAAATTAATGGAAAACCAAATTTTAAAGCTCCAAATCTCTTTGAATCTTCAAGCCCTAGCTCCTCAAAATTCTGCTCCTCGCCCTGCTCCTCGTCTCTGCCTGGTTCTGCTTCGCGTCCGAAATCTGCTGTTCCGCCTGTGTCTCTCAGCGTTCTGTGCCTTCCCTCCTTTTTTCTCAAGATCTTTAGGTTATTTAACTCGTTCTTGGGCTACGTGCGTTGGGCTTTTTCTAAATTCTCACCTGATCACTTTAGATTTTTAAAAGATATATTATATCTCTTTATTCCATTCAATTGATTTCGTCCTTTTCCTCACGTTGGGGCCCACACATTTTGGCTAAACTCTACACCTTTCATTTGTCTTACGCAGCTTTCTTCTTGCTTTTTATCAATGTATATATATATATATATATATATATATATATTTCTTGATGAATTCTTCTAATGCCGATTGCTTCTTCATTCCATGATAAAACCTCCTGTAAGATTAAATAGAATATGTGGGTAGATTTTCTCTTAAAATCTCTTATTTTCCCATCATTAATATAGAGATAAAAAAATATATAAAAGATAATTAAATAGATATAAAATATTAATAAATCCAGTGAATATATCCAAAATATATACCTATTTAATTATAAAATATATACTTATCACATTACTTCTTCATATTTATGGGATTCATGTACAATTTTCCATCTCACAGAAAACATGAGATTATCTTCTTCGTGTAATCCAGACAATCGTCAATTACAACTTTTCTCCAAATGGCTTCTAGATATAGGTGATGGTAAATTGGGTTTGCCACATGATGGTATTGCGGAGGTTGACATTCCTGAGGAATTCCTTATTCGAAATTATGAAGATCCTATTCAAGCTATTGTATCAGCAACTTACCCCAACTTGCTGGATAATTTAGGTTATTCAGATTACTTCAATAGGCGAGCCATTCTATGCCCTACAATTGAGAGTGTAAACCATGTCAATGAATACATGTGCTCTTTATTACCTGGTGATGTGATGGAGTACTGTAGTTGTGATACCATTTGTAAGTCAGCTCAAGAGGTTAATGGATTTGAAGATCTATACAGCACGGAGTTCTTGAATACAATCAATTGTTCAGGTTTGCCGAGGCATAATCTTATTCTAAAGGTTGGTGTGCCTATAATGCTATTAAGGAATATAGATCAAGCTAATGGGTTATGCAACGGAACGAGGTTACGCATCACACTTCTTGGAAAAAATGTCATCCAAGCGATAACATTAAATGGTTCAAATCCAAATCAGAAGGTCTTGATTCACAGAATGGATATGAATCCTTCCGACAGCAGTCTTCCATTTACAATGAAGAGAAGGCAATTTCCTATTGCTTTATCTTTTGCAATGACAATTAATAAGAGTCAAGGGCAGTCATTACAAAATGTTGGTTTATACCTTTCGAATCCAGTTTTCACACATGGCCAATTGTACGTGGCCTTATCAAGAGTTAATAATATTGCAGGTTTGAAAATTCTTATACAAGATGGGAGTAAACATGACAAGAAAACAACTACCAATGTCGTTTATAGGGAGATTTTCAGAAACATTGAGCAGCGGACGTGAGATGTGAAGAACTCATTGGGCAACGACAAATGGTTTCGTGTCATTTGTTTAAAATGTTTGGTTTGTTTATATGTTCGCTTAAGAGTTGTTGTTTATGTAATGAGCTCTGTTACTGGGTTGCCAACCCTTCTTAGTTTGGATGAAGGTTTGTTGTATTTTGTGGGGTAGCACAGATGCTTTTTCATTTTGCGTTTTTGGTGAAGTACTACTATTGTTTGTGATGAGGGATTGGTTCATTTTTTTACTTGCTGTTTGTAACATTTATTAACAATTGCAACTTATACTAATGTTTTGATATGAAGTATTTGTTGTTCCCGCGCAAAGCGCGGGGGATATCAGGCTTGTTTCGATAGAGGAAGATGGTTGAAACGGAAACCTTTTGGGTAACTATTTCTCAATACAGATGGCTAGACGAATGACGTCGTCCAGGGTCCAGTATTGTTGGAGTTGTACCGGATGGGCAATGTTGGTATTTAATCCTCCAATATAACGGGCTATTGTTTGCTCCTCCCTCTCTTGGATATCACACTTCATCATGAGTTTTTCAAATTCCCTCGTATATTCTTCCACAGACATAGCCTTTTGGCGGAGATTATGTAATTGAAGGAAATTATCTTGATAATAATTATCTGGAAGAAACTTACGTGAGAGCTCATGTCGCATTTTGTCCCACTTTCGAATCTTGCTTTTTCCTTCTCTTTCACGCCTTTTCTTGAGATTTTCCCACCATATAGAAGCATGTTTCTTTAATTTGATGGCAACAATTTTAACTTTCTGCTCATCGGGAATCTCTTTATATTCAAAAACTCGTTCGACGGTTTGAAGCCAATCGATAAATTCATCTGGTTGAAGCCTTCCCTCAAATTCTGGTATATCTACCTTAATGTCATTAAGGCGGAATGATTGTTGTTGAGGATGGCGGCGGAAGTCACTGGACGACGAACTATTGTTATCTGAATCATCCTCTGGATATTCACTGCGAGATTCTAGCATGGCTTGCTGTGTTTGTACAGTGGTTTCCAGTTCCTGTATCCGACGTCTCATCTCGTCCATCTCAATCTCATGTGTGTTTCTGCGTCTTGGAGGCATTTTGGAATTGTTCTTGTGAGGTTAGGTATAGGGTGGAAAGGTACAAGGATAGGATCTGTTTTTTTATGGCAAGTAAGGGGTAAAATTGGAAATTTTATGGACAATTGGGGTAGAAAGGTAATTTCTTAACTTTCAGGGATGGAAATGTAATTTTGGCAAAAATTTGGGGTCAAAATGTAATTTCAGAAAGTATTGGGGTCCGAAATGTAATTTTGGCAGATTTTTGGGGCCAAAAAAGTAATTTTAGAAACTTTTGGGTTCCGAAATATAATTTTGGCAGAAATTTGGGGCCAAAATGTGATTTCAGAAAGTTTTAGGGAAAATTGTAATTTTTACCAAATTTAGGGGTCAAATTGCAATTTCTGAAAGTTTGGATGACTGGGATTGATGACGTGGCGGTTATGACACGTGGCAGTCAACGAGTGGCTGACCTGTCACTGACGTAGCAGATCAGGATGACGTGGATGATGACGTCATCATCTTCCACCTCTGAACTTCGGCGACTGTCTGAAATTCCGGCGACGTCCGTGGAGGCGCGTGGAGGTGTTTCACGGCTGTGACCAAAACTATTCCTAGGTTTTTCGGCCTTCTGAACACGATGGTGAGGTCGGTTTCTTCAAAAAAATGCTCCGAGAGTGAAAATCCGACACCCCTTTTTCTCACGTGTTTTTTTTCTCACCCACTCCTCACTCTTTCTCTTTCTGGCACTCTGGAACTCAACTCTGGTACGAAAGTGGTAAGGAACCAATCTCAAATGTGTTTATTCCAAATCTTGATGGATTACAATGAAAATATACACCTATTTATACTAATAATTCATGCATTAAAATAAGAAAAATAACCCTAAGTTTTAATATTGGTGTGCCTCACCAACTCCTTCAGTCACTTACCCAAACCGTCAACCACTGTTCAACAGTCATGCCTTACATCATTCATGCCCTGTTTCTTTTCTGTTTCAATTTGGAATTGGAAGTGAAAATTGAGAACTTAATTTATGTAGCCAAATTAACTATACTAAATCAGCTCATGTATTGACATGTAATTGTGATAATTATGTAGATTGATCTTGAATCAGGGCTGATTGGCATCGTTTCCCTCTCAAGCTTGCTAAACAAGAGAAGACGCAATAACGATTATTATTATCATCGATTGACGATAATACACCATGATAAACTCTAATCCTAAAGGGTTGAGAATAATACATAGGACACCCACGAGTTTCAGCAACAAACTGAAACCAACATTCCAATATAATAATAAATGGAGCACATTATTATCGTGTGAAATGTGAATGATACAGAATCTGCAGAAACATAAAGCCTCGTCTTGTCACCTTCAACGTGTTCCTGATTCTGTTCACACCACCTGCTCTGCTCCCATTAACGCCTAAATGAACATGGAAGCAGCAGCCAAGTGATTCCGCTTCTCTGCAGAAAATTGAAATTACTGCTGCTAACAAGGAATCACATAACTTCAACGCATTGCTGCTGCAAATGGGTTCCTCTTAAACTCCAACGTACGGTAGGTCTTTCTCACCCCTGCTTTTCCTTCATTCTTGCTCCATGGAAACTTGTGCTTTGCCATCTTCTTCTGCTTCCCCGGCACCCCAATAACATCTCCCGATTTCTACATACATCAAAATTTATCATCAGAGTTTGTCATTTTCATATGAGCACTCGAATTAAAACACGATTTTTCATGATAGTGAAATATAAATACAGTATCTTACTTGCAGACAGAATCCCTCTTCAGTGTCACAGATGGTAGGGTATGAAGCCATGTAGTCAATTGCACATTTCCCATATTCCTCATTAGCGTTCCTTTTAAGTAAGAAATAGCCATCCAGTCCCCAATCTGTTCCCCAGGAATTCTTCACTATCCAGTAATCTTCACCATTCTCTGAACCATACCCCACAATCAAAACTGCATGATCAATATCATCTGGATCACTTGAGCAATCCCCATCATAAATCCCCTGTTCCAACAATCACCAAACAAATTCCAGTTCATCAAACTCTGTATTCATCTTCATTGATTCATATCAGTGTGTTTGGTTCAACTTACACCAGTATAGAGTTGGAAATCCAATGCAGAGCCATCCATACCCGCACTGATAGGCTGATTCACTGTTGCACACAACAGAGCACTTTCTGTTTGTGCCACATCTCTGTATCCATCAATGCTAACTACTTTTCTATCCTCCTGATTCACCAAAAAACACTCTAAAGTCTAAATAACACAAATGAAACATGTGTTTGTGTGTTGATAACCTCTATGAGCAGAACCATACCTTAGTGATGTTGCAGGTTCCATCTCTTCCAGTGTACGGATAATCAGTTTCTGTGTCAATCCCACCATTGGTTATAACCCACTCGAAAGCATAATCCATGTACCCTCCGCCACATCCATCATTAGTGGTATCACAGTCCACAAGCTCTTGTTCTGAGAGAGTGATGAGTTTCCCTCTGTCTATTGCATTTATTCCTTCTATGGCTCCAGTGGTAGAGAATGCCCAGCAGCTTCCTGAGAAGGTCAGTCAATTTCAGAGGTAAATTAATCATTGCCAGTAATGAATGCTCGGGTAAAAGTCTCAAAGATACTTGTTCTAATAAACTAATTCAAGGGGCAATACAAAACTAGAAAGAACCAACTTATCTCAGTAATAGTTATCAGTTATCAATAAAAAGAAACTTGGTTGGGCCATTTCTAGCAAGGAGAGCTAAGTTGTGATGCTCCACATAATTTAATAATTATGAGAATTTAAAGTAGACCCACAACTACATGTGAGCATTCTGAAGCACAGTGTCTAGATAATTATTGCTTACATTTAAAGGTGAGACAGAAAGTACTATGTAATGGGATTAGGTGAAGAACATAAAAAGTGATGAGGTTTCAATAAGAGGGAAACTGATTAGATAAAAGCTAACAGCAGTATTAAGTTAAATAGTAAAAATATGAACCAAGGGGAAAAAAAAAAAAGAGTTAAACAGTAAAATTAGAAGCTTACCACAGTCTTGTTGGTCTTTAACACCAGTAACAACCCCCTTCTTTCTCCAATCTAATGAGGAAGGCGCATCTTTACAAGACTCATCCTTGAAGTGGAAGCCACCATTGATGAGATCTCGGCCACTTGTCTTAGTTGGCTTCTTCATCTTTGCAAAATATTTTGTCCTGAACTCTTCATTGGTCATATCAGCAAATCTGTTGAGTCCCAAACGGTGCGCATTGGGAGAAGTACTAGTCATTGCATTTTTCTCTACGACATGTTTCAGATTCCTCTTGAAGATCTCAAACCTCATGGCTGCTTCTTCAGGGTGTCTGTAAAACCTTCCATGCTCCTTCTTCCAGTGTTGGAACAGCTCAAGAACTTGTTCCTCACCCGAAGGATACATGTCAAGTTCATAGCCTAAGATGGAGTACTTACTAGGAAAACCATGAGAGAGACAAGCCAATGAACCCCATATGAAGAAAATGAGAGAGGCCTGAAGTTTCTGTGATGAACTCATTTTCTCTACTGGGTTAGAAGAAAATGTTGGTGAAGCAAGGGTTTTTGGATTGCATTATAAAGAGGGCAATTGAACTCCCAAGTTTTGACCAAGCCTACCAGTCAGCGCAAGGGGAACAAGCGGCAATTCTCTACGTAGATGGACTTTCCAAGAGGCATAAATGAGAATCGTGAAAAACATTCGGATGTAACTGACCATACGGCTAACTTAGTAGATGAAAATTATTTAATATATGCTTTCTTTTTTTTTTGGCTGAAATTTTTGGAGCAAATTGTTTAGGTGTTTCTCTTATAGCCTTTTATCCCGAGCAGTTACTTGACTTTGCGAAAACAACAGAGCGAAAGATCTTCCAATCTGACGGTCAATCTGGGTTTTTGAATGTAGGTTGGGCTTTCTGTTCAACATCTGAATTTGCGGATGCCCCCCATTGCATATTAAAAAAAAATGCATCTAACTGCGTCCCACGTGTCATCTTTCCTCTTAATACAATTTTTTAATTCAAAAAAATAACTCCAACAGGCCCCAAAAGAAAATGCCGTACAAAAATTCTCATTCATGGCTTGGGATAGGTAGAATTTAAGCATATTATCTACAACTTGGATTTTTTGTTAGGTTTACATTTAACATAGAAATGCAAGGTGACATTTATACTATACTGTTTGAGATTATAAATAATATGAATTGTTTTAAATTTTACATTGGGTGTCTGCGTGTGTAGAAAAGAATTCAAGGCAGAGGAACTTGTTCTTCACAAGCACTGTATTTTTTTTTTTTTTTTTGCAGAACAGATATTGTGAAGAAGAAGAAAGGCAGCAACTAACGCCGTATTTCAGGCAATAAATAATTGAAGAGTAGCCGAATGCTTGAATCAAAGTAACAAACCAGCAAATAAGAGACTTGTGGATAATAAATTCAAGTTCAAGGTGCAATACTCCATTAGGTGCCAATTGTGTCTGTCTCACATGAAAAAAACATGTCGCGGCTGCCTTGCAATGGTAAGTGGTACCTTGGAATAAAAGAGTGCTGGTACGATTAATAGATGCAATTAAAATACTATCTCCAGTTTTTTGTAAATTGTACTCCGAACACATCTCATATTTATGATAGAATGTACTACCTCCGGTCCTAAAGACATAATTGATTTTTTTTTTAGAAAAATTAAGGAAGCTAAATAAGTTACTTAATTAAATCATATATTATGTATTATAATTCTGAGAAGAAATGACAAATACTCCCTCCGATCCTAAATATAGGACATAGTTTGTAGTGCAAATTGCACTACAAACTATGCACTACAAACTATGTCATATATTTAAGATCGGAGGTAGTATAAATATTTTAAAGTGATTTAATTAGCTTCTTTAATCTTTTTAAAAAAATCAAATTTATTTTATATTTAAGACCGGAAGGATGAAGTAATAAAAAAGTGCACATTTAAGATACCGAACAAAAATATTCTGCCCTCTATTCATCCCTTCCAAGAAAAAAGATTGTGTTTCCCCGTCCTTTATTTTTTTAATTGGGCCATAAACCAGTTATTGCCTTGGTTAATATGGGCCGAATAAGAGGCCCATTTAAGTTACTCCGGCAAAACCTTATCATTATTGATGTTAGGGCTTCAAAGAGTAGATTTTACTTGACCGTTGGATAGTAGAATTTATCATCTTTTTTTTTTTTTCCTTTTATATTTGTACCTTACTGTTTCAGCGGATCTGAATCGAAGTAAAACTTACCTAGTAATATTAGGTTAGAATGTGGATCAGTATTTAAGACAATGGTCAACATCAGAACCGTGCGCATCCATGAAGAAATATCCCCTTGAAATTCAATGCTAATTAAATTAATTGTGGAGTAAAATCCTCCTATACCCCTCTTCATACTTATCATGTACCATTAAGAAAGAACCCTTGAAGACCTTTGGGGTCTCTCTCTTTTCTCTCTCACTCCTCTTGACTTCTTAGAGGATGGGAACTCTTCTTTCATCGTTGGACGAGCTTTTTTCATGATGTCTCCCTCCTGGTTTTGGTCGGGGGTGGAGACTTCTGTATTTTGTGTTAATCTCTATTTATTTTCATATTTCTTTGGGCTTCTTATGATGGTATTGATCTTCTTTGTTGTAATAAATCGAATTGAGAGTTTCAATGACAACAAATCTTACTTGATGGCTACGTTTTGCTGTGTTTGAGTGTTGGGATTTAGTAATTATAGTTTTATATATTGTCGGCTCCATCTTTCAAAAGAATATTATGGGTTGCTGGCACTGACGAATCCGAAACATATGTCATGGTCGAGACTATATGGTTCGTTGTGCAATTAACGGCTTCTCTGTCTTTATCTTTTTTATTGGTGTTTGTAGATGCTCTTCCTTTTATAAGATATTTTCATGGAGTTTCTTCAATAATCAATCTGATTGCTTTATTGTCGATAAAAGCGGTGAATCTTTTGGGATAGTTCTTCGAACAACCACTTTTTATAATGACTTTGTTGTCAGAAACGGCATTTTTCTACCCACATATTCCAGTGAAGGGATTATGAAGGTGGAAGGTTTTTCTCTTTCTCATCTATTTTAGGGTTAGGTTATTTTTAAGGTTTCTTTATATTATTATATATTTATGCTTTCTTTTTGTAAAAATTTTATTATTTTGGGCTTCTATCTTTTGTTGGTTAGTTTTAATGAAGAGTAAAATATATTGACTATCCCTCTGTTTTACCCAAATTACACAAACTTCCCCTCTATTTTGAAAACGTATATAGACCTCCCTTAAAATTAAAATACAAGTTACTGAAACCTCCCTTACATATTTAATATTTCATTTCCATCCACCTAATCGTTAGTTGACCGTTAAGTTTGACTATTAAATATTTACTTTAATCAAAATATCCCTTTTTCAATAAATGAATAAATATTTATATTTCCCTAAAAATAAATTTGTATATAAAAATATAATTTTAATACATATATGTTCAAAATTTCCAATATATTATAAAATTTTAAATTTTTATCATATTTATTGAAACTTATTCATTTAGTATTCTTTTAAATGACTAAATAAATATGCCTCTCAAATGAAAGGCAGAAAAAAAAAAAAAGAAGAAAGAAACATGCTTTATTCACAATATGCTATTAATAATGTAAATTTGATATAATATATGATTTATATTAATTTTAAATTTTAATTTTTTAAATATATTTTTTGCACAAACATTTATAAACATATTTATTGTAGTCTGCATCTATTAATATGATTAATCGTATTTTTAATTAAGTTTTCTATATCTACATTAATTAAATTAATTAAGTAATTTATCTTAATATGAAAAAATTTAACATATAACTATTTACAAAAGTAAATAATAAGTTAAGAAAAAGAAAACGAAACTCTTAAATTACTTAAATAATTTTAGTCAAAATTAGAGAATTAGTAATGATGAAGGATAAATTAGTAAATAAAATTTATTTTAATATAAATTTTAATTAAAAAATAAAAATCATTAACGGAGTTAACGGTTTGAACTTAAGTGTATATTTTCAAAATAGAGGGGAGGTCCGTGTAATTAAGGTAAAACATAAGGAAGGTTAGAGTATTTTACTCTTTAATGAAATACTATCTTTTGGCAAAAAAAAAATTGTGTATCATTAATAAATACACACAATCATACAAACACGTGCATTATAATAAAATTAATACTATTAAAATTTTGCTAATATATTAAAGAAATTATATAAATATCTACCTGCCTGATTGTTTTATATATTACTCATATGCTATTATTTATAAGGCATTTTCAGCATATTTTATATAAATTAAAAAATATTAAATTTCATTAACTCTTTTATAAAATTCAACTAATTTTTCAATTTAATTCCTCTTCAACAGTATACTTCAATCATCAATATATATCTTTAAAAGTGTTAGCTAATTTGTGATATACCTATGACAACAAAATTAATACAGTGGAGGAAATCACCCGATGGAAATTTCAGCGTCAAATCTGCTTATACAATGATCTACTCGTCGTCTGAGGAATCCTCCGATCCTTTCTGGCAACGTCTCTGGAAATGGCCTATTCCGGAGAAAGTAAAATTTTTTATGTGGCAATTATTTCAGGAGAGAGTTCCTACAAATTCTATTCGAGCTAAGAGGGATGTGAGGATAAACACCGAGTGTCCTTTTGAGTGCAACTGCGAGGAAACAGCTATCCATGCTTTGAGAGATTGCGAATTTGCAAATTCAGTGTGGCTTTCTTGTATTAACCCCATTTATTACTCTGCATTTTTTTCTGGCAATTTGCAGGTGTGGATCAACTGGAATACGCAACACTCGCCGGGAAATCATAAGATGTCTCAATGGCCCTGGCTTAGGGTCTTTGGTTCAATATGCTGGCTTATTTGGAAAAACAGATGTAGAAGAGCTTTCGAAGGAACTAGCGACATGCCACAGCAACTTCTTCACAGAGGTATACATTTTCTTCACGAGGGTACAGAAGATGGGCGGTTAAGGCACAAGATACTCAGAGTACCAGACAGAGATACAGCCAGATGGATTGCTCCACCTGCGGATTTTGTTCGAGTTGACGTGGATGCGGCAGTTGATGAGCACAGAAACTCTGCAATTGGAGGAGTGATTCGCGATAGCTCAGGAGCTTGGATTTGCGGGTTTCAACAGAACCTAGGATTCACATTTGGTTCGACAGCTTCTGAGGTTCAAGCAATTAGAGTAGGACTTCTGACCTGCCAATCTATGAATCTCAGAAAGATCAAGTTATACACAGATTCTTCGGAAGCTATTCGACTACTACTTCAGTCCGGGGGTCAACACCATCCACTACAGAATGAGCTCGAGGAAGTAAGACAATTAATCTACAAGGACTGGGATTTAGAGATCTCTCATAGTCACCGAGAAGCCATTACGTGTGCTGATATTTTGGCAAAGAATGCCCTTGATTTGAACAATGATTTGTCACTTCTGGACCATCCGCCAGATCTTTGCTTGATCCAAACGTTGGCTGATCTCAGCTAGCCATTGGATCAAATTTGATATGTTCATTTTGTAACTAGGATTACTGTATTGGCCGCTCCGGCCTCAAGAGTCTATTCTCTTGTCATCTTAATTCAAAAAAAAAAAAATTAATACAGTGATAAAGGAAGTATAAAATCGTACATTGAAAAATTTCTCTCTCTTCTGTAAATAACTAAATAGTATTAAAAATTTTCTGTATCTTTACCCCATACATAGCACCATAGAGTCTTGGACTGTCAAGTCTCTTTCCTAGCTCCTCGTCCTTATTCTTTGGGGCTACCTTTGTTTTTAACCTTCCGATACAAATCCATTCCCACGTTTAAAGATTGCGATCTTAGGCTCTAAATATGCCTCATCACTAAACAAAAAACATAAGGGACACTTCTATCCCAAAAAGACTAAAAATGGTTTATCAACATAATGCCGCATCACTAAACAGATATCCAAGGGACGCATCTATGGCATAAACTAAAACTGATTAAAATATATATTTAGTTTTTCATAGTTAGTCTAAGGTTCAATTTGGTGTTTTAAATTTATAAAATATAATTTTGGTCTCTCAACTCTAACACCGTTGGTTTCATTTAACGGAAATTACTGATTGTGTAATTAAATAAAGTATGTTTAAATTTTAAAAATATAAAATAAAATTATTATAGGTTCCAACTGGCCGATTAAAAATACTAGGGAAAGTCCCTCAAAAAGAACTTTTAAATTAATAAAAGACACAAAAGTGTTCCGAAATTCCATATTCCATATCAGTGCGAGTGCCTGAACTGGAATATTAGAATTCAAGACAAAATGACGTGCGTGACCCTAAAAGTTTTGAAATTGAAAAGCGTTGAGGGAGGCGTGATAATGGCGCTAAAACACATTCAGGACTATTCATCTTCTCTGTCGTCATCGGTGCCGTTGGTCGACCTTGGATCCGTGGCCTTGGATTGCTATAGTCCACAACATTTAATATTTTGTGTTTCTCTGAATTAAATCATGTTGTCAAAAAGTAAGAAGTACCAAAAGTTAAACAGTATCAATAACTACGATGCCATGAGTTGAGATAAACTAGAAAGAAAACATAGTGAAATCTTGGGCACTCGTCATCTTCTTCTCGGTTGCCAACAACTCCGATGTCATCACCCCCAACAACTCGCCATCTTCTTCTTTTATAGGATCCTGTGTATATGAGCTAAAAAACAGGGATAAACAGAGAAGAGATTGTTAAGAACACTCAAGTGATCATAAGAAGTAATGAATACGTTTGGAAAATCACTCGAATTGTCTAAGTCTTGACCCAATCACTTCCTGGGAAAATTTAGTAATGATCGCAGCTACTGACCATCACCGCCAACGACTCATCATCTTCTTCACAGTTATCATCGACATCTGCTTTATCATTGACATGATTCCCAACTCGACATTAGGCTTTACCAACACATCGTTACATTTTCACAAAATCCTATTAGACTTTCACAACTCGAGTTTGCCATTCACAACTCGAGTTCGTATTATCACTGGATTGTAACCGGCAAGTGATTAGCTTATAGGATGCAGAACTCGAGTTATGAATTGATAACTCGAGTTTACCAACACAGTCTTACATTTTCACGATATTCCGTTAGACTTTCACAACTCGAGTTTGCCATTCATAACTCGAGTTCATATCGTCACTGGAGGGTAACCGGCGAGTGATTAGCTTATAGGATGTAGAACTCGAGTTATAAATTGATAACTTGAGTTTACCAACACAATCTTACATTTTCACGACATCCTGTTAAACTTTCACAACTCGAGTTTGCCATTCACAACTCGAGTTCATATCGTCATTGGAGGGTAACCGGCGAGTGATTAACTTATAGGATGCAGAACTCGAGTTATGAATTGATAACTCGAGTTTACCAACACAGTCTTACATTTTCACAACATCCCGTTAGACTTTCACAACTCGAGTTTGCCATTCACAACTCGAGTTCATATAGTCACTGGAGGGTAACCGGCGAGTGATTAGAGGGTAACTGGAAAGTCAGGAACAAAAAGGGGAAGAAGGACTCGAGTGGATTGATTATAACTCGAGTCAAGCAGCCCTCCACGCTTTAAATCCCTCAATCCCCAAACATTTCTGTTGACTCCACTCGACCTCCGACTTCTATAGCCCTTGAGTTAACTAAAGAGAAACTTACTATTAGTCCGTTGTTGTCTGTTCTGTCTCATAAGTTATCACTATCATCCTCTGTTTATCCCTGTTTTTTAGCGCATATACAGAGGGTCCTACAAAACAAGTAAATGTTATCATAATGAAGCTGGACCAACTTTCTTTGCTATTCTTTGTTAGCAAAGGTTATCATTTTTTTCCATCAAGATTAGATTGTTCGACTGGCAGCTGTTGTTTCTTGTTGGACATTAATTGTTATGAGTTGACTGGTTGGCTAGAAGAGAATGCGCGAGCACACTCACACGGCTGAGTGATTAGATCATTTTGTTTTAGTTTCTTTAGAAGTGCATGCAAGATATATTGAACTGGTTTTTAAGATTTTCACTTTTGGTTAGTCTGTTAATCAATTCAGAGGAAAACAATGCAATCAGTTCATAAAACCTTGGGCACCAATGCTGTACGCTCATGCTTGTACATGCATCTATTTGCAATAACTCTAGATGATTAGATTAAGATAATCGCATGTCAAACTCTTAAAGTTTTGAACCTACTTTGGGAGCCTGCATATCAATATATCCTTAAGATGATGTCTAACAATGGCAGAGTAAAAGCAAACATCTTGCAGAAGTTGAGTTTTGCTTATTATGTTTGTATAAGAGTTTTCTTTTTCCAGAGAATAGTTACATGATATTCTCCTCATGAAACCAGTCAGCTACTTTTCATGTATAAACTGAAAATTTTGACTTTAGTAAAAATACTTGATTATCCACGTTTGAAAATGAAGGAGTAAATTACTAATTTGGATATCGACCTTTTATATGAGGTGTTATAATTAAGTTTTTGTTCTATTTGATCAAGGTTGAGGAAGTGAAACCTTTTTTTAACTGTTTGTCAGGATCCTCTTAGAAGTGTTGTTGTAGATTCTTGCATTCAAGTCACAGACAATGGGAGGGAAAGCATTAACAGAAAAGTATAAGCACAATTTCTTTGTGGTTTAATGTTAATATTTGTCTCAACTTTCTGTTCCAATCAATATGGACCAATGACATATGCTTAATAGGAATTCCTTGCATAAATTGCAGATATTCTTTATATTTACTCTTTACAATACTTTAAATCACTGTGATCAATTAAAGGTGAGATCACTATTAGGCTATTTTTTTTTTTGAAATGTTAATGCTAAATCAAGTAATGTGAATGTTATAGTTATTTTAGGAGCAAGCCGCCCTAACTATATTAATGCTAAATCAGGTATTCTTTATATTTACTTTTTAGAAACTTTTGCTATGAATGTGTGCAGCATGCTCCTAATCTTGGTGATATTCATGTAGCTTGCTCTAAGAGGAGATGGCAGTCATTTAGGTAAAGTAACTGAATTTTTCATGCAATATGAAAAACACTTGTACTGCAATGAATTTTCAAGATGTCTGAATCGACAAACTTTGAATTATTATTTACTTGTGATGTTATCTTGATATTTTTATTGCATAACCCTTAATACTATTGGTGTTTTTATGCTTACAGATTCAGTGGTTCTAGCAGAAAAAGCCACTCAAATTCTTTAGACTGGACTCTTTTTTCTTCTACAAATTTGGATCATATGGCATCTGATGTTGTTGCTCCTTCACCCTGGATAATCTTTGGTTGCCAAAATGGTAAACGTTATAATTCAGATTTTGCTGATTGTGGTAGTTAAAATTATGCATACATATTCACATGGGAAGGTTGGTAAATTTTCTGTTCAGTAATTATTTTACGAAGAAAATTGAATTATTGAATATGGTCTTATCTCCAAAAGTGGGATGATCACCCTGCAATGTTGTGAACGTTATAATCTTTGGTTGCCAAAATGGTAAACGTTATAATTCAGATTTTGCTGATTGTGGTAGTTAAAATTATGCATACATATTCACATGGGAAGGTTGGTAAATTTTCTGTTCAGTAATTATTTTACGAAGAAAATTGAATTATTGAATATGGTCTTATTTCCAAAAGTGGGATGATCACCCTGCAATGTTGTGAACGTTATAATCTTTGGTTGCCAAAATGGTAAACGTTATAATTCAGATTTTGCTGATTGTGGTAGTTAAAATTATGCATACATATTCATATGGGAAGGTTGGTAAATTTTCTGTTCAGTAATTATTTTACGAAGAAAATTGAATTATTGAATATGGTCTTATCTCCAAAAGTGGGATGATCACCCTGCAATGTTGTGAAAATGGCAAACTCGAGTTGTGAAAGTCTAATAAGATGTTGTGAAAATGTAAGAATGTGTTGGTAAACTCGAGTTATCAATGGACAACTCGAGTTCTGCATCCTATAAGCCTAATCACTCGCCGGTTACCCTCCAGTGACGATATGAACTCGAGTTGTGAATGGCAAACTCGAGTTGTGAAAGTCTAACGGGATGTCATGAAAATGTAAGACTGTGTTAGTAAACTCGAGTTATCAATTTATAACTCGAGTTCTGCATCCTATAAGCTAATCACTCGCCGGTTACCCTCCAGTGACGATATGAACTTGAGTTGTGAATGGCAAACTCGAGTTGTGAAAGTTTAACAGGATATAGTGAAAATGTAAGATTGTGTTGGTAAACTCGAGTTATCAATTCATAACTCAAGTTATACATCCTATAAGCTAATCACTCGCCGGTTACCCTCCAGTGACGATATGAACTCGAGTTGTGAATGGCAAACTCGAGTTGTGAAAGTCTAACGGGATGTCGTGAAAATATAAGATTGTGTTGGTAAACTCGAGTTATCAATTCATAACTTGAGTTCTGCATCCTATAAGCTAATCATTCGCCGGTTACCCTCCAGTGATGATATGAACTCGAGTTGTGAATGGCAAATTCGAGTTGTGAAAGTCTAATAGGATTTTGTGAAAATTTAACTATGTGTTGGTAAAGCCTAATATCGAGTTGGGGATCATGTCAATGATGAAGCAGATGTCGATGATAACTGTGAAGAAGATGACGAGTCGTTGGCGGTGATGGTCGGTAGCTGCGATCATTACTAAATTTTCCCAGGAAGTGATTAGGTCAAGACTCAAACAATTCGAGTGATTTTCCAAACGTATTCATTGCTTCTTATGATCACTTGAGTGTTCTTAACAATCTCTTCTCTATTTATCCCTGTTTTTTAGCCCATATACACAAGATCCTATAAAAGAAGAAGATGGCGAGTTGTTAGGGGTGATGACATCGGAGTTGTTGGCAATCGAGAAGAAGATGATGAGTGCCCAAGATTTCACTATGTTTTCTTTCTAGTTTATCTCAACTCATGGCATCGTAGTTATTGATATTGTTTAACTTTTGGTACTTCTCATTTTTTGACAACAAGATTTAATTCAGAGAAACACAAAATATTAAATGTTGTGGACTATAGCAATCCAAGGCCACGGATCCAAGGTCGACCAACGGCACCGATGACGACAGAGAAGATGAATAGTTCTGAATGCGTTTTAGCGCCATTATCACGCCTCCCTCAACGCTTTTCAATTTCAAAACTTCCAGGGTCACGCATGTCATTTTATCTCAAATTCTAATATTCCAATTCAGGCACTCGCACTGATCTGGGATATGGAATTTCGGAACACCTTTGCGTCTTTTATTAATTTAAAAGTTCTTTTTGAGGGATTTTCCCAAAATACTAATCTTTATGAGGACAGAAAAAACCATTAATGGAAAAGAGTAAAAAAAGTGTATATTGACGAGAAGAAGATGGGGTGATTAATCCAGTTATTAAATCATTATTATTTTTTAATTGGTCAACTTGAAAGCTACAATAATTTCTTTTTATATTTTTAAAATGTAAGCGTACGTCTTTTAATTGTACTGTCAACTGCACTGGTGGTGCTGATAGTGGGAAGAGGATGGTGAAGATTACTGGATAGTTAAAAACACATGGGTAGAAGACTGGGGAGAGAAAGAGTACATAAGGATAAAGAGGAACGCTGCAGGGTGGACCTATGGGATATGTGGTCTTAATGTTGCTGACGGTTGCCCCACGCAACATCCTTCATCGTCATCCACTACTTCCTATGCTGCTGTCTTTCAGGCCTAGCTACATATCATCTACATGTGCCAATTCTTTGTACTATGTACCTATGTTTTAGAGTTGCACATGTTACTTACATAGTTACATATCTTCCATCTCGCAATAAATAATCTATTTGCGCGTGCTTGTGGGCAATTATTTATGCGCACTGCATTCGGGTGTAGGGTTTCAAGTTATTATCCTACATCTTAGATATTTAGGTCGTTGTATAAATTGCATTATAAATTAAGTCTTATATTAAAGATAAAAATAGTATTGAACTGCATCATATTTGACGCGTTGTGTAAAATTCAGAAGTTAAACATAATATATGTGGCCCTGGACAGCATCTCATGAACCAGCACTTAGGATGTTCTGTGTTCAATGAGAAAAGGATATCAAAGAGCTGCGACAAAAATTAAAGGAGTAGACCAGTGAGAGTTCACGGGATTGAAGTGGAATTGAGTTCACGAGAAAAAGATAACTCATGAATCTAATGCACACGGCAGAATCCCTCCAAGCTAACTTATCTTTTACCATCGACTATTGAATTCACCTCTGCCTCAATTGTTCCATTGCCGCCTCAATATGTTGTTTGTATGCAGGAACTTCCATGTGGCCCAATAAGAAACTGCCACTTCTCTGGTTTCTCCTTGCAGCTCCAAACACAAATAAAATACACATGTATAGCCTGCCCTTGTTTTCGTTGGCCTTGATTTGTACTCTTTGCAGTTGATGGACCCACAATGAGGCAAAAACATTGAACAACATGATTAAATTCTTAAGCACATATCCATCTCTTTTCATTAAAAGTACTCCTCTTTTTTATTTTATAACCCAATATTCATTAAATGAAATTAGATATAATGGGGTTAATGTCCAGAAATATTCATGAACTTTTACCTAAAATAAGTTTAGCATCATATGCTTTCTGAGATATAAAAATATCCATAAACTTTTAAGAAATGAGCAAAAATATCAGAATCATTAAATGAGTGTTTGCGTATTTCTCAAACCTAGGATTGCGCAAACCGAAACAAAACTCCTCTCACATACTTATCTCGTAAATTGTAAAAACTATTTTCAAAAGCTAATCCAAACACACACTAAAGCTTAACAGGCCTTAATAAAAAAACCCACCCTCTCCCTCTTGGATGTCCAAAAGACGCATGAACATCGCCCTGAAATGTTGATTCAAATAAAAAAAAAACCCAAATTAATTGATGGCCAGGTTTAGATCCTAGCTCTTTATTTCAAGCTATGCTTGCCTTTGTATCTTCAAAAAAAAACCCCAAGATCTTCAAACTTCTAAAGATGTGTTTGATTTGAGGGGAAGGGATAGAAGGCGAGGGTAAATACTCCTATCCCCTCATTTAGTTTTAAATTTTGGAATGGAGAGAATCCAAAAGTTTCCATCCCTTCTCCTCCAAATTAGAGCATTTTGGAGGGGAGTTAAAATTTTGGACCACTTTACTTTTGATATTCCAATAATGCCCATAATAAAAAATATTATAATAAATAAAAATATTATTATTAAAATATTTTATTATAAAATAAAAATACATTGTTAAAAAATAATTTGATATAAAATTATATTTTAATTAATAAAACATTATTATAATTATAACAGATGCTATTATAATATTAAATAAAAAATAATTATAATAACTAAAAATATATTACTTTTAAATTAATTTAAATACAAATATATCTTTATCATTAATAAAATATTATTATGAAATAAAATATAAAAAATTTATATTTTTATAAATAAAAAATATTATTATAATTAAAAAACATATGGTTATAAAATTTGTTTAAAATGAAGAATATATTTTCATAAATAAAAAATATGTTAATTTATTTTTAATTAGAAATATGTATTAGAATACATAATGATAATTAAAATATATTATTTTTTATAAATTTTAATAAAATATATTTTTATAATTAAAAATTTATTATTATAAATAAAATACCATTATCGTAAAAAAATATTTTTTATAAAATTAATCTTGAAAATATATTATTATATTAATTATAAATAAAAATATTATTATCTTAATTAATTAGATAAGATGTAAACTAATTTATATAACATATAAAAAAATATAAATAAATATATTAGGGTACAGTGGCAAATTACTCATCCTTTGTAGTTTTCTTGTGTTCGAATCTAAATTTTTGGGATATCTTTCACCTTCTTGATGTATAAAGAGATAGGAAGAGGGGCCTCCCAGTTTTCTCGTGTTCGAATCTGAATTTTTGGAATATTTTTTACCTTCTTGATGCATAAAGAGATAGGAAGGGGCCTCCACATGACTTCAGCCTATGAATAAATTAATCAATAGTGCGTGATTCCGTATATTCTTTTCTTTTCCTTAAAAAATTGGCTTTGTAAAATTATAGTGACAACTAAACAGTGACGCAATGATCAAGATTTGAAATAATCAATTATATGGTGTGTTTGAATTAATTTTTGAGAATAGTTTTTACGATTTACGAGATAAGTATGTGAGATGAGTTTTATCTCGACTAATAAAAAAATATCTTCTGAAACCACAATCTGGGTATTTCCCAAATACTCACTAAGACAGCAAAATATCAAAATTTTACTGTTAGAGTTGAGTCTGTTTTAATTTTGATCAAGACAAGTTTCACCAAAACATAAAAGCAATGTATTGACCAATAACTTATTGAGGTGGTAGGTGACTTTAATTTACTCTTTAAAAAGAATAACATAAATTTAAATTTTAAAAAACGTATTTATTAAAATATGTAAGAATCTTTTATATTCTAGGCTTAAAAAAAATTATACCCTTTATCAAATGAATAAAATATAACTACACATTGTTGGGTAAATTAATTATAATCGAGTTCTAACATTCTTATTTATTAGACAGTTATATATGCAGACATGAAATTCAATGCTAACTAAATTAACTAAGGAGTGACGTAATACTCCAACCTCTCTTCATGCTTATCATATATTAACATATATACACATGCAGATAACCGCGTATGTTTTAAAATTAGGGCAAATACGTGAAAAAGAAATTTAAAATACCAAAGGATAGAAATGTGCTCATAAAAAAACAATACAATACTCAAAAGCGAGATGAGTGAGAGCGGTGGTCACGGTGGGAGCGACGGAGGAAAGGGAGGGGATTCGCCTGGAGGGAACGGCGAGGATACTGGTAGCGAGACAGGAGGCGGTAAGGAGAGGGCTAAGAACTGTGTGGGCGACACCAGTATGGGGTTTGTGTTTGGTATGAATAACAAACCCCGGTCGCCGGGTGAGGTGAAGAGGAATGCTGTGAAGGGGAATGCGCACCCTAGCAATCCACGAAGGAGGATTATGGATGCGTCATATCGGGATAAGTTAATCACTCCCGGCCACGCTGGGTTCTTGATACGGCATGAAGAAGAGGATGATATAGTTAACGGGTGGAAGAAATACTTCAGTAAGAAGAATAGTGAAAGCGGAGAGGAGGTGCAGGAGGACTACTCATCACAGGAAGAGGAAAGGTATGGGAGGAGTACTGAGCGCAGGACCCCTTCCTTGAAGATGACGTCAGACCAATATGCCTCCTGGTGTCGGCCATGGATGAATTCTTTGATTATTAAAGTGTTGGGTGCAGACATTCCTCTCTATATAATTAGAGATAGGATCCACCGCATGTGGAAACCAGTAGATCCGATGAAGTTGATACCCCTAAGTAATGGTTATTGCATTGTGTCTTTCACGACCAAAGAGGATAGAGACTTTGCATTCCAGGAGGGCCCATGGATGATTGATGATCACTACCTCATTGTCCAGCGATGGCGTCCGAACTTCAACCCATGGAAAGCTGACATGCAGCGGATGATAGCAGTATGGATTCGGCTGCCGGATTTGCCAATGGAGTTTTATAACGTGGAGTCTTTAAATATTATCGGGAATATGGTGGGCAGGACAATTAAGATTGACAGGTCGACTTCTATCTACGATAAAGGAGGGTTTGCTCGGATTTGTGTAGAGGTGGATCTTCACCAACCATTGCTTCCAACGTTTGGTGTGTTTGGTGAGGACAGGCCGATTATCTACGAGGGGCTCCATCAGGTCTGTTTTCAGTGTGGAAAGTATGGGCACCAGAAATTGAACTGCCCACAACACGTGGGGGACTCAGTGGGGAAACAACGTAGTGATGGCGAGGGTGTGAACAGCTCCAGAGGTCCGATGGATGTGGGTCGCAGTGTCGTGCCGGAGGTGGATAAGGTGGGTAAGCACCGGTTGCCGGCGAACCGTTGGGGAATGAAAACATATATGGTAAGATTCGGATCCTATGCCGTGATTTCAGGAACGGGAATACCGTGAAAATTATTACCGGATCCGATGGTGTTGATACGAACCAGGATGGAATTAAGAAGAGTGAGGCGAAGAAGCATGGATCACGGGGAGGACCGAATGTCAAGGATAAAGAAGGCAGGAGTTTAATGGTGACAGATACGCAGAACCGATTTCCCAACGAGGATAAGAATAATTCGAAAGTGTGGGTCCCGGTTACACATAAAAGGAAGATGGAGAGTAAAATCACACCTAGGGGCAAAGAAAATCGACACCCTGCTAGAGGAAGGATTACCAAGACAGGTCCAGTGGAGAAGGTGGGCTTGAACAATGGGCAGCCCAGTAACAGTAACCCCTTTTCCATTCTGGCTGATCACGTGGTGGAGACTTTGCTTGACCATGGGCTCGCAAAGGCCATGGAATTTGAGACCACCGTGGATAAGGATAATGGGTCAAGGAGTGAAGAACATGTAACTCACCCAAGTTTGATGGCTAACAACGTTGCTATTACAGAAGCAAATGATATGGATATCCAGGAACCCACAAGTAACCAAGTTGCACCACTAACAGAACTGGGAAAGGATCAAGTCACTGTGTGTGATGTCCACACTTCATTACAGGTTTCCCAATGATTGTTACAACATGGAACGCACGTGGAACGGGTGCTCGCAGCTTCCCAACGCTAGTTAGGGATTTACAGAGGCACTACAAAATAAACTTTCTAGCTATATTGGAAACCCGATGTGGAAAGCAGTTCTCACAAGCGAGAATCAATAGGATGGGATTTAGTAACTCAGCGATTATTGACTCTGAAGGGTACAGCGGTGGAATATGGTGTATGTGGGATTCGTCAATCATGGACGTAACGGTTGTTGAACGCCATCGTCAATTCATGCATGTTCAAATTACTATGGCAGATGCTTCTCCATGGATGTTTACCATTATCTATGCTAGTCCCAACATCAACGGACGACGAACCCTCTGGGGCGAACTCTCCAGGTTAGCTGCATCCATACAGGGAGCTTGGGTTTTAGGTGGTGACTGGAATGCAACATTATATAGCCACGAAAGGAAGTCTACGGCGCCTTGTAGGTTATCTTATGACAGAGAATTTTTAACCTGGGTTGAGAAGGAAGAACTGATAGACCTGGGCTCTGTGGGTCCTCTATGCACCTGGCACCGAGGTGCTACCGAAGCACGCCTCGATCGAATGTTGGCTAATCAGGATTGGATGCAACTATTTCCTAACGCAACCGTCACTCACTTGCCATATTTCAAATCTGATCACAGACCTATATTGCTTAACACGGACTTACCAGGATGTAGTTCCAACCCAAATCGACCCTTCCGTTTCATTGCAGCCTGGGTGCTTCATGATGAGTTCGCAGGATTTGTGAAGGATAAATGGCACACTGACACCCCTTGGGAGGTAAATCTCTCTTCCTTTACTCAAGCTTGCAAGAACTGGAATAAGCATGTTTTTGGTCACATCGAGGCAAGGAAAAAAAGGATGCTTCGTCGGCTAGATGGGCTAAACCTAGCCATTGCTCGGCGTGGAATGGATCAATCGCTTGAGGATCTGCAATTCCAGCTCTGGAAAGAATTAGAAGAAATATTAATTCAAGAGTCTCTCTTATGGGCCCAAAAAGCACGGACAGAATGGTCAATTTATGGGGACCGAAATTCCAAATATTTCCATGCGCGTGCAAATGGACGGAGGAAAATCAACCGTGTGAGTGCCATCAAAAATGATGTAGGTGAATGGATCTATGAAGTGGATAAAATTAAAACAATGGCGGTTCAATATTTCTCAACACTCTTTACGGAAGAAATTTACCACAGAGAAGGTATTGACTGCAGTGTATCTTTTCCCCCCCTTGACCAAAGTGAGATGCAATGGTGTGGACGAGAGGTTCATGATGACGAAATTAAGGATGCTCTGTTCATGTTGGGTGCTTTAAAATCCCCAGGACCTGATGGTTTTAACGCTCTGTTCTACCAATCACAGTGGGCTACGGTACGTGTTTCCATAATTAATTATGTTAAATATTTATTAACTCATCCACAGGAAATTCGCAACATCAATGGGACTCTCCTTGTGCTTATCCCAAAAAAGAACAATCCTGAGACCCTGATGGACCTACGGCCTATTAGTCTATGTAATGTGATTTACAAAGTGATTACAAAGGTCATTGTGAACCGGATGAAGGCTATTCTTCCCAAAATAATCTCTCCAAATCAATGTAGCTTTGTTCCTGGAAGACACAGTAGTGATAACATTATTGTAGCCCAGGAGGTGATTCATTCTATGCGCGGTATGAAAGGGAAGAAGGGTTTTATGGCGGTTAAAATTGATTTAGAAAAGGCCTATGACCGTGTAAGCTGGGAGTTCCTTACTAATTGTCTCAAAGAATTGCAGTTCCCTCAGCATACTATTGATATTATCTCTAGCTGCGTGTCCACCTCCAGTATGCAACTTTTATGGAATGGGGAGAAATCAGAAACCTTTTCTACGTCGCGAGGTGTGCGCCAAGGAGATCCGATATCGCCATACCTTTTTGTGATATGCATGGAGAAACTGGCCCATCTGATTCAGATGCACATCTCTAATGGGGCATGGAAGCCGATTCGCCTTACCAAGACTGGGCCTCCGATTTCACACTTGTTCTTTGCAGATGACATTATTCTTTTTACTGAAGCATCAATGCAACAAGCTCAAGTAATGAGGTATTGTATGGATAGTTTCACCAAGAGCTCAGGGCTCAAGGTCAATGCAAACAAGACGAGGGTATTTTTTTCCGCTAATGTCAATCATAATGTTCGATCCGAAATTAGTGAGGCTCTTGGGTTCACTATGACTGGCGATTTAGGTAAATACCTCGGTGTGAATTTACATCATAACAGAGTTTCTAAAGTGACTTTTACGGATGTTATTGATAAAGTGAAGCAGCGACTTGCCTCATGGAAGATTAACTCACTTTCCACTGCGGGACGAACTACGTTGATCAAGTCGGTCACTACAGCTATCCCCAACTATGTCATGCAGACGTCCTATATGCCCGCACCCACATGGGAGGAATTAGATAAACAGAATCGAACTTTTCTATGGGGAGGTTCAGAAGTAAAACGGAAGGTCCACCTGGTAGCATGGGAGGAGGTGTGCAAATCGAAAAGGATAGGAGGGCTTGGTATACGTCACGCGAGATATCAAAACCATGCTTTTCTCATGAAAGTAGGATGGAACCTAATTAAGAAGCGGGATGCTTTATGGGTAAAGGTAGTACGTGATAAATATAAGTGTGGGTTTGATATGCTGCCAAAGATTGAGACCAAAAAGCAGGGATCTAATCTCTGGTCGGGCATCAAAGCCACCTGGCCACATCTTCAGCAGAGGATAGAACTCTTACAAGGAGGCAATGTTAGATGGAAGGAAACCAAGGACGGTAATTTCACCGTGAAGTCGGCCTATTCGTCTCTCCTTAATGACACCAGCAACCAGGACCCAATATGGCAGAGGATTTGGAAACTACGAGTACCTGAAAGGTGTCGCCATTTTATGTGGTTGATCTTGCGGAAACGCCTCCTAACGAATGTGTCCAGAAAAGCTCGAGGATTAACCGTACATGATGAGTGTCCGACCTGCCACAATCATGCAGAGGACCTATTACACTTGTTATGGGATTGTGAGTTCGCGCAAACTGTGTGGAAACAGTGGGTGTCTCCAAGGGTCATGACCGTGTTTAACTCCCTAGCCTTATCTTCTTGGATCCGCTGGAACCTAGCAAAGCCTAACACGTGTAGGAAGGATGAGTAGGCCGATATATTCACCGTGACGTGTTGGTGGCTTTGGAAACGACGGAATTTACTGGTTTTCGAAGACCAACGACTCTCGAATATCGGCCTTGTTAATAGTGTACGCGCAATGGTGGCAAGTACTCATAAGGCCTGTGACAAACTCTCCAACCTGAGGAACAGGACTGTCACCTTAAGTAATTCACAACAACGGTGGGCTCCTCCAAGGCAAGGGACCATTAAGGTAAATGTGGACGGAGCTTTCTCATCCTTTTCAACCAGTGTAGCATGTGGGGGTGTTTTACGAGATGACCGCGGAGATATGATTCGTGGTTTCATGTGCCGAGTTGAGGAAGGCGATGCCCTTACAGCCGAGCTGTGGGGTTGCTTGCATGGATTGAAGGTCTCGTGGGATATGGGCTATAGAGCTGTCATCTTGGAAACAGATTGTACAGAAGCTTTCGACTTACTGCTAGGCAGCGGGCATGAGTCGCATGAAGACTATGGAATTATTGATGAAGCCCAGAGGATGCTAGCACGGGAATGGCACGTTGACGTGAGGAGGATTAGCAGAGATCTGAATCAGCCAGCTAACTACCTTGCCAAAGAAAGTTTAGCTATTGCACCAGGATTTCACATGGTTCATCAAGCGTCTGGCGAGTTGAGTAGGCTTCTATTATTGGATAAGGGATGATCTCCTAGTTGCTTCATGTCTTATCAAAAAGAAAAAAGAAATGTGCTCATAATATTCATAATACAAAAGTGTTATGTTTAATTTTTTTTTTTTTTTTGAATTGAGATGACAAGAGAGTAGACTCTTGAGGCCAAGGCGGCCGTTACAGCATTCCTAGATACAAAAGATACATATCAAATTCGACCCAATAGTTAGCTTAGGTCAGCCAACGTTTGGATTAAACAAACATCTGGCGGATGGTCCAAAAGTGACAAATCATTGTTCAAGTCAAGGGCACTCTTCGCCAAAATATCAGCACACAAAATGGCTTCTCGGTGACTATGGGAAATCTCTAAATCCCAATCTTTGTAGATCAATTGCCTTACTTCCTCTAGCTCATTTTGTAGGGGATGATGTTGACCCTCTGACTGAAGTAGTAATCGAATGGCTTCCGTAGAATCTGTGTATAACTTGATATTTCTGAGATTCATGTTTTGGCAGGTCAGTAGTCCTACTCTAATTGCTTGAACCTCAGAAGCTGTCGAACCAAATGTGAATCCTAGGTTCTGTTGAAACCCGCAAATCCAAGCTCCTGAACTATCACGAATCACTCCTCCAATTGCAGAATTTCTGTGTTCATCAACTGCAGAAAATGTTTAATTTATGTTGAAACCAAATGTTTAATTTATTTTTAAAATTAAAAAAATGACATAAATTTCCTCACTTATATCTTTTTTTTAAAAAATAACAATCCCAACTTCTACTTCAAAGACTGGCTGGTCGGCAACGAGATGCCCACCAAAGCTGAACTCCCGGCATAAGGGAGTAATTATTTTGCAAAGTGATGGGGATGAAATTTGAACCCCCACCACTTTTTATCAAAAACATTGGTGCCCATTATGCTACCAATGCTTTTCAATATATATAATATAATGTAATGCAAACAAATATATATATATATATATATATATATATATAAGTTAATTCATTATCTTAAACTTAAACTCATTCATAAGTTTTGTTAAAGAATTCACCATATTTTATTAGATATTGATAACTTTCGTTTATCATGTAATAAATATACACTATTAGCTCATTCACAAATTTTTTTAAAATATTCACCACACTTCATTAGATATTAATAATTTTTATTTACCAAGTAAAACATTCACTTTATCATATCATTCTTAATTTTTGTTTAGATATTCTCTACATTTTATTAGATTTTAATAATTTTCGTTTGTTAAGTAATAATAAATACACATATTCAATTCATTCACAAATTTTATTAAAGCATTCCGCATATTTTAATTCATTAGATTTTAACAATTTTATCAGTCACAGATAAATACGGAGTAAAATACTCCTACACCTCCTCATACTTATCAGGCAACTATTAATCTATGCACACATGCAGTGAAAAACGTGCGTAATTGTAAAATAAATATTAAAATATTGCTAATATATTAAAGAAATTATATAAATATCTGTCAACCCCATTGTTTTACATCTTTCCTTGCTCATCATCGTTATTGATCAGTGCTCCAACGCTCGTGAAACTCTTGCAGAAAACTTATCTGTCTTGTTCTTTGGGGCTACCTTTGTTTTTTACCTTCCTTCACAAATCCCTTCACATGTTTAAAGATTGCGATCTTAGGCTCGGAATATGCCTCACCGCTAAACAATAAACAAAAGGGACAATTCTATCAAAACAAAAAATGGTTTATCAACATAATGCAGCATCACTAAACATACAAGGGACGCATCTATATATGAAAAGCCTGGCATAAATCAGAACTTGGTATCTCGAGAAAAATAAGGATATGGCGAGTTTACTTGTGACCAATTTGTTCCTGCTCTGCTTCCTCTGTTCTCCACTCATATGTCTCTCGTCTTCCATCCCCACTGGCTTCTCCATATTGACCGACCATGAAATCCTTCCAAAGTTCACTACAGAGGAACAAGTCTACTCACTTTTCCGACTGTGGCAGAAGCAGCACCGACGGGTCTACCCAAACCCGCAAGAAGAATCCAAGAGATTCCGGATCTTCCAGAGCAACTTGAAGCATGTCAATGAGGTCAATGGCAAGAGAGAATCTCCCTCACAGTCTCGTCTTGGTCTGAACAAGTTTGCAGATTTAAGCCCCCAAGAGTTCAGGGAAACCTACTTGCACAACGTAAACATACCCGCCGACACTGTTACCAAGTTCAAGAATAATATTAAGGTCGGCTCATCCTGTGATCATGAGGTGCCTGATTCTCTAGATTGGAGAGAGAAGAATGCTGTAACTGCAGTTAAAGACCGAGGAAATTGCGGTATATATGATGATCTGCCTTTTTCTTTCACTTTAGCAGGAAAAATCATGCTTTAATTTAATGATGATTGACTGAATGTGTGACAATTAATTGCAGAAAGCCACTGGGCATTCTCAGTGGTGGGAGCCATAGAAGGAATAAATGCAATAAACACAGGGAAGCTGACCAACCTTTCAGCTCAACAACTGGTGGACTGTGACCCAAAAAGCCATGGTTGTGCGGGAGGATTCTACATTAACGCTTATGGTTGGGTTATTAATAATGGCGGCATAGATACAGAAGCTGATTACCCTTATATAGCTACAAACGGTTCTTGCAAGGTCTCCTTCTACTATTATACTGGCCTTGTTAATAAAAGTTCGCTAATCTGTGTCTCTAAACTAAAATAAAGTCTGGGGCTCTCTTGCTTTTTTGTTTCAATTGCAGAATGGAATCAAAGCTGTGAGTATCAGTGACTTGTCGTTTGTACTATCTGGCACAGACGATGAAGTCAAGTGCGCTGTTGCTCAGCAGCCTGCCACCAGCGGTGTGATTGGCGAGGATTTCCAATTTTACACTGGGGTAAGCGATAAGTAATCTCTATAAAAATATTAAGAGTTTAATTAATCAGAGAAATAATTGAGAGTATATAATGTGGAGGAAATTAAGTGTGTCAAATTTGCTGAAGTTACTTTGATGAAGACAGCCCCAGTATACACCCATATTGAGATTTTGGTTTTGTCAAACAGGGAATCTATGAGGGTGATAACTGCGATAAGAGTTCGGCGGCAACAACATTGGCGGTGCTGATAGTGGGATATGGAACAGAGAATGGTAAAGATTACTGGATAGTTAAGAACACATGGGGAGAAAAGTGGGGAGAGAAAGGGTACATAAGGATGAAGAGGAACGCTGCAGGGTGGACCTATGGGATATGTGGTCTTAATTCTGTTCTTGCTTTGCCAACGCAAGATACATCTTCATCATCCTCATCCATTTCCTATGGTGGTGTCTTCCAGGCCTAGCTACATATATATATATATATATATATATGCTACTTCTTACTCTGTATGTACGTATAGGAGTTGGACATGTTGCTTACATAGTTACATGTCTTATCTCTCGCAATAAATAAATGTATCGTAACTACGTGCTTGTGTGCAATTATATATGCACACTGCATCATCTGGGTGGTGCTTCAAGTTATTATATTTTATTGAATAATATTGATGATGCTGTGCAAAATTCAGAAGTTCAACATGAACAGAGAATAATAAGGTCTTTGATGTTTAATGTAAGATCTCAGTTATATCAAGGACCGTAAGTAAGTAGTATCTAATTGAGGAATGGTGACAAAATAAAATGAGCAAATGAGTGGCAGAGTTCACGGGAATGAAGTTTCTGCCATTTTGGTATTGAGTTCATCATGAGAAAAAGATAACTATACGAGAAAACATTTTTAGTTTTGGGCTTTTCTTCTTTCTTCTCTGTGCTACTCTGTCATTTTTGTTTTGAGTTCACAGCCACCATTAATATCCGATGGCAACGGTTACAGTGGAGTATGACACCTTTTGTCGCTTTATTCATTAAACGGAGGATATGATGCAAACAGAGATACATAGTATCTCTTTTGGGAAACTATTGAACTATAGTTTTAAAAGTATTTTTCAGTAAATCGAGATAAAATTTCTCTGATATACTTATATTGAAGCATTTTTAAAAAGCTAAAACAAACAGGCAGTTGAATATATTATTGTATATTGTTGTAAATAGTAAATTGTGTATTTCTAGAATAATCCTAAAGAGGACAGATGGCATACTATGATTGTACATCATTGATTATAAATAGAAATACAGAGGACCAGATAATTCATTCTGGAAGCCTCATTATTATATTATTTGTCTGACTTGGTATCAGAGTTGCAACGTCAGCAATGACATCTTCTCTTGGGACCAACACTACTAACAACCAGCAAAACCCTATTTTCACTGAAAACCCTAACCCTACCATTGATACACAGCAGCCGTCTACCCCACAAATATCACTATCTCATGACTCTATTGTCACATCAATTCTACAGCCATCAACAAACATCTTTCCTACTTTTCCTTTTCCCACGTCAAACCCTAATAATTTTCCTTTACCACCATTTCACTCCTTTCCTTTTCCTTTTCCTCATACCTCTTTCGCCGGTCATCAACCATCTTCCCATCCGACTCCCAGCCCTTCTTCTTTCTCTCAAACCCAACAAATCCCAACATCAGCTGCTGTTCATAAACTTCCTTTTCCAAATTCTCAATCTCATGCATTCTTTCCTTTAGAACTTGTCTATACAGATCTATGGGGACCAGCCCCTATTCGTTCTCATGCTAGATACCGGTATTACATAAGTTTCTTAGATGATTATAGCAGACACACTTGGATTTATCCTCTGCATTCCAAAGATGCTGCTCTGTCAGCTTTTAAACATTTCAAGTTAATGGCCAAAAATCAACTTGAAAGGAAAATAAAAACTCTGCAGAGTGATTGGGGTGGAGAGTATCGGTCCTTTCAATCCTTTCTTGACACTAACGGGATTGTCTTTCGTCATTCTTGCCCACATACATCTCCACAAAATGGAAGAGTTGAACGAAAACATAAGCATATTGTTGAAATTGGTCTCACTCTCTTAGCACAAGCTCACATGCCGGTAGTCTATTGGTGGGATGCTTTCTCAACAGCAATTTATTTAATTAATAGATAGCCAACAAACATTCTATCTGGACAATCACCATTTGAACTGTTATTTCAGAAAAAGCCAGACTACAACACTCTTAGAATTTTTCGTTATGCATGCTTCCCGTGTCTTACTCCCTACAACAAGCATAAGCTTCAATTTCATAGCACTAAATGTGTATTCTTGGGATATAGTGGTTCCCACAAGGGTTACAAATGCCTAAGCTCTACTGGTCATATCTATATTTCTCGGCATGTTATATTTAATGAAGCAGATTTTCCCTTTACTGATGGTTTTATCCACTTGAAACAACCATTGCAGGAAACAGTGATAAATTTTATAGGTACATCTTCGTTTCTTGATGCTGAAAATCTAGACCACAGTACAACAGATGACTCTGCTCATTCATCCCAGCACATATCTCAAGATTCCTCAAACTCTCTACATACAGACTTGAATACAATCGGAGTTCAGTTACCTCCAGTTGAAGCTGAAATCTCAAACTCTCCAGCTTCATCTATGCCCTTAATTCAATCAAACTCAACTCAGGGAATACCACCCCAAGAAATTCCCCATTCTCCAGATCTAACTCCTGAACTGGCTGTGTCTGCTGCCAGTACTTCTGCAACAATACAAGTGGAACCTAATAGCACTACTTTGACAGTACCACCTTCAACTCAAAACATACATCCTATGTAGACCAGGAGCAAACAAGGAATTTTTAAACCAAACTTTCCTTACATTGGCCTCACCCAATCACATGGGGTCACACCAAATACAGCAAGAGAGGCCTTGACAATACCTCTATGGAAACAAGCTATGGTAGAGGAATTTATGGCACTTCAGAGGAATGCAACCTGGATACTTGTGCCTCGGCCCAAACACCAAAAGGTAGTGGAGAATAAATGGGTGTTCAAATCCAAATTTAACCCAGATGGCACCTTGTCTAAACGAAAGGCGCGACTTGTTGCAAAGGGGTTTCAACAAACTGAAGGTATAGACTTCTTTAACACATTTAGTCCTGTAGTTAAGGCATCTACAATCAGGATTATCTTAACAATTGCTGTGGCCTTTAACTAGGATATCAAGCAACTTGATATCAACAATGCTTTTCTCAATGGTTTCTTAACTGAGTCTATTTTTATGGAGCAACCAGAGGGTTTTAAAAGTCAGTCTCTCCCACACTATGTATGCAAATTAAACAAGGCTCTATATGGTCTTAAGCAAGCTCCAAGAGCTTGGTTTGATATACTGAGAAATGTTCTACTTATTTGGGGCTTTACAAACTCAAAGAGTGATATCTCGCTGTTTATTTATTCTGACAAGCAACAGATTCTAATGATACTTATATATGTTGATGATATATTATTTACAGGAAGCAACTCTTATAGTCTCAACTGTTTTACTAAAAGGTTGCATAATATTTTCTCTCTCAAAGATCTTGGGTCTATACATTACTTTCTTGGGATTGAAACTTACAGGGATCGAACAGGGTTATATCTGTCACAAGGGAAATATATCAACGATATCCTTGCCAGGTTTCACATGTCTAATGCCGCTCCCTGTAAAACACCAATGCAAGCACACAAGTCTCTGTTAGTACACTCTGGAGAATTGCTGAAAAATCCTTCTCAATATTGTAGTGTAGTTGGAGCACTGCAATATCTGTGCAACACCAAACCTGACATCAGTTTTAGTGTTGGTAAGCTAAGCCAATTCCTTGCACAACCCACAACCGAGCACTGGAAGGCTGTCAAACGGGTATTGAGGTACCTCAAAGGAACAACATACTATGGCATACATATAAAGCCTTCGCGGTTACTTGATTTGTTTGCCTTTTCGGATGCTGATTGGGCATCTTGCCCTGATGACAGAGGATCAGTTGGTGGATATTGTGTATTCTTGGGTGACTCTCTTGTTACATGGTCATCCAAGAAACAAACAGTGGTGTCAAAATCCAGTGCAGAGTCAGAATATCAGTCCTTATCAAACACCTCAGCTGAACTGTGTTGGATAAAGTCTCTTTTATCTGAACTAAAATTACAGATCAGGAGAGTACCAATGATTTGGTGTGATAGCACAAGTGCTGCAGCTGTTGCCTCCAATCCAGTGCATCATGCTAGAACAAAACACATCGAAATTGATGTGCATTTCGTAAGAGACCAGGTTATGTCAAAAGCCCTGAATATTCAGTATGTTCCTACATAACTACAACTTGCTGATTGCCTCACAAAACCTTTGCCTCATGCTCGTTTTTGGTATCTGAGAGATAAACTTGGCGTAATAGTGACTCCAACCAAAGCAGCTGAACAGGAACATAAAACAATCGATAGGCAGAGGAAAAGAAAGGGGGTTTAAGTTAAAGGAGGGAGTTGAATATATTATTGTATATTGTTGTAAATAGTAAATTGTGTATTTCTAGAATAATCCTAAAGAGGACAGATAACACACTATGATTGTACATCATTGATTATAAATAGAAATACAGAGGACCAGAGAATTCATTCTGGGAGCCTCATTATTATATTATTTGTCTGACTCAGGCACATACGCTAATCCATTTATATTTCGCATTGTCGCTTAATTGAATAAACTTGGAACTTTTTTGTCATTTTTTCTTAACGTAATTTTTTTGTTCGAATTTCTTAAGTTCATTCACATCATAAATCTTGTCAGTTTCAAAATATGATATGTGTGGGTTCTTACCATCTAATTTGAGCCACCAGGAAGAAGATGTTATCAAAATGGAAGTTGATGGATCGGTTTTAGAGGATGGAAGAAGTGGATGCAGAGGATACTTTTGGGACCAGAATGACAATTGGCTTACTGATTTCTGCTATAAATTAGTTAATGTTCCTCTAGTTTTTGCGGAACTAATTGGATGTATTTAGGGACTAAAATTGTGTGGGTCTAAAGGATATAGGAAGATTGTTTTAATTACTGATTGTATAGAGGCTATAAACTATATGTTGAGAGGGTGTGATAGGGATCATGCCTTCAAGGGCATTATAGATGATGTTAGGTCTTTAGCTCATGATGATTGGCAGGTTGTGATTTAACATAGTTATCAAGAAACCATAACTATTGCTGACCAGTTGGCTAAATATGTACATAGGATAAAAGGTAATTTTTGTTTCCTTGATCAACCTCCTCCTCCTGTGCAAGAGGTGGACGTTGATAATTGCTATGACTCATTTTGAAGGAGATGTTGTAGGGTCTCTTTTGAGATAAAGAATACAGTTTATTCAAAATAATAATAATAATTTAATGCACACACATGAACTTCTGTGCTTAGAAGTAATTAAGGAATTTGTGCTTCTAACAATTACTAGAATCTAACGCATAAGGAATCCCTTTAAGCCAACATTGTTTTTATGCCGTGAAGTATCGAATCCCCTTTCTGGCTCATTTTTTAATATTTTTTAACATGTTTATATATATATATATGTATGTATGTATGTATGTATATATATATATATATATGCACAGGAGCTTCCATGTTTTAGTATTTTATGTATTTTTTTCAAATATAAAGCTTTTGACTATATTTAATTTATCCGTTAGTCTTTACTCTTTACGGGACCACTAAATGTATACACATCTCCTAACGATATCTGAACTTTGATTTATTAGGTTGTGAGAGACTCACTGTTCCGCTAGACCATACTTTGCTCTTCATTATAAAAAGCTGTAATGTATGGGCTGGATAGGGCTCTTAGAGATTGTCCACAAGCTTCTTTGACTTGGAAGCAATTGGTAGCACGACATAAATACAGAGAGTTTTTCGAACTCACAGGGTCAGCATGGTTAGAAGCTAATTTGCAGAAAAAAGGGATGAGAGAAATTGATAGTGCGTGGCCCGAAATCTTCGCAACAGGTTGCTGGTACAACTGGAGATGGAGGAACCAAGCTATTCATGATAATAACTTGCAACCTCTACATAAGCCCCGATCATTGGTTATGCAAAGCATGGATAATTATAAGAAAAGATGGAGCGAAGATGAGCCGGAAGACCAGAAACAAGAAAAGATAATATGGGTTTCATGGAAACTACTGGAGCAAAGATGGTGTAAACTGAACACTGATGGGATGGCAACACCACAACGATTCTCGGGATGTGGTGGAGTGGAGTGCAATGAAGAACAGGTGGTGACAGGGTTGAACCGTGAAGGCAGAATTCAGGGATGCCACACTATCTCATACCAGATCAAACAGCTATTGCAAAGGGACTGGCAAGTTCGCTTCAAACACATTTACCGGGAAGGCAATTGCTGCGCTAACAAACTAGCTGCAATGTGTACTTCGTTGAACACTCAACGAACTGTTCGGAAAACTCTCTCCTTTAGAAGTAGAGGACATCTTGAAGGAGGATGTTGCAGGATTATCGTTTCCACACAAGATACTAGTGTAATCGCTTGGGTTTTGCCCTCATTTCACCAAATAAATAAATAAATAAAACGGTTCACAGTAATATAGGCCCATTAATTATAAAAAAGATAACACAAGTTTAAATTTTAAAAACACATTTGTTAGGACAAGTGAAAACCCTTTACGCTCAAAGTCTTAAAGAGATGATACCCTTAATCAAATTAAAAAGGAAAAGAAACCCATGTATGAAGGAAAAGGAGTGGATTGGAAGTTGCTGTAATCATAGGAATGAAGCTTATGATACAATATGATTAGTGTCTTAGCAATATGGAATTTTAGTTCTCTGAGTAGTTCTCAAACTTGCTAGCCTCCTAAATTCTGCTTCCGAGCTGAATCTGCAAGCCACATTTTGCCTCTTCAGAGTCTCTATGAGATGAGATTCCCACCAATCAAGTTACACATTGACGACCCTCAATTATTAGCCTCATAAATTAAACGGTACTAATTAAATAGAAATTCCTGTGATTTTCTTAATTGCAAGCCGCAGGATAAGGTTTCCTCAAGATAACTTAAGATCCTCATTTCGAATCTGACTTTTTGGGATATTTTTTCACCTTGATGATGTATAAAGAGATAGGAAGGGGCCTACACGTGACTTCAGCTTATGAATAAATCAAGATGCAAGAGCATCTGAATTGGCATGTCCTTTTCATTTTTCTTGAGAAATTGGCTTTATAAACTTATGGTAACGAACTAAAGAGTGACACAATGATCAAGATGTGGAATAATCAATCACGTGAAGGCTTAAGGCAGTAGAATATCAAAATTTAACTGTTAAGAGTTGAGTCTATCTTAATTTTGACAAGGACAAGTTTCACCAAAACATAATAACAACAAATTGTCGTGTCGGCTAAATTAATTATAATCGAGTTAAGCGGTAGGTGAAAACAATTTACGAAAAAGCATTGTATTATGCCCCAAAGCAACATGGCTCCAATTGGCACAGAATATTCTCACAACTTGTAACACGACATCCATCAGGTTCATTGGCCTTTTCCTTTTACAATCTTATCAGGCACAGCAAGCATATACACAAATCCTGCCTAGAAATCCAATTCACGAGACATTGATCAGTTTAAGACGCAATCAAGTATAGTGAACACAAGAACACAACAAACATGGTAGTAATTCATAATCTAAACCGCTCAGTTAGTGTTAATCTTACAAAACATCTGTTCTGTAGTTCTAGCCAACGACCTTAGATTGCAACCTACGATGGTGTTGGCGAAAGAGCATGTATCTTCTCCACTACTGCCAGCCGGAACATCCACCACATACGACTCTATCGCCACCGTCTTCCCTTCATATTCTTCACCTTCCTCCTCATGCAGAGTGATGGTGGACCTGTAGTTCAGAAGCCGGTGATCCCCACCGATCATGCTAAACTTCATCACATACTGATCATCATCAAGCTTGTCCAGCCTCTCCAAGCTAACTCCGGCCGGCATGCCGGACATAACCACGACCTCGCGCACACTGCCAACCCCACCATCGCCGGCCAGTATGTTGCAGCTCCTTATGAACTGCTTGTAGCTCTGTGGATGATCAAATCTCCTGATCAGGGACCAAACCAGTGGCAGTGGTGCGTCTATGATCTGAACCTGGTTTGAGCCACACTGGTTTGGTGAGAGGTTTGGGGTGTGATGAAGGCTCAGCATGGCAAGCATTTTTGGAGACCTTTGGCCACAAAGCATCCAGTTTTCCGAGTCCTCTGCTTTAGACCCTGTTTATTGTAGTCATCTCAAGGAACTTTTGGCTGTGCGTATTTATGGGAGAGGAAAGTCTGTGTCTGAGAGAAAGGGAAGGAAGGAGGGGGGAGAGAGAGGGAGGGGGTTTACAAGTTAGGAGGGAAAACTCTCATCTTATTTATAAATCTCTTTTTTTAAAAAAAAAATTGATCTTTATTATAAGTCTATTTTCAGATAATAAATCAATTTTTATAATTTTATCCCAATTAATTACAATAAAAAAAATATTCATGTTGATCATTTATATCTAATGATAGAATTGAAAATTTAATTTATAATTAATGAGTTAATTAATTTCTTTTTTTCACATATAAGAATTAGTTAGTTGGAACTTATAAATAGTATCGGTCTGGCAAAGGATTCAACAAGAGGAGAAGTGAGGTTGGACTATTGGCTTGTCTCGGAGTGGAGTCTCGGTGGGGCTGCAATTTAGAACTTTGGACTGTTTCTAGGTGGGACCATTCAATTTTTCGGTGATAGTTATCCTCTTTGTTCCTGTCGGTTATGGTTACTTGGTTAGGAAGTGTGGACTTGAGAGAGTAAAGTATTGCACCATTTCTTCGACTCAGTTAAAATCCATATAGATCCCTTCCTTGAGAGTTAGTTAGCTTGGAATATCTGCCAACAAGTTGGCACAACTGATACAAATACAGTCTACAAAAAGAAACTGACAAGAAAGAAACCCTTGACGTCACTATTTTAAGTGATTTGTTCATTTATTTTTGGGGTGGGCGGTGACAAGTTGAGAGATAAGACTATAAAAGCCCGGATGGAATGGTACTGAAAACAGTTTCTGGACATCCCCTGTTCTTCTATGTAGCATTCATCTCAGTCATTGGCCACTAGGAAAACGAAAGAATCCTTTTTCCATGTGCAAATGATGAATCTTTGACACCTAAGTTGATGTTTAACGGAAATTAGTCTCTACCTACCAACGAAGAGGTAAAGTAGGTGTGCGCATGCACTCCGGTCAACAAAATTCTCCGGTACAAGTAATAATCTAGCAGTGCAGTCTTAAGCAGTATGAAGTCTTTTGAAAATATGTATACGAAGAACGAAACGAACACTCAATAAAATTATAGAACGGGATCTTTTTAGTTACTAATATATCTAAAGATTTGGTTTTAGATAGAATACAGTGACCCCACCAAGTGGGATGAGACCTTGTTGTTGTTGTTGTCATTGTTGTTTGCTTGCTGTCTCACTAAAATTACTGTTGGCTGATAGTCAGGTAATGTGAGCTTAATATAAGACGAAATAGAAGACAATCCAGGTATAACACATAGAATCACGGCACAGAGAAAAGCTATTCAACCACAACAATTATCTACCAAACAATAATCTGTGAATACTATTTTTGATGTTTAATTTGCATGTTAGTTGTCTGCCCTTTGTAAAATATCAAGCTTGCCCGGTATTGAAGATATTAGGCTAGAATATCTAAGTTCGGCACTCCAATTCTAAAGAGTATGGCTAATTAACCGGCAAACATGTGCGCACCAATCATTTGCAGACATGTTGCATGCTATGGTCATGGTCCGACTCGACATTTAAAGTTCCTTAATAATGATATCAACAATTTAAAACCAACTGTAAAAGTCTTTAGACAATAATGCTCCTCCCCTGTTACAATAATCAGTACAGATGGGTTTTCAGCAGAATTGAAATACCTAGTACCAAAAATTGTCCATATAGCTTTTACTGGCAAAACTGTCCGAAGCTATATCAAATTAATACTTTAGTAACATGTAAATCCTAAAACAATATGACTATGTTCGTAGTTGCTCCAGCATATATTTGAATCAAATATACTGCAAGTACTGATGGCCAAAAGAAAAAAAATTCTGAAAGTACAAAAGAAAGGAACAAAAGATTCAGGATGTACATAATATCAATTACAAATTCATACACTTAACAAGGTTCTCCCTCCTAATTCTTCCGATTTGTTTTTGTCATTTTGGAGTTCAGAGACAAACAAGAATCTAACATGTTGAGGTCGCATGGAAAATTAGGAGTTGGCATTTTGAACTTAATCCAGTCTCTAGAATATGTTCTGGTTCATCCATATATTTTATAGATTTGGGTTCAAGGAAAGACTATGGGAGTGAAAGGTGTCCTCTTATTGCATAGTGTGCTAGCGCCTGAGGCTGAAGCAAAAAGTTTTGGTGATTTAAAAGAAATTTCCTCTCACACGACATCTAGTGTGGTAGCCTAGTTTTTCTTGCCCATAGTCTCTTTTGGGACTTGAGTAGGAAGGGTTGACCAAGGGATAAGTTCATAGAACTCGAGTTAATTATTTCTTATGATCCTATCCTAGTTCTATGTACTTTTCACCCTCTAATAAAGTCACTTTTCTTCAAGGAAAAGATATCAATCAACATAAAACCTGCATACCAACAGCAGGCAATTTTCACTTCCTTAATGCTATCTATAATTTATCCCACTAAAATGCCAACTGCTCTCAATGAATCCCAGTTAAATGAGGCTCTTTGGTGTTCTCATTTCTTGCTAAGAAACAATGAAACGACAAGTATAGATACTAAAGAAGAAATTCGTTCAGACAGCAACCATGCAATGTCACATCTTCTTCACAAATCCCACCCAAATCTATACGCAATTATATAATAATGAATACTTGATACTTATCGTTAGGAGATATCCCATTCCTAATATAGGGACCCCACAAAACAAACTCCACCCTTTGAAAAACGGACTCTTTTGCTAATCGAAGGCTTGATTCAAGAAGATATTATTTTCCCCACGCACTTTTGTCTTCCCTTGCTTTAGTTATCTAAATAGTCTTTTTGTTTTTGTTTTGTTTATCATTGCTTTATTATCTTGGATTAGATACTTTTCAAGAAATATTTAAACCGCAAAATTAGGTATAGCGTGTCCAGACCCGTTTGAAAATGAAAGGTGCTGAAATATAATATGAAGAAACCGAAAGTGGTATGCAATGGATTTATGAGCTGAAGGTACTTACTTTAAATGGTCAAATTGATAGTGGCACTATCTGCATTTTCAAAGCGCAGCAAACAAAGCATCTTTTTTTTTCCCATTCCATTGAACAGATAGCAAGGGACCATTCCCTCTCTGTCTGAGATTTTTGGCGCCGCAGAGGCGGGAAGTGGGACAGAATTATCACACCCATGCACAACCCATCTTGAACTGGTATTGCTGTCAAACAAAGCCTAGTTTTAACCAAGAATTTGGTCCATAACCAGATCTGCTGTCATGAGCCCAATACAAAAGCCCAACTCCAAACACCAGAATGCTAATCCACCTAGGCCCAAATAAAGAATGGCCACTAAAAGACAATGCGTATCTCTGGGCCGGGAGGTGGGGGTGGGAAGGAAACAGAGAGGACAATAAAAATTAGTCCTCCTCCTATCCTAAATTTAATACTCAGTTTGTATTAGGCTCTTTCGGTTCATTTTATCAAAATCTAGTGATTTAAAATATTAGTTAAAATCCATAAACGACATATATTTTTCTTTCAAATTATATCCTTGTAGAGTGAAAATTTATTGCAGAGATAATAAATGACAAAGATTTAATTTGATAAAAATAGAAAAACTAGTTTAAAATTTTAAGGAAAAAAAGATATTTGTTCCTTATATTAAGAAGTACCCCTATGAGAGAGATTATTCCTTATAAAAAGGACAAAATGGAGTACTAATTTGTGCAATAAACTATGTTCTCACTTAGGATTGGAGGTAGTAACATAGTAGCATTTTGGTCCTTAACAAATAAATAAACTTTTAAGTTTAATTTAACAATTTACAAAAATATTTAATTTGTGCGTTATGTTAGTTTGAAATTTATTTGCTCAGTAAAATAAGTCAATAGAAATTCATGTTAGATTTTGATATAAGAGTATGTTAATATTTAAAATAATAAATATATTAAAAAATAAATTGAAAATGTCCCCACAAGTCATAGATATCATGTTGCAAAGACAAGAGGAGGTGGATGAATAAAAAAGAGGAGGAGGCAGGGAAGGCAGGGGACACAAAAATGGCAAAGCAATAAAGTAGATTTATAAACTAATGCATCAGAATCATCATAATGTAGGTTATGGGTAATGTTGGTGCTATAATCCCATAAGCCTACTGTGCTGTGTACAACCCTGTTCTCCAATTTCATTATTATTAGGGAAAATTGTTATAAAAGACCTCATTAGCTTAATATTTGCTAAATGGGACCTAACCTAATCTGTCATTAATTTCGCAGCAGGAAAAGACCTCAATGCCCTTAATGAGAAAAGAGAGGGAAATAAAAGAAAAAGGAATAGAAGCAGTGATGTCGGGCGAAACACAACGAGCGAATGTTTTTGATTTGGTTGAAGGCGCGCGAAGTTGAAGAGGGAAGGGAGAACTCGGTGGAGAAAATCGGACGAGAGTGTGGGGTGGCGGAGTGTGCGTATTGGAGGCGGCGGTGCAAGATTGGTTTCTGCTGTGGCGGCGAGGCGAGGTCTTAGGGTTGTTGCATTCTTGCGGCGGTGTGTTGCTTTTGCGGTGTCGAGAGTTGTTGGGCACGGCAGCGGCGGCGGCAGCGGCGTCTCCGAGTAGTAGCGCTCTGAAGAACACCCAAGATCCGAGGTTTATGGTTCTGTTTTTCACTTTCTTCATTTTATCATCACCATTAATCCCGTTTGTTCTTTTATATCAAGAGGTTGTTTCTGTTTATCATAATAATGTCTTTCGTTTGCGGTTCCAGTTGAACTAATCGGAATTTAGTGTGCTTAATGCTTATATGTAGTACCTAATTTCGGACTACATTCATTTTGTGTTTACCGAGCTCATGTTATCTGCTGACTCTGATTACTATTGACAAATTTCGTTTTGTTTTATGCTGTTGGTTGTATTGTGTAAAATGGAGATTCTTAGTAATTATCTTTGTCTTGTTCATAAAGTGGAAGCTGTTAGTTATCTGATTTTTTATGCCAATGATTCTGCGCATCTGTCTATTTTTTATTGCTGAATAGCAATAAAGAAAGCTACAAATGTAGTCTAATTCTCTTTTAAAGCCAGTAGACTAATGCAAAGTTTTACAGAGGAAAAGTGTTTTGTAGAAAGGAAATGGGAAATGCATCAATTCCATTCCATTTCCTTTATAGGATACACTAATTCTAGCTAGTGAAAGGATTGTGATATTCTGGGTCTAATGGAGTCATTCTTGTCAGAAGCTTAATGGGAATGAGACAAATATCACCTAAAATTCAGAGTTGCACTGACACTTGGTACTTCCCTGAGAATGGAATGCAAATGGAAGATTATGCAATGTTTATTCATACTCTCTTGGTTCTGATTCTGTACTCTATGGTCAGTCGCATTTTTATATCCTGTTTCAGTGCTGGCATGGGTTTGCTTCTGATTTTTCTCTGCTTTTGCTCTTATCTGCCGATTTTGTATGATAATTTACATCTTGCAAAATGCTATTCTTAGCCTGTTGTCCTGAAGCTAATCCTCAGGTACTTACTTTAGCTGAAGCTGATCCTAATTTTTACTTAGGCAGAAGATATTTTAAAGAGGCTTCCCGTTGATGACCTCATAAAGGATGCTGAGCCAACATTATTAATTACTTCTGATCAAGTACACACCATATCTTCTAATTAACTCTTTTTTTCTGGATCATCCTTGTACATCTGCTTATCCATGTGCATAAATTATCATGTCCTTAGGAATTCGATCTCCCAAAGGCAGTATTGCAATAATGCTATCATAAAATGCCATCAGCTTTGTCATTGTGTCACAGTGGCAAAAGAAGCCTTTAGCCAGTTTGACGTATCATAAAATACTAAGGTTATTAACAGCCCAAAAATAGTTAGACTGTTCAATTAATTTGTATATCCTGGTCTCTTGGCTGCAGTCCTAAATAACCTCCATTTTCAAGTGCCCAAACTTGCACTTCTATGCTCTGTATCCTCATTAATAAAAGGCCAACTGGTGACAACCTCCTTCAACATAAGAATTGCAACTTTCTTTTCTTTGTTTGAGCAAAACTTGCATGTGCCTAACATTTGTTGTTAAATGATTTGGAGGTGGTTGTCCACGAAGGCATGATAAGGGAAAAGCCATCTAACAAAGAAGAAGCTCGAAAATTCTTGAAAGGTCTGTGCAGTGTTATCTTCACTTCATTTATTAGGAAGGAGAAAAAACCACTGTCCCTTCCAACCCCCTTTTTCTCAATCATGTCCTCCTGTGGTTATTTGGACTTCTAATCACTTCTCATGGATCTATATTTTTTATGGTTCTGCACAAGTCTTCAGATTATTCTGGAAAGCATGCAGCAACTGTAGGGTCTGTGCTAGTTACAAACCTCAAAACAGGGTTCAGAAAAGGAGGATGGGATCGTGTGGAGGTATTGTTTGCTTCTAACTTCGCTTTTCCTTTGTTCTTTTGGTTAATTATTGACTCAGTTTGCCCACTAGTTTATCGTTTCAAAAACAGATCCATTCTCCTATACATGTATATAAGGCCATTTCCTGCCAAAAAATATTAACAGGAAAAGAATAGTCATTCTCTAGTGACTTGCTTCTACTAATGATTCTTTGTTGGGGTCACAATGAACATGCAGTAGTTAGTCACAGTTAATTACGTGGCAAAGTTTTACAGAGGAAAAGTGTTTTGTAGAAAGGAAATGGGAAATGCATCAATTCCATTCCATTTCCTTTATAGGATACACTAATTCTAGCTAGTGAAAGGATTGTCCTTCTCTACACTATAGGATAGAGTCTTTTTGTTGTTTCTGCCTTATTTTTTTATGATTTTCTGATTTTCTCTTGTCCTTCTCTTCATTTTGCTGCTCCTTCTGTTCCTTCATACTATTACTATCCTTATCGTACATTGTTCTGAATGTTTATAAACATGTGCAGTGATATCATTTATATAGACTATATTGAGAGAGTGAAACAGTTTGTAAGACATCATGGTGAAAAGAACAGGACGGAAAGGAAAGAAAGGAGTAAAAGGTGGGAAGGCAAGGTTGAATGGAGCACAATTGTTCAAGCGTGAATACTGGTCTGATAAAACAAGGAAAGGGAAACACAAGACAATACAAGACGCAGATCAAGAAGTGAGGGAGGCATGGAAAAAATTGTCAAAGGAAGAAAAAAGTAAGTATTCCGAAAGGGCTAAGGAGGGTAGAGATCGTATAGGATGTCCATCTTCAATCAAAGAAGGGGAGGTGCAGACACGATCCTCACTAAAACAATTTGTGGAATTTGCACAATTTGTGAGAAATGATGCAATGTTGACGGCGAAGGCTAAAAAAATTGGGTTTCATAAAATATTAGAAGTAACTTGTACGAAGATACCTCATGCACTCTGTGGGGAATTGGTTAAAGCGATTGACCCTACAAGTTGTTCAATATGTGTAAGAAACTTTAGGAGGGAAATTGTTGAACAGGATGTAAAAGATTTAATGGGTTTGCCTAATAAAGGGAGTGAGATCAAAGAGGAACATGATGCAAATTGTGAGCAATTTAAAAAGTTGAAGGAAAAGCTTGCAAATAAAAGGTTCTCAGACATCAAGGGGATGATAGTTTCAAGGGAAGAAGAAGAGTTGTTTGAGCCATTGCTCGTTCTATACACCTTAGGGACATTGTTATGTCCTTCAAAAAATGGAGGTGTTAGCCACCGATTACTGAAAATTATATGTTGTGAGAACACTAGTTTAGGTGGTTTTAATTGGTGTAAGTTTGTGATCAATGAGGTGATGAAGGAGGTCACAGATTATAAGAATGTGTTAAAAGAAGGAGTGACAAGCAAGTGTATCGGGGGTTGCATTTATTTCGTCATGGTAAGTAATGTAACGTATCAAGATTCTCTGTTTTGAAAATTGAATATATAATCTATGGTTCTAAACTGAGTACTTTGGTTGCAGATCATGTTTCTCCAAACGTTTCCCTTGGATGGTCAAGAGGTCCCCTCGGCTGAATGTGCTTTACATTATTGGAATGATGCAAGGATAAAAGAAGCAGTGAAGCTGGAGTGTGAGAGTGATAAGGGGATTCTATTTTCATGTGGGCCTTCGATCCCAGATAACTTTGGATGCAAATCAAAGCGTGAGGATGACGAAACAACATGTGACACTGATTGCACACTTAAGCTTCCTGAAGTCACGATATTCAAAGAATTGGTAAGCTATAAATTTCTTACTGTGGTTGCATTTGTTTTGGTTTTATTGTACACACTTTGACACTGACTGAGCATTATTTGTGATTCATGTAGAGAACTAGACAGATGTATTGTCGGATTATGGGAAAGGTCGCTGAAAGTGTTGCAACTGAGTTGTTAAAGATGGAAGCTGCAATGGAGCAAAAAATTGGCAATGATGGTGAGGTCAAGGTTAATATTGTTGTGGATGACGAAAAAAGTGAAACTCAAGTCCAAGTTGAATCTATTCCTAAGGGCACAAACAACAAAAGTGCTAAAAGGAAGGGTAATGCCGAAAATGCAAGTGTGAGTGATGTTAAAGTTCATGTTGATGACCATGAAAGAGAAAAAACGCATGATAAAGGGAAAGGTGAAGATGACATCAATTATGATAATCAGGAATCACATTCATCGTCATTTGTGCCACTTCAGGTTATTCCCTATAATCATCAGGAGGAAGTTACGAATATTGACTGTGATGATGATATGGTGCCTTTGAGAAGGTCTCAGAGGATAATAAGACCTGCAATACATTCACCATTCCTCCCAGAAATAGGGAAGACAGGGAGACCTAATGCAAAGGAGCGGTTGTATGAGTACTGCACACGTAGGACTAACCCGATAGTTGGGCAAGAGTTATATGTAGAAATTCGTGAATTCTTTCTGAAGAAGACCGAACTGAGTTGCTTCAGCCGTAGGGGATGGATAAGCGAATGTGTAAGTTGAGCATTCTACTTAAGTTTTACGTTATAATAACTTACACTCCACATGAGAGTGCTAATCAACTAACATTGCAGGTTGTAACACTCATTTCACATCTTTTGGTCGATGAACAAAAATATAGTGATGAAGGACGCGTTACACGTCATATCTTCCAGCCTCTTTTTATGGTGAGTCTAACCTAATTCATTTGATTGTCATTTACATTGCATAAAGATCGTAATCGTGTTTTGTTCAGTTATGTGTAATATTACTAACTCGTCCGATTGTCATTTACATTGCATAAGGATCGCATGTTGGGAGATATAGACAAGTGGAAGGTTGACAATCACACAAGATTCATTGACCCTAACAAATTAGGATACAATTTATCAGAGTGTGATTTTGTGTTCGCGCCTGTGGTTCGTGATCATCACTGGTTTTGTTATGTATTTGTGAAGAAAGAGCTCACGGTGTACTTACTTGACTCTTTGCTGCCCGACTTCAACACTCCAAGTGGGCAGACTGCTCTTAATGCAAAGAGGGACGTAGGACATAAAGTGGTATGCAAACCCTCATCCTTTTAAACTTCAAATTATTTACATGTGAACCATAAGCTATGGTTATTGAACTTTTCATTTTGACAGAGTAAATATTTTGGTGAATTACTTGCACACCTTAATCGTGACATATATGGATACAACCCCTACATTGAGTTTAGATTTGGTCTTGTTCAACAGCAGAACAATGGGTGAGTTATTGGACATGATGTTTTGTTAATGTATGCATGAATGGATGACATTTTGATGTTTTGTTATTTCATTTTTGTGTAGATGGGACTGTGGAATATATGTGATCTCTTGGTTGCAAAGCTGGGAAAATATTAGAAAGCCCGAGTGGAATGGTTTCACTATGCCTAACGTGAGTAAATTGGTATATTACTTATTACAATTACAGTTTATTTGACTACGAACGTGTTTGTGCAGGAAGACATGGATCAAAAGCGGGTTGATATCGTCTGGTGGTTAGTAGCTCATGAGAAGAATAAATATCGAGACATAGTCATGCGTGGCATTGAAGGTTGGAAACCTGCGAAAACAAGGAGAAAGTAGTCCACCTTGTATTTATTTTGTTCTTATTGTAGTTTGTCATCATCTTTTGTTCCAATGTAAATGAAACTCAATTATGTATATACAACTTTAGTACACTTGTACTTGTTTTGTATATTACGTATGGTCTACAAACATTTTTCTCCTATGTGCACCACTTACTCCTTACTTGCGAAAACATTCTTAGGAAAGTCAATTTCTTCAACAGATCTTGTGGGTAAGTAAATTAGAAAATAGTGCCACTAAACCTTGTGGGGAAGCTCTTGCACTATGTTCAAGAACTCTTCCCCTATGTGCAACATAGGGATGAGTTATTGCACATGAGGAAAGAGTGCTCGCACATGAAGGAAGAGTTCTCGCACATGAGGGAAGAGTGCTCGCACATAGGGGAAGAGTTCTCGCACATGAGGGAGGAGTTATCGCACATGAGGGAGATCTTTCGAAACATGTCTTGCACATGAGGGAAGAGTATCGCACATGAGGGAAGAGTTCTCGCACATGAGGGAAGAGTTCTCGCACATAGGGGAAGAGTATCGCACATGAGGGAAGAGTGATTGCACATGAGGGAAGAGTGATTACACATGAGGGAAGAGTGCTTGCACATAGGGAAGAGTTGTTGCACATGAGGGAAGAGTGCTTGCACATAGGGAAGAGTTGTTGCACATGAGGGAAGAGTTCTCGCACATGAGGGAAGAGTTCTCGCACATAGGGGAAGAGTATCGCACATGAGGGAAGAGTGATTGCACATGAGGGAAGAGTGCTTGCACATGAGAAAGATCTTTCGAAACATGTCTTGCACATGAGGGAAGAGTGGTTGCACATAGGGAAGAGTTGTTGCACATGAGGGAAGAGTGCTTGCACATGAGAAAGATCTTTCGAAACATGTCTTGCACATGAGGGAAGAGTGGTTGCACATAGGGAAGAGTTGTTGCACATGAGGGAAGAGTGCTTGCACATAGGGAAGAGTTGTTGCACATGAGGGAAGAGTGCTTGCACATAGGGAAGAGTGCTTGCACATGTGGAAGAGTTGTTGCACATGAGGGAAGAGTGTTTGCACATGAGGGAAGAGTGTTGCAACAACTCTTCCCTCATGTGCAAGCACTCTTCCCTCATGTGCAACAACTCTTCCCTATGTGCAAGCACTCTTCCCTCATGTGCAACAACTCTTCCCTATGTGCAAGCACTCTTCCCTCATGTGCAAGACATGTTTCGAAAGATCTTTCTCATGTGCAAGCACTCTTCCCTCATGTGCAATCACTCTTCCCTCATGTGCGATACTCTTCCCCTATGTGCGAGAACTCTTCCCTCATGTGCGAGAACTCTTCCCTCATGTGCGATACTCTTCCCCTATGTGCGAGAACTCTTCCCTCATGTGCGAGAACTCTTCCCTATGTGCAAGCACTCTTCCCTCATGTGCCACAACTCTTCCCTATGTGCAAGCACTCTTCCCTCATGTGTAATCACTCTTCCCTCATGTGCAAGACATGTTTCGAAAGATCTTCCTCATGTGCAAGCACTCTTCCCTCATGTGCAATCACTCTTCCCTCATGTGCGATACTCTTCCCCTATGTGCGAGAACTCTTCCCTCATGTGCAAAAACTCTTCCCTATGTGCAAGCACTCTTCCGTTTGTTCAATGTCTCTTCCACATGAATGATCAAAAGATGTTGAGTATTAATAGGTTCACAACATAAAATTTAACATTTATAATGACAATAATATTTAATCGCAGTTTGGCTAACATATCGTGCTAATATATAACAATTTTACATTTACAACAACGAGGAAATAAATCACTTGTAACACAAATACAACACAAAATACATCTTCAAAAGTCTTCACATAATGCATTAACCACTGTATTTCACCCCTAATTCCAAAAATCATGAGGAGACAAAAGGCTATATACAAAACCAAAAGGTAGTAACTAGCTAACATATTGGACCATGCATTGGATTGGTATACTTGAAGAAGGTGAGGTCAATAAGGATTTGGGTTCTTGCACCTTCGTCGAGTATGCCCTTCCTGATGGCATCTTGAACATTTATAGACATTCTTGCCTTGGAATTGAGATTCCCGCCTATTCGTGCGTGGTCTGCCAGGCGGACGGCTTGTGGTGGGGGGCCACAAGAAGATCTCATTCTGATAATCATTGAATCGTAAGTCATTTAATTTTGGCATGTCATGTGTATTCATTGGCGTCATTGTTCTAATATATATCTTCTCTTGTGTTGAACTTAAGTAACATTCTTCCACATATCCGTACACATTACCATTCACATGTTTAATGCATGCACATGCATGTGGGCATGGTACACCACAGCTTTGCCAACCCTTGCAAGCACATTCTTTCAAAACAATATTTACACCAACACGAACTTCTTGAATTTGAACTTCAAATGTGTGTTCAGAATATTGCAACACCAGCATCCCTTCACTACACAACACATTCTCCTTTAACTTTGCTTCTATATTAGGTCCCACTCCATTTTTCCACAAGGTAATTGCATTCTTGCAAGCAAACAGTTTTTTTGCTAGCTTCTCTCTATGCTCATTTATCAATGTCAACACATGATGTTTCCTCTCTTTCACAAGCCATGCATTAAATGACTCAGCCAAATTGGTAGTAATATTCTCCCACCTTCTGAATGGGAATCGTGACAATGCCCAACGATCAATATCACCATGCTCTTCAAGCCAGGTTAACAATTCACGGGCAAAACATCGCATATTGGCTAAAGCTCTTTCGAAGTCACAATCCAATCTAGCATATGCAATCCCATCTAGCATCTTCAAAGCATCATCCTTCTTGATTTGGGTATTTCTTCTCGGGCCTCTATAAACCTTTGAATACTCTGCACTAAAGTTCTCTTTAACATGCCTATAGCAATAGGCATGCCTCTCACTCCCAAAAACATTTCTGACAGCATGTATTATTGCATTATGTCTGTCTGACACAATCACCACTTCAAGAGAGTTTAAAATGTCTTTCACATTTTGCATAAACCATGTCCAATCATCAGTAGTCTCCCCACTCACTATGGCATAGGCAACAGGGTATAGCTGATTATCAGCATCAAGCGCAGATGCAGATAACATTGTCCCACGATACGGCCCACTAAGGTGAGTTCCATCGACATAAAGAATTGGTCTGCATCCTCCTAAGAATCCTTCAACAGAACATCCATATGCAATGAATAATCTATTAAATGTATGGTTACGACAAGCTTCCCATCTTGCCACTGTCTTCGGGTCAACTTCAGTTAGTCTCCTGCAATACCAAGGAATCAACATGTATGATTGCTCAGGTGATCCCTGTATCTCAGCTAGTGCTTTCTCTTTACCTTTCCATGCTTGATCATAAGACATTGATAAACCATATTCCCTATGAACCTCACGTCTTATCTCATGAGGTGTCTTATCTAAACAACCCCTCAATCCATCTTTTATTATGGAAGCAGTCATGCTAGAGGTCAATTTGCGATGTACGATCAGATTATCCTGTGCTGAGTGATTGTGGTTCTCCACAAAGGTATGCACACGTAAGAAGCTTGACTCTTCCCCCCCCACTTGATATGCAGTTATTTTCCATGGACAACCATCCACATTACACCTCACTATCATCTTATTTGCACAATTTCTCACAAATTTGTATGCAAATTTATGTGCCAAACTATACTTGTACAGTGAATCTTTAAATTCAACAGCATTCTTAAACCTCTTATCACCTGAAAGCAATTCCTTCCACTTCTCAGCACCAAACTCAGGGATAGGTGCAGGTGCACTCTGAATTACATATGGCCTATCTTGTGATATCCTACTTGATGATGATTCACCAATGCATAACCCGTACGATCCTCCCAAGCTCTCTGGCCTGCATCAAAACTTTTTGTCAATTACTCACTCATTCTGCCATACCACTTTAAAACACATAAAAAGTACATGTAACTCACCTTTGTGACATTATCATGGGTTGCTCTTCATCTATCAACTCACTAGCATCTTCAACTATATATAAATGTGCACATTTGTCATTAAATTGTACTATTTGTTTCACTCCTTCATCATCCTCTATGTCTACAACAGTGCTTTCATCTAATGATGACAATGTACACCTTAGTTGAAATGTTTTCCCTTGAATCCCAAGACACGAATATATTGTTCTTTTAAGCTCATTAAGTGACATTCCTTCTCTTACTATTCTTCCATTTGCTCTCCCACCAATATATTGAGTCCTCCCTTGGTCAGTGACAATCTTCCCACCTATGTGGAAGAAGCAATAAATTTCTTTTTCTGCCCTATTCATCATACTGAACAAAAACCTGCAGTAACATACCTCTAGTGTCATATAAACTGAATTTTATAATGTGTTTCATCTACTACAATAACCTAATCAAACATCACAAATTGTCAAGGGAGTTTTGAATTTTTTAATTCCTAATCTCACCCTTACAAAAAAAGACATAAGGGACGAGTTTTGGATTACAAACATAAATACATAATGAGACATATGATAATAAGAATAAATATATATATATATAATAACAGCAATGTCAATGTAAGGATGACACCAACAAATGGAGAAATAATGATTCAAAAAAAGACACTCATGTATATAAATGCAAAAATTGTGTCTGAAATGTGAACAACAAGATGAGCATATAACATTGTTTTCTTTTGAGGGTCATATGTCGAGACATGTTTAATGAATTATGGAGGGTGTATCCATATATATAAAGAGAGACAATATGCAAGGAGAATGTTGGCATCTAATTAAGTGCCATCAAATTCAACAAGGAGAATGTTGGCTTTCGTTCATTGAATTAGTAGCTGCGTATGATAGATAATCATTCAAATCAGACATAATACGCTACTCTGTAAACAACTCAACATTGTATACAAATCTATCTACTACAAAGTAAATGGAACCTTGATGATTATGGAGAAATCACAAAACAAAAACCTAGCTCTAGAATAAGGGTCTTCACACAACTCACCTCCTTTTTACTGATACATCGAACCTCCGGCAGCATCCACAATGAACGAAAGCCAGAAGGGAGGATGTTTATCTGTGCACATCTAAGGAGAAGAAGCTAGCAAGCAGAAATGTCTATCACTTGCTCTGTTTCTTACGAGGCAGCTAAGGAGAAGGAGCTAGGAAACAGAAAATCAAACAACTTGCTCTGTTTCTTACGAGGCAATTTACTGGTTTTGTTCCTTTTTCTTTCATTTCCCTCTCTTTTCTCATTAAGGGTATTGTGGTCTTTTACTATTGCGAAATTAATGACAGATTAGGTCAGGTCCCATTCAGCAAATATTAGGCTAATGAGGTCTTTTATGGCAATTTTCCCTTATTATTAATCACACTTCTTCATCCAATCCATTTCTCTCTCCCCTCATTCATTAATATGATTCCACCCACACCACATTCTGCCTCTTGTTTCTCCCATCCCATGTCTGACCTTGACCTTCACTCCTCTCCCTTGCCACTCACTTTGATTTTAGCCCCAACACTGGTCCCTACCAGAATCTCTCCCTTGAATACCCAATTCCCTCTTATCCAAAATATAAGCAGGATGGATTCTTTAGTCTATAAGTAACTCTTAGAATGATTAATGCTCATTTGCGAGTTTTATTTCAGTAATTAATATTTAAATGTGACTCAACGTATTTATTATTTTTAACTCACATTTTTTTAATAGGGATGAAATTGAAAATTTTGTTTGAAACAAATTTGATGAGTTAACGGTTTTACTTTAATTTTAATAAAGTAATTAAAATTGACTTAAAATTTAAAACAGACGGAATGCGGTATACTCTCCTATATATACAGCTTCAGTCCCAATGGTTCCTGGGGTACTATTCTCCCCAATTTAATGCCTAGTCTCTTCAATGCTTACTATGTCTATCCAACCCCATTTAATATCATTCATGTTGCATTCATTTCAAACAACCTGAGAACTAAATCCTCACTTCTTGTTCTTATCACGTTATTGGTGGTAATCCTTCGAGTTAGGCTTGTGTTGACGCTTTTGAGGTCTTTTATTATGTTATTGGTGCTTTGATTTGAGTGGCATGCATCAAGATATAGTTGCTGGGGAAAGGGAAATTTACAACACCACAAAGCTAAGCTAGGTACAGTGAATATGTGCGTGAGGTGAACACAACACTCATAAGTAGTTGCTTTAGAGTAACAGTGAAGGTTATGATGTGCAGGTATTGTGTCTCCAAGCATGTTTGTGTTGTAATGGGTGTTTTGTTGTGAGATCTTGTTGGGTTGTGTGTTGGAGTTGTCGCACAGGACATTTGCATATTAGCAGTTGGTAGAGGGTTCATTCTTATATATATAATGGGAATATTTGGAAAGGAGCTCCCCATAGAACACAGCAACAAGTAGAGCTTATCACCAAATGCTCTCTGTGGGTCCCCCAAACGTTGACCCACACAGAACCAAATAGTGTGGGCTCAATTTACGACCTCACATTTTTTTTTGGTCAATAACCAACACTAAAACCGATTAACGCAGTCAGTAAGTTAAGAGACGGGAAACTTAATTATAAATGACATACACATTATCACTGATGTGAAACTTGAAAGGGGACCATCAAGCACGGCCCATTTGTGACCTCACATTCAAACTTAGAATAGCAATTTTGTAACCTTCAAAATCTTTTTAATAGAAATTTATGATATAAATATGTATATGACTTGAGTTTTGTTTAAAGTTGTACAAATGTGCTAATCATAATCAGCTCCTATAATTTGCGATCACTCTATAACTTGTAAATATAATCACATACACTTATCAACAAAAGTTATTTTAGTTAACATAGATGGACTTGTCAATAGGAACTCTATGATTTGTCAATATAGTGACAAATACTTGTTAATAAGAGTTGGTTTAGTTAATATATATAAGTTTGTAAATGGTCACTCTATGCCTTATTAATACAATCACATACACATGTCAATAGAAGCTGTTTTAGTTAATATATATAAGTTTGTCAATAGTCGCTCTATAACTTATCAACATAGTCACACACACTTATCAATAATGCAAGTGCATATTTAAAATCTATATCATTAAAGTCCTTAGAAATTTTTTTTGATAAAGGAATCTATATTAATAATTTTTTAATACTTTTTCTAGTTTTTAGAATCTAAGTGAATTTTTTCATAAGTATAAGCCATCTACCCTTGTAGATTTAAAAAAAAAAAGTATCCTCGACTCAAGTCCATATGATTCAAATCTACCACCTCCACGTGGCATCTCTCTTTTCAAATTTTCGGTTCTGTAAAATCATCCAAATATTAAAACAAACGTAATGTGATTTTTTTTTTTTTGGCCAGAAAAAACGTAATGTGATAAACCAAACCATTCATCCATATATCACAAGTAAAATCAAAGGGTTTTCCTACCCTTTTGGCCGACACAAGTATACAGTCAAAGCTCGCCTTATCAATAAATGAATAAATTAAATAAAAGTTCGACCACAGTTTTCTCAATGACCTTTTTGTTGTAATATTATGGTTGGAGTTTATTCATCTTTTTCTTTCTTATTTGACCAACTAAATTTTCTCCATGTTAAGTTCAAATAAAAAACATTTTCAAGTTTCCAAACAAATTAAAAAAATCAAAACGCAACATTTTTTGGTAGAGTTTGAATGTAATATTCCACCTAATAGCGAAAGCTAATGAAGTAAGTCAAATACTATCCGACGATTTAAACACCAACAATTATGTAGTACTAGCACCAAATCAATCTAATTAGGCAGGTTTGCTCCATTTTTTTTTTTCCAATAAAAAACATGCTCATTTAAATACTCATGACTGAACTGTGAAAGTGAATTTGGATATACTTAAATTCGGGAGATTTTAAAATACACTTAACTCAATAAAGTGGGAATAAAATAATAATTTAATTTCATGACAACAAATACACACTCATATACTTCTCCGTCCTGTCCTAATTGGAGGACCTAATTTGGGGTAAGTGTTGGTCCTAAATGTAATATGTAGTACTATTTTTTTCAATTTATCTTATATTTATCATTTTTTTAAACAAATTTACTTAACTTATACACTTATAAATAATATAATATTACACAGAAATATTTAAGAGAAATCATCTCACATGTGTTATAATTAAATAATTTATTTATTTTTATTAATTTCCCCAAATTAAATAAAAATGTCTTATATTATTATAGTAAGTACAGGAGGATCGGAGTATAACATGTTATTTGTGTATAATAACTCACATAGTTTATTAAGAAAATCCTAATATGGGAAAAGATTATTAATATAATGATCAGTTAGAGACACGACAAATGTCACTGTTCTTATTTCATCTCTTTTACTGCTGATTAGTTCCATAGTGGATAAATATCGTTAGGTTCTATCATTTGGGTCTTGTTTGCTATAAATTTGAGATTACTAGCGCAAAAAAGAACGGATGAAAATACTAAAATATTGGGATTTTTTTTTTCAAAAAAAAAAGAGTGAGATTAAAAGGGAATAAATAATTTTTAAGATAAAAACTTGGAAGAGAAGAAGAAAGGTAAAGGATAGAAGCTCATGGTCATGGATCTGTATACCTCACATGGTTCCCACCAATGTCTGCGTCTATATGAATGAGCGGGCCATATTCTGGATGGAACACACTTAACTATAACGATAACTTCGTTTCACTTGTCAATGAGTTTGTCTAAGTGATAAGCGGTTTGATTTCGTTTAAGAAAGGTCTTGGTTTCAAGTCTTGTGTATGCAGAAAATTCTCATTGGGAGACTCTCCCACCATAGCCAGATGCGCGACGCGGGTTAGATCCGGATGTAATCGAGGTAAAATTCCGGTGAACCAGGTGGGCAAAAAAAAAACTTCATTTCACTTTTCTTATATCAATTTTTGTTACTATTTCTCATATCAATTACCCCCCATAAAATTCCAATTAAATCCATTTGCATGTCATTGATTTTTATTATAAACATTTATTTATGAATTTAGTACGTACAGACCGTTCTCAGATGAAAATGTAAAATTGTTCGTATGTAAAATTCGCTGCCATATTGAGTAATTCCCTCTGTTTCTTTTAAAGAATCCAGAACAGTTGACAAGTTTTGAAGAAATACAAAAGTTAAAATATTTTTTCTAACCACTTTTACTTTAAAAGAGAAACCCATAATCAACATTCATGTTTTTGCTAAAAAAATCATCATTGATTCATATGTCACTGTCAAAGAAAAATCGTTCTGTTTATGTCACTGTCGTTTCGGGTTAAATGGGATTTACTGGATATTAATTGAATTAATGGGTCCACGTTATTACTTACATTTTATAAAATGGATATAAAAAAATCATATCACACTCAAACCAAAACACATGCATTTTTCAATCTGATGCGATCACCTTACCTTTTGGACTTTTTTATTACTTCCCCTAAATGCCCTCTTTTATGTTTATGTTTATGTTTAATCGTCTATGGGTATGCAAATATGAAAAATACATACCAAAGGTCTTGATGCTCATCATGGGAAGTTTAAAAAAATGATTATATCCTTACTGTCATTTTGTTTATAAAAATGAATTTATTATTCAATTAATTAGATATTAAAACACTTAAATTTAGATAGGAATAGAGTATAGCACAAGAATGAGCATATAATGGGGGAAGGATTCTAAATAGGGAATGAATTGTACTTCCACGTCTTTTATATATAAGAAACAAATAACTGAATTGTATACATATTTAAAATATGGTTAAAACTAATAAATATAAAAAAAATGTATTTTATTTTTTTAGAAAAACATTATTATTTATAAAAAGAGAGAATGAGTACAAAAAAAGGTGTGCATAATACATAATTAATACATCACTATAATATATAATTAATAAGAGCAAAAAAATGGTTAAGATTTCAATTATTATTTAAATATATTTTATAACTTGCACTACACCAAAAAAAAAAATTAGAACAGAAGGAAGTACGTAAGTGGAGGCGTATGGGTGAGGAATAGAGGAGGGAAGATGGTATGAAAAGGACAGAGGGGGAGTTAGTCAAAGGGCTTCACTAAAAGTGTGAATCCCTTGGCACTTTGGCTTTCCAACGTCACTCCTAACCCACATTCCCACATGATCTTGCTTCCCCTCCTCTTCATATTTCGCCATCCACCCCTCCCATCTTCTCTCCCTTCCTTTCCTTTTTCTTGTTATTATACCAACCATATCTGAAATTAGTCGCACCCCCCCATAGTTTTCTGTGGGAAATTTGTCAATTGCTGTAAGATCCTAGACAAATAATGTAATTAATCATCAATAAATTTTACAATAGTATGCAACATTATTCTTAAACTCGGACCAAACCAACCGGTCCGAACAGAAAACTGGCAAACCTGCTGGTAAACTGGTCGGGCCCGATATTTTTATCTTTTTAAAAAATGTTTTTTTAAGAATTTTTTTTAATCCTGAAATCTTTAATTTCTTACCGGTTTGACCTCAAGTTAGCTCTACTGACTCTTGACCTAGTATCTCGATGGGTTCAGTGAACAATCCGAATTTAATTATCTTATTACTCAATGATCAATTATAGTGCATAAAATGACAATAGCCTAATGCTACTCAACTTTTTGGTGATTGCGGTACATTTTTTTCTTGTTAGTGATTCTCTATAGGTTTTTTCCACTACTTTTCTCTCCCTTCTCACTTTAGCCCCCAAAGCGTGAAACTTTTTCAATTTTGATTGCTACCCAGCTTCATTTATATGTTTAAATGAGTGTTTGGTTGGGTTTATTTTGCTCAAATAAGTACTTATTACGTAAGTCGAGATAAAACTTCTCTTACATATTTATCTTATATACCGTGAATCACGATTTATAAGCATTTATTATTCAAAAATAAGCTATTCCAAACAAATACTTACTGAGTTAAAAAATGTAACTTTAATTTATGAATGCAGAAAAACGTCCAAGATATCCTCCCCATTGAGAGGCCCTTTTCTATGGCGTTAGAGCTTTTTGCTTGCTAGGCACTAGGCAGTCCCTATCATGCCCTTATACATGTGTGTCAGCTTTTCAATATCCTCCTCCTCCTTCTGTGCCCTAAAAATATATTATTGATGAAATGAAAAAACTCACACATATCATATGATATGAGTCTCTGTGTGTGTTCGTGTGGAGGCCAGAACCAGGGACTGGGCTGAGGGCCCCTAAATAATGCCTGAAAAGCCCTACTACAGACTGTTCTGCAATTATTCACACCATCAATTCCATTCCTCCTTATTCCTTTCCTAAAAGCACCTCATTAAGTAAACACCAATCCCCAATCAAAGCTTCCCATTAAAAATCATGCACCTTCTTTACCCAATTTCACTCCTCTTCTTCATTCTTCTTATCCAGTCTCTCTCCCTATGACTTAATTAGCTCCATCTGTCTCTCTCTTCTCTCCTGCTCTGTCACAAAGACTTCATTTTTACACAGGGGAAGAGGTTATTGCAGGGTTTTCAATGAAGAACACAATCAGGTGTTGCATCTCTTGCATTCTTCCCTGCGGAGCACTGGATGTGATCCGCATAGTTCACTCCAATGGTCGCGTCGAAGAAATCAGCGGCTCCGTCAAGGCCTCCGACGTCATGAAGTTGTACCCCAAGCACGTCCTCAAGAAGCCCTGCTCGCCGTCGTCTGCCGACCACGGCGTCGTCCCCAAGATCGTCGTCGTCCCTCCCGATGCCGAGCTCCAACGCGGCAAGATTTACTTCCTGACGCCGGCGGAGAAGAGCCGGCCCAAATTGTCGGCGGCGGCCACGAAGAGCAAGAAGAAGAAGGAACAGAGTGAGAGAGCGTTGACTAACAGAGATACCAATAGCAGCAACGTTAACGACGCCGTGGCCATGGCTAATAATCTGCAGATTCTCTCCTCCGATCCGTACTTGACGGATATACTCTCCGAGAAACTCTCGACGCAGAGGGATAGAAGGAGAGGGCGCGTCGCCGTTTGGAGACCTCACCTTGAGAGCATTTCGGAGTCTCCGACGATTGATCTCCAAAACGGTGGTTCTTGATTGGTTCCCAAATCTTATGGTTTCAACGAAGCCTTCATCCTTTTATGATCCATATATCACAGGGCTTATTAATTTTAAGAGACGTTTTGAACCAACTCTTTTTTGTTCTTCCTTTGTTTCTTCTTTCTACTCTGCCATCGCTTCTTCTCTGTACATAGGCTTATAGATAGAGGAACGTGGTTAATACAAGAAAACGTAATAAGGATTATGTTATGAATGTTGCAAGTGGGTTGCTGGTGAGCTGGAGATTGATTATTATATTCTGGAATCAGATCAGACCACGAATGGGTCAGTTTAATTCCATTTGCAGAAATAATTTTGAGCTTTTACAATCTTTTGAGTGGTCATTTTTCACTTATTGAGTGGAGGCGTGTGTTATAGATCAAATCATGGGTGCGATCAAATTGTAATTGTCATATATAAAGATATAAATCCAGAACTTTCTATATTGCTTTTGATTTACTGTTCGTGAAGAAGAAGTTTGATCGATTAGTGCATGCATGGATGGATATTCAAAAGATCGATCCCACTTCTGCTGTGTCAGTAATCATCTGTTCATCTGTAATTCTGTTTTAATCATAACGAGACAGATGATTGCCGCACAATCATTTTGTCAATCTAAGCTCGCAACATTGGAGTAACCTGCGAACTTCTGCACTGAGATAAATTCTAAAGTCAATAGTTTAAGTATATTAAGATTAGGGCTATGGTGAAAAACTACCCATAAATTTTTACTGTCTAGCACTATATATTTTTTGGGAGTGTAAAAATATCTATATATAAATACTTAAAATTAGAATAAAAATGTCTGAAGCGTTAAATATGACATAACGCCATTCTTGTTATAGTGGAGCGTGTTAGATTCAATGGTTCTACCATTTTTGTTCTATAGGTATTTTTATATATAAAAAAAAGTATATAATATTTTGAACACACTTTTAATAAAAATTTATGGTTATTTTTACAACTTAACGCTTAAATTATTACACAGACAACAAAATTTAAAGAAATCTCACAACCCAGAAAGAATCTCTCTTTTGCCGTCGTCATGGAGCGTTGCTTGCCGGTGCCAGTCATGCTTTAACGCTTAAAGATGACCTAATGTTTCCATCACGTTCCCGTATAAACATTAATTCCAGATTTGCAGTTCCTATTGTAATCTATATATATATATATATTCAGGTAAAAAAAATCGTAATATATTCATATATGTATAAAATTAAATTCAAGTAGACTTTCTCTTTCCATTTTATAATACTATTTTTGCCCTCCAAAGCGTGTGGAGCTAGGACTGATTCACTGAGTTCAGAGCTATCCAGGAATATAGGGAGTGGGATACGTAAGAAGTAAAGAAATTAAAATTTTGATATGTAGAAGAGGACATGAATGAATTAATTGGAGCTATATTGATAAGCAAATTAAAGGTGGTGTTGCGTGTGGGGATGTGATACAGTGAATACTGATGCTAGTTTTTTTCACTGGAAAGCAGTCAAAGCACCCAGCAAGAGGCCAGGTGCATGTGGTGAACAAAAAGGTGACAGGCAAGTTCGTGCATGAAAGAATGATTAAAATTAATAAGATCTAATCTGTAAAACCAGTTCATCTGCTGGCATACATATGTCAGTCCCCCATATAAGTGGGTCAGGTGAACCTACTCATTAATCTTCTTGTCTTGTTCCTTTTTTTTTTTTTTCGCTAAGAGAGAGTCTTGCGGAACTAAATCTCTCTGGACCCTTAGCAGAAACATCATAAAACCTTTTTCCTGTCTCATAATTGCATAGTGCATTACTGTTATGGTGCTTCTGAGCAAATATATATATATATAGATGTCGAGCCAGTTTGCAAGTGAAAATGTTTTTTTTGAGAGCGGGTGGTTTAAAATTAGAGAGTTTAAGAAATATCAGAAAGTGTGGCAGAGGGGTTAAGTTAAGCCACTGTTGATGGGAGAATCAGCCCAGTTCCAAAACTCTGGCAGGGTTTTCATTAGAATCATTGTTATATATTAAATAAATAAAGAAGCCAACTTTGAGTAAGGAAAAAGGCTTTGATGTGACTTTTTGACTTGAAGGGTGACTATTGCAGGTGAAGAGAGTTTCATAAAATAAGAAGCTGCCGTATATTTACTGAGGGGGATGACAGATCGACTTTACAAAGTTATGAACTTGATGATCATCTTGGACGACGTTCTAAATTCTAATTATCAACCAAAGCGGAAGGAAACTTTTCAAACCTTATCTTCACAAGTTCAACAACGGAAGAATGGTGAGAGTTAGATCTGGTTGGATTTGAGTTTTGAAGAAACAAACTGAATAGCTTGCCATGTTTAAAACTTAGGCTTCCAACAAAACCCCCGACGCCGGCCCCCGGGGGGTTTTGAGAGGACTAAACAAAATTGTCCTTCTTTCTCAAAACAATCTAACCTACAATTAATACTCCTACATCCTACAAAGAAAAAAGAGAGTATGCGAGAGATAGAGCGTGGTCGACGCGAGAGACGTGAAGACGATGGAAGAAATGAAGACGATGAAGGTGGAGGTGGAGGTGGCGGAGTAGGAGGGGGGGTGGGCGTGACAACGACAAACCTCCTCCTGGCATGTTTGTCTTCGGGAGTGCAAGAGGGAAGGGAGACAAGAAGGGTCACAGTGGAGCAGAGCGGTCGCAGGTGAACCGTAGGCCGGTGTCCTTGTCGTACAAGGAGAAACTATTATCTCCAGATTGGGCTGGATTTCTAGTGAAGCGTGATGAGGAGGATGATATTGTGAGTGGGTGGAAGGGCTTTTTTGCACAGAAAAATGCTGAAACTGCTGAGGAAGATGGAGATGGAGAGGGTGCTTGGGGGGGGGGGGGGGGACAGAGGATGAAGATCGGACAAGTAGGTATCCGGTCCTATCTGTGACGGTTGACCAATACATAGCATGGTGTAGACCGTGGATGAATTCACTGATTGTTAAGGTTCTGGGCTTATCAGTTTCAAAAGGGAGACTTACACTTAGGTCCCATGTAAGGAAAAAAATGAAAAAATGGTCCCTATAGATTACAAAATGAAAAAATGGTGTCAATACAGGCTTCTGGAGTTGTTAATGACAACTCCAGGAGCCTGTATTGACAACTCCATGGGACCATTTTTTCATTTTGCAATTTATAGGGACCATTTTTTCATTTATCCTCTTCCTTGGGACTTCACTGTCATTCTCCCGTTCCAAAACACGTGCTTATAGATCGGATTCGGAGAATGTGGAAGCCTCAGCAACCAATGAAAGTTATTCCCTTGAGCAATGAGTACTATATTGTCTCTTTTTCTGGCGAAGAGGATAGGGATTATGCCTATCATGAGGGATCATGGATGATTGACGATCATTATGTCCTAGTACAATGATGGAGACCGAACTTCAATCCTTGGAAGGCGGACCGCCAAAGGAAGATTGCTGCTTGGGTTCGTATCCCAGATTTGCCGATGGAGGTGGAGAGAGAGAGAGTGGAGTTCAAGAGGAAAAGGACGGCGGGCAGAGAGGAGCAAGGAGGAGGGATCTTTGAACGGCATGTTGTAGACGGTGGGGAGAGGCCACCGGCAATTGGATGAATTATAACATTCTTATTTTCATATTAGGATTTAATTATAATTAAGAAATAATTAATCATAATAAATAGATATATCATGTAATTATTGAAATAAACAGGGTTTGTTTAAAATATAATTTATGATGGTAAAAGAAATTAGTTAATATGTATATATAAATAAAAAAGATAATATTATAATGTATATATTTGTGTGGCAACCCTTTAGGGTCCATTTGGTACGATGGAATCAATCTTGATGGAAATGAATATAGATATGGAAATGGATATGGATATGGAAATGGAAATGAGGTATAAAAGTATATTTGGTATGTCATGGAAATAAGATATGATTTTTAGGTGAAAAGACTAAAATGTCCTTCAAATTTTTTTTTTCCAAAAAAACATCATTCAAAGAAGCCCAGAACCTTCTCCTCCCGAAAACTTGCACCATTTTATTTTTTTTCAAATGTTTGATATATCATGGAAATGAGTCCTAATTTATATGTGAAAAGACCAAAATGCCTTTATAATTGAAAAATAAAAGATCCCTCTTCTTTGAAAATTTTAGGCTTATAGTATGAAATTCTAAAAGAAAAATATAATTTTTTTTTTTAAATTGGAACCCGGACCGGACCGGTTCACCGGCCGGTTCGTCGGTTAGCCGGTTTCCGAGCCGGACCAGCCGGTTCGATCCGGGTTCTTGAACCTGGATCTCATCAGAGAAAGGGCAAGGTTGGAATTGAAGACATGGAATTGCAAATCTTAGCTATTTGGGTGGAATTGAGTTTGATGGAATTGGCCTCATTTGGTTTCCATGTGGAATTAAATTCCATGAGCATTTCTTTGTACCAAACATGCACAACTCATGGAATTGAATTCCAATTCCAATTCCATGCATTCAATTCCACCATACCAAACGAGGCATTAGTTGTCACCAGGGGGAGGGAGTAGTATCCTCCCCCTACCGTAAACGGAAGACAGAAGGTGAGGGGTAAAGTCGGGAATACGGGTCGGTCTTTCACAGGTTCCAACCTAAATGGACTGGCCTGTTTAGGTCTGTTGTTAACAAGTATCATATTTTTTAGACCTGCAACCCTACAGAGTTGATCCTTCATGGGTTCGGGCTTAAACTTATTTTAATTCATTTTTTTTTCAATTTTTATAATTTATTTATTATTTTACTTTAAATTGAGATACATTATTTTTAAAACTCATAAATTTTTAGTTAAAATAATAATCTAATATCCGAATTAACCTTTTTTTTTTAAGTTTAAATTAATAAATCATTGTAGAAAATAAAATAAATCAAATCAATTAATAAGTGTTTGCCAGTTATTAATACTCTATTAGGTACTTAGGTGTCTCTCATATTGATAATTTGATATAATGATATTATATTTATTAATTTATTTTAAAAAATATTAAATGGGACTAAAAGGGACGGCCTAACAGGGCTGCAAGGCCGGCCCTTTTAGGCCCGCTTCCCTTTTTAGCCTTTAAATAACAAACCCGGCCCTTAAAGGGCTCGGGCCTAAACGGGCTCGGCCTGAATTCCTGGCCCTAGTGAGGAACAGGAAGGGTCCATTTTCAATTCTTAGTGAAGTGATTTTCCAGAAGGTGAAGAGCAGGAAGGGTCTATTTTCAGTTCTTTATGATCAATAAGGTACTCAAAATCACTTTTCATCACAAAATTTGTTACAAAAAAAATATTTTAAATAATTTTCTCTTTCTTATGATAGAAATTTCATGATGATCAAAGAATATTTTAAGGTTAGGATTTTAAATAACTTTTGAGTTTTGTTAATAAATGACTATCGGAATGTAGAGGATGATTAATAGTTAATTTTAATATATTTAATTTTATTATTTAGTTGATATACAATTTTATGATGAATTTTTTTATATAATCAGCTTATAAATAATTTCATATTGGATTTTTTAATCAATTAAATTTGGGGTAAATGATTTTTTGGATTATTGGATGTATTCTTAAAGTTTTAATTGGTTTAGATTTTTAATTAAACTGAAGATTTAGAATTTAGCCATTTTATGCCCTGAAATTTAAATTGGGGATTTTCTGAAGTGCAATGAAATTGATGATAATCAATGACTTAAATGAGCTGTTGGATTAAGAAAAATATTTGAATTAATGTTAAAACAAATAATTGGGATTTTAGTGTGAAATTGTAATTTTTGAATAATTAATTCAAAACTTTAAATTTATAAAATTAAGTTAATTGTTCTAATAACTCAGAGAGCTATTAATGTGTAGTAAATTAATTGTTGTATATTGATTTTTGCGAAAGTTTGAGTTCTTGTATTAGGAGCAATATGGTTATAATTTGCTTTTGTCAAGAGGTAGAGTTGGGAATGCGCCAACCTACGGGCCATGCGGTGCGGGCCTGTGCGGCCCGCACTTCTGCAAGCTAGCAAAATGCTAACCCTAACCAGCAGTGTACGGGTTGCGGGTCAGCTCGCGAGCCCGCATTTTTTTTAAAAAAAATCCTATTTTTTAAAGAAGGTTGAAAATATGAGACACATATATATGAGTTATTAAATTTATTTTCCTAGTATCAATTATTTCTCTTATAAAAATTTAAAAACATAATCCACAATTCAAGAGATAAAGTTATCAAATTTGCTAAAGTTTATAAACAAAACATAAACTCATATTCAAGCAACCAAGATATAATAATCTTGTTTAAAGAAAAAGGAAAGAAGCTAAGATTTTTTTTCTTTAGATTGGGAGGTACCAAAATAGGAGTGAAAAACTTATAAGTTTTGAAAAATTATTATATGTAAAAAAAAAAATTTGCGGGCCAACCCATTTACCTACGAGTTGGCCCGCATCAACTCGCGGGTCTGTGCGACCCGTATTTTTACGAGTTGGGATTTTTCCGACCCTAACCCATCAAAACCCGGGGGTTCGCAGGTTGAGCCCTCGGGTTGGGCTCATATTACCGGCTCTAGCAAAGAGGTAACCACTTTTTACTTGTTATGTGTGTTGGTACGTAGTTTGTGAGTATTTTGTAAAATGAATGAAATTGAAAATGGTATTTTGATATTTATTAGATATTTCAATGAGTAAATGTTTATTGTGATTGAGAAAGTTATCATGATATTGAGGAATATTTTAATATAAATTTGCCTTATAGAACCTTATGATTTGAATTGTAATATATATAGATATATATAAACTGAGAATTGAGACATTATGTCATGTATATGTAGATGATTTGAATATCCTTTTATGAATGTGGAAAATCTTGAGAAATTTCCGTTGAGATATTTATTGATAATTATTGTGATGATTGATTTGGCATGAGGTGGAGTAATTTGTTTTACCACGTGGTATAACCTCTATTAGTGTGCGATGATTGGCTTTCTACTGTCTCACTTGTTCAATGAAGGGCTGCGACACCTCACTAGTTCAATGAGGGGAAAAGATCTATGGTCCGGGCATGTGCTATGTGGATTTTGGCCTATCCTCATCATGTGACTAGAGAGCTTTTTGAATGACCAGTGACATGGATAACAACTTAGCCCATAGGTTTAGTTGGCGAAAATAAGATGGTTCGGTTGGATTGATGGGAAGCAACTTGGAAATTGTGATATAAAATTTGTGCAAAGTAAATTGTAATATAGAAATTATTATATGGAAAGTCTGATATAAAATTTGTGCAAAGCAAATTGTAATATAAAATTTATGATATGGAAAGAATGATATGAAATTTGTGCAAAGTAATTCGTGACATAGAAATTTGTGATACCAAACTTTTGATATTGAAGTTTGTCAATTATATCTATAAGATTTTGATATATGAATTGTTCCACTTGGCACCTCATGAGCATATAACAGCATGTGTAATAAGTTGGATAGTTGGTTACTGAGACTTTTGTCTCACCCTGTTGATTTAACATTTTTTAGGTGATAGTCCCATGTATGGGGACGTCGGAGAGAACTCTTAAGGCATAGCTATCTCTTCACATATCTATACAGCCTCTTTTGAGTTATTATGTGATGAATTGATGTATATTGCCACTCATAGGGCCCATATTTTATAAACTCTGATTTAACTGTATACTTTTTGATTAAATTGTCACTGGTTAGTGTGTTGGTAGAAGGTTTAAGGCCTTTAGGATTGCATGTGAATGGATGTGGATCTATAAACTCATATTTTAAAATTTTTTTATTATCATACCATGATTTGGACACTATGCGGTATTGGATTTTTTATCTTAGACTTTTGGTGAATGTTATATTATGAGTTTTGTGAAACTCAAGGTTCAAGTGTTATTCATGATTGTAAGAATTATTTAGATCGTCTATTTCCTGTCATAGATGACTTTAGTTTGAAACATGAAACTCTTTATAATTATGGTAAAATATCGAATTATTTGTTAAACTTTAGTTCTATTGATGTTTGAAAGATGAGTTAATACTATGAAATTATGAAATTAAGGAAATGATTTTACAATGGAAGGGCTATCTGTGATATTTTTAACGAAGGAGGAGAAGAGAGAAGACATGAAGTAAGAGAAGACAAAGGGAATGTAAGAAAGGGCACCTCTATCTTTTGCCTCAAATTTTAATATCCCATATTCTTTCCTTATCTCTAACAGATCCTTTCATATATTAGCATAACCTTTTTGGGATTTTAGAATTGAAATGGTATTGTTGAGGTTTTTTTCCTATAATATTTTTATAGGGTTAATGGTAATTTTGCTCCAGAAATGTAAAAAAAGAAACAATTTGCTTTAGCTGCTATCTTGATTAATTTTGATTGTTAGTTGATCAAATATTTTAAGATGATAGTCCACATATTATCCACGTAATTTTTTTTAAGTGTAAATTTGCGCTGAAAGTCAGTATATCATTTACTTCATCTTTTTACAAAGTTAGATTTAAAACTTTTGGGATAAATTTGCATCTTAATAAAAATAATATGGATGATATGTGGACTACCAACTTAGCATATTTGATCAACTAATGGCCAAGATTAGCTGAGATAACAACTAGGATAAAATTGCTCCATTTTGTTACACTTCTAGGACAAAATTACCCTTCAAAAAACTTACAAAACCAAATTATCCTCGTGAAAACTTTTAAAACAAAAATGCTCCTTGACCTAACATGGTGCGGTCGAGCCGAGCCGATCTGACGCCAGCCACTTTCCACGGCCCGTCTCGGACTCGGTGGGTTCCTCTCAACGTCACGCGCCCTTCCCCGGCGACCCAACGCCTCTACCGTACCGCATTATCCCACGCTTTCCCCTTCTCTCATGCGTCCGCCACTCTCCTACCCTTTTCTCTCTCATCGTTCCCACCATAACCCCATTCACCTCTCCGGCTAGTCGCCGTTTTTTCTCCGATGGGGGATTCGCACGATTCTCTCACGCCGCCTGTGAACCATCCGCGCTCGATGCCCGTCCGCGAAGATTGTTGGAGCGAGGAAGCTACCTCCACCCTCGTCGACGCTTGGGGCCGCCGTTATATACAGGTCAACCGCGGCAACCTCCGTCAGAAGGACTGGCAGGACGTCGCCGACGCTGTCAACGCTCTACATGGTCACACCAAGAAGACGCATAGGACGGATGTTCAGTGCAAGAACCGAATCGATACTATTAAGAAGAAGTATAAGGTTGAGAAGCATAGGGTTTCCTACCCCCACGGGGCTCCTTCCACTTGGCCCTTCTTCGATCGCTTAGACGTTTTGATTGGGCCTTCTTTGAGTTCGAAAAAGGCGTTGCCGTCGCCTCCGGTGGTACTTTCTTTGCCGTATCATAAAACCCCGTCCCCTGCATCCACGGTGCCGACGAAGGCCTGGGCGCTACCGCAGAAGCGGCCGGCGGAGGCACTATTTGAGGATGGATTCTTCATGAGGAATTATTCAGCCGCGGCAGCTGCAGCAGGGGCTGATGAGGATGAGGATGAGGATGAGGAGGACGAGGACGAGGAAGAAGATGAAGATGAAGAGAGGGCAAGCGAGGTTGAGGAAGAAGAGAGGGAGAAGGAAGGGGTGAGGAGCTTGGCAAAAGCAATAATGAGGTTTGGGGAAGTTTATGAGAGGACGGAGAGAGAAAAATTGAGGCAGATGGTGGAATTGGAGAAACAGCGGATGCAGTTTGATAAAGATCTGGAAGTACAAAGGATGCATATGTTCATGGACACGCAGGTTCAGTTGGGGAGGATCAAACGCGGGAAGCGATCTGGGTCTAGTGGTGAGTTAGAACTTTCTCCTTTTCTTCTCAAGTACTGGGTTGATGGTGTAGCTTGAACTTTTGTTATATTAAGGAGTGAATAGCTTAAATCGTGGTCATAGGCTATTGGGTGGCAAGGGGGTTCCCCGGTTGATTGTTGGTTGGAGGAAGAAATAGGTTTTTCTGAGCAGATTTTGTGTATAGAAAAAGCAACCATTTTATGTAATAGTTATTTCGTTTTACAATTAAATAAGCTAGTCGTGCTCGTGCGCTTTCCTACATTGTTATATCATAGAAAGTTCTTCATAATTTATTAAAATTGTCCATGAATTGAATATATCATAAAATAACAGCTTCCACGTTCAAGCTTTTACGTGTACTCACATGGTCTATAGTGGTGTGGCGTTTGTTGGCATTTGTTGACTGCAAATTGAATGGCATTACTTTGCTCTAAATTCATTGACAGTGAACTTTATAAGTAAATTATTGCAATTTTTTTTTCCCATGGGGGAAAACCTAGCAGTTTGTTTTCTGAGGTACCTCTTCTTCATCTCCTGTTCTGGGAGTATTGCTTGCGAGTGAATGTTGTCATCAGCCAGGTCGAGGCTGCAGGTGCCAAAATCTCGTAACTCTGGTGCAACAGGGCAGGGTAGCCGATGACCATATCACAGAAGTGAGGCAACCAATTTAAATAAGTTAGAACAAATCAGAAAACCAATTTATGTAACTAAAATTTATAAAAGGAAAACTATAATGCAAATTAAGTCGTGAGGAGTAACATGGAGTCATATGAAAAGAATAAACTCTTAACTGTGCACACAACCAGATACAAACTAAGACATAGAAAACCAAGACCTAAAAAGCATTGCCATGAACACTGATCTGGAAATGGATGTGAACAATGCTTCATCATCGACATGTTTGTGCTTCATTGAATGATACATATTTTCTTTTTGACCTGAGAGTAATACATATCTAGCAGCTTGCGACAAGTATATATCAGCTTCCTTAGGTCTAGAACAGTATACAGCTTAGCTAGCAGAACCAAGGAATAGGATTGACAATAGGCTGTTTTTCTTACCATTATGTGCTTCAAACTTCCATACTTGATTCCTATTGTCCCTTGTTTTAGATACCCCTTGGTTCTTGAGTGATTAAAGTGAAGACAAAGATGTAATATTGTATAAAACACTTGGATGATTTAGAAAGAGGTGGAGTTTTAAGTTATCGCTTACTATAGGTTGGTTTGACTTTTGGGTGAATAAAATGATGATGCTAGCATGTATAAATTACTTGAAGGTGTGAAATGATTTTTTGGTTTGTCTTAAACATGTAATTGAACTGCCAAGGTGGGCAGTCAGCAGAGATTAGGCATTTCTGATAAATGAAGTTTGAAACTTTGAATAATACTAGTATTCGTTCTGAAATTGCGGTTGTCTCTGTTTTTTTGGAGACATCCTGCAAGAAAGCATATTTGCAAATTGCAAGCTGGGAGGAAGGGGATTTCTTCTGAATCAGAACAGTAGCTCCTTGATTTAACTGTTAGGTTTTTTATCAGGTGTTTACTATGAGTTTAGGACAGTAAATTAATTAACTTTTGCTTTGTGATGTTAATATGGTTAAATTACGTGGGCCTGAACGATGTTATATTTCCTATCATTTCAAAATTTTTTGTTGCTCATCTCCTTATTTGGTCTGCCTCTATTTGATGTCAAGCAGTTGGTAATTGTATGAAAAGAAGTTGCATTCTCCTTAAACAAAGTCCCTAATTCGAGTCTCATGGATGAAAAATGAAGTACCATTTATTTAGGAGAACCAGGTAAAGATTCTCCCTATTGGTACTTCAATTCCATTCATAGTTAGCTAGTATAAATATCTTTGGCACCCAGAGCGTATCCTTGTTTGATTACTCTGCTCCTCGTAGTTTTGGAATGATTGCTGTGGACAAGAACGCTTACATTATTAGGCATTATAGATTTTCGGTTGTTATTGTATGTTTATCCTATTATCCAGCTACTCAAGGTGGTGTGCTTTCTGAAGCATATTTGGTCGGATTTCATCACGTTAAATGCTACTCCCTCCGGTCCTAATTATAAGACAAAGTTGACTTTTTTGGAGAAATTAAGGAAGCCAATTAAATCACTTTAGAGTATTTATATTTTTAGTATCTTTAGATTATATATCAGTTTATTAGTCAAATTAATTAGTTTGAAGAAAAAAATATAAATATAAATATTCTAAAGTGATTTAATTGGCTTCCTTAATTTCTCCAAAAAAGTCAACTTTATCTTATAATTAGGACCGGAGGGAGTATTACTTATCTGTTGTCCTAATTGATATTTAAAATGATCATTTCTGGTGGCTAAACTGTCAAATGGAAGCTTGACTGCAGCCTAAATGTTTCTCTTGACTCAAACATGATAGGATAATGATGATGTGAACATCGGATCAATAAACGGTTGAAGCAGTTCTTAATTCAAAAATAAAAGGTTGTAATCAAAATTGAGGCATGCAGTGTTAGATGAATTCTTGAATTCCTGCAATTAATGTTTTCTCTTTTAACAGATATTAATTGACTAAATTTGTTCATTGCTGCAGATATGTATAGCTAGCCAAGTGCGCAAAGCTTTGATAGTGGTTTCTGATTGGAAGGCCTTTTTGGGAACCTGTTTCTTTAAGTATATCTTAAGCTGCTGATAGGGATGCGATAACCAACTAAAATTTATCACTCTTTTAGCTGGATCTTTGTCTGTACGTTCGAGGCCCTTGTTAATTAATTCAGTAACTGTACTCGTTCCACATTGAGCTCACAAATACAACGTCTAATTTAGGTCAGTACTGTTTCTAACAAGCTTTTCATCCCTCCAGTACGCTGTGGTAATTAACAGTGGAATAGCATTTCTTAGAAAAGTTTAAGGGAAAATATGTAGTGTTATTTACTTTTCTTTTCTTTTTCTTTTTCTTCCTATAAACATATAGTGTCATCTTCTAGTTTAACCATTGTAATAAACTTGAATACATTTGTCATGGTAAAATGTTGCTGAGAGGAATGAGTGCTGCTTTAAAAAAGAAGCAGAAGTTTCCGGATTGAATCATAGGGTATATATATATATAGTATGTGTTCTATATGTTTGTTAATATTTTGATGCGGACGACACACAATTACTTTTAAAAAATTGATAATGATAATATAATATTAAAACTATGAAATAAAAGGAATCCAGGTGTGAAAAAATTGATTAACAAAATACAATAAACACCTGCACTTAAAACCATAGCCCTGTAACCTGTGTGGGTGGCAATCATTTTTGGTAACTAAGCTCTTGGCAGACAACGCAAGAGATAGAGCAACCCAATTTCCAAAAGCTTTGTTGACCGAATTTCCAAAATTTAGACCATGGAAAATGATTTAAAATAATTGTCGTTATAGAAAGTGAGAAATTTTAAATTAACAATATGGATGGTCATGGAAGGACTATTATTAATTATCTATTATTATGGATGGGGGGAACTAATAACAATAATAATAATATATTTCTCGTTAAAAATATAATAGGTTATACATTATCTATTTTTTAACAAATTTAAAAAAAAAAAAATTGGCATCCCTTCAAATGATGGTGCCAGAAAACAAAAACTAAACTGTGAAGCCATTAAGATCAGACATTCTAATTGTGGAGCACAATACTTACAATATTGCTATGTAAGTTTTTGGAATGACTTAATTTTAGGAAATAAGCATTTATTACATAAGACGAGACAAAACTTCTCTCACATACTTACCTCGTATACCGTAAATTATAAATTATAAGCACTTATTACTTAAAAATAAACTATCCCAATCGAGCATTATGTAGTTTAAGAGCATACAGAATATTAGAGGGAGGCGTATTAGAAGCCCTTTTAACATGTAAATGAGAGGACATGCATGTACCAACTTCAGTTTGTAATGACTGGACTTTAAGTAACCCCAAAGCAAGACATTTCGACAGAAAGCTATTAATTTGCCTTCAGATGTTTTAAGCTAATAACAATGATCCATAGGTATATACATATACATGCTGGAAAAAGATTATTGAGGGCTTTCGATGGAGGAAAGCTAGCTTGGTGAAGAGGATCATCCATCACTAAATATAATATATTCAAAGATTATCTGCTCATCAAAGTAATTAAGGGGGGGTTTCATTTCACGAGAAGACTATATATATCCTAATAATTAATTAACGACACATAAGTTTCGTTTCTTCTTTGGCTTCTCTTTCTGAGGAATATATATATATGGATGACGCAGCTAGCAGAGGTGATCATTTCAGCCAAGAATGCTCTTTCTCCATAATTAACACTTCTGCTCAATCCATCTTCTTCTTTCCTACAGCCCTGCGTGTTATTATTCATATTACCAATAATACTCCCCAAAGTCACATCACTGAATCAAAGATTATACTAGCCTTGTACATTAGAGTACTTTATATATTCTATATATATATATATATATATATTATAAAACTTATAACAGATATATTATTATTTATAAGTCGTCAACAGTGAGACTTTTTATTTATTCTAAAGGAAGCAAAAACTACAACATAACTCATGTAACAACTAAATAAAACCAACTTACCCATCAGCAAGATAACCTTTGGAGTGGAAAAGAAGGTTAGATCAGAGATCCATATCTAGTTTTTATTTACAGTATCAGCCTTTGGACTTAGAGGGAGAGAAGACAATATATAATATTCATGTAATTATTGAAGAGAGAGATATAATATAATATAATATAATATTGGACACTACCTATAAAATGCAAATTACCTACTTAATTATTTCCTAATTACACAGAATATATATGTCCTACCTCCGGGCCAAAGGAGCAATAAAAATCTGTATTGGCCTTAATTATTATTAGGAGATAAGTATAATTGAATAATGAGCATTCATTTATAATATATAGCAATAGACACATGCACGTACGCACCCACTGAACAACAATGTCTAGTGCAATTAACTTGAGAATGCAACCAAGAGAAACTGATTTTCCGTTCTCATTTCATTACAGCATTAACAAACGTTGTCTTCTAAATCAGAAGCCCTCTGCTAAGTTACACACACACACCCCAACACCATTATATTATGCATATGTAAACTACCCCAAGCAGGCAAAAATCACTTCATCTTCAGTGTGCAATTTGCTAATTGCAACTAGTTCTTAATTTGGTTTCCCACTTAAGCTAAATTCCTAATTTCATACTCCCTCCAATTCTAAATATAAGACAAAGTTAACCTTTTTTGGAGAGATTAAGGAAGTTAAATAAGTTATTTAATCATATCATATATTATATATCTTTAGATTATATATAAATTTATTAGTCAACCTAATTAGTTTATAGAAAAAAACAAAAATATAAATACTCTAAAGTAATTTAATTAACTTCCTTAATTTTTTTTAAAAAAATCAACTTTGTTTTATATTTAGGACCTGAGGAAATACTTTATATTACTGTCTCCGTTCATGTGTCCTGCCACAATCTGATTAGGAAATTTGACTCTTGTTTGTACATTACTTTAATTAGCTGACATGCGAAGAGTCGTTGTTCTTCATTTTAGCTAAAGCTGCAATGCTCGTATATATTATGCTTGTAATGCTTTAATTATATATAAGAAGATTAAGAGGCCAGACCATCTAATTACTTAATTAACCAGCATATACTATACGAATTGACAGCTTAATAGATTAATTGTATCTCTTTGTACTTTCTGTCTCAATAACAATAAAGAAATGAAATTAAGTATGAAGAGAGGAAAGAGCCTCACGTGTGCGCGTGTGCGTGTGTGTGGATACTCTCTCCCGATCTCTAACTTCACCCAGAGGTATATATTTCAAGAGATCCTCTTCCAATTAGCTTCGCTCCTTCATTGCAAAATTTGGATTATTAAAATCCCAATACTTATATCAAAGCTTATTGCAAGCTATAGGCCAAGGACATTTCCGGGTTTACGAAGGGAAAAAGATAAAAAAAATATTACTTGAACTTTAAAATCTCAAATAAGTGATTTTTTTTTAAAATGAGTTGTGAATTACTATAATTTTGTAGTTAATATCTATATTTTTATAGAAAATAACATTGATTTGAAATTTTAAAGTTTAAATGATATTGTTTTATCTTTTTTCTCCCTATATATAAAAGAGGCATTTACGATTCAGCTTACTACTCATTCAATCTAAGCTTCCTTGCATTGTCAACGGTGAAGGACTCGTTTATAAGGAATTAAACCAAAAAAAAAAACATGAGACTAACCGCAATCTTCCTGAGGTATATAAAAAACATTTAAGCAAAATTACTTTTAAAATAAAATTTTGTATATTTTAAAAAGAATTATCAATGTGCCATTTCACTCTTATTGGCGCCATAATTGCAAGTTTAATTTGATCTAGCATGCTACCATTATTATAATTTAAAACAGGGAAAGCTATGTTGCCAGTATCTATACTTTCTCTCAATTTTTAATATGGTCCCTATACATTTTTGCTCTTTTAATTAAATTCTTGCATTTGCTCTGCTAGTTCAATTAGCTTTTATACCTGGGTTAACAGTGTTCAAAGAGCACAATTACAATGGTTAACGATCCTAACAAAACAAAATTAAAGGATTAAATTACGTGAGAAAAACACATTATGTACCAAATTAAAAATTATGATAAAATATAGGTACTTGTCAAATGGTTTCCTTAAACAAAATCAATGTGCATATATCTGAAGATTACACTACCCGTTCCCTAATACCACTATCTCCCTATCCATACAAAGCCAAACAGTATAATTCTTTTTATTCCCAACAGAAAAACTAAATGCGACTGACTTAAATCATCTGAAGATCTATATGTGCATTTCTGTATATATAGAAGAAAGAGTGCACGATATTTAAGTTTAAAATTTAAATGTAAATATGAGACTTCTTGTTTGCAAAGTATATTTATAGCGGTTAATCTATATATAATTCAGATTGCTATTTCTTATAGCATTTCTGATTGGATTGTAGTCAGTGCCTGTGTGGATATATTTCCAAGGTCACATGCATGCAAGGCTTTCAATAAACAATATGGACGTTGTTAGAATTTAAGAACAAATTGAAAAATTTTGCAAATTCAGAAGATTAGATTGACTAAATAGTTGGTTTTTATGTTTTAAATGGAGAGGAGGACATATTCATTGAGAGATTTTCGAAGAAAAAAGACGATATACACAAGTATATATGAGATAGACATGAAGTAGCATAATGAATTCTTATGAGGGTTATAAAAACTTAAACTTCTGCAAGTAGGCTGTCTTCGTTCTCAGGTCCCAAAAAAAAAAAAAAGTAGGCTGTCTTCGTTGGGTGTGTCATTGACAAATGAAAGTGTATGCTGCACTAATTAGATTCTAATTGAAATTGCATGTATGTTAAAAGTTAAGTGTGAGATTACGTGAGAAGAAGTGTTCATCAAATAGAGAGTTAAACTGAAAAAAGGTGTGCGCTAAACAACACCCTCGGGCTTAATTAATGTTTTAAGGTGTTATTAAGACAAAATGCAGCATCAAACATATATGGATCTCTCCAAATTCCATTGGAGTGGAAGCAAAGTTATTAAACCCGAACCAACCACTAAATTGGTCAGAGTAATGAGTCAAAGGTCAAATTAGAGTCAAATCGGAGCTAACTCATTGCCAAATTAGTGAGAAAGTGACGATTTAGGGGTTATTAATGTGAGATTATGAAGGAATTTAAAAAAAAAACAAACGAACGAACGAACCGGGTTGATGACCAGACCGGATTAGTGGCCGTTTCTCCGGTTTCTAGGCCAAAATGGCCGGTCTAGTTCGGATTTAATAACCTTAAGTGGAAGTTCTCCTTATGTGTGATACTCTATTATTATTGGTCCCAATCAACACACTTTCTTACCCCAAAAATTGTAAATTGAAAGTTTAAATGTATCATTGTCAATTTTCTACATCAACACAACAAATTCAACAAAAAAATATAGCAAAACTCAATTTATATGGCACCAACTACCAATTATCACAAACTAATAAGAACAGTTGAAAGCATTAAAATTGTTCAGAAATTAGATGACTTCCAATACTACCCTTACCAATTACACTAAACTCAAATATCATATTAATTGTTACTCTCTCCCTCTACCCTTATTAAATATGGGTAGATATTGAAAAATAAATTAAATACTCCTCAAAAACTTGCAAGTACTTTATAAAAAGGATTAAGAATACTTGTTAGTTGGTATCTTATAATAAGGACAGGGGAAAGGGGGGGGAGTGTGTGTAAGCCTTTTATGGACGTAAATGTGCGTGTTTGATATTTAACTTAACTGGTTGTTTACATATCCTTCTATCCTACATATTGGCATAGCAACATGTCCAACTTCGAATTCACTTATCAAACCACCTAGCTAATCATACAGGTTATTATCGAATTCCTCTATCCGAGCACAAACTATATTCACCTTTTATTAAGATATTCTAGTTAAATCCATGGAAATATATGTACCTACTAACTAATTTATCAATTGTGTATAGGAAGCCAAATTATATGGATTAGCTTATGAATAGTCCTTCTTTGGACCGTGCTTTCATGTTTAATCATTTAAGTTATTGATTGACTTGACCCCCTAACTATTTGCAGTTAAGTTTAGATTAGATAGTAATGTAAGACACAACTAAACATTTCTAGTTATATTATAATTTGCTCAATTAGACAAACATTGTCACATAGCTTTATCTCTGCCCTTCCTTCTCATCAATATATATTTTCTTTAGCATTTTGGAAATTTTTTATTAATTCTATGGAGTCCACACAGCATTGATATCTAACAAGATTTTAAAGAGGACTCATGCATATACTTTGGACAACTAGTGAGACAATCAAATGACAAAGTAACCAGACAAGCCAACAAACAAACAAAAAAAGACATGTACGTGCTTGCTAGGCCCTTAGCCTTGATCACATATATATCCACTAACATAGTTATAAAATGAAGCATTATTCTTAAAGTACGTGGCCAACATTGAACAACTAATTAAACCCAAATTTGAAGGTTCTCAAAAGAAAATGGGAGGAGGGCTAATATATAAAAAGAAAGTATTTCTCTCCACACCAGCATTTGGAGCTAGGAGCACTGATATTCACATACACACATTAATTACTTATGTGGCAAATTCGAGTATATTGACGTCCCTACGTCAATCTGTGTATGTAATTACATGCAACGTAATGACATGTGAAGGGCCACACAAGAAATGGGGAGCACAAATATCCAGCAGAATCAGAAAAAAGGCCCAAATCAAGTATAAAGTAAACATCCCGAGCAGTATTTTAATTAAGAAACTGCAAAAACAGTGATTTGAATGATAGGAGAGAGAAAATCACCATGGGGGGGGGAGAGAGAGAGAGATTATTCTTAATTCTCTCTATAGCCTAATCACCATCACCACTCTTGTAAAATATTTGCTTAGCCAAAACCATCCGTCTCCCCATAATTTTTACTATATCCAAAATTAGGGTTTTTACCACTAGTACGGTTCTAGGGTTTCGTACGTACACTACAGTACAATGTAATCCCCATACATAGACCTCGAATTTCCAAGTGTCTGATCTCTTATTTTGGGTTCTTGTGAAGCCAAATCTTTCATTAAGCTGTATGAAGCAGATCACATAGAGGAAGAAGCTTATAGATAGATATATACCTGAAATGAAAGCTGAGTCGTGGTTACGTTTTCTTTAAGAAGCCATTTGCTTGAGACTAGTCTTGGCTGTCTGATGAGGTCCCTTTAATGGGGTTCTCTTCTTCTTCTTCTTCTTGTACAAAATTCCTCTTGCCTTTGCCTGACACTCTTTCACCTCACGTAGATACACCCTAATAGCTCCGCTCCCGAAAGGATTATTCTCCGGCGAGCCGCCGTGCTCTTCAAAGGCGGCTCGCAGGCGTCCGATGAGGGCATCGAGGCTGCCCCAAGCCTGCCTGAGGGGGCAGGTGCAAGGGGCAGGCGGGTCGGGTTGGCCGAAAAATACGCAACCTTGTAAATGGACCTTAGTCTTCCCGAACTGGTCCAAGTAGCGCAGAAACTCTAGGACGTGGCTGTAGTTACAGTGAGAGAGAGAAACCGGAGGTGCCTGATTCTTCAGATACTGGCCGAACGTGTTCCAGTCTCGCCGCTTCTGTGATTCGTACCGGCTCAGCGGCGTCTGCTGTTTCTCTGCCGCCTGATCTCCGACATCAGCGGCTCCTCGCCTCACCGACGACGAGGCCCCCTGACTGGAATTGCTTTGAAATTCTCCTGGCATGGTGGCCATAGCTTTGTTGCGCACAGAGGAGGTAATTGGTGTGGATGGTTGGAGATACTAATTGAGTGGGGTTTGGGGAACTAGAGATGACAATTTGAGGGAGAGGCGAAGTTGAAAGAATGTGGTTTAGTGCAGTGAAGAAAGATGAAAATACGTCTTCTTTGAGAGGACATGTTGTGGACCCCCCCGAAGCTGCTTTTTCTTCTCTCTCTTTTCACCTATTTGCCCAAGTTTTTTTTTTTTTTTGGATTAAAGGATATCGGCTCCCTAAAGTATTTTTTAGGGGAATTATGTGACTTCCAATTTTTTGTTTTGCATCTAGCTCCTTCAAGTAATTTTTTATACACTTATCACCTTAAAATATTTTTTAGATACGTCCAATATCATAAACTATTTTTTAAGTGCATCCAACATCTTAAAATATTTTTTCAAGTCTACTAATACTCTAAATTATTTAAATTGTTAAGTATAAAATTGCACAAAGAAGTACTTTAAGGTGATGGATGCCCCTAAAAAAATATTTTAGAATATTGGATGTACCACAAAATATTTTAGGGTACTGAATGCACCAGAAAAAATATTTTAGGGTGCTGGATATCCCTTAACCCTTATTTTTTTTAAAAAAACATTCTTTTTTACTAATACAAAGGTAATAATTAACACTTTTAAGTGTTTAGTTGCTGATTTTACATAGATAGATAGAGAGAGAGAGAGAGAGAGAGAGAGAGTGAGTGGAGTCTTGAAGAAAAAACTGGTATATAAAGGTAATTTGATTTTCTTATATTATAAGGATGTTGGGCATCATCAATAATACAATGATTGTTACTTTCACAGAAGGCATTTATGGTCTCACACGCACACTTGGTAGGATTATGAGTAAAGAATTGTTGGAAATTTTTTGTCTCTAAGTTAAGGGCAAACCAATTAGATGACTCATTAGTCGGTGCTTCCTGCTTTAAGTCCAAGGCTAACTCGATTAGGGAATTTCATTATTGATCAGATCTCTTGCCGTTCATCAGTCTCCATATATATTATCCCACTTATTTTCTTAATTAGATATACATCGTTATCACCGAGAGGTGACCTCATAATAACATAAATAAAATATAGTATAATATATTAAACGACCATCAAATCAGGGGTCTCTTTTAACCTAAAATTGGTTTATCTTTTCTTTTTGGCAAATCATGGCCACCCATTTTTATCGCTAGGGGAAAGGATCCAAAAATAATAGCCCACCGAACGGAATTAATTAAGGTCAACAATAAATTTCAAAAAGAAATAATAAAAGTCATCTTGATGTAATAGAAAGTGGTGGGCGAGCGAGGGCTTCTTGTACAAATGAACTTTAGTGAAAGATGCTAAAAGACTAATATTTTTGAGAGAGGTTCGTTGTTAGTTGATATACAAGAAGGTTTGCTGGTCTTTATTTAAGGGGCTTTTCAAAATTTGCTGGGAAGAGTTAAAAACGTATTGGGTTGGCAGACACAAACTTTGAATGCTGTTTGTGGGTTTTAAGCTCTAAATGTCAGGTTTGAGTGGGTACCTTTGTCCCCGTGAAAACGACTTGTGCCCTATTATCGTCCCTCAATCAATCTCAACATGCACTGTGATCTAGGCCGAATCTTTTTAAATCAGTTCACATATACTGATATATATTTATACCCCCTAATATAATGCCCTTATCAGTAAAAGTTTATACATCCGATGATTAATGTAATATCTCGTTCATATAGCAAATTATATTGTACTACTAACAAGATGTTATATTAATAACTGAAAATAGTATTGTTTTTAAGCTTGTTACATTTACAACATGAAATTGTATTTCTTTCATTAAATTTCTCCTATTTATGATGTTTAACATTATAAAAACTGAACATGAATCTCCCTCTCCTTCTCTGCGTGTGATAGAAAAGGTATCATTATAAACATTTGAAAATTAGTCTTTAAACAAAAAGTTTTCCCCATGATGATGACCTGCCTTAATTTTTGTCTCTAATAGGATGTCATTTCTAATTTATAGGATGGGGCATCTGACCCACAGGTTCAGCAGTCTCAACGTATACTAATCTCCCTTTCGTCTTTATTACTGTTAAATATCTAACATATATAAGAGTCACATCAATTCCTAAATTTTCTTTCTCAATGCTACTCCTTTCAGTTTTGAATATAGGAATTGCCTAATTCATAGAGGTCAAAAAAATTATGTAAGTTAATTAATTAGTTATTTGCATCAAATGCATTGTAGATTTTGAAAAGGGTTAATTAAGGTATTAATCTACCAATAAAATATTCGCAGATATGCATTTAACGTCATAAAATTTCCTTAAGTGCAAAATAAGCATTAATGTTTCAAAATGGTACAAAAATCACTCAATAAAAATTATTAGTTAAAGGAATTTTGTCAATTTGTTAAAAAGTTTTATGGTTAGTTAGACCTACTAGCTATGTGAAAAAAAGTTAGTACTTTAAACAAAACATGTTATATTATAGATAATGCATAAAGCCTTTAATAAAAGTAACAGAGAATGTAGGGAAGATAACGGAGATTGATGCCATACATGCATTTAAAACGAAAATAAAATCACTCGTTAGGTCTTCATTACGGGATGAAGTATACTATATATATTAACCATGCAAATTGTAATTGAAGAAACAATTTATAAGTAAATTTCTACCGTCTAGCTAATATAATAATTAAACATCAACTGAAGGAAATTATTAAAATACAATCTATATATTCAAAATGATGACTGCCTTTTTTTCATAAAATTGATCTGAGGGGATGCAACACACACACACACACACAGAGGTGCATGTATTAATTTCCAAGAGCCCAAGAGATGCTTTGTCATGAAATTTATTACTATTTTAAATGCAAATTATAGATAATAGATGTTTACTTCCACCACTAAAGCTTGGGTTCACGGAGAATCTGATGAGACTTGAGAGAGACTAGAGGGTTGGCGAAGAAGATAAAAAGAGGAGCAAAATACATGGTAAACATACAGTGTCCAATTTGGACATTAAGAGAGTTATAATTACAATGAAGCCATTTTGAACTTTTTTATAAATTCAGGACAACATTATACAGTGATTAATTACCGGTAAGGATACATACAAGTGCCCGGTTAAGTACAACAATATAGCCACCCCTAGAGAAACTAACCCCACATATATTAATTCAGCCAATTAATTTTTCTGTTACTCTAGCTGATCGAGGACGGGTTCTAGCTATATAATGTTTCAAATAGTATAAAAGAGATACATTAATAACAGCTGATATTATAAATGATTTATTAATACTCACTCATTAAATTCCTATAAAGTTAATGTGCAAATTTGCTCCGGAAGTTTTTCTTGGTTTAATGTTGTCCTGGAAGTTTCAAAACGTAGCAACATTACCTTATACCGTTAAAAAACTAACATTAGGCATTAAAAAATTGATGTTAACCGTTAAATTTTTAACAATAAGGGACAACATTGATCTATTTTAATATTTTCTAAACAACATTGAAGCTAAAAAAACTTTCAAGATAATATTGCTTCTCAGTGAAAGCTTTTGAAACAAATTTGCATCATAAGCCAATTCCTATGATTGCGGTTTTGTGATCATACTATGGCAAAGATTCACTTGAAATGTGGAGTCCTCGATCAAGTCTGTTGAATCGTGACTCTAACAAACTTTAATTACCCTGATATACACATTTATACGCATACTTAAGAGAAACTCTTCTCAAGATTTGAACCTAGTACCTTTAAACTAACTATTACTTCAAAACTAACATTTAATTTGTATATATAATGGAACAAATTAGGATTAAAGAAACATATGAGATGGAACTAGTTATAAAAGGAATATAAATAATGGAGTTAAAGAGTATATGTGTGTGTGTGGGAGAGAGAATTGAGACATGGGTCCATATATATATGAGTGTGTCCCAAGAAGGGCATGATGGTGCTGGTCGAGGTTTGGACATTACCTTTCACATAGTCTTGTCTAGCTCCTTTCTTGAAATATATTGGCCTACCCTGCGCGGAATAAATGTACTTTACGACGAAGAAAGCCACCCAAAAATAGTCACATTTTCCATTCAAACATCCATCCTCTAATAATATTACTATTCCCTCTTCCATCACTTCATCGATTCTCTGCATTTCCATTTTCTCGAGACCAATTAAGATGTGATGTATTTGGGTAAATTTCTCGCAGATCCCACCCTCACGCGCATCCAACATTATTCCCTGCAAAAGCTAAACCAACACCTGAAAAAACACACTCTCTCTCTCACACACACACCCCACATAATTACATTAACCACGGTTTCTAAATAAGGTTAATTATATGTATGTTTCATTCACTCTATCCTTGGATAAGATTACAGATGATGAATTTGCTAAAGTCAATGTTTTCTCTCTTAAAAAAATTGGCTTACAATGCGATTATACGTTTGTTTTCATCAAATTACATGAATTATAACACTACCATTATTAAGCAAGAAAGCTAAGGTCAACATGCTCGAACGCACGAAATGAAACTTCAACGAACCTTGTACCTATATTTATGTATGCAGCTGTCATTTCCTCTCACTGTTTTTCACTACTACAGGTTAAAGATATTACTACCCCTATAGACGTCCCTTTTTCAAAAAGGGAGGTAAAAACATAGAGGCAGTGACATTTTTATAAATAAAGCAACAAAATTGAAATATTAGGCATCCCAAATTTAAATTGAAAAGCCTAAAGTAGAGTTAGACATCCTAAATTTCAATAAGAACGCCTAAAGATTCCTTCTGACACCAAAATAAAAAATTAAAAAAGTTTGACTTATTTTAAAAGTCCTAAATAGGTTTTGGGATGCTTAAAGTTGGGTTTAGGCGTTCCAAATAAATTTTGGGAAGCCTAAACCCAACCTTTAGGAATTTGGGCGTCCCCTGCGTATGTCAGACAATCTGACATGCGCCCTCCCCCCTTGCTTTTCCATCTTTTCTCTTCTACCAACAACTCCCATCACTTCATTATTTCCCACTTCGTCTTCTTCTCTTCATTCCCATTTCCCACTTTACTCTTCTTCCTCCTTTTCATTGTTGGCACTCCACATTGTCTTGCTTTTCCCCTCCACCTCGTTCCATTGTCAGCACACACCCCCTCCACACTGTCTTCTTGCTTAATTTCCTCTACCCTCCGATGTACCTCCTCCACCTTCTTGCTTTCCTCCACCCTCTGGCGTACCTCCAACTTCTTCTCTCCACCTTGGTTGGGCACATAGACACTGTCGGCTGGCTCTCTCCCTCCTTTCATCAGGTTTGTTTTTTTTAAATATAAATTTACATAAAAAATTAATTTAAACTTGCAATATGAAATTATTATAATGCTTTTAATTTATTTATATGATTCTAGTAATTGGAGTAATTTTCCCTTTTGATTGGTTTTTTTTTATCAGAATCATAAACTCGTTGTTAGTAATTATCAAGGTACTGAAAACCGGACCGGTCACTGAACCGGTCAGAGCACTGGGTTAAGGGTCAGTGGGTCAGATAGGTAGTCAAACCGGAGTTAAACCGGGACTGAACCGGTGAGGAAGTAAATATTTTAGGCTTATTTATATGAAATTCTATGTAAAAATAATAAAAAATGAATTTTTTCAAAAAAAAAATGGGTGATGTCCGTACGGTTCACCCCCGGACCGGACCGGTTGGACCACCGGTTCGCCGGTTCATGGGCTGAACCGGCCGGTCCGGTCCGGTTTTCAATTCCTGGGTAATTATGCAATACTAATGTTTTTGTTTTATATGTTTGGAGCTTGGAAATCGAGGGAAATACATATATATATATATATATATATATATATATATATTATAAATAAATGGAGCTTTTGATTAATTTTGATGAAATGAACAACAATTATACAGAGTTATTTTTTTTCTCCTGTGCGTGGAGCTCTATTTGGTTTAAATTAATAAGAATTAATTATATCAATGAAAGTAAAAGAAGTCAAATTAAATCCATATGTATTTGTCAAAACTAGCTCATTGTAAAAGCTTAAGCCTTTAATTAACATGCTTTAACTTTCACTAATTCGTATGTGTTTGTTGGCTAACTAACATGTAAGTTGCACAAAATACAAAATAAGAAAAGCAGTATAATAAAATTTATTTATTATCAATATAAATATAAAAAATTTTATAATTATCTCATTGCATCCATAATCCATATATAATATGCAATATGGTTGGTTTTATTTTTTTAGATTATATTATTATGATAATGGAAGAATCCTTGACAACGAATCTGAAAATCGGGAAATGACAGATCAATCATTTCGCACTCAAAAAATTGAGAATTTCTTATCACGTTTTGACATTTTTTAATCAACTTTTGGTGAAAAATTTCATATGTCATTTCCCAATTTTCAGGTTCCTTTTCAAGGATTCTCCCTATGATTATTAGTGTAGTTTCCTCAATATAAAAAAAAGTAATATGATTATTAATTTATTTTTTTAGCTGGGTAGGGGACTTTAGACGTCCCTATTCTCAATAGGGACATCTAAAGTTCTCACTTTAGACATCCCTAATTAGAAAATGGATGTATAAAGTCCACTACACAGGGACTTTAGACGTTCCTTTTCTTCATTTGGGACATCTAAAGTCCTCACTTTAGACGTCCCTTTTTTAAAATTGGGACGTCTAAAGTCCCACTTTAGACGTCCATATTTTAGGGATGTTATTTGTGAAAATAAACTACATCACTCACATAGATATTTCTTATTTTTAGACGTTAAAAATGCTAAAAAAGGGGACGTTAAAAGCCTTGTCTATAGTAGTGTTTTTTTTCCTTTGTTTAAACCATTTCTTTGGTAAATTAAGTTTCACCCCCTTCGGATGTACATACCTACATATATAATTATGTAATAACCCTCTTATTACCAAAGATTTATGGGCATTAATTCAGAAGTTTGAAATATATTTTTGGGTTTGTGAATATGTAGCTAGCTATAGCCTAGCTCATGGATGTGCAAATAGGAGATGATGAGGGGCCCTTGAAATTCCTTCAAGTCCGTGAACCTTTTGCTCCAAATTTATTAATGTCTTGGTTGTACCAAGCAACGAATTAAATAAGGGCCTGTTTGGTATGCGGAAGATTTAAAGAGGGAAAGGAATTTTGAGAAGAGAAAGAAAGATTGTAAAGGATGATGGAAGATGAGTTGAGGGAACACGAGTTGTTTGATAGGAAGAAAATTGAGGGTGAAACTTGAAAGAAAAAAAGAGAAATGCCTATTTTACCCTCAACATAAGTTAATAATTATATATTAATTAAATTTATATTTCAATTCATAAATTAAATAATTAGTAATACAATAATTTAAAAATTAAATAAAATGAATAAAATATAAATTATAATTTAAATAAATAAAAAAATTATTTATTTATTAATGAAATTTGAATTTGTATTGCGGGAATTTTGAAAAGTTCGAATTTATTGATGAAGTTTGAATTTGCAAGATGATAATTTTGAAAAGTTTGAATTTATTGATGAAGTTCGAACTTGCAATGCGATAATTTTGAAAAGTTTGAATTTGATAAGCAAATTATGTTGAAAAGTTCAAATTTCCTGCCTTTTAATTTAAATATTTCAGGGGCATTTTTGTCTTTCGGATCTTTTTCCACTGAAGGAACTTAGGATCCCACCAATTTTGGTGGGATCTCATCTTCCCATAAATAAAGGAACATTAGTGGGCCCGAGGTGGGTCCGAGAACTTGAGTTCCTAAAAAGATTGAGCCAAAATTATGTACCAAACAAGAGAACTTATACATGTTCCCTTCCCACATCTTCCGCGTACCAAACAGGCCCTAAAAGTCTTTGCCATCATATTAACCTAGAGCCAGCCCTAGAGTTCAATGGATCATAATCATCCTGGTAAGAAAAAAATGGATCATATTCATCATAAAGTTAATCTATCAACCCTCAATCTGTAATATATATTCATATAAGTTGACTATTAAATAATAGCACATAAAGTTGCTCCCCTCTTCGCGTCTAATTTAAGCTTTAATTTCCATCTGAGATATTGAGGTTGCACCATTAATAATTCGTCTATTTGCGATCATCGCACATCTCTTTGTGGGGAAATTAACAGTAACTTTTATTCTTTTATAATTTTAAATAAAGCCAAAAGATCCAGGTTGAACAGGTTTAAGTCAATTCATTCATCTAATAGGCACCAGATAAACATATCAAATCCAAGTAATCGATCAAGTTGATTCAAAATAATATAAATCTTGTTATATGTTTATAATCGCACCCCAATATCCATTTTTTTTATGTACATTGCTAATCATATAAAAGCCTATATTATAACTGTATAAAAACCAACATGTATTATATGAGTTAAAAGATTTATTTCTTAAGTTTTTTTTTTTTACCATGAGTTCTTTCTTAAGTTAAATATATAGGTTGGTTCATTTTGATGAAGTCAAATTTCTCTTGTGCCTGGGTGGTAGTTCTAAATCATTTAGATCAAATTTTACAGTATAAATTAATTTGTTGATCTAAAACTATTATTAAATCTGAAGCGTTTTTAATCAACTTGTTTTGATAATGATTCTTTAAAGTACTAAATCTGAGCCATTAAGTTTAATTGGATGCTGTAAGGATATGTATCTAACTCACCTTTGCTAAAATTAGTTTCTCTAATGAGCATCTTTGCATCCATTTTTCATATCCAAAAGAAAAAATGTAAAGCAACTTGAAAATGAAATCTGATGTTTTTCATGGCAAACTTACAATGGATATAAATTTTAAAAATTTAGAAGCGTCATGTTACTACAGACAAGTGAGATTTTTCATACAAGTGAGATTGTTTATCTGTTTGACCTTACACATCTTTAAAAAAATCTATTTTACGATCAAAATCTGAAACAATTTAAATGGACCGCAGTAGAGACAAAGGTGTATGGACAAATACAATCAAATAATCAATAGGCAGAGTGTAATTGAATCGTACAAGATTCATCATTTTGGCGATGATTAGCAATATTACAAATTAAAATATCAAAGATATTACTACTTATAATCTTTAACATAAAACTCAGTTGGCTAAGTTGGCTAATTTGGTAAGATTGATTGAACTAAATAAATTACTTAATTATAACATATATTACATTATCTCTCTAAAATACTTATGTGTATCATTAGATTATATATATCAGTTTATAAGTTCGACAAATTAATTTGAGGAACAATAATGATAAATATAAATACGTTAAAACTAAATAAATTTATTTACCTTATCTAATCTTCCCAAACTAATCAACCGAATCTTATATTAAGGATGCAGGGTAATAGCATTATTATTGTCATGTTCTCCCATTTAGCATAACAGAGAGCAAGTTGAGAGGGTCCATCAATCTATTCTCAGCTTTCTCATGGAAAAGCAAAGACACACGCATATGGCTAGTGCCCTCAATATGAATTGCTTTATCAAACCAAGACTCTTTACAATTTTTTTTTAAAAAAAAAAGGAAAGAAAGATAAAGAAGCTAGTGGTGATGGTGGCTATTCAAAAACCAAATCTACATACACTTGATTTAATCAGAGATTAGATGCCTCTTTAATAAACTAAACCCCTTAAACCTGACTAAAGAATAAGCAAATCCACGTGAAATGGCCCCCACTCCTTGAGATATTGTCTCCTCAATATTCATTTTTAGTCCCTTTATATTCAACGCTTTATTTATGCCTCCCTTCACCACTCAACTTTAATTTCCCTCCCTCACTTTACTGTTTCATATTATTTTAAATAATGGTGTCAAGTGTGTGCATCTGGAGACCCGGTTTTAGTAGGCCCATCCCTTTCCTGATCAAGTCAGGACGAACTTCAGAAGGGTATAATAAAATCAAGACATTTAGATTAAGGACACGGGTTAGTAATAGGACCATCTGATCCATCGATCCGGTTTCATGTACCTATATATATACCATTACCAATGCATTTGGGATTAAGTATAATAGTGTAATTTGAATATATCCCAAGCTAAGGCATCAACTAGACGTATTTTTTTTATTGATTTTTATTTTTATTTGTGGGGCGAAAGAGTACCTGTTTTTCCTTCAAATGAAAAGAAGAAACATAAACGGAGATTCAAATTGGCAAGGAGAAAAGTGGAAGGCCAAAGCTGAATTGATAAAATTGCAAACAAGAGTACTCTTTATATTCGCTTATTCTAAATCTTGCACTATGCCTAGTCTTTCAGAAACATATGCATGATCTACATCATATGAGACTATTTGGCGGGGTTCGCTCATAACATTATAATAAATTTTGTTATCCTTGATCATACATCACCTTCTTTTTTAGAAGTAGTTGTTGATTATGGTTGATTGTTGTTTTGCGTTTCTTCTTGAGAATGAGTTTCCTTTGTAATCTCTTTATAGGTTATTTTATTCCAGTTTTCATTCAAAAAATATATATATATGTCGTCTAGTCATATTTGTCATTCCTTAACAACACAATTAATAATATATTCTTCACCAGAGATAGAAATGACCAATTAAATGCCCCATCAGCACTTGACACGTCAAGACAAATGCATAGCAATCAAAGACCGACAATTTTCCACCAAATTCAGTTATTCAATAAAAATGAATAAGAGGCGGCTGTGACTAATTAATCAGTTTATGCTTAATTTTTGCGTATAAGTATGACCTCGTCCATATTTTGGGGGGGGGGGAATATTCATAAAATTTATAGTATCATTATAAACTTTAATTGTTAGGTAGCTAGTAACGTAGTGCATATCATTATGATATGCATATTTGGTGGATTATTGACTCCTTTATGAAGTGCATATTTTGCCTAGTAACCTATTTTCACCAAAAGGTTCATTTATACCAATTCTCAAGAAACTCCCAATCACAAATAAGCACGATTTGGGCCTAACGTTCATTTTTAGAGCCCATGTTTTATGACTTGGATTCTCGCACTGGTACTGTGCTAACTTGAAACCTTATTAACTAAAAACAATACACCACCCCAAAATCTGACTAACTTGTAATCAGTTTTTCTTTTTGGTACAAAAATTTTAAGAAAAGGGTTATACTTATTCACAACCCAAGGATAAAGCTTTAAATTGGAATAACTCCTCCAACGCCTTGATCACAACTAACATAGTTGTTCCAACGAGCCAATGCAGAAGCTAATAATTTTTTTTTTAATACAAGAAGCAAGCCGAAGCTTGAAGATAATTAAGCTAGAACAGATTTCTAGCTACCACTAGTGCAGAACTTTCTGCAGAATTCAAAATCATTGAGAACAATACTGCTCATCCTCAAGAAGGAGTTTCAAACACCCTTCTGGAGCTGTAGGAACGAACACGGTCTGTGAATCCGCATCGTGTCCACGTATCGCCATGAAGTGAGCATATTTAATGTTGTCCCTGTCAGTTTGATGTAGTTTAACCTCCACTGAAGACATCGCAACCTCGCAAGAGTAACAGAAGCTAATAATTAATTACCACTCTGTTTGTGTCTATACATTCAGTTTAGGAAAATAAAAATGGCCATTATTATAAATCCACTTTTAGAATAATAAATGAGAATGTTATAATTTTACCCTCGTTAGAAAGATGTGAAAAATACTCATTAATAAATGAGGAGAAAATTAAAAAAAAAACTTACTAATTTAGTTTATATTTATTGAATTAACTAGAATTAGATAATTTAAATTTATATATAAGGTCGTACGGGTAACAGCAGTGGTCATTTCTCCAACATTCTGGAATCTAATTGGTTGTCCCTTTGCTATTCCTTTGGACGGCAAAATCACTGCATAGTTGTTTATTTATACTGCCACAGGGTTTATTTGCTTTCATCGACATTATTCAGATTATCGCTATAATCTAGCTACGCATATACAGAAACTTCACTTTCTCTCTTTCGAATCGAATAAAAGCTTGATAACCCATTTGCTATATATGCCCTGAGAACTTCAGATGCTTTTATATTTTTAACAAGAGACACACCCAAACCCCATGATTCGACTTTCAGTTTTTATATTAATTCACAATCCCACTACTTTTTTTTTTTTTTTTTTTTGCATGGAGTATTTGGTATCTTAGAACTACCTCTTTTTAACTCAGAGGAGGATTAATCGGGGGTCCATAGTAATTCGGATCGATCTAAGTAGGACCATAAGGACGGCAAAGCTCTACTACCAAGTATTTAACACTGCTGCGTTCTCAGAGCTCAAACTCAAGACCTCTAGTTAAGCTGGTACAACCCCTTACTAGTTGAACTAATAGGCTGTTTTGTTTAATCCTATTGTATGCCTATAATGGCAATTATGATTGCATTATTAAGAGGAGAGTGTTTTGTTGCTCTTTAGCATGGTAATAGAGTTTAACATACTAATAATGATCACCAAAAAATTGGTAATCCTCATTTATACCGCCCTCATGAATACTCACAACCTTTTTATTGTATGGTTGAAAAAGTCCAATTAACCATTTATCTCATTTGTTTCATTTCACACACCATGCAACGCCACAACTATCACCACCATCACCTCCTCCACCGTTGTCACCGCTACCTCGACCGTTACTGCATCCACCACCATGGTAGCTGCGCCACTACCTTCTCTTCCACCATTGTCCCTGTCACCACTTACCATCGCCACCACTACCTCCTCGTCCTCCACCGCTAGCCCCTGCCGCCACCACCTCCACTATTGGGTCTGTCACCACCATTACCTCCTCCATTGTTGTTGTTCTCCCCACCTACCATCTTCACTACTACCTCCTCCTTCACCGTCGTTTTCACCGCCATTGCCACACTACCATTACCATCGCCTCCACAACAACAACCATCGCCATTGGATGATCCTCAGCGAAGTTGAGTGAGCTCTTAACTATTTTTCTATAAAGATTATATTAAGGGTAAAATAGATTTTGTGTAATATTTTAATTTTAAATAATTATTAAAAAAATAACCCATTTCACTTTACTTAAAAATCAAACCAAACACTAACCAACCCTTGGAACATACTATAGCCCCAGGTGGCGATAGAGCTGGGAAACAGGGCCGGCCCTTGACGGGTCAGGGCCTAAAAGGACCGGCCCTTTTAGGTTCAAAGTAAGAAAAATTGCTGTTTTTCAAGGCTCAACCTGAGAGCATACGGGCCAGGATTAGCCGCAGGGCCGGAACCCCTTTTCACAAGATTTAACTATTTTTTCTGCGTTTTGTTTCAAAGAAATATAATTAGTAAATAACAACAATTAAATTTCTAATTTAACACATAAATATTGTAGTATTAAGGTTTTACACAACACGCCTCATGCAATAAACAAACACAATTACTAATTCCTAATTAAAGGTAAAATAGTGTCCACAAATAACTCACACAAAGTATAAGAAAGCAAGAAGCTAGACACTTGTGTGTGTTCGGCAAGCTCTGAAACCATGATTTCAGGAGCACTTTTCCTCAAATCAAGACAAAACTTCTCTCACATACTTACTTCGTAAATCGTAAAAACTATTCTCCAAAAGCTAATATAAATACTAAGCAACAAGAGTATGACGACTACCATTTTCATTTTCTTCGCCACTATCATCAATTTCAAGGACATTTGATTGTGCTTCACTTTGAGTAGTAGGCTCTGCTTGGGGGTAAAAATACCAAGAATTTCTTCTCCCGCATCATGAATACATCTATAATATTTATCTGCAACAAATGACTAGGGCGATTTGTAAAGATAACTCTGCTTTATTCTAATCTTGCAACAGCAAAACATTTCACCATCATTCGGCTTGTCTATTAATTCTCTAACAACAAAATATTTCACAATAATTTGATTTTTTTTGGAAAATAAAAATGAAACCAGCAACTAAATTGGAGCAAACTTAATTCACATTGAGTTCTGGGAAATTAGTAAGCAAGTAAGCCTAACCTAGGTAAAGCCTTGTTGTATGAATGCAGATCAAGGCAAAGGCAGGGAGCTGGCAGGGGAAAAAAATTTAACAAGCTTAACGGGTTGGCCCTTTTAAGCCCTCAGTCCTATAGGACTGGTCTTTTTGGGTCCGATTTTCTTTGGAAGCTCCAATTTATAAGGCCGGCCTGCCGATTACTCTGCTCTAGGTAGCGAAGAGCCAACATTGAGATGCCAAACCTTCCCGTCCATGTGAGCTCTTGAGGAAGATCAGCCTGTTATCCATAGAGTAACTTTTATCCGTTGAGCGACGGCCCTTCCACTCGGCCCTTCAAGTACTTAATTTATCAATTTCTACTCTTACTACATGAGCATTTCATAATCCATTTCATATTTTATAATTGAAATGAATGAATTCTTTTTTTTTTCTCTTTCCTTATTTTAATATAAAATAAAGCTCTACCCTTGTAATTAAGTAACTAAATCAAGAAGGAGCCTTTTGGATGTAATACAAGAACAACAATGCGCATGCCACAAATATTGATAAAATTCTTCTTAAAAATGGAATTTTTTGTTATTTTTCTGCCATTAAATTATATTACCATTGTATCGTACTGTATTGTAAAGTGCAATGAGATCGAACCAAACAAGCTCTAAATGCTTGATATTCGCACCTTTTTTATACTCCATGTCATGTACTTTGCTGGAGGTATGTTAGCCTAGTTAACATGTGATTGTTGAATTAGTTGTTGAATCGTGTACAAGGCCCTAAAATCTATACATAAAAAAGGCTTTTAGATGATGCATTAGTGTGAAGTTTGGTAAAATTACCTTGCTTTGTTCTCCCACTCCTCGGCCTTGTTTGGTATGAAGGGATGGGAGGGAAAGTAAGTGGAGGAAAAATATTTCTGAAGTGAATTTTAAAAAATGAGACAAGTGGGGTTAACATTTTTTAGTCAATTTTGTTTACTTATTTACCTTATATATTTTTTTTATTAAAATTTTGTAACCCCACTTCTCTAATCTTTTTAAATTCAACTCATAAAAATTTTCCCCCTCTAAATCGCTCGTACCAAACAGATCTTACAAGTTTGTGCATGAAGTAAATATTTGATCCTTTTGTTCAATGCATATGATTTTCTCACTTTGTTATCAGTGTGAAGTTATTTAATTTTAGAAATTAATTAAATTATACATCAAAGAGGTTAAAAATTGCCGGCTTACTTATTAAAATATGACCAAGAGTATTATTATTATAGTACATACAGTAATTTTCTGTTTTCCCAAATTAATGATGACCCTAAAAAAACGAATGAGATGCATTAATTAAAACTACAGGAACAGAGAAAAGAAAAGAAAAGCCATAGCACATTCAAAATCTGGAATTGTCTGAAATCTGAATGATCCCCTGAAAAAGTGAACTGTTGAGTTGTGTAAGAGTATATTATGTGTGTGTGTGTGAGTGAATATATGGAAAACAAGTTAATCTTCTTTTGTTGCAGTCAGCACACACCCCTTTAATCATGGCGAATCTTCCTAAAAACACTTATGACCCTTTCTTTCAATATTGTATTAATAATAGGGAAAATTCTAAAAAACTACATTGAAAAATAGAAAAGGACAATTCAGGCGGGTGTCAGATTTTTAGAGGAATCTGTCATTTTGAAATTTCGGTCAAATTACGAAAATGCCCTTCACCCCTTCATTCCCCATTTCAAAATAACAACATGATCATCGTAATTAACAACTCCAGATTCGACATTAACAACTTCAATTCTTTTTTGACAATTAAAAAGTTTCAAGCCAATAACAACACCTATTTCTTAATTAACAACTCCGGATTCGACATTAACAACTCCAATTTCTTCTTTCACACTAAACTAGTTTCAGGGCCAATAACAACATCTATCTCGCCATTAACAACTTCGGATTTGATATTAACAACTTCAATTTCTTCTTTCATACTAAACAAGTTTCAGGGCAAATAACAACACTTATCTCACCATTAACAACTTCAGATTCAACATTAACAACTCTTATTTCTTCTTTCACAATTAACAAGTTTCAGGGCTAATAACAACACCTATCCCACCATTAACAACTCCGGATTCGCCATTAACAACTCTCATGTTATTTCGACTGAGGGCTGAAGGGCATTTTCGTAGTTTGGTCGAGATTTCAAAATGACAGATTCCTCTGAAAAATCTGACACCCGCTTGAATTGTCCTTTCCCATTTTCGTTGTACTGAAATGTCCTTTTCTATTTTTTAATGTAGTTTTTTGGAATTTTTCCTAAATTACCCCATTGTCTTTTCTTTTATTCAAAGTATTACATTATTAGCATTTAATTTATTCCATGATACCCCTTGTCAAGGTTGTCAAACTGGCGAGTTTAAGCAAACTCATGATAGTGATGTAAATTTGTATCGTGAACTCGTATCGTAAATTTGTAAGAGTTTATTTTTACCATTAAATAGATATTATTAGTATATAATTAAATAATTAAAATATAAAAATTTGACAACAATTTGATTTAAATATATTTTAAATCCACATAATTAAAATTAAATCTATCAACATTAATAATTTATCGTATTTAACAAAGAAATTTCTATAAAATTCATATATAAAGCCGTTGAGTATAATCAAATTGAAAAAGTTAACGCGAGTTTAAGGGTGCGTTAACACAGTTTTGTAAGTTAGAAACATAAAAACGGTAAACTCGGTGTATAAACTCATAAATTTAACTGAGTTTACAAAGGTTACGAGTTTACTAATGACTCGACTCGATTTTATAAGTTAGAAACGTAAAAACGATAAACTCGGAGAGTCAACTCGTGAGTTTGACAATAATGCCCCTTCTTTCTTAAAAACCTAAAATTTCCTGTATGAATAATGCCAGCAAATGGATTAATGGTCTCAATTACACCGCCTAAAACATGCTGAATGTATTCTCTTTTTTTTTAGCCGATAATAATAACCATTTCATTCACCTGAAACACAGTACATAATATATTACACAAAAACTACTAAGTCAAACTATTAACTAGATTACAGCATTAATATATCAGTCAGGTTCAAAAACAAAAGGCTACCAATCCTTCTCCACTAAACTTTGCAGCTGCTTCGGTGGATTAATCACCCAGTCTATCGGGCAAGCTCCTCCGAGTGATGCCTTAGCAACCCAGTCAGCTACTACGTTAGCCTTCCTGGAAATCCAATTACAAGAATGGATCCTGATTAGTTGCCTTGATTCTTGAATGTTTTCAAGGATGGTGACACACCTCCCTTCATTAAAAGGAGAGTCTGAATTAATACATCTAACCAGAGATTGGTTATCTGACTCAAATTGGACGTCCAACAGCTGATTATCATAGACATTTAATTGCTTCCAATAATGCTAAAGCTTTAGCCATAAATATTGAATCAACATCCTTAATCTGGGTCATTCTGTCTAATAACCAACTGTTGGAGTCTCTAACCACAAAGGCTATTGCCGCCTTATTCACAATACTTGATTAAGCACAGTTAGTATTTATCTTGATAATATTACCTTCAGGTTTCTGCATGTTTCTTTTCCTGTCCTCATATTTGTTTCTGGTACGCTCCCTGTATCCTCCCTTGCATGCCATCCATTTGCTTCCCAATATTCCTAAATTAGGCAACCAGCTTGAGAAAAAATAAGCATAGGCTCATGGCTGATATTTTTGAAAATTTAGGCATTTCTTGCCTTCCATATTTGCCAGAGAGTCATTGTATATAAAGCTTTCTGCCATTAGTTAAACTTAGCCTCACATAAACAAAACCCTACCCATTGTTGAAAGCTAGTTTGGCCTAGTTCTGTAGATCTAAATGAAAAATTGCTTCCAAACCATGTTGCACTTGCTCCCTCACACCCCATAAAGACATGCACTATAGTCTCTGGAACTGTTTTACAAATTGGGCACACATCAGCCACACAACATTTCCTCTTACATAAATTGTATAGGGTGGGTAAGGCATTAGACATTGCTCTCCATAAAAAATTCCTAACTTTAATAGGGACTTTTAGACTCCATATCTCTTTCCTTAACTTTCCTTGTCCATTATTAGATGAGGTTGGATGATTCTCCATGCACTTCAGGATGTCTCTTCTCGCTACTTTGTAACCCTCTTTAACTGAGTAAACACTTCTTTTGCCCCTTGTCCATACCCAACTGTCTTCGCTATTTCTCAGGGCCACCACTATATTGTAAATGGCATCCTTCTCACTTTCAGTTATCCACCCTTCCACAATTGTTAGGTCCCTCCCGCCTCCTCTCATAATGTCCTCCACCTTTAAATTTTTGAATGAATCATGTAGGCATATAGATATTAACCTCTTGCTAGGAAAATTGCTCTGCCACAGATCCTACCAGATTTTGGTTTTCTTCCCATTTCCTATACTTCTATAAACCTGATCCTCTAGCATCTTCCTACCCTCCAATATGCTATTCCATAACCATGATGCCCTTCTCCGCTTCCCTGCTTCCAGAAAGTTGTTTGTTGGGAAGTATTTTGCCTTTAAGAGTTTTACCCACAATTGGTCAGCATTTTTCAAAATTCTCCAACCTAATTTGGCTAGAAGAGCTAAGTTGAAAGCCTTAAAATCTTGGAATCCTGATCCCCCGTCTAAGTTGTGTTTCTTTAATTTGTCCATAGACATCTAATAAATCTTCCTCCTATCTTCCTCACATTTCCACCAGAATTTGGATACGGTGCTATCTAATTTTTGTAGCATGCTTTTTGGGTACAGGAAACAAGACATTGAATACACCGAAAGGGACTTTGCTACTAATTTAATTAAAACTTCTCTTCCTGCCTCTGACAAGAAATTTTTCCTCCACCCCTGGACTCTTTTTTCCATCCTATTTATAACAAAATTCAGGGCTTGAATTCCTGATTTACCCCAAATTATTGAAAGCCCCAAATAGTTTCTTGGAACATTCACAGTATGTATCTGAAAGATATGACCAATCTCCTCTTGTAACAGGTTAGGGGTATTTTTTGAAAAGTATAAGCATGATTTTCCATAATTAATTGATTGCCCCAAAGCCTTGCAATAGTTATTGATAATATCTTTCAGATTTCTACAATAATTCATATCTACTCTAAGGAAGAAAATAGAGTCATCCGTAAAGAAGCTATGCGTTATTTCAGGACAACCTCTACCTATTGCAATTCCCCTCATTCTTCCCTCCCCTTTTTCTTTTTCAATGAGTTTGGACAAGACATTGTTAACAATGATAAAGAGATAGGGGGACAAAGGGTCTCCTTGTCTAATCCCCCTCTTTGGGATTACTTTAGTCATTCTTTTTCCAGACATCATCATAGAGAACTGAACAGAATTAAGACACCAATAAATTCTCTCCACTCAGTCCCTTATAAACCCCATTTTTCCATTGTAGTAGAGAGGAAATCCCATTCTATTCTATCATAGGCTTTATTCATATCTAGCTTCTTTGCCATCTCACCATTGCCTTTTGTCTTCATTTTCATATGATAAAACACCTCATACACCACTACAATGTTATCCTGGATTAATCTACCCGGGACAAAGGCCTTATGACTCTCATATATTATATTGTCTAACAACGGTTTAAGTTTATTCGCTATTACCTTGGAAAAGATTTTGTAAGCGAAATTACAAAGACTAATAGGCCTATAGTCACTCACAGATTCAGGGCAATCAACCTTAGGGATCATTACAAGGTCAGTTTCATTTATCTCAGTCAAAGGATATCCGGTCTTGAAAAATTCTTTTATTAAGTCACGTACCTGGTTTCTGATGATATCCTATGATTGTTGATAGAAAAGGCCCGTGAATCTATCTGGTCTAGTAGCTTTCTGTCCTCCAAGTTGAAACACCACACACTTAACCTCCTCTAGTTTGATTTCTACCATTAAAGCTTGGTTATCTTCTGCTGAAACCACCGGTTCAATACATTCTAGTATTGATGAGAATTCCCTCTCCCCTACCAAAGTAAATAGTGATGTGTAGAACTAGGCAAAGTGTCTTCCTATTTCTTGTTCCTCACTCCTCTTGATTCCCTCTAATTCTAGTAATTTTATTTCTGCTTCTCTTTCTGATTGTTGTCATATAGAAGAATCTTGAATTTTTATCTTCACATTTCAATCAGTCCACTCCAGCCTTTTGTGCCCAATACATCTTCTCCTGGTCCCAGAGCTTATTTATTCTCCTTTTTATGTCTTTGACTTCTCTTGCTATTTCATCATTCCACTCTGAATCTAGGCAAACTTGTACCCTTTGAATAAGCTAGTTTATCTGTCTTTGGTTGTTATTGAACTCCTTTTTACTCCACGTTGCCAAAGTTTCTTTAAGTTTATTTAGCATTCCCACAAATTCTTTTAGCCCCTCTCTGTTACCCTTTCCTTTCCAATTCTCCTTAATTAGTGGCATCAATCTAGGATGGCCTAACCGGCGTGCATCAAATATGAAAAGTGGAGGTGTTTTTGTCTCAACATGTTCAAAATCTATCAATATCGGGCAATAGTCAGAACTTATGGCTTTCAATACTTTTTCGTGTCCCTTTTGGAAGTTTGAGCCCCATGCAGAATTCATCATAGCCCTATCCAGTTTTTCCCTTATGAGATCTTCAGCTTTCCTATTGTTCATCCAAGTAAACTTACAACCTTTAAACTCTAGTTCCATCAATTCACAATTAACCATAAACTTTTGGAACCTGTCCAAGTCCCTTAATTGACACATTCTGCCCCCAACCTTATCTAAAGAGTATACCATATCATTAAAGTCCCCAAAAATTATCCATGGCATAGATTCATCAGGACACATATTCTCTAATTCGTTCTACCAGTGTTCTTTTTGTCTTATTTTTGTAGGGCCGTAGACTAGTGTTACATTACCAACTCTCCTTCCATTAAAACTAACATTTTCAAGATGAATGAGATTTTTATTCATAATCCCAATATTTAGCTCTACTCCCTCCGTTCACCAAGTCGCTAGACCACCTAATCTACCTATTGGTTCATGATATTCCCCCAAATCATACTTCAATTTCCTTCTTATTCAATCTATTTTGGGTTTTTTCATTTTTGTTTCAGATAAAAACACTATCAGAGGCTTGAACTTACCACATTAGAACTTTAGATTTCGAACTGTCAAGGTAGTCCCAAGACCCTGACAGTTCCAGCTGAGGCAAATCATTGCTCCCCGGTGGCTGCTTCCGGCCAGACACCACGCCCTTACACTTTAGTATCCTCCATCTGCTCAAGCCCTTCCCTTATTTTCTAGCCATACTTAATCGCATAAGAACTGAGAATTATCTGGTGCCCTGGATTTGGGTTGTTAAACAGCGCCCTTCTTGCCTTCTTGTTCTATTGACTCTGCATATTCAAATCCTAACCCTGATTGAATTGCAACACCCCCTCATAGTTGAAATTAAATTTTCTGGACCCGTCCGTTTCTGCATTTATTTCCAACCTCTTCTCTGCAATCGATCCGTTAGCTGTACTCTCGGGGGAGTCATGTTTGTGGTTCTTTCGGCGCTTCACTTGACATATTCCATCATCATCCTCCCTTTTTCTCTTCAGTGAAACTCCCCTTATTCCCTGAGCTAGCTCTCCTATTTCTATACATTATGCAGGTACGATGGCTTTTGATTCATTAATTCTATCTTCCTCTTCGTCTACCAGTTGTACCCAATATATGCTCTGGGCTTTCATAATTTTCTCTTGTCGGGCCCTTAGTAGCCTTTTTATTCCATTCACCTCATTAAAGCTCCAACGCGGCCCAATTTGTTGGGCCTCTGATGTGTTTCATCTCCCTTCCCCATATTGGTCCGTCTTATCTTTTTGCCCCACGTGATTATTCCACTCCTCATTCACCATTCCCTTATTCTCCTTTATAGTTGCTCCAACGATATTGGTTACAATTAATGCTTTTGGTTGACAGGGCATATTGACTCTGTCCTCTTCGCGTGTTGATTTTGAACCTTCCCCTGTCTCCCTTATTCCATACCTCGAACCTATCTTCCCTTGCAAGCATTGAATACTTTTACCTTCCCCATGCACTTGCCCTCCCTCCGACGTCTTCACTTGAGTTCCACCTCCTTGCATGTTCATCGGCGATCTATAAGCTTGGCCACAAAGACTTACATCATAGCCTCTCATCACTCCATTCACCATGAACTCCACTGTCTCCTCCTCACATCCTTTACTTTCATGACCCAACTTCTTGCAATTATAGTAATACCGAACCAGCTTCTCATATTTTAGTTGTACCCATACATCCTCCAATTCTTCATTTGGTCTAGGAGCAGTGAAACCCGGTACCAACGGCTTATCCACATCGATCTCCACCTGAGCTCTGCCAAAGCTTTTATTCTTGTATTTTTTATCATCTGGGTTTTGAACTTCTATCACTCTACCCACAATGCTAGACATGAGTTCTATGTTAGCCTTTATTCTTCCCTCCGATGGCAGGTTGTGGACTTGAATCCAGAACACGCATGAATTTACTTAAATCTCGTTATCACTCTGGAAAGGTTTTCTTTTTTGTAGACTTAACATGTAGTTTCTTACCACCCATGGAGTTTCTTTTAGTATTCTTTCTGCTTCTTCCTCAATCTTAAAAGAGAACGTGAATAAGTTGAACCCAATCATTTTGACCTCCCACTCTCCTTCTACCTTCCATGCTGTATTTACCAATTCTCTTATTGTTCCTAACCCGACTTTGGTTTTCAATATCACCTTGCCTATCAGCTTGTACCTTTCTTTAGCTCCTTCTGTACTTTTTCTCCATTGAAGTTTAATATCCAACTTACCTCTATCCATTTCCTTGGTTCCTTCTTGGATTGTCGATAGATTCTCTAGATTCGCTCAATGTTATTATTAGCATAAAAGCCAAACCCACCAGTTCGATGAAAATAACGAGGGAGAAACCCTATCACAATCTCACTTGGAGAAAAGACAAGCTGAATGTATTCAGAATAAGAATATTAATTAATTAAAAGACAAAGAACCGCATTTCTGTATTGAAAAATTATTTATTCACTGTCACCATGTAGATACGCCACTTATTGGACTCCGTAGCTTATAGTGCCCAGATTGCAGAGAATTTGTCCTCTTATATTTGGATTTTTTTAAGGTTTTTAATATACTTTTAGGGCTTGTTTGGTTTGAGGGGAGGGGAGGGAAAGTGGGCGGAGGGAAAATTTTTTTGAGTTGAATTTAAAAAAATTAGAGAAGTGGGGTTAAAAATTTTAAATTAATTTTTCTTTCTCTTTTATCTTATATATTCTCTTTATTAAAATTTTATTATCCCACTTCTTCAATCTTTTAAAATTCAACTCATAAAAATTTTCCCTCCCCTCCCCTCCCCTCCACCTCCAAATCCCTCACACCAAACAGACCCTTAATTTTAATATTTTCCCATCATTGAAGTTTTAATTCAATTAATTTAATATGATTAGAAAAATATTAATTTAATAATATCAATTCAAGAAAAACATAAATAGAGTGTAAGTTCAAGAAATAAAATTGAAATCGGATAGTTTAATTTTAAATTATAAGGATAAATTAATTTTATTGAAAATTAATAAATAATTTTACGTGACTATACATCATACCCAATATATGTAGGTAGATTTATCAGTTCTCTTTAACATATATTTTTGGGATAAATGCCATTTTTGCCTAGGAAGTTTACCGTTAGGGTCAATTCTGCTTCGAAAGTATTTTCGGGGCCAATTTTGCCTCAGAAGTTTCAAATTTGGAACAATTTTGCCCTTACGTTAGTTGACCGTTAGCCGGAGTTGGTTGACCGTTGGTAGGGGCAAATTTGCTCTAAATTTGAAACTTCAGGGGCAAAATTGCACCTTAACCCAATGATCGTTACTCGGGCGCATCAAACACTGCTCTTTTAGTCGCTGGACCCTACCTCTCGTTGAGCCAGGGTGTGCAGGCTGTTAAACAGAAAAGAGAACTCTTCCCGAGGCCCCTGCCGATGTCGCCGAACTCACTAACGTTACTGTCAGCTGCCACGTCCCTGTTCAGGAATTTTGACCTAATTCTTTTTCGAAGTACGCGTGTTGCACGCTATCAGACAGGCTTCCCTCGTTTCTTAGGATCGACTAACTCATATGCAAGTATGGTTCATATGGAACATTTCCTCTCTTTGACCTTCAAAGTTCTCATTTGAATATTTGCTACTACTATCAGACGGGCTTCCCTCGACGGCCGGGTATAGGTCGCACACTTCAGCACTCGGGCGGAGCAGCCATCAATGCAGATCTTGGTAGTAGTAGCAAATATTCAAATAAGAACTTTGAAGGCTGAAGAGGGGAAATGTTCCATGTGAACAATACTTGCACATTTGTTAGTCGATCCTAAGAGACGGGGGAAGCTCGTACTTTGAAAGGGAATCGGGTCAAAATTCCTAAACCGGAATGTGACAGCTGACAGTAACGTTAGTTAGTCTAGCGACGTCGGTAGGGGCCTTGAGAAGAGTTCTCTTTTCTGTTTAACAGCCTGCACACCCTAGCTCAGCCGGAGGTAGGGTCCAGCGGCTGGAAGAGCAGTGCTCGATGCGCCCGAGCAACGATCATTGGGTTAAGATGCAATTTTGCACCTGAAGTTTCAAATTTGGAGCAAATTTGCCCATATTAATGGTCAACTAACAGTCAACCAACCCCGGCTAACAATCAACTAACGTAAGGGCAAAATTGTTCCAAATTCGAAACTTTTGGGGAAAAATTGGTCCTAAAAATACTTCCGAGGCATAATTGGCCCTAACAGTATACTTTCGGGGTAAAAATGGCCTTTATCCCTATATTTTCCCCCCATAACGTATGTATATCAATGGCTCTTGTATCTGTGGATCTATGTATTCCTTAGATAATACTATCACCATTGACTTTCATATATTTTGTCGCTAGAAGCACCTTTTTTTCATGTTCATAAACATCACTTTCTTTTAATTATCTGAAGCATTTCCAAGTACTAGTTTATTGATAATAAATAAATAAATATATATATATATATAAATACATGTATGTATGTAGTAGTCGGTGGGTCTTGTATCATGTATGTGTGCAATTTCCAGTTCAAATACCGTATGGATTTAAGCAATGTCAATTTACCATTTTGACCAACCCCAGGAGTCAGGATTGTGCCTCTGTTGCTTTCTACAGCTCTTTGGAACTAGGGCTAAGCAAGGAATCCATAACCCGCCCATAACCCAGTTTAATTGGGCCAATTTGAGCTCGCCCAAAATGAACCCATAATGGAACCCGCCCATTTAAGACTTAAATGGGCGAACTACGGGCACACCTTCGGGCAGCCCGTACCCACCCATTTAATTTTTTTTATTAGCCTTACCTTGATTATCCCTCCCTCATTTGGTTAATATAATTTTTGGTCCCTGAAGTTTGATCCAATTTTGGTTTTGGTCCCTGAAGTTTCACCTGATTTTGGTTTTGGTCCCTCAAGTTTGAAATCGGTGGTTTTGGTCCCTGAAGTTTCACCCGATTTTGGTTTTGGTCCCTCAAGTTTGAAAAGGACTTGGTGACCCATTTTTGAAACCCGACCCGACTCAGAAAAAAAGCCAAGTCCTTTTCAAACTTGAGAGATCAAAATCAAAATCGGGTGAAACTTCAGGGACCAAAACCACCGATTTCAAACTTGAGGGACCAAAACCAAAATTGGGTGAAACTTCAGGGACCAAAACCACCGATTTCAAACTTGAGGGACTAAAACTAAAATTGGATCAAACTTCAGGGACTAAAAGTTATATTAACCCTTGTTTAAATTTAGGTTCTTTTGTGTGAATTGTGATTATTGAACTTTGAAGATTCAAATTTCAAAATTTAAATTGATTGCTTGATGGATTTAGATTGAAAGATTGATGCTTATGCGAATATATATGTTTTTTTCCTTTCAAAAAAATAAACAAGTCCAATATAAATGGGTTCTGGGTAACCTGATTAGCCCGCCCATTTATTGGATTGCCCATTTAACAAGTGTTAAATGAGTTGAGGTAAGGATATAAGCTAACCCATACCTGTATAAAGTTAAATAAGCGGTTATAGGTTTAACCACGGGCTACCTAACCCGCCCATTACTCTCCTCTGCTTGGAACCCCCGAGCCTCCGGGCCTAAGCAGTCATCTCAAACTCAACGGTGCCCCACAACTTTCGTACACCCGAGTCATTCTCCCGAAGTCGAAGGCTATTTTGGTACTTTTGAGGGTGCTGTTGCTCTGCTTCACTGTACTAACCGCGATTTCCGTTCAAGAATGGCTTGCGGAGTTGGCAATCTCCTTCTCCGTCTGGCTAACAGATTCTCTGAGCCCGTCCCTTACTCTCTGTCACTCTCTTGGGCAGCTAAGTTGCTCTCACCCCTTCCTCATCCATTCTCTCTTTAAGTGTGAAGAATTTTCCATCTTTCTCCCTCATCGTTGTTCATTTATTGCTATCTCACATTCATTTACTCATTACATATTAGCAAAGTTCCGTGCTTCAGCTTCCGTGCGTGTGAGTTAGAGAGAGAGAGAGAGACAGAGGGGAGAATATGCCGCTAGTGAGAGTGCAGGTTCGGAATGAGTACGGTCTGGGGCGGCCCGAGCTGTACAAAGGGACCAACAACGAAGATCCTAAGGCTGTGCTGGATGGTGTGGTTGTCGCGGGCCTTGTGGGGATCCTGAGGCAACTGGGTGATCTAGCTGAGTATGTTTTCTTTAATCTTCTCTATGAAATTCTCTTTTTGCTCAAATGGGTGCACTGTGTCTGAAATTTGAACCCTTTTGGTTTTTCTTCGGTAAATGGGTCTTAACTTTCTGCAATTTCGAGACTTGATTGACTTGTAGGTTACGGGTTTACGAGAAATGTAGTTTAGCTACTGGCAAATGTGGTGGATGTTATGTTTAGGGAGGAACTATGAAGTCACTTAGTCGTTGAAGTTGATATCTATTTTGGCTTGGGTTAAATTTCAGTTGATAATTTGATATGACGAAACATTGTCAGCTTTTTGAGCTGTTTCATTGGAGGGTCCTAAGCTTGTTGGACGACTTATTAGTTCAAATACCCAATACATCAATCCTTTGGTTGCTTTTGGATCAGCACAATATGTTTCTCGCCTCTTAACAATTTTGGGCGTTCTGTGGGGGCAATGGTCAGTAGGAAGAATAAAGTAAAAATGTGCAATCATACTGTTATTTCAATGAGAGTGGCACTGTGCTGTCTATGTCAAATGAGAGGAATTAGATAACACGAAGAGCATGCACAGAAACAGCATTCAGAAATGGACATGCAAACCACCTGTTTGATGAAAAGCAGAAGTTCTGGTGATCTCAGTTACAAGTGGAACTGGCAATCAATTTTGGTGTTTATTTTTGTGTATACTCTCTGTGATGCACAGAATTTCTGGCTGGAGTAGCCCATCAGATTGGACCTCAAAGGAAGTTGAAAATATTTGATCCTGACTATAATGGAACTGAACATATGGGGAATCCAGTCTACTCTCTACTGTCTATAAAGAAAATTGAGGCAATTTTTATTATATAAATATTTGTCTGATAAATAATTAATTATTCAAATTTTATGGATTTAGTTAAGAATATTGAGCAGAATAATTGACTTTATTTTGTGTTGGATATTTCTCTCTCTTCATGTCCATTCTTTTCCTCCAGTATCCTCTATCCCCTTTTCAGAACATGCCTCAGTTTCTAGTATGATTATAAACAGTTTCTATCATTATGTCAGAGTTATACTTGCTCCTGGAATCTGTGTCCTCTATTAACTTTATGTTGCCAATAGAATCTCATGTTTTTCTAGTGTTCCTTTTGGGAATTTGTGTCAATGTCTAACTAGAAGCTTAATTTACATGTAGCTTTGCAGCGGAGGTTTTTCATGGTCTGCAGGAGCAAGTACTTACCACAGCTTCTCGGAGTCATAAATTGATGCTTCGTGCCCAAAACATTGAAGCTTCTCTTCCTCCTTTGGAAAAGGCCATATTGGCACAAACAAGCCACATACATTTTGCTTACACAGCTGGTATGTATTTTATGAGTTATAACTGCATTTGCCTGATTTTGATTTGGCATAACTTCTCTTTTAGACAATGGTCTCAGACTACTTTATTCTCTGGAATTTTATATATTGCAGAAAATTGTGTTTCCTTTTTAGGTGATATTTTTATGTGTTGGGAAAAATTTAGTTTGTTGTTTGTTTTTACTACTCAGTTAGCTACTTGGGTTTTGCTTCAGGTACTGTGTGTAACATTTTAGATCAACGCTTCTTAGTAATTTTTGGTTTGTTGTCATGGAAGCCAAAATGTATATAGCAACAGTGAAAGAGGCCCAAACTCAAACTGAAAGTTTTGCCTCTAAAGCATGCTATATCACTAAGAGTACCATTTTAGCCTCTTCAAATTACTATTTAGCTAGGTCAGCACGTATTTGTGCATTCAAGTGGCAGCAGAATAACTTAACATAGTTTCTGTTGAAAAACTTTGTATAGCTTACCTATTCTAGCATATGGGCTTTTATATTCTTCATTTTATTCTTTGAATTCCTCCTCTTCTTTTGTTTTTTTTTTTTTTTGGTTTTTTGGGCCAAGTATAGTCTTTGGAAATTCAGTGTGCCTTTTGATCGACATTTTAATATCTGGAAAATATGGGGTACTTGATGAGAGCACTTGCCCTTTCAGGTTGTGAGTGGCACTCTCGTGCAAAAACTGAACAAAATCATTTCATTTACAATGACTTGCCGCAATTTATTATGGACTCATATGAAGAATGCCGGGATCCTCCACACCTGCACTTGCTTGATAAGTACGTCACATTTTCTTTTGACTTCTTTCTCACCTCTCATTTTTGTTTTGAACATAGTCAGTATGGTTTGATACTACATCTTGAATTAGTTTCCGTTTACTAAACAGCAAACTACTATACTAATTTTTTCTGTTCTTTTATTCATTTTCATGAAACTTGTTCTGTCCTGTTTTTCTCCTTTTTTCCCATGTTTTCCTTTGTTTGAAGGTGTAACTACTTTCAACAAAGTTAAGTAAATCATCTAAAACTTAGTTCAATTTCTAGCTGATGTACTAATTCCTCTGTATCATTCAGATATGATGCCGGGGGCCAAGGATCTTGTTTAAGAAGATATACAGATCCAACTTTCTTCAAGAGAGTATCGGCAGATTCTGATGAAGCACACGTAGAGAAAACTGAAATATCTAGGAAAACTAGTAGAGGCAAGGTACTTTACTGTTTGAAGCATTTCTGTTATTCTTTATTCAAACTAGATGCGGGCTTGTGCAAAATGCATGGAGCTAATGCAAGCCAGATATACCTAATCAAAATATTTTTCATGAGTCATGGTTTCCTAAAGGATTATTAGATATATAGATACTATCCAATCAATAACTTGGTAATTATAAGAAATATGTTGGACAGAAGAAAAGGTTGTTACGAAGAAATGGAGAAACTCTGCAGGGTGAACAAATGCATAGCAATGGTGGAAGGTACAACATCCTTTCATGGATTGCAGAGTTACACACACACACACACACACACATATATATTTGTCATGTTACTAATTCTTAATAACCGATCACATGATGATGTATAATTCACAGGCGAACTTCTTCCTCACAAACAGCTGATGTGGTGCTGGAATCAGATCTGAAGGATCATTCTTCTGTTGATTCAAGAGCTGATGTTGGACAGAGGAAAAGTTTGTCACGAAGAAATGGAGAAACTTTTCTGGGTGACCAAGTGCATAGCAATGGTGGCAGGTACAAGATCCTTTCATGGAGTGCAGATATTTATATACATACCTGTCATGTTACTAATTCTTAATAATCAATCACATGATGATGGATAATGCACAGGAAAACTTCTTCCTCACAAACAGCTGATGTGGTGCTGGAATCAAATCTGGAGGATCATTCTTATTCTGTTGATTCAAGAGCTGATGTTGGACAGAGGAAAAGTTTGTCACAAAGAAATGGAGAAACTCTGCAGGGTGAACAAATGCTTAGCAATGACAGCAGGTACAAGATCCTTTAATGGATTGCAGAGTTATATAATCATATATATCTATGTCATGTTTCTAATTCGTAATAACTAATTACATGATGATGATGATGTGTGAATCACAGAATGCAATTTTCTTCACATGTCAACGGGCGAACTTCCTCCTCACAAACAGCTGATATGGTGCTGGAATCATATTTGGAGGATCATTCTTATTCTGTTGATTCTAGAACTGATGTTGGACAGAGGAAAAGTTTGTCATGTAGAAATGGCGAAACTCTGCAGGGTGAAGAAATGCATAGCAATGACGGCAGGTACAATATCCTTTCATGGATTGCGGGGATATATGTGTGTGTGTCACGTTACTAATTCATAATAATTAATCACATGATGATAATGTATGGTTCACAGAATGCAATTTGCTTCGCATGTCAACGGTCAAACTTCTTCCTCACAAACAGCGGGTGTGCTGGAGTCAGATCTGGAGGATCATTCTTATTCTGTTGATTCAAGAGCTGATGTTGAACAGAGGAAAAGGTTGTCACGTAGAAATGGAGAAATTTTGCAGAGTGAACAAATGCATAGCAATGACAGCAGGTACAACATCCTTTCATGGATTGAAGGTGTGTGTGTGTGTGTGATGTTACCAATTCTTAATAACCAATCACATGATGATGATGTATGATTCACAGAATGCAACTTGCTTCGCATGTCAATGGGCAAACTTCTTCCTCAAAAACAGCTGATGTGGTGCTGGAATCAGATCTGGAGGATCACTCCTATTCTGTTGATGTAAGGGATGATGCTGGCTACATTGAATGTGTTTTTCAGCCAAGTAATTCCGTGCAGTTTGATGAGCAGGAATGTAAGGAATCACCCTCTCCTAGGTTGACACAGAAAACTGATTCTCTTCAGTCGGCATCCCCTACTATGGATTATAATTTTTCCCAAGGTTCATTTGACAAGAAAATTGCCTCTACTTCTACCTGTGTTACTTGGGATGAAAAGGAAGAGACAGTGGATTCTGAAAGTCAATGGTGCGATGATGAAACGCAGAACCTATATATGCATGATGATGAACCTTTTGGCCCTGAAAATAGGAATTTCATATATGGTGAGGAAAGAAACCTAAAACTAGCCTCCAGCATGGTCCAGACGGATGAAACTGATAGTGAACCTGATAATTACTTGGATGCTCTTAACACTATTGAATCGGGATCTGAAAATGATCTTGATTGCGAAACAAAACGAGATGCAGAGCAGTTTTCATCTCATGTATCTTCTGAGGTCATGGGCAATGGAGTGGGAGCTACGTCTACTGTGCTAGAGCATGATTTTTACAATGTTTTTTCTCATTCTATATCTACTGTTTCTTTAAACAAAGAAACAGGTTTGGATTTCCCTGAAGCCCTGCAAGAAATTCATCCTCACATATCAGAGAGGCATATAACTTGTTTAAGAAATCCAGTTCAATCAGATGTTCCTGATAACATAGAAGGGACCGATGTTTTAGTTGCTTTTTATGACTATGGGAGTCCCATCCATGAACCAGTTCCTGACGTACGTGGAAATTCTGTTTTGGACTGCACTGTGGGCCTGAATCCTTTGGATAATACCTGTTCTCTTAATGACGCAGTGTCAACATCCATCGAAACTGTTCCATCAAATGCTCCTGTAAATGTAGAAATTGAAAAGAATTTAGTTGTTTCTCATGGCTCCGAGAGCCCTACCCATGAACAGGAGCCCCACCAACCTGCAAATTATGTTTTGGACTGTTTTGTTCATGGATATGACTCTGGGAATCCCATCCACGAACCAGTTCCTGACTTATGTGGAAATTCTGTTTTGGACTGCTCTGTGGGCCCGAATCCTTTGGATGATACCTGTTCTCTTAATGACACAGTTTCAACATCCATCAAAACTGTTCCATCAAATGCTCCTGTAAATATAGAAAGTGTAAGGAAAGTTGATTCTCATGGCTCCGAGTGCCCCACCCATGAACAGGAGCCCCACCAACCTGCAAATTATGTTTTAGACTGTTTTGTTCATGGATATGACTCTGGGAGTCCTATCCACGAACCAATTCCTGACATAAGCGAAAATTCTGTTTCGGACTGCTCTGTGGGCCCAAATCCTTTGGATGATGCCTGTTCTCTTAATGACCCAGTGTCAACATCCATCGAAACTGTTTCATCAAATGCTCCTCTAAATATAGAAAGTAAAAAGAAAGTTGATTCTCATGGCTCCGGGTGCCCCATCCATGAACAGGAGCCCCACCAACCTGCAAATTATGTTTTGGACTGCTCTGATGACGTTCATATTCTTGACAATGAAGTGTCAGTGTCCATTGAGCCTGTTCAATCGAATGTTAATGTTGACACAGAAAGGACAGAGTGTTTTGGTGATGCCCCTGAGTATCATATCAGGCAACAGGTGCCTCGTATCTGTGGAAATTCTGTTTGTGACAATGCTCATAATGACTCATTGTTAGCATCCAGTGAGAATGTTAGACCAGATGGTTTCGTTAATTCAGAAACAGCCAAGAATTTAGCTGATTCTCATGCCCATCAGAGTCCCATTCATGAACAGGCGTCTAATGTATGTGAAAACTCTATTTTAGAATGCTCTGTAGGTACCAATCCCTTGGCTGATTATCCTGCACTTAATGATTCGGTATCATCATCCATTGAAATTGATCCATCAGATGATCCTTTTAACTTTGAAAGGACGATAAATTTAGCTGACTCTCATGGTTCTGTGAGTACCATCCATGAACAGTTGCCTCACCTCAGTGGAAATTCTGTTTTGAACTGCTTGGGAGGCACCAGTCCCTTGGGAGATGATCATACTCTTCATGATACAGTGTCAGCACCCATTGAAATTGACATATCATCTGGTTCTAAAAGCTCTGATCTACCAGACAAAGAAGCAGATGGTATTGACAGTAATGACTTCAAAAGTAAAGAGGCTTCTTCAGATGCTGTTAGTGATCCTTCAGTTGGGTTATGGACTAATGGTGGATTATTGGGACTTGAGCCATCAAAACCCCCTGATTTTATTATGCCAAGTTCTTTGAATCAAGGACTTATGACTTCGACAAATGATACAGATGGTGTATCGAATTATCATTCAATGCTAAAGAGCAATGGATTTAGAGAGGATCAAGATTTATCAAAGATTGCTGAACTAAATCAAAAGGAACCTAGTAGCCATGGTCAAAATGATGAAGATTTTGATAAAAATGAGGTACCCGCACCTGGAACCGTTGTCCCAGTTGGCCACACAGGTTTTACTGAACCTATTAAAGGAAGTGGGCTAAATTCACCTCTGCTGTTTGGGCTTGGTCATAAATTACTTATAAATAGCTTTTGCCGGAAAGTTTCATTTGATGAAAAATCTGGACCTGATAATTCTGTGAAAACTGGCTTATTGGAGGAGCAGCGTGGACAAAATAGCACCGTACAGCAGTCACTTCCTGAGACAACTTTCAAAGAGCAAGTTAGTTATGAGTATCCTACCTACTCACCACCTCCTTCTCCTCCACTTGAACATATGAAAATATCCTTCTGTCCTGTTGATAGGTTTGAGACCTTCAAACTAAAGCTGAAATTTCCTGATATGAGTAACCATAGTGATAGTACAAGGGATGTGTTTCCTTCGTTCTGCTTGGTCCCGGAGCACTCCATTCTTGTGCATGATTCAGGCTCCAATTCAGATGATGACGATACTTTCTGTAGATCATCTACATTTGTGTCAGATGATTGTCTTAGTCCTCACCCTGACTATAACTCCGATCAGTGGGAGTCTGATGATACTCCTGATATCAGTGGCAATGGCGTATATGATTCATCTCACAGAATATCATTAATTGAATCAAAGCCAAGTTCCCAAGAAGTCAGAGGAGTGACCGATGTTGATGTCAATTTGGGCAATGAACGTATTATGCTTGCTCAGGATAGCGTGGAACCTTCTTTATCTGGGCATTTACTTGATTTTCCTAGCTTTGATACTATGAACCCTGTTCTTGGAAAAGAATGTAATAATCATTCTGATTACGATGATAATCTCAAATTGCAAGGTCATACTGAGTCTATACCAGCCGCACCACCTCTTCCTCCAAATCAGCGGTGGCTCTCAAATCAGCGGTCAGATATGATGAATGATAAACAAAATTGCATGTCAAAAGTCACTGAACAAATTAATGATCCAGATATTTCTGAATCTACATTGCAAGTCAGGCCTACCCTGGTGGAGCAAAATCCAACTGATCACGAGTTTAATGACTATATTCCAGATAAAATGAGGAACAAGGTATTCATCTTATAGATTCATTTTTTCTAAAGCTTTAAGTAACCTTGGTAGACATGGAATTTTGCCATTATTCATCGATTCATTCTGTAACATGAATGAACAGAAGAAAGGAAATCAGGTGGGAATTGAAAAGGATGTGAATGAGAAGGAAGATTTTCTTCATCAAATCAGAACAAAAGTAGTCATTTTTTATTCTTAATAATTTTAGTTGCAGAAGATGATTCTTTTTATTTTCTTAACTTTGATTGTTATTGTCACAGTCCTTCAATAAAAAGCATACAGAAACAGGAAAGCCAAATGATATCACAAGTCCCACTACAACAGACAAAGTTGCTGCAATTTTGGAGAAGGCAAATATCATCCGTCAGGTTTTTATCAGTCATCTTCTTGTTTCTTCTGTCACTCTCCTTTTTTTCCCCGAGCCTAGACTGTAAATTATTTGCTTATCACATGTGAGTGATAATTATAACTGGGAAACTCTTCAGGTTATTTCAAGTTATGATGGTGAAGATGATGATAGCTGGAGTGAGAGTTGATGTGTTTGATAGTCACATCAGTTGGTCTGCAAGAAACAGTCATCTTTTGCCTTCTAACCAGAAGTTGCATGAGGCCTTGTTGTATGTAAGTATGTGTGAATAAATCTTTGTTTATCTGTAATTAGTTGTAGTGAAGCTGTTTTTTTACGTAGTTTTACGCCCATTTTTATTGATTCCTTCATTAGTTGATTTTACTTTGAAGGTTTTGAGCTGGGTTATCAGGTTAAGTCAATGTATTCTTAGATTAATGTTCGAGGCAACTACTTATACACAGAATGCAAGAAAATATGATAATTTTGAGTCATGAATCCCATTTGACATTATTATTAGTTTTTTTTTTTTGGACAACCATGTGATAGATATTTGGTTTTACTAACCAATTCTGGATTTTTATGTTCTTATTTTCAAACGTAGTTCATGTTGATACTTGTATACGCTAACTGGAATTGACCAAATCCTTTCTTGACAAACAATTTTTAACATTGTTCAGAAGCATGGCCCTTTTGCATACTTTATTACCATCCTGCACTGGGTGGAGTATTTTTTAATTTAGTTACTCGTAGAATTGTATTGTTATTATTATTATTTTGCATGTTGCTTCTCAGTTTAATCATCCACAGTGCTCGTTTGGAATAGCTTATTTTTAGGCAATAAGTGCTTATAAATCGTGATTCACAGTATACGAGGTAAGTATGTGAGAGGAGTTTTATCTCGGCTTGCGTAATAAGGACTTATTGTCCAAAAATAAACCCAACCAAACACACAAAATTTATATTATGCTTAGCTCCTTATACTGTTAGGAAATTTATATTATGTTAGGAAAATTCTTAGCTACCAGCCGGCAAGGAGAGACTTGCACTCAATAGAATATATCACATGTTCCATGAGATTATGTTATTTTTATTCTCTTTGGTAAAGAAAAAAGTTAAACTTGAAGAGAGAATATTAAAAAAAAAATCAATAAAGGAGGAGGATATGAACACATTGAAAAAGATAGAAAAAATTGTTAATACATTAGTTTAAATTAGTAATAAAATTTTTTTAATACAAGCTTCTTGTGTGTGTGTTTGGAATAACAATAGGAATATTTAAAAACAGCTTTTCAATCGTGATTTACGGTATACGAGGTAAGTATATAAAGAAGTTTTATCTCAATTTACGTGAAAAACAATTCAAACATGCGCAATATCTATTTCAATAAAACGATTATTATATAAACCTTTTTGTTATATGTATTTCAATAAAATGATTACCTTACTGTGTTTTTGTCCTTCCTTGTTCCTTTACTTTCATTGTCTTTTATTCTCATAATGAAAAAAAATCCAAAAAAATAAATCCTCTAAAATCAAGTTTTTTCCCCCCTTTTTGCCAGCAACTCTAAAAATGAAGTTTATTACAGTGTTCTAGACTTCTAGCAAGAGGATTTATTCTTGTATTTTGTGAAAAGTTAAGAAATTACTATAAAATATTTAAAATCATATTTTTTTTTCTATAAAATTCAATAACATATTCCTTAGAAGTTGTCAGTAACTTTGATCCTAAGAATTTTTAAAAATAAAAATAGGCATCACGACTCACAAGTTTACTTTGACAGCTTCTGAAGATAGTGAGAGGAATTATTAAAATGTAAGCTGATTGTAACTTTTCTAAAAGAAAAATTAACATCATGATGGTTCAACCATACTTATCAGTATGAATTTTTTCTTAATTAATTAATTGATGTGCTAATCCTTTCCTAAGGTAGAACCTAACATTGCTAAGCTTCCAACTTGCACAGACCAGCTGAGCAACTGCATATAAAAATTGACACTAAAGTATTAAATAAAATATTAAAAATAAATCTCTTTGTAAGAAGGTAGAAAAGGTACAAGAAAGACTTTTCTTGATTCATTTATTAATTTATTTGTTTATAACAAGTTGATGCACTAAACACATCTGTGCAAGCAACATGCCATTCCCCTCTTATCAACTGCCCTTAATTCGCTGAATTAAAATTATTATCCTCTTATATAAAATATTTTTTATATCTAAAAGTCTGCATTAAAGCTAGATTGATAGGACTTGAATTTAATTTGTTGGAAATGTTTTTTCCCCCCAAAGGAATCTGTGGGCAAAATGTCTTAGTCTTCACACACAGCTTGTAAACTTATATATCGATCTCTGATTAGTAATTAATAATATAAGGATTAACAATTCAACATTAAAAAAAATGGTCTATGCAATATAGATGGATAGAAGGCAGCGTCAAAATAAGTATTTAAATTTTTTTTTTTGCCAGCTAAAAATAGGAATTTAATTAGCAAAAAGTCTTTTTCTTTTTAAAATGGAAGAGAGACTTTGGATGCAGAAGGAAGAAAAAAGTGCAACATTTCAAGACCAAAAAAAGCAAGTTGAAATGAGGATGCATTGTCCCCATTAAGAAGTTGGAGATGGTCTCACTTTTCAAATAATTAATTATTAATATATGAATGTGATGATAATGATCATAATATCATATATATTTTTATATATAAAGATTCCTCCTTTTTCAAAATTTGGTAAAGAAATGGCGTATCAACAGATATTTGTTAAATCAAAAGCGTTGCGTAGTAAAAGGGAACCAAACCCACACGACCTCACAATATTATTAATAATTTATTTGATTTGTTGCTGCTGCAAGCAAAAAAAGTTTAGCAACAAATCCATCTGAACCGGCAAAAGTTGGCTTTCGTGTCAAAACTCAAAAGTAAATACCAAATACGATTATCCCAACAAGCAACTTACTTTACAATTCATCCAAATAATTTTTAAAAAAAAGAAACTTAAAAAATCTCTCTCTCTCTCTCTCTCTCTCTCTCTCTCTATATATATATATATATATCCATTTAAATATTAACCACCTTCTTCTAAATAATCCTACGTGACCCTACCATGCATTTAATTCTTTTCCTTAGGGCTATTTTGATTAATTAGGCGTGTTATTCTTTTTTCCCCCAAGTAATCCATTTAATATTTGAAGTTACATTGAATTCTGACTAATCTAAATCGAAGTTTGATTGAAAGTTAAATAGAAAGCTCTTTTGCATTCACATAAAATTAAATCCAAATCTCATGCTTAAGTAGTTATAAACCCTTTTCACTATAAAAAAAAAAAAAAAAGGCTTGTTGGTTGATTATGAATGTTTAATCGTGTATAATATTGATTCATTTTGAAATCAGACTATTAGGTTTCACATGGAAAATAATTCCACCATCATTTATAATGTTTATCCTTAAAATTTAAACTTGGGATATTACTTAATTAAGAAACTAATGGCTGTTTTTCATTTCCTTGACGTTTGCCATAGGATATATTGTTATTGGCATTTTTTTTTAAAAAAAAAAAGGGGGCCGTAGGATATTGTTGACTTGTTCTAATACCGGCAAAATGTTTGGATAAGGCATGTGAAAATTAAGTGTACAGGTGTAAAAGCATGCTTCAAGGTTTATAAAAGCAGAGAGTGACCAAGAAAATTAGTGTGTGTGGGTATTTACATCAAATTTTCCTCAACCTTAGCCTGGCTTGTTGACTTGTAGTAAAATATTGCGATAAAAATACCAAGTTAAAAAGTGATTACAGGTAAGATTGATAGTAATAAAATTTAATTCAACTATACCAATTGTCGAATATAATAAGTAGTGTACAGAGAGATGACAGCAGTATTGTGTACAAAAGTGAATGCACTGCTCGCATATATATGAATTTAATTTGAACTTCCAATGTCAAGATTGATGTTCCACATACCTTTTGCTTTTCTTTCTTTCTTTTTTTTCCCAAATTTGAAATGAAAAGCATATATTACGCTTTTTGGATAGGAAAAGTATGCCTTTACACAGCAAACTTTTGAATGTTGATGATGGAATTTCACTAATAACAACCCCAAGCTTTTTCCTTTTGAATCACTTTGCAGGAGACCTTCCTGGATTGGGACCCACCACGTACCCCACCCTCATCATGCTGACGTAGACTTCTGATGTGGACAAAAAGCTTCCCACTTTGAATCCCCTTTTTCCACTACGTTATTATTTATTTATAATTATTATTATTATTTCTTTCTTGCTTTCGCCTCTTTCACATTCACTTTTTTTTTTCCTTTTCGCTTTCTCTGCTTTATCTTTTTCCTTTTCTCCTTTTTCCTGAAAATTGTTCATGATTGTACCAACTGTTATGCGCTTTTCAGCTTTTTTTCCCCTCTCCTCCTTCTTACGCACATATATATATATGTAAGAGTACTTCCGCGTCTTCCTTCATCAACCTCACCCCAAAACCAAAAGCCTTGGTCGTTAAGAGTCCTAGTAATAGAATATATACATAGCTTCTTCTTCTTCTTCTTCTCTGTGGGTATAGAATATAGAATGGCCGATGTGAAGAACGGCCAAGATAATCATGAGGGGATAAAGTTGTTTGGGGCTACGATCACGTTGCATCGGGCAAGAAAACTGGATCAGAATAAGGAGGAGAAGGAGGATCGGACGACGTCGACGCCGGAGAAGAGGCCCGATAAGATCATACCATGTCCAAGATGTAATAGCATGGACACCAAGTTTTGTTACTTCAACAATTATAACGTTAATCAGCCCAGGCATTTCTGTAAGGGGTGTCAGAGGTACTGGACTGCCGGCGGCGCCCTCCGCAACGTGCCTATCGGAGCCGGTAGGAGGAAGGCCAAGCCACCTTGCCGTGGGGCGGCGGGATTCTCCGAGGGATGTGGCTACGACGAATCTGTCGTCGACGGCGGCGGCTACCGTCGGTTTGGTATGGATGAGGGGCTGGGTATTATGGATGAGTGGCATGTTGCGGTGGCTCAGAGTGGTTTCCGGCACCTTTTGCCTGCGAAACGGCCGAGGAACACTATTGCCGGTCAACCTTTTTAACCTCTGTCGCTTTCTCAGTCTCTTACGTTTTTCTCTCTTTCTTATATATGATAATATTGAAAAATTGAAAAAAAAAAAATGCTCCATACAAATTTGATGGGCATGTTATGAGGTATTTTCATTTTTAAAGAATTTTAACTAAGTAGTCTAATACTTAGTATAAGCCATACTCTCTCCAATCCTAAATATAAAGACAGAGTTGATTTTTTCTGAAAAGATTAAAGAAACTAAATAAGTTACTTAATCATATCATATATTATGTATTCTTAGATTATATATTAGTTTATTAGTCAAATTATTTAGTTTGGAGAAAAAAATAAAAATAAAAATACTCTAAAGCTAATTTAATTAGCTTCCTTAATATCTCCAAAAAAGTCATCTTTTTCTCATGTTTAGGATCGGAGGGAGTATTTGCCTCATTTAATTAGTTTAAGGAAATTAGTTAAGTTAGTTAATATGACATGTATTTTCTAAAACACCATATATAGTCACCTTCCTTAATTCTCTCATTCTCCTTCCTCGTTGATTATTTTTGAAAGAGTATCAATAAGGGTAAATTAGGGTAAGATTGACAAGTATGAAAATGATACTTTATGTTTACAATAAAGATCAACTTCTTAAATATGTCTTACATTAAGGAATGAAGAAGTACTTTCTCTAGTCCAATGACAAAGATTGACAAATATAAAAATTATGTTTTATATTTAGAATAAAGATCAACTTCTTAAATATATCTTATATTAATGAATGAAGAAGTACTTTCTCTATACGAATGAGTACTAATAAAAAAAAAACGAAGCATTAGGAATGGATGATGTATATTGGTCTGGTTTAATAATTAAATATATTACTATTTTTTAAAATAAAATATTAATATTGTCAAGAAAATTATAAACTTCTATATCCTATGTAAGAAACTATGCTTTTATTACGTTTTCATTAGGAAAAAGAATGAAAAAGTGATAATAAATCTATTTTTTCGCACAATCATAATAATATGCTTTAATACTTTAGATGTGTGCATGATCAGGGTTGGAAAAAATGGAACCGACTTCCGTCCTTTCTCACAAGAAAAGGATCATCTTTTTCTTCTTATAGGTCGTCCGATTGGGATCTCAACGATTCAGATTTAATATATTATAAAAATATTATTATTATATTAATATATTAAAAATATTATTATAATAATATATTATATCTGAATCATTAAGATTTTAATTAGATGACCTATAAAAAGAAAAGGACAGTCCTTTTCTTTGAGAAAAAAGTACAGAAACCAATTCCCAAAAAAAATATTCTTTTGCGCGTGATCCTTGATTGAAGGACTGATAACAAAATACAATATACGCAATGCATTTCGTAACAAGAATTGCTTTAGTTTTTTTAAGTCAGAGTATATGATGTTCAATTATTGAGTTGGCAAGGCTTGGCATTTTATTTTAATATTGTTGAAAAGGGGTTCAATAATTAAAATTATCTGGGGGAAAATATTTGGTAGATGTTGCCGCTCAACTTGATGTTTAGCAACACCATCCAAAACTTGTTGCTTAAATAATAAATTATTTAATTGATGAGACCGCCTCAAAAAAGGGGGCGAAGTCAATGAATGATGTTTATCTCTCTCTTTTTTTTGGGTCGAAAAAATGATGTTTATCTCTAATGGTGTTACGTAACTAAAAATCAATGGTTAGACAAATCTTAAACAAGTGTAGACTGTATTAAGAGTTTCCCAGTTCAAGAAAAATGCTTTAGAGCAGGTACGTTGTTGTATTATTATTGAATAGTGAAAATTGTAAAACCAAACATCAAATTGCTTGATAAAGAGTTTTGTGCTTTAATTATGTAATCTGAGAAGGAAAAATAATCTGAATTCCTTAAATCAAAACATATATAAGTGAGCCTATTTATATATATAAATATGTATCTTCCTAATTAATGTGATATGATTGCCTAATAATGTTGATATACAATCTCTGATTATACGGGATATGATTCTAACACTCCCCTTCAAATTGAAACATATATATTGATCATACCCAACTTGTTACAAAGATACTCATTCCGTGTCTCATTTAAGGCTTTTGTCAGAAGATTTGGCAGCTAGTCGTTTGATCGCATGTGCACTATAAATACAACATTCTCTTTGATCTTGTTATGAATAAAGTGACAATCAATTTCAATATGTTTCGTACGCTCATGAAACACAGAGCTCAATGCTATATGTAATGCTGCTTTATTGTCACACTATAATTTCGTAAGCAATGTTGTGGCGATGCCAATTTCCTTCATGAGTTAAAATACCCACACAATTTCTTGAATTGATTGTGACATGGCCAGTATTCTACTTTTACACTTAATTTTGACACAACACCTTGCTTTTTTACTTCTTTAAGATATCAAGTTTCCACCAACAAACACACAGTAACCCGTTGTGGAGTATCTTGTAGCCTTAAATCTTGTATAATCCGCATCATAAAAGCACTCAACTTTAGTGTGCCCATAATCTGTGCAGAGAATATCACGACCTGGGGAACCTTTCAAATAATGCAAGATATGATCTAAGGCTTCGCACTGTGCTACTGTTGGAGATGTTATGAATTGGCTAAGCACACTAACCGAGAAGGTTATATCAAGACGAGTTACTGTCAGATAATTCAACTTCCCAATGAGTCTTTTATATTTCTTAGGAGATGTAAACAGCTTCAGTTTCTCTGGATCAATCTTCTTCTTCAAGCCATCAGGAAGCTCATCAAACATGCTATCATTAAGATCCAGGAACGGATTCGGTATCATAGGAATGTTGCTTGGCGTAGCTCCAATTATCGAGAACATATTTCCGCTGAGTCAAAAGGATGCCCTTCTTGTTTCTCAAAACATCAATACCAAGAAAGTACTTTAGTGGTCCCAAGTCCTTTATCTGGAAGTGGGAGTAAAGGAAGACTTTAAGTTCTAAGATTCCAGAGGAATTACTCCCAGTAATCACAATATCATCAACATCATGCCTCCATCATACTGTTGGTAGAACATAGAGTGGTCACATTTGCTTTGACTCAACCCAAACTTCTTGACCACACCATAAAATCTATCAAACCAGGATTGGGGACTTTGCTTCAGACCATACAAGGACTTTCAGAGGTAGCACACTTTCCTATACTCCCCCTAAGCAACGAATCCAGGTAGCTGCTCCATATAAACTTCCTCAAAGAGGTAACTATTCAACTGATGCAAATCCCAATGATAGGTGACAGCCAGAGAGATAAGAAGACGAACAGAAGTGAGCTTAACCACAGGGGAGAAAGTCTCTGAGTAATTAATGCCATATGTTTGGGCATACCCTTTGGTAACAAGCCGAGCTTTCAGCCGTTCTAAGGAACCATCAGCCTTAGTCTTAACAACAAACATCTATTTACATACAATAACCTTCTTCCCAGAAGGTAGATAAACAAGAGTCTAGGTATCAACCTTTTCAAGGGCCATCATTTCTTCTTCCATCACTGCATGCCAACCAGCGTGAGTCAAGGCTTGGTGAAGGGTAGTAGGGGTGGAGATGGACTCAAGGATGGCCACATGGGAAGAGGAAACAAGGGACAAATACTGGTAGGACACAAAGGTGGCAGATAATATAGGTACATTCATCATATTTTTGGAGGACAATGAGGACGAGTACCTTTTCAGAGGATAATGGGCAAGTTATCATATGGATCAATAGCAGAATCAGGTACAATTAGATCAGGGACAGGAATGGCAGGATCTGAGGAATCAGGATTAGGAACCAGAGAGTCATGAATGGAATCTGTCGGCAAAGCGGTCATTGGCAAAGGCAAAATATTGGCAACATCAGTACCATTGATGATATCAGGTTCTGAAATAGCAGCCTATATTGGTAAGACAGGGACACAATAAACCAGGCATCATCAGGCTCATCAACGATGGAGGGAGACTCAGATAATATCGAAGACTTGAAGAAAGGAAAAGACTCATTAAAGGTCACATCAGTGGACACAAAATAACAACGGAGATGATGAGAGTAACACCGATAACCTTTCTAAACTCAAAATAACCAAGAAAGAAACACTTCAAGGACTTGGGATCGAGTTTATTGATACTTGGACGGACATCCCGAACAAAGCAGATACAACCAAAAATTTTTAGATCAACAGGAAATAGCTTAGTGGTGGGAAATAGAATGGAATATAGAACGTCCCAACTAAGAACAGCTGAAGGAAGGAAATTAATGAGGAAACAAGCAATAGACACAGCATTAACCCAAAAGGATTTAGGGACACATGAGTGAAACATGAAAGCTCAGGCAGTTTCTAAGAGATGGCGGTTCTTTCTTTTAGCAACACCATTTTGAGCAGGTGTATCGACACAGGAGAATTGGTGAAGAATGTCATGACTACGTATATAATCGGTGAATGGGTGGAAAAATATTCTTTCGCATTATCACTTCGAAGGATTTTCATAAGAATATTTAACTTGTTTGAATTTCAACATAGAAATTATGAAAAATGAGTAAACAATTCAAAATGTTGTTTCATTAAGTAAAGCCAAGTGGTTTAGGAAAAATCATCAACAAAAATGATAAAATATTGGTAAACAGTCTGAGACAAAACTGCACAAGGACCCTAAACATCAAAATGAACTAATTCAAAGGGGGACACAACCCGTTCATTGATTTGATGTGCCAAATGAACACAATGGTGTTTGGCAAATTGGACTCACAATATAAAGCAAACACAGAATAAAATTGAGGATACAACCTTTTAATTTGAGGGACGAAAGTGACATATGACCTAGACGACAATGGACTTCAAAGGGAGACGATCCACCAGAACCAGCAACATAATGCGGCACCATATCATCAATTATGTAATGCCCACCAGATTCATAGCCTCAACCAATAATCTGCTTCGTCAAAAGATCCTGAATTAAACAATGGTCATGCAATAGTAAGATAAACTAGTTTAAATGATGAGTCAGTTTACTAAGAGACAGAAGATTAAACATAAGATGGGGAACATTAAGAACAAAAGATAGCAAAATGGATGTATTTGGTTTAACAGTGTCTAATCTAAGTACACGGACCAGGAAACCATTGATGAGGAATATAGAGGATGGTTTGGTATAGGGGGCATATGATGAGAATAAATGATAGTTACCTGTCACATGGTTGGTAGCCCCAGAATTAATGACCCACTTGGTGAAAGTAGTAGCAAGACTAGAGGACAAAGTACCTGTAGCTAGGGCCCTTGTAGATGATGGACCAGAATTAGACTAATAAGGTGTCTGGGAAATATGAGTAAGACCACGCTTCTGTTTATTCTATAATTTACGATAATTTCTCTTAATATGATCAGGTTCCTTGTAATAATTGCATACTAGTGCCTTGTTTGGACCCATAATTCTTGTTGTCAAATGAACCATGCCCAACCAAAGCACTTGCATTCGAATCAATAGACGGGCGAACCAAACTATCAGCACGAAGAACCTGTGAGAACACATCTTCAAGAGACTGAAGCTATTAACTAGACATAATTTGAGAGTGAATAGTCTCATAAGAGGAGTCAAAAGCTTCAAGAAAACTAATGATAGCCTAAAGTTTAGATTATTGATACGGGTTGGAAGATCCGCCTGCGGAGACATGAGTACTTTCATCTCTTCATACAACCTCTTGAACTCCAATAAGAAATCCTTCAAGGGACGACCTTGCTGCTGAGAGTGATTAAAGCCTTTACATACTTCGTGAACCCGAGTAATATTCCCTTTACCAGAGAACATAAATTCAAGATAGCTCATAAGTTCTTTTACAGTGTTGCAGTGACTAATAGAAGGCAGAATCTGTGGTTCAATAAAGTTTCAAAGTTGGAGCAAAATTCGAGTATCTTCTCTATTCCAAGCCAAAAGTTTTGTTTCATTACCAGAAAGGGGATCCTCAGTTAAATGAGCTCTCCTCTCAATGCCCAAAATATAAACCCTAACAGCTTTGTTTCAATCACTATAGTTTGTCCAGTTTAATGGTGAAGTAGTAATCTTAGCAGACATAGGCAACAAATTAGAGTTCTTTGATTCAGCCATGAAAAATTAACCAATAAGCAAACAACAAACAATTCCAATGAAATCCCGAAATACAACAAATTCTAAAATGCCACAAACAGAGCAAACGAGGACCTCTAGATCCTCTAACCAGATGCAACAACAACCACCAAAGGTAAACACCCTCAAATAGAAGCAAGACCCTAGAAACCACTAACCGTACCATGATAAACAGTGTTGCAATGAATAGTAACAGCAAACAATGCCTAACAATGCTGATGAATAGTCACCATGGATGAACAATATGACACCGGAAAACAATTTCAGAGAGCCCTGAGCTCTGATACCATGTAATCTGAGAAGGAAAAATAATCTGAATTCCTTGAATCAAAACATGTACAAGTGAGCTTATTTATATATACAAGTATGTATCTTCCTAATTAATGTGATATGATCGCCTAATAATGTTGATATACAACCCTGATTGTATGGGATATGATTCCAACAAACTATAATGATATAAGTATTTTCCTTGTATAATTTGGCCCTTGCTTAATGTTTTTTTTTTTTGGGCGAACTAGCCATTGCTTAATAACTCACATGAGATAATAATTATTATTAGGGACAGTATAAACCAGTTATTAGGAACATGATTCAAATTCGACTGTCATTATTAGCCAACGCACTTGAATCTTCTTTTTATAACAAAAGAGTTACCTGATGTTTTCATAAACACATACTAATACTAAAAGTGTTGATTGAGTGAAAGAGACTTTGACTTGTTAAGTATAAGGTTTTAAGTTTGAGTTGGTGAGAATACAAAAAACACATTTAGGAGATCTACCTCTGATTGGACTCAGCAGGTTTGAATCTGATAGCAGTATAAAATATATTGTAGCCTGACAATTATTTTGATATTACAAAGAAATATTGAACTTGTAATTTTAAAAAATAAATAATAACACTGAGGGGGTTTAATCTTACAGATTAATTATGGATAAAGAAGATGGGGTGGTTGGCGGTAACAGGAGTGTGATCCACGAAAGCCTAGGTGTTAAATAAATTTACGTGTACAAAATCAGGAAATGGTCAATTACATTGTACATAGCCAAATTACAAATAGGATAAGATTAAATTGTGACATTTAATTATATTTCTTTACCTGTCTTTGTTATGACAATCAATTAAGGCCTGTTTTGTGAACATGATCCTGATTCATTCCAGAGGCCGGCCACTTTATTCTTAGTTTCATACTATTCAATACAATACAACCTAAAAACGTCGACTTCACTTTTTAAAAACAATGACTTCGAATAATAGAAATATACGAAGAAAGATTCCAATTCCAGGTTTAGTTATTATCATAGTCGTGGGCTTGAAATTATTGTCTCTGTTGTGTTCTTCTCAAGAGGTATCGAAGATGTTCAAATATTGGTGGATCCGGGTCCATTAGATATTTTTAATAGTTGGGGGTCTTTTAATTTTAGGAAAAGCCTCAAATAAATACCATTTAAAAATGTAAAACCCTAAAAAATCTATTAACATTTTAAAAAGACTTAAAGGTACTAAGTACCAAATTGAGTTTTTTAAGTTTTGACATATTTACTATTTTATCCCTCAATTTTTTTGAAAAAATAATAGTGGTGCCCCTGCCAGAGCACCACCGTTGGCCTGTCGCTGCCGCTCCGGTGGCCGGCCGGTCGGGACCCCCAACGCCCGGAGCTCCGATTGACGGTGGCATTTTTCATGGGGAAGGGATTTTTTTTTTTTGAAAAAAAATCAGTTGAGAAATGGCAAAGGGTGGAATCGAACCCACCCCACCCCTTTAATAAAGGAGCATGGTGGCCATTGAGCCACCAATCCTTTAATATATATATATATATGCTTTATTAAATATGTATAATATAATTAAAGGCGTAGTAGCTTTGACAAAGTCAGTAATGTCTTTGACAAATTCAGTAATAAAAATAATAAAATTTGTAATAGTATTGACTAAATCATTTGCTGATGAAACTTGACTTGCATATTTTCATCAGCATTTTTGCACAAAACACTTTTGTCAAAACCATTATAATTATTGTCAAAATCATTATTAAATTTGTCAATCTCATTACTGAATTTGTTAAAATCCTTTTATTTATATTATGAATATTTTCATAATGGAATCTCATAATGGGATTGTCAAAAATATTATAAGTCTTGCCAATATCATTATGAAAACATTCATAATATAAATAAAATGATTTTAACAAATTCAGTTATGGGATTGACAAGTTTATTAATGATTTTGACAATCCCATTATGAGATTCCATTATGAAAACATTCATAATATAAATAAAAGGATTTTAACAAATTTAGTAATAAGATTGACAAATTTATTAATTATTTTGACAAGAGTTGTAATGGTTTTGACAAAAGCATTTTGTGCAAAAATGCTGATGAAAACATACAAGTTAAAGTTCATCAGCAAACAATTTAGTCAATACCATTACAAATTTTATTATTTTCATTACTAAATTTGTCAAAGTCATTACCGACTTTGTTAAAGCTATTACATCTTTAATTATATTATACATATTTAATAATGCGTATATATATATATTAAAGGAGTTTTGGTAGCCTAATGGCCACCATGCTCCTTTGCTAAAGGGGTGGGATGGGTTTGATCCCACCCCTTGCCATTTCTCAACTAATTTTTTTTTTAAAAAAAAACTCCTGACGGCTAGAGCTCCTGCCACCTACGGTCAGAGCTCTGACCGTCGAGGGTCTCAAACGGCCGGTGGCTGGAGGAACGGTGGGCGGCCGGCGGTGGTACTTAGGCAGGAGCACCACTATTATTTTTTTAAAAAAAAATTGAGGATAAAATGATAAATATGTCAAAATTTGAAAAACTCAATTTGGTACTTAGTACCTTTAAGTCTTTTTAAAGTGTTAATAGACCTTTTAGGGTTTTATGTTTTCAAATGGTATTTATTTAAGATTTTTTCCTTAATTTTATGTTACTTAAATAAGAATAATGAGATTTAAAAAAAAAAGATGCTTTCAAGAAGAAAAAAAAGATAAAAGATGCCTACTTTTCAAAGGATGTGACATAATTGATATTGTGGATACACACGCAAAAGAAGTAATACTTTATTATCTTCCAAGTTTTTTTGTCCACACCTTTGTTTGTCATTTATTGTACTCGTCCATTGATCCATTATAACTTAATGAAAATTAAGCCTTTTTTATTCTATTTAATTTGTCGTATTATCCCCCTCAATTAGAAGGCAATCGTATTCGTATCAAAATATATTCACCCATTCTTTTTGACTTTTGCGCCAACTTATTTCCCACTAAAATTACTCATTTATAAATCACAATCCACAACCGAATTTTTAATTGCCTTATCAACAAAATGATTCCTTCAATTATTTAGAAAACAAAACAAAATGATTCGTTCATCCTAAAGATAAATACTAATAAGGAGCAGACTACATATATCATACAAAATTGAGCTATACAATCTTTTTTATTTTATATAATTGATATTCTTATTAAAAAGGAACTAAAAGTAAAAATACTTTGTTTAGAACAGAAACGAACAAAGGACGCGTCCACTTGGAAGTCCGCGACGGATAAAGATGACGTATCGTATTGCAACTTTGCAATTGACAATCCATCTTTGAACTTTCGGGACTAGAAAATATATAAAATAAATTTAACATTTTCAAGGGTTGAGCGCCTTTAAATGTCCTAAAGTAATCTTTGAAGCGTCCAATACCCTAAAATATTTTTAAGCGTTTTTAATATTCTAAAGTTACTGTTAAAATTATTTTAGATGTTTGATGCACCTTCATTTAGAGGATATTATGGAAGTTTAAGGTAAGGTTTAAATTAGTCTCAGGGAAAATTCCAAAAAACTATACTCAAAATATAAAAAGGACAAATCAGTACATCAAAATTCAGAAAAGACGAATCAAGCGGGTGTCAGAAAAAGGAGGAATATGGCATTTTGAAATTTCAGCCAAGTTACAAAAATGCCCTTTAGCACTTCAGGCCCACTTCAAAATAACAATATGATCCTCGGAATTATCACATCCGGATTCGTTATTAATAACTTCAATTCTTCTTTTACAATTCACAAGTTTCAGGGCTAATAACACCACCGATCTCGCCATTAACAACTCCGGATTCGATATTAACAACTCCATTTTCTTCTTTCGCACTTAACAAATTTCAGGGCCAATAACACCATCGATCTCGCCATTAACAACTCCGGATTCGCCATTAACAACTCCTATATTGTTATTCCGACTGAGGGCTGAAGGGCATTTTCATTATTTAGCTGAAATTTTAAAATGCCAGATTCCTCTGCCCGTCTGACACAGCCTGATCTATCTTTTTACAATTTCAATATACTGAATTGTCCTTTTTCTATTTTCAATGTGGTTTTTTAGAATTTTCCCTTAATCCTAAAAAAATACGCATGGGCAAAATTTCTCCTATAGAAATTAATATGTGTAGGAGAAAATTGTGCCACAAAATATTTTACCACAATAGACGCACCTACAAATATTTCAAGGTAATAGACGCATCACAAATCAGTTAGGGAGAATTAGGATATTAAACGCACTAGTTGGGGGATATTATGGAAAAGGATCAAGAAACTAAAATATTTATTAATAAGGATTTTAAAAATTGTATTTATTTTCAAGGATTAACAAATAAAATATAGATTTTTAATTACGAAATTAACCTTTCCTACTTTTTGGCGGCTAGTTATTAAATTCAATTATATCTATCTCCATGTATATTTTGATAAAATAGCATATATATGTAATTCAATATTTTTATGATATTCTCTCTCATATATATCATATTATCATAAAAGCTATCTAAATTAAAATAACATCTAAAATTTATAAATAATTAGAAATCTTCCTCTTTCTGGATATTGATTATTTATACAAACTTTAAAAAAATAACAAAAAAACCTTATAATATATTTCTTTTAAAAATATGCGATTTTTCATGGGAAAAAAGCTTAAATAAAAGGGATGCGCTAAAAAAAGAATGTTATAAAAATGAAAAATATTAAAATTTAAATTTCTTAAATAATAAATTTCTAAATAAACTGTCAATATCACAGCATTCTCCATATCTAAATAAAAGCCAAATTAATTTAAGGACATACTTGGGGAGGAATTATTAAGGGAAAATCGCTAGTAAATACTAAATAAGGAAATTAATTGCTCTTTGCTACCAATAGATATGGGGTATTGAACTGTCATTAAAATTGAATTTAAAAAGAAAAAAAAGCCCTTAGTTTGATAAGACGATTTTAGGCGGGAGGAAGGAGAAAGTGCACGGCTTTCTCAGAACCCTCTGAATCCCTTCTTCCTCTTCCATTTTCGGCATTCTGCAGAAGTTTGGCGTCGTCTCCCCTCACTCGGTCGTCTCCTTGGCTTGTATCCTTCGGCAATGTCGTCTCCGGCTACTCCTCCAGCGACCATCGTCTCATTGGCTTGAGTCCTTGGGCAGTGTCGTCTCCAAGTGCTCCTCCAGTGGCCACTGTCTCCTTGGCTCGTGTCTGTTGGTGGCAAAGAGAAATTAATTTCCTTATTTAGTATTTACTAGCGATTTTCCCAACTATTAATTGATAACTAATAACCATTAAATAGTTAAGTGGGGGTTAGAAAAAATGTAGGGAGTTTGGTTATGGTTAATTTTGTAATTGAAGATTTATATTTAAATTCTTGGTCCTTTAAAATAATTACAATTTTAAGATCCTTATTAATAAATATTCCTTTACATTGGTCATTCTCTCTAATTTTCCTACATATTTTAGAATGATGGCGAACCTTAACCCTATTGAGAGAGAGAGAGAGAGGATATTTATTGGGAAGTACCATAAAAATTGTAATTATTTAGAATGACAAATTATCAAAATAAAAATTTAAAAATATTAAATTACCGAGAGAGGATATTTATTGGGAAGTATCATAAAAATTGTAATTATTTAGAATGACAAATTATCAAAATAAAAATTTAAAAATATTAAATTACCCTTGCCACCTACATTTTCTCACACATCCTATTTTTAAAACTAATATGAATATTTAAATTTCACTAAACTCAATGCAATTTGTCTCAACTTTTACTACTTGTGTATGTATCTATTGAAAAAATTAGTACAAACATCTTTCAATTGTATTTAAAAATAAAAATTATATAATTTTAGGAAAACTCAAATTTTTTTTATAATTTATTATAAATGTTAAAGAAAGGTTATATATATAAAAATCCATGTATTTTTTTTTATGTTAATATGCTTAAAAAACGTCTAGATAATCTATTATAATTTTTATTCAAGAATAGTATTTTAGATTGCCACCTCAGGGAATACTCGTGTGTAAATCAAAAAAATAATGTTAATAAAAAATTTAATATAATCAATAAACTCTGTAATTTAAACAAATAATAATAACGCTTCTTTTTTTTGGTGGGGACAAAGCTTTTTTAACGACTTAGATGTTAGATAGAAAATTTAAAATCTTCAAAATTAAATTCGTCCATTTTACTTAAATTTTATTTTATATAAAATTATGTAAGATAGAAAAAAATTAATGATTTAAATGGTTCAATATCATATGTTATATATCCTTAGATTATATATTAATTTATTAGTTAAAATAATTAGTTTGAAGAAAAAAATATAAATATAAATACTCTAAAATAATTTAATTAGTTTCCTTGATTTTTTCAAGAAAGTCAATTTTATCTTATAATTAGGACCGGATGAAGTAATTTTTTTTTTCAGACTAGTGGTGTTTTAGTCAAAGTTAAGAAGATGATTTTGACTGTTGTAATTTTTGTGGAAAATAAAATTCATACTACTTTAAAAATAGACTCTTGAGAGATTGAATGAAACTATGAGAGATTGTAGAAAGTTTAATAAGGGCAATTTAGTATTTTGTGTTAAGGGAAAAAGTTTTCATAAATTTTTTTAAAAGTGCATCCACCTCCATATTTTTTTTTTTTGATATAAAAGTAATCATGAACTTTTAAAAGGGAGTAAAAGTGACATTTCCGTTAAAACTAACTAATGACCGTTGACTCCAATACAAAAGTACCAAAATATTTCTATCTAAAAAAAAGGTTATGGTGGTGGATGCACTTTTGAAAAAAGTTTATTGATATTTTTATCTCTTGATCTTTTTTTTAGATAAGGGTATTTTGGTAGTTTTACACTGAAGTTAACGGCCATTAATTAGTTTTAATAGAAGTGTCACTTTTACCCTCCATTTAAAAGTTTATGGTTACTTTTACACAAAAGAAAAAGTTTATGATGATGAATACACTATTAAAAAAAGTTTATAGATATTTTTTTTTAATCCTAATATTTTTAAATTTATATTTTTATCATTGATTTTTCTAAATAATTACAATTTTTACGGTCTTTTTCAATAAATATTATATGCTCTAGGTTCTTATTTCTAATTTTTCAAAAAACTAAGAATTAATTTTTTATTATTAATTTTTTTTTGTTTTGCCAATAAGAATTAATTTTTTATATCTGATGATAAGAACCATTAAACTTTTTCTTAACTTTTACTTAGCATGATATTTTGACTGATGTTAGCTAATTATATGAAGGTTCCCTTGAATTAAGATGCTCACATAATTGACGGTCCTTTATGATTGTTCTATATTGGCACAAAGATTAGCTGTGTTCATAATCAGATTCTCCAAATTCCATACTTATGAACTGAGAAGGAAAAAAAGAAGCTTGAGCCCCTCTCTTAGACCAAATAGTGAGGGAAAAAGAGGATTAACAATTAAATTAAATGAAGTCAGTCATTAAATCTTAGTTAAGCATGAGATCCATCACTGAAGGGGAGCCTCGGTGCCGTCAGGGCTAAGGTCAAGCTCCTGGAAAACGGTGCTGCATTCAGGAAGCGGTTGCTTGCGCAGGAAGCCAAGAGGATTCGCCGCCAGAACCGGCGAAACCATGCCGTTGTTGCGGGTGACGCTAACCCTAGCCGCCTGATTCCCGAGAGGCGATACATCAATCTCAGAACATTCTGGATCTCTGCTCTGCACAAGGACCACCTGGCACGCCTCATCTTCGTGATCTCCATCGATCTCCACACTGTACCCACCCGATTCGTCTGTAACTGCCTCCTTGCTCAGCGTCACATTCCCGCTCTCCTCTTCCTTGCATTCCAACCTCACCGTCGCTCCGGCCATGAAGCTGCTGAGGCGGGTCAGGAATTGAGCCCGGCAAGTGTCGCAGTAGACGGTACCCTGCACGAATAACTTATCGTGGCACTCAGCCAGATTGGATAGGGAGAGCAAGCAAAGGGCAGATGCAAGAAAGAGGATCGCGCCGGACTTCGCCATCGCCGATTACCGATTCCTTGCCTTTTATTGTTTCTTCGTTGTGGCTGGGATTTTGATGCAGAGGGAGGGGCTGATTGTAACTGTGCGAACTGCTGTCATTTTATACGGCAATGGCTTGGCCTAATTTTGGTTGCCCGTTGTTCTCCTGCGGTTCTCCTCTTTCCCTTGTTTTCCGATGAACCGTGGCCTCTATTGTATTGACTAATTTCAAAATACTGTTCGTGGCGGATTCGAATTAACAGGAGAATTAATGAGCTATGTCTACAAAGGATATCATTGGGCAGATTCGACGGTCCATGATACCGCCAGTTGATGAGCTTTGATGTATTTAGTTCTTCAAAGTGGACAAGTCATTTATCAAAAAAGAAAGTGAACGAGTCCAACCGCCAGTTGTGCACTGTAGTCCCTTGGAACGTGATAAATTAATATTAGAATTACATTAGTGTGTGATGATGTCTTGAACAGGATCGGAGGATATTTTTTTTGCATTATCATTTTGTATCTAGTTTAGAGTTCGTGACTGCCCCTTCTAATATAAATACTCGTTTTAGGATTTTAACTCAAGATATAGAGGGTCACTAAACCTTATATCGTTAGACTAACTCTGTGTGATTACATAATGATGATACATGTGCCTGAAAAAAAAGATAAAGAAGACAAGTCCAATTTCTTTGATTTCACGTTTTCAAGTCTCAGCCAAGGGGCTCTGTTTGTGGACCGTGGAGGATTTAGATTTACTTGCTCTTCAAGAATTTTGATTTGGTGTTGTTTTTTCTGAAGTTTGCTCGTTTTCTGTTCATGTCTGCGGGTAGTCTAAGTCACATTTTTTTAGTTCTAACTTTTTTCTTTGCTGAAATTTCTTTAGTTTCAACTAAGTTTTCTGTATTTGTCTTAGATGTATATAAATAAAACTTGGAGGATAAAAGAATAAAAAAATCAAAGTTAAAGTAAAAAAGACAAAACTATAATCATTATAATCATAATACTAATACTTGCTAAAGGTTTGTTATATATATATATATATATATATATATATATATATATATATATATATATATATATATATAAAGCAATACTTGCTAAAGGAACCGAGTCTAGTATATATAAATATAGATAATATTTCATATCTCAGATATTATATACATGTGTATGATAAAAACAAGAGTTTGATTTGGGTAAAATATTTGTTTCTTTAATCATTTTCTCTCAAAGGAGCTAACTTATTTTCTATATAAAACATCGTTTAAAAATGCACACAAAAATATTGCATGAAAATCTAATTTCAATTGAATAAAAAATATTGAAGAAAAATAGCAACCTGTTCCCTCTGGAAAATAACGAAATTCATCTTATTTGATTTCCCAAAGATTTTAACTTTTTCAGAAAGTTATCTTCCAAGTTTCCCTGTCTTGTATAGCAGCAGATCCGAAAGAGAGTAGGTGCACAATAATGGGCGTGATTAGGTGTTTGAACTTGGAAACTGACATGACTTGCATCTATAAATCCAAGGAACACGAGAAAAATAATGAATACCAAAGTTTATACGTTTTGATAAAGTCAAAAACAGGTCGCTTTCGGAAAGAAAATTGTAGTGATGCGCCAACTGATCAAATAATCTCATTTCAAAGGAAGTTTCCCGGAGTTTTCTGTAACTAGTAAGATTGGCCATTTGGACTAACTAAAGATAAAATAATGCAGCCATCGAAACGTAGCCAAACTGTGTTCAAATTACGTCCCAAATACAAACACGCTGAAGCCGTAGAGAGATGTGCCGAATGAGAGACTCCAATAGCAAATCTAAATGCCTTCCACTTAGTCAATTGGGGAAATAAATTAAAGCCCTAGGGTTTGCAAGTTTCTAGCACAAAACTTCCAGGTTCTATCACAATAATGGTAAACTATAAACTTTCTTCCTAGGGAAGAGAAAAAGGAAAAACCACCGAGAGTTGCATGGAGACTAGCCTTCTTGTATGGACAACATGAAAGACTTGTCAATGGACTTGTCACTTCTTACTGCAAAAAATAAATATATGCATATATCTCTGGTAAGGTGAAAAAACAAGCCAAAAGAAAATCTTTTCCCCCTTGAAGAAGATATACAAAGTGGTTTTTTAACCTACCTCAGCATCTTCACCTCCACCAGGCCGGTTGGTCTCCTTTTGTTCATCAGCTGTGCACAACCCAAGAACTCGATTCAATGTACAAATAACTCAGACAAATTATCAGAAGTGGGTCAGTAGGACACAGAAGTAATTAAACTAAATCTCAGAGCAAAATACAACAGAACACCTGAGATAAGTTTAAAACCACAACAAAATGGCATGTGTAAATAGTAAAGCGTTGCAGGAATATATGTGCTGAAACTAAACAGAACATTTGATTGTTTCTAGTTCTATATTATTGATATCAGTTGGACATTAGAAGGTAGGTCAACTTAGAATCTTTACCATTGGCCTAGCTTAAGAAAACAAGTTATATCTCTTCCAGAGTATCCTACGTTGAAGCTTTCTATGTGCTTAGAACAAAAGAGCAAACAGAGCATGCATACAATTTTATGGCTAGATGAATGGGATACTTATACCATAACAGACATGGTCCCACAGATAAGCTAAATGGGTATTAACATGTAATATCAACTTAATATAGAATAGAAACAAGAGGAAGAAACTAGGGAGTAACTAAGACAAATGAGAGAACAAAAAGACAGAGGACTATGGAAAGTATTACTCAACAAAACACCCGCATAAACAGCTTAATAACCCTAAAATAGGCGCACTTGAATAATCCAAAAACCATTAACGAGAGAACATCTAGCTCTAACAGAAGCACTAACGAAAACATTTAGTATAAGCCACTCTAGAGTTCAAGAAAAACATCAGCGCGCTCTAATAAGCACAAGTTACCAAATACTAATAATCAACTAGAAAATGTAACAATTTAACTTAGACTAAGAGAGTTACAATTTTCCACCAATAATTAATAAGAGGAGGATGAAAGAAAAAATCAAAGCTAAAGGAAAGAAATTGGAAAAGTAGCATTCATGTTAATTCTATAATTACAAAAGCAATGAAGAGATCAAGGATTTGCAAAGGTCATAGGATGAAATTTTTTAATAAGCTTTAATGCTTTTAACCAGCAATCAAAACCAATAGTTTGATCTGATTTTTTGGTAATTTATCACTGTCACCAATAACACACAGGAAGAAATAGCAATCCCAGCTTAAGTGTTATCAGCACAGCATAATAAACCACAAACAAGGCATTGCTAATTATCAGCAATATTCCATTTCATTAAGGAGAGAGAGAAGACACAAACAACCATACCAATTATAGCCCATGGCAATGCCATCCAATAATCCATAATCAAAAGAATATATTGGAAATTAGAATAAGACATAAATACATTTCAATTACAGATGAGAGTGGCAAAGTGGATGACAAATATTCATTTCCATTTTGTGATTACCTCCATCTTCAGGAATATCGGAAGTCCACAAGGTGAGATTGTCCCTCAGAAGTTGCATAATCAATGTGCTGTCCTTGTAAGACTCCTCACTCAAAGTATCCAACTCTGAGATTGCTTCATCAAAGGCCTGCTTTGCAAGGTGACATGCTCTGAAATGAAAAGTATGTTGTATAAGTTATTTTGAACAATAGAAAAAGAGCCCAGGTGAAAAGGGTGCCATAATATCTGTCAGGAAAAGGTTAACATTAAGCGTACCTTTCAGGAGAGTTCAAAATTTCATAATAAAAGACAGAGAAATTCAAAGCCAAACCCAATCTGATGGGATGGGTAGGAGGTAATTCAGCCTCAGCTGTAGAGGAAGCTGACTGCAAATGCAAATTATCAAGGGTCAGCCACTGACATGAACTAGGGGAACTGTGGAACAATAATTGAAAACCTGTAACTCTCACTGTCTTCACTCTACAGCGAAAATTCAAGTCACCGAAATTAGTACAACTACTCATTGACTTCTCAAAGATCCTAATTATCTCTCATCAGGCAAAAAGGGGAAAAAATAACATTAAAAAAATAGATTTATAACCCATAAAGTTGGCAGCGCCTCAAAGAGGATACAAGGGTGGGAGGAAAGAACAGCACAGAAACAAGAAGATTTTGAGAAGCTGCATTAACTAACATATAGAGTGTGCTTAGAAGCCAGGTTAAAGACTAAGGAGGCACAAAAAAAGTGCTCAAGGATTAAGATTTGGCAAACACTCCTCTCTATTTCCCCCGTGTATCCCACCAAGCAAGAATATTTTCTGGCACATATATCATCTAGAAGTTCAGAATTTTACATATTCGACAAGACTGTGAAATAGTTATTAGCTTATTTGACTCAACTAACCAGAGTTACAAGAATAAATTGTTAGATATAAACTTGGTAAAGAAAGGCAGGATTCAATTAATACCATAATTGCTTCCACTTTTCCTAAATCTATATTAACATTTGTAGCTTGATATTAGAAAAATACATGAAAACCATTCAGTACCATTTTTCTTTTCTGGCTTCAGATGCCAGATTCATGCCAATTGCCAAGCAAATACTCAATTCAAACATCATGAATCACAAGGTTTTGCTGTGAACCAACTTAACGATATTTTAAACAAGACAAAACAGATGATAATACAAGATTTATGAATTTGATTAGACCTGATATGCTTTCATGGACTGATCAGCTGCTTCTTTTCTCTCATCACCAGACTTGAACTCTGCCAGATACCGGTAATAATCACCTTTCCTACGTTACAGTAAAAAGTCAAAGAATAAAAATTCTCAAATTTAAAATTCTCGAGGGAAAAAAACTGAAAAAGGAAAAAGAAAAACTTAGAATCAAAATCAAATACATTTTGTAGAAAAACACTCTGGATTCACCACCAGAACACGAAGGAATAAGATGCTCATCCATAACACTCATAATATCGCTGCAGATATTTGACAACTCCAATTCCACCTTCTGCCTATACTCCTTTATACGTTGCACACTCAGATCGTTCCCCTTTGCTTCCTCTTTCTGCTCAATCGAAGACAGAATCCTCCAAGAAGCCCTCCTTGCACCCACTACATTCTTATACCCAACCGAGAGAAGGTTTCGCTCTTCAACCGTTAATTCAACATTAAGCTTGGCTACGTTCTTCATGGCATCCACCATTTCTACAAAAAGAAAAAAATTACATTGTTCTCAACAAAGATTTACAAAGACAGCTCCAATTTTACTTGCGCAAGACCAAAACAAATCCTACCAAAAATAAAGACAAAAAAAAACTTCGGACGGGGAAAAATCTTCGCAGAGATCGTTAATTACCCCACAGAACATAGATTCTCGTTACAGAAGAAATGAATAACAGAAACCTCATAAGAATAGAGTAAGGAAAAGACCTTCATAGCGCTCAGCTTGCTCAGCGAGCTTGGCGACGTAGACAAAGTTTTCACGTTCCTTAGTCGACGCCATAGCCGATCTGCTAGCTTTTCTCTCTTCTTCCTCGCAGTCAAGTCTAAACTTTCTCTCTCTAGAGATGACGCCCTTTGGCTACCTCACTGGGTTTATTGCAATTTGGCGCAAATGGAAAAGTTACAGGGCGGTCGTGGTTGGTGAATGAGGAGTTGCGAACTGGCGATATCGGAGACCGTGGGACATGGAGATAGGCCGAGGAACGAAGATGATGCCCACTCGCGGTTGGGAGAGTGAAGATGAGATTAGTTCCCTCGTTCCACGTGTCAGATCGTACCTATGGAAGTCATTTCACGCACTGATTCAGAGATTGAGGTTAGGGGAAGAAATATGATTGCAAATGAGCTGGCATCGTGTCTGATAATAAAAAAATTTTTTCCTTTCTTTTTTGCTGAGAAATTATTTTTACTTTTGTCTTTTTTCTTAAAAAAAAAAGTGCACTTTTTAGGCTCCACTTTGTTCACGATTGCGTGTAAGCGCACTAACAATTTTCAGTTCAGGGTAAAGGCCAATTTTGTTTGGCATGTTGTGATTTAGGTTGTGAAAGTTTTTTGAGTAATTTTATTTTAAAAGCGTAAAAAAGGAAATAATTTTATTTGGGTCGCTATCTAAGTTAATTTTAACCGTTAATTGATTAATTATACGAAATTTATAGTCCACAAATCATCCACATCATTTTTATTAAGGTACAAATTTACTCCAGAAGTTCTTATCTCATTTGCTTCATTTTTTTTTTAAAATTAGATTTAAAATTTTCTGGAGCAAATTTGCACATTAATAAAAATGACATGTATAATATGTAGACTCTCAGCTCAGCATATTTGGTCAACAAGTGGTTAAAATTAAGTGAAATAACAACCAGAGTAAAATTGCTACTTTTTTTACACTTCTGAGACAAAATTGCCCCTTGAACCTTCAATTTATTTAATAATTGGACATCGTTCCCACACATTAATTAATTAAATTAATCATGTAATTCATTAAAAAATTTATGTTTTTATTGATGACTAATTAACCTAGAAAATAAAATACATGGCGATATGGTGACTGAAAATATTTATTTTGACCATCAAAGTGATAGAAAATAGCTTAAAATTTAATTAAAGATTATAAACCAGATCTTATGCACAAGTAAGGGCATTAGGTTATTTTCTTCTCAAAGATACCACTTTGCCAATCCCTCCCCTTGCCTTCTACCTCCAACCCCTTCCTCTCTTTCTTGTATTCTTTATTATTAATTTTAAACTTTTCAAAGATGAATGATTGTAAAATAGACTAAATTTAATTCATTTATATATTTTGATTCATTTCAAAATTTTAACAAATTTCATCAAATTCGTATATATTCAATTTCGAAAAAAAAAATATAAATTCAATTTAACCAAAATTAATGATTGGTCGACATTAGGTTGGTTTATTCTAAACCTACAAAAACTAAAAGAGAATTCCATATGCTTATATTGAGTTTAAAACAAATCTCACGCCTCAAGCTTTACAACTAATTTTGGTCATCATGATCCATCTCTCTATTATAGTAGCATTTTTATTTAATTACATTCACGTAAATCCTAGTATAAGATTGCCGCAACTATTATTGATGAACCTTGAGATAGAATATTGATCACTTCAACCTTGCACAGTAAAGACAGACCCGTCTCATTTGTTGTTGCAATTTTACATTCACTAGTTACAACTTGCAAGCTAGCGCCCAAAATTTTGAACATTCCCAGCTAAAAGAGATGTTTCTTCCTGCCTTATGCTGTCAGCAACATGAGCAATTACTCCAATACCAGCACTGTGAAGCTTCTTATCTTTCACCTAAAATGATATTGCAGAAATCCAAGTTTAGAACAACCATAGAGCAAACCAACAACACTTCAGAAGGAAACTGTACTTAAGATGCTTATATATCTTTTTTTTAAGTGTTGATCCAATACATGAATATAGTAATGTGCAAAGAAAGGCCAGCTTGATGAGTGAAAGTTGACATCAACTTTTTTCCATCCCAGCCGCTGTAATCCGCGTATCATCTCCTCTGTCATGTGAACACAAGTCAGCTTCAGTGGTACAGAGATTAATTACCCCACCTGGAACATTTCTGGTCTGTAATTTATTCCTTGGTAATAGCACTTACCTTCCATAATATCGTAATATTTGGTAGTATTCTGTATATTTGGTGCATTTTGTGTTGCCTCCTTTGCTTTTGCTGCCTCAGGAGCAAAACTGGGGCCATCTGAGGGAACTGGGGGGAAATATTCCGCATTTACCACATGCTCGTATCCATCAATTGATTGGTTAGGAGGCTGCTAATGAAACATACGAGATTAGACATTCTTGATAATTAAATTTAAAGTAATGTTCTTTTTCCTACTTCATCCACTAATTTATCTTTCTAGCTTGACATACACAACCCCTCCAAACAACTAGGAGTACCTACCCTTACCATCATCCATCATGACTTCATAGCTCTTTTCAAAGGATTTTATCCCCTGCCACGCATGGATAGATCTACTCATGCTTATCATTCAGTTTTTGATCCAAAACTTATTAATCTTCTGCTAACAAAGCTTTGCCACTGTAGTGGAAGCCAAAGAGAAGCTAGAGGACAGGATCCGCTTTTGCTTTTTACGGCCAACTAATGAACTGAGCAAACAGTTGAAATTATAAAAGCGTCTTGACCATTTCAAATGCCAAGGCCCCAGTCAACAGTCAGACCAGTGAAGTTCTTGAGTGAAAATAAAAAAAAGCCCCCGACAGAAGTGAAAGTGAATGCATAGTTATAGCCATGTGTGGCGGGCCCTTCATTCTGTCAGATGTTGTATTCACATATATCAATAATGCCCCACTTAGAGTGTGCTGTGAACGTTCTAAAGTCACGTACTTCATTTGTCATAATTATGTTTCTCAGGTTGATATGTAGTCTTAGTCTAAATGGAGTACAGCACTATAGACCTCCATTTTGGGCCAATCATGAAACGAGATCATTCTACTCTAGTCATACTCGTTAAAATAAATGCTTGATTTAAGCCTACAAACTAATTTAAAGCTTAGGCAGACTAGTTCCAACTTTTGAGATTAAGAATAACACTGAGAATCCTACCAGCTGTTTTGTTTTTTTCATACAAACAGTTTATGTGAAAGTGAAGGACATATATCAGAGACCAATAACCAAAAGAAAAGAAAAAACAGATCCAAAGTAATGGTTGTATTCACCTTTCTAATCTCAGTTTCTCTCCTTATTGAGGAAGTACGCCACCCAACCAGATCTATATAAAGTCAAAGAAATTACCATAATGGAGGGTGAATAAAGATATACAATGTGAGATTCAAGAGGATACGATCATATGAAACATTAGCATAAACCACACGAGATCTAAATGCTCCTAGCGCAGATCTACAAAAAAAAAAAAAAAAATTAGTCACGTGAGCACTAGATTGAGACATAAGAATCTATAGTAAGCACAGAAAGTCTTTTTTTTTTTTTTTTTATAAACTTACATGAACTTTTCATCTTCACAATCAGAAGCCATTCTCAACAGAAGGGGTGGTTTGTTCGGTTTACCATCAGTGAGGAACAGCTGACCGCCAGTTCGTCCAAACAATAGAGGAGCCAGAGGGGGAGCAAGCTTTTCAAGGATAGAAAAGCCAAATAGAAATGGAAGCTGAAAAATATGTGCACAATCAGTTAAAATTCTTGTAAAGTGCGGATTTTCATTATAATAAAAGAAACATGAAGGGCATGTAAAAGCAAGAGCAAGTAAGGACGCAACATCTACATGAAGGATTAAAGTAAGAATAATCCAGATATTAAACATATTCAGGGTCTTGATTAAGAGCATAGAACTTTAATATTGCTTTCTAGCTGTCTCTTGCAGTTCTCACAATTACAAGAACGACCTCCATCATTTTTATGTTTCAGGTTTCCAAGGGATAGCCAAAAAATGAAAGGCGTGATTTAAGTTCCTTTTAGTGCTGGGACTGTGGTGGAGCCCAAACCAAATGATGAAAATATAACATGGACTTTGTATACATATAAGAAATAGGGACAGTTACAGCAGAAATTAACCAACACTCACTAGAAAATAAGCTACTGAAAACACTCAAAATACTAAGTAAAAGGATCAAATGATGAGGCAAGATGAACTTCCTCCATCTCTCAGTCTGTTATTCGAGAGACCAAACCCCCTCTCCTCACTATGCTCAAAAGTCTGCTTAAACCCTACCAAACCCCTTTTTCCCAAATATATACAACAGTACATTGCACCGCCCCCCCCCCCCTCTCTCACTCATGCGCACACGTACACCAAACACACACAAACCTCACACACTCCTCACTTAGCCTTGGCCCATTAATTGTGGGTCCATGAGCTATTGGTCCATCAGACTGGAGCTGAGATTGTGCAAGACTTGAGAACATTTTATCCTCTTTCCATTCTTGATTCTTTCTATCTCCAAAAATCTTTCATAGATGCATCAAAGAAAATATCAAAAACGTTTAAGGGGAAAAAACGGCATGAATCAACTCAAGAGACTAAGAAAAAATTATTTTCAGCAGATCCATACATTGAGAAATATAAAGTGATGTCATATCTCAGCTCAGAATTGATGAAAGCAACACAAAAATAAAGAAGGGAAAATTTTTCTGGAGGAAAAACCGAGAGATAGTCCATTCAGGAAATAATGGAGCTCACGCATGAATTTGATCAAAACCAGCAGTTGAGAGATACAGCTACATTAAACCCAAAAAAAAAAAAAAACAGAACAGAATAGAATAAATATAAACAGAGAAAGGGGGGGGGGGAGGAAAATAGGTAAAAGAAAAAAAGAATCAGAATTAAAAGTATACAACACCCATAATGAACTCCTTTACTACAGAGCTTCAATATGAAGATGGGTATAAAAAAAAATGGTAGTAAGTCAAAATTATAACCATTCAGCAGTCAACATGAACAGAAAAGGCCACCAAGATGGGGAGTTGCTAACGAAAGGATCACCGCAAGCTATATTGTCCAGAACAAACCTGCTTTTTCCCCCTCACACCAAGATGGGGAGTTGCTAGGGTAATAAAATTGATTGGCTTTAATCCAGCAATCACCCCTCCAGTTGAAAAGCTTGTTCCCTGTGAATTTTCTATTATGCAATTTTTGCTAGGTTGGTCGGGATTACAGGTATGATATGAATAGAGAACAGCAATTGCACTTCTAGCAAATAGGCCACCAAGAGAATGGGCTAGAAAGGATATCTTTTTTAAGCTCTTTGTCTTCCCTACAACTTGTATGACCTGAAATAATAATAAAATAACTATACAACCTGAAGTAGTGAAAATATACTTCGAGTTATCAGAATCAAAATTGGAGGCCTTAATCTAGATACGTTAGTTTGCATATGTTTCAGGACTCACTTCATCAGCCAATTGCTTTCCAGCTTCATCAATCCCAGCTAATGTCTTAGAGTAAGTGTTACAAGAGCTCGCTGCAGACATCAAATAATCATAAGGACTTCCACTTAATCATTTATTTCAGACCCATTGATTGACGCACTCAACAACTGTTTTTTTCAAGAAACGTCCTTTATACACATTGCAGGTCAATTATCATCACTGCTTCCATAATAGACTAACTACTGTTCAACTGATATACAAAGACTCTGGCACATTATAAAAAGAAAAATGATCAACGAGTGAGAATATGGTTTTGCTAGCCAATTTAATCTTGACAGTGTTTAGCTAAATCAAAGTAGATATAGTTTGACTAGACCTTATTATCTCATTCTGTTGGCTCCAATCAATCACAAAACCATTTTAAACTATCTCAGTGGTTCCATATCAGGTTTGATAACCTTTGAACATGGGATACACACACTTTCCACCACCTTTGAATGACAGCTTTAATCATTTTGCAGTAGAGTAAGACTTTCTGCAACTAGGTGTCTCTTAAAAAGTAACAGTTTAGTCTAAACAAAGATAATGGATTGAACACAAGTAAAATAGATATGAACACCAGATACCATAAATTAGAAAATTTTTTCCAAGACGCCTTTTAAGCTCTGATTCTGCATATGTCCAGTCACTTGGGCTGCATTAGTTGAGAAATAAGTCATCTACATACAAACTATAATTAAGAGTAACCACAAAGGAATGAAAAAGCCATGAAAATTGTTGAAAATACTCATTCTTCAATTTGCACTTTAAAAAAACAAAGGAAAAGCTTCGAAAGAAGGGTGTGAAATATTTTTTCAATCCATCCGTCGTATTCTCCTTACCAAATGAACATGCACCAATTATAAATATTCCCCATACTAGTGAGGCAGATTTACAATTGACAGAAAAACTAAAACCAGGATCTCTCTTGCTGTACTCAACAGTCAGTATTAGATTCCAAGACCCTGAATTCTCCTTCACAATAAAGCATTTGGAATGGAAGAATTACATTAGATGTCAGAACACAAAACCTATGTTTGGCAGCATTATTAGCAAAAATGAGAATCTTAGTTCATTTTTAGAATAACTAGATATACCATTTCAAAATAAAAGCATTAACCAGATGTGCTTTACAACGCACTTCTACTCAAACTTGAACATAGAATTGTGCAAGAAACATTTAAAAAAAGATAAATAAATGTACCTAGCCATGATACCATGAACAAGAATGAGAAGATGATCGGGGTCATTATCCATATTCTTAGTACTTTTAGCTATAGACTTTCCTTCCGCAGTAGCAGTAGCATCCATAGCTTTAGCTAAAATACTTGGTATCTCTGTCCACTATATGCACCTACACAAGTTTATCTGCCAGCCTTTAATGTAAACAACTGGGAAATTATGGAAGTAAGAACATTTTGATTATATTTGAAACCAATATTATTATGTTCATTTCGCTGGAAATAATAATTTAAAAAGAGAGGTTCGAGAGAAGAAAGCCATGTAGGGTGATATATCTAAATTTAAACACACAAAAATCACACCAAGTATGCATAAACCACTGTCCTACATGATGATGGGGTTTGTAATCACTGCTATGGGTAAACAAGTGATTTGACACTTTTAGGCGGACAGAATTACGTCTCTTTATTGGTCATGATGAGGAAAAAAAATTGTATTGCACCATTGCATCATATCTAAAGTTCTAGATCAGTATCACGTGATATAGCAGCAAACTCTTGCCCAATTGTTTGCATTACTGACTTCAATTCCAATATTTAGAATTTAGCAAAGGCTACTACTTAATCTTCTAAATAAGTTAAAATAAGTCCAGAGTCACACTTGAATTCTCATCAACTACCTCCTGTCTCATTCTTCTTGATGCATTGTACAATGGATAGTATATTTCTTATCTCCAGGAACATCAGGTGTCACTTAGATATTAAAAAATAAAGACTAGTATCCAATTTGCATCTTGAAGTCTCTGCCATAGCCGCTGTACCCATGAGGCCAAAACTGAGAACTAATGATGCCAGTAAAAGTAAGAGCTTTCATATGTATGATTGTAAGCTATTCAAATAACCCAATTAGTCACAACAAAAAATTTTAAAAAATAATCAGGATTTGCCAACATTTCTTTAAATTTCATATCCATATACTAATGCTTTCAATCATGTGAAAAAGAAATATTGTAGATGTGTCAAAGAGAGGTCATTGGCACCTAAAGGGTGGTTTTTTTGTTTCCTTTCGAGATAACACGAAGGGTCTTAGTTTAAGCTGAACTAGAGATTCTCAAAAAGGCAATAGAAACCTTCTGAATCAGCAGTTGATAATGGCAAAGTAATAGCCGAAAACTAATCATGAGCTACCCAAATACCACAAGCGACCAATGTACAAAAATGACAAGAGCACCTCAATTAAACCTCAAGTCACAACAAGAAACTGCCGTCAGAAAAATGGCGCATAAAGAACCGCAAAAGGGGAGAAGCAAAGCTCTTCAAATCAAAAGAATACGCAAAATCCAAATTAAAACGGGGAAAGGGAGCCTGAGACTAAAAATCAGCCAAGTCCAGAATATATAAATGGGGCAATCAGCAATCTACGCAATTAATAAGTACGGTAGAGAAGTAAGTAAAGCTTGAGAACTGAGAATTAAAATAACAGGGAGTAATTACTAGAAGCGAAACTCAAACCCCAGCTGGAGGCAAAGGATGAAGAAAAACGCAGCAAAAACAATGACGACGCGTGAGAAGACGCCCCGATCGGACCTTGCGAGATATTCTTTGTACTATCAATTCCCCAAGAGGTTCCACCCCAAGCGTGAACCAAAGGGACCATTGCCATTTTAAAATAATGCACAAACAAACAGTTTCCCTATGTCTACCAACAGTTAACCCAAAAGTAAACCCCTGTACACGCAGAAAGAACGTTCCAGAAAGAGCAAAACCGAGAGAAAACGACCCTAATTCTTATAATTCTATTTCTCTGTCTCAATTTTGAAAGCAAAGTCTGCAGAGAAAATGCCACCATTACCTGCTCGTCACACGGCAGCTGACCAGAAATCTATATATCTCCTCTCCCTGCAGGGTGAGTGGTTCAGATACAGTTATTGGCAGATTCTTGTTTTTTTCCCCTTTTGTCTTTTTAAAAGAAGATTGCTGCATCTTTGCTTTTACGCGAATGACAAAATAGTCGGAAAATAGAAGAAGACTCTGATTCTACATGGGCAAAGTGTACCTGATGTGATAGCAATGGAGGTGGAGTGAAAATGAGAGGCTGTGGCTCACACAGAAATCAAAGGACGAGAAGAAACTCTGGTCTGAAACAATGCTACGAGTCGCTCGAAACAAAGGGTGGGTCAACCGCCCACCTCCCTTCAGCTTCTTGAACTTGTTGGGTATATCGCCATCGTTATCTCCAATAAAACACGCAAACCACGAGCGGCTCGGGTAACTCTCCGTCTTGTGATCATTCTCGGAGCCCCGAACAACCAACAGCACAGAGATTATTTATTTTCACACTTATTTATTGTGTGAGTGAAAAATCTTGCCCAGAATTCACATTCTCATCTTCCAATCGAGAACTTGAGCAAAGAATGATCCAGAAATCATGGATGAACTCAATATAACACTAGGCTTGAAGCTCCCAAGACATTTCTTGGGTACCTTTCAACGTTCATGAGCCGACCATGGCACATGATTTCAGATTTCTTTTTTTTTTTTTTATTGGACTAAGTGCTTCTTCTTCTTCTTCTTTTATACACAAAAGTAGTTTAGGTAGGTTTGACACTAGTCTCTATCAAAGTTAGAACACAATTCCGGGCTCTTTAAATACTTATAAGGGATTTACGAGATCGCCTACCAACAAGATCTCCCTATCGGTCAAAGGATTCGAATATACTCCCTTATAATCGTGGTGGTAAGACCATAACCAACTGGATCAAACCTCATTGACAACTAAGTGCTTCTTCTAGAGCCTAAAGAATTTTTGCTTCTCCCAACAAATCATATCATATTTTAATACAAACATGTGCAAGCCCTATTCTTTTTTTTTTTAAAGGTAAAATATAATGCATTTCATGTCATTGACATATTTACATGCAGATAAGAAGATGCAAAACCTTAATTGCGAACATAATATAAAAAATTTAACATTATAGTATTTGTATTTCTTGATGAGGGGTTTTATTTTGCTTCATTTTTGTATTTATTTAATGTTACGTAATTGAGAGATTTTTTCCAAAGTTTTGGTAATCAACATGCCGGCCCGGTAATGTCTCTCATAACTAATGTATCGGAAAACAGTTATTAAACCTGTTTAGGAATAACTAATGTATTGGAAGCCAGCTATTAAACCTGTTTAGTACCCCTGAAAAAAATAATTTTATGCTTTACAAGACATAACTCATGTCATATATTTTCTAGCGCATAATCACTTAAAATAATATAATTCAAACTCGTGCATAATAACTAATGATTCATTAAGCACCTTAGCTAAATATATGCAAACTCAGCGAGGAGATAAAACCATACCTATACATGCATATATCGGCACTCCATGATTAGATCCTAGCTAGATGGCTCAATAAAATGGACCAAAAAAAGATAAGAAAAGAGGTGAAGGAGAAGTGCGAATACATATAATTTTTTTTTTCTCACATAATAGAACAAGCATGAGGATTATCATCATTGAACATGGTGACAGCTTTGTGATTGACCAAGGAGGAACCAATGGGCTGTTGGTAGTAGCCAAAGTTGTCGCCATTGTTATAGCCGTGAGTGTAGTAGTTGTACGAGGAAGCCTTCCTATAAGTAGCAGCACTGCTGGGTATCGCAGAGTACGAGGTCACATGATGATTAGAAAACTTGCTCTCATAATTGTTATTATAACTATCATAGTTAGTGTCAGTGTTAATGTTGTTGTCGTTGTTGTTGTATTGGCGAATAAAGCCGTGGTACTCAGGGTTGTATGGGTATGGCCACAACTCTGCCCTTTTACCCATCTTCCTCACTGTCTTCAAAATCTTGTTTTTGTCTGCCCAACCCATCACTGTTACCTTCTGCATTCCCATGTCTATATCAACATCGTCCACTCCTGATTCATAGACAGTAGTGTTGTGTATGTATTAACCAGAAATTGTGATGTTAATTATGTGTATTTTAATGTTGTTGAAAAGGTTTTGTGTATGTTTATTACCAGGTAATCTCCGAAGAGCTTTTTTAATTTTGGCCTCACAACCTGCACAGTCCATGTGTACGCACATCTCCACTATCTAGAAACCAAGACAAGACAAAAGTTAAGTCTCTATGAAACTGAACACTAACAAAGTACTACCTCCGGTCCTAAATATAGGACATAGTTTGTAATGCAAATTTGCACTACAAACTATGTCCTATATTTAAGACCGGAGGGAGTAGATCTTATATTAAGGACATCAGGTAGTATATATACATCAAGCTACCCTGTTAAGCCGATTCATATACTGCAAATTGATATATGTTTTTCATATGCGGTAAGCTTCACAAATGGGTGAAAATGATATTCCTTCATGCAGTTATATATGCATATGAACTTTTGATCAAACTGATGAACCGAGAAGAAAACATGTTAAGTATGATATATACTTGTCTTGGGAACCAATATAGACTTCTGTGTGTGTGTGTGTGTGTGTGTGTGTAAATGCTTCGTAGAGAGAGGCAGAAAGAGCAATAGCAAAGCTAAAGATATAATTATCTAACCGTCATTATAATGCGAAACTCTTGGCTTCTATTCTGTCCCAAGGTGCTTACAAGCTATGGCTATATATGAGCTTCATATAAAGGTGAATTTATAGGCGCAGAGAAGCCACACTAATGACAGAACGAAGTTGCAGGGAAAAGAATTGGAGGTCAAGAGAATATAATCATTTGAAGAGAGAATATCCTCATCGCTTGAGTGTTTTTAGATTATTGGGAAATTGCTATGCAAATGCTTAGAACTTGTATAGGGGAGACTGCGAAAACAATGGTATTATATAGGGAGAATTGTTAAAAAAGACCTCATTGACAACTTATTTACTAAATGAGACCTAGGAAGATATCTTGCACATAGAGGGAAGATATATGCACACGGAAGGAATATTTCTGTACACGCAGGGAAGATTTCTGCACATGTATAGGGAAGAATTTTAAACACAGGGAAGATCATCTGCACACAAGGGAAGATATTCTGCACACGTGGAAGATAATCTGCACGTGAAGGTCTCATTTGGCAAATAAGTTGCTAATGAGGGATTTTTTCACAATTTTCCCTATTATATAATATATCATCTCTCTGTATTGTATATATAGTTTATGAAGTCAAATTTAAGGTGGTGGGGGATATAAGGCAATTAACTAAGCTAATAGATACTTTCGTGACACCATCCATCTATCATCCTCTTAATTAATTTTCGTTGTGATTTGAAGATAAACCAGTGGGAATCAATTGATCAGGGATTGACGGATCAATATATCTTTAAATTTGAGAAAGAACTATTGTGTTTATAAATCAATCACATAATAACAGGATCACTTTGCCAGTTTGCCTACCTCACATCAATTTAATGACATTTGCATATATATGTAACGACGCGAATTAATATTAAATAATCATCTGAAGACCGGCTAATGAGATTTTGAAGGACGGCCATGAGAAGGTTAAATAATAAATTAGTCAAGGTGGTTGGGTTTTGGCATTTATGAGAGCTAGAGCACACGTTATTGTGATTGGAAATTTCATAGGAAAAGTCATTCCTTGATTACGTCTACGCTATTTTTTTTTTAATTACTAAAAGGGAGCCAATGAGTTAATTTTTTTTCTTCTTCTTCTTGTCACGACATGTACAAAAAGTCGGAGTCAACTACTTAAACTTAAATTAGTATTCATTTGAATTAGAAAACAAACTAAAAGATGATATACATGAGTGCAGATGACATAAGGCATGTTTGAATTAGCGTTATAAAAGTATGTTCACGTAAGTCAAAGTAAAACTCTTACATACTCACCTCATACATCATGAATTACATTAGAAAAATAGTTTTTATTGTTAATCTAAACAGACATAAATAATTCACCTAATAGCTTGGCCGATTTATACTAGGAAAAGATAATTATCCCCTTTAGTTACCAAAAAAAAAATAACACGACATGAGGAAAAAAAAAATCCCACGATCACCCTTCTTGGTGCAGGTCGTAGGTGGGCTAGGCTACTTCCAATGTAAAGTTTGTCTTTGTATCACAAGAGTCCTTAAGTGAGGTCGGCAAAACTAGTCTTTGTAATTTTTACCAAAAAAAAAAAACTAGTCTTTGTAATTAAAAAGGAAAAAAGTCACAAGTAGCGACAAATAGAAGCCCATCGAGCCTGGGGCACATGATTTTGGATCAGGAACCGGGTGTTTTGTTTTCACATTTCAAAGGGCATCAGCTATTCGGATTGACTTATCTCCAACTCAAACTTGTGAACTTATCCAATAAAAAGCTGTACAATAACACTAATTTTTTCCCATTCGACAATTCAATCTAAGGTATGGTTTATCTATCATTCATAGAGGTTAATAAATTTCTTCCATTTAGAAACGCTTTAGTATACATAGGCTTCAAATACATCACAGAACGTAATGAAAATATGAAAGTTTCTTATCAATAACTGAAATTAAATGCATCACAGAGATATTATGGAAGCTGTCTTTCACTCTAGAGTCGGTAACTAAAGAAGTTATGGTAAGGTAAGGCACACAAGGTTTCCACAGTACAAAACTTTGACCATTATCATGGTATAAAATAGTAGTATATAACTTATTCTCAGTCCAGACAATCCACCAAAGCTCAAGATGCAAGAAGGAAAGAAATGATGCTTTTATTACCATTATACGAGACCATGCAAGAAGGAAAGAAAAACATGCAGAAAAGGAGAGTAATAATGCAGATATATATGAGAAGAAAATGTTCATTTCATTACTAGCATTCAATCTAACTTCAGCTTGAAACCACACCCCTCTGCTAGGAAAGCCCTGACGAATGAGTACTGGCAAATGATCACATATAGCACTCATCTAATCGGCTTTTATGAAGCTGAAACGCCGGGTTAACCCAGGCTCCACAGCTGCACTGCATGCCTGCCCAGTTGAAGTAACCCAAACGAGCATTGCAGCCCATACAGAGAAGTTTATCCTCCACGTTACCTTCTTGTACTGCCAAAATCAATCAATATGTGCATAGAGTTAGCATGGAGAGTAATATTGTGGCAACAAAGTGAATTTATGAAGGGAATGCACAAAGACCTGCTTGCATCCACTTCATGGGCTCCACAAATAAAGAGGTACACTCTATTTGTTGCTTTTCCTTGTCCCATTGGTTGCCACTCCTCTTTTTCCACTTGAAGCTTGAGTCGCCTTTTCCATGTTGATGGGAAACTATATTCTCCTCTGAAGCAACAATTCTTCGGCATTTCTTGCACCTAAATATGGAATGCGATTTTGTTGTGGTTTTCAACTCTGAGCTACCAGGCTCGGTCATTTGGACTTCCTTATGAAATATCCTTGATGCACTGCCAATTAAGAAGCAAATAAGTGGAAGACTGGCTCGTTTAATTTTTTTTTTTTTTAATTGTTTACAATGTAAAGCAGTTACACTAATGTCACATCTTAAAGCGCCTACAAAAACAGAATTGAATGACAAATGATGATATAACAAGCCGAAGAGTCACTAGATGTGACTGGAAGCAACGGAAAAGAGAAATAAAAGCTTACTAATTGCCTAGAGTCACTAGATGTGCATGGAAACAACGGAAAAGAGAAATAAAAGATTACTAATTGCCAACACTAGATGATTACTGAATAACCATAATGAAGATAGTCTTCGACAGGGGAAAAACAAGACAATTCACAAAGACAAGGGATTAGGACTCATAACCCTAGCTGATTTTTGTATTTATCATTACTAATTTTTTTTAATATTAAACCAGAAATTCGTTCGGAGGCAAATATTTCACAAACACAACTCTCAAAAACATTCTGATACCTAACTCATAAATGTGAGGCCAAAGTCTATCAAATGGTTCTGCAGTCTTAAATTACTTCACACACAAGTGCAGTTAAATGGTTCTGCAGGCTTAAACATCCCAAAACTAAGAGTATAGACAAAGGAAATCGAATGAATTGGAAAGTAGAAGCATTACCACCGATCACTAAAAAACTAACTAATAATATTATTATAGAATGTAAGCGCTCAGTCCTCTGATTCTTTTGCGCTGTCGCTGCAGCGGTTTCTATACCGTCTCCACCGTTGCCGAAAGGCCAAAACCAAAGAGAAGGAACCACTGGAACGAGAAGTCTCGCCGAAAGTGAAACGGTAATGGTGGTCGCAGTGTGAGGCAGGGGCTGCCGTCGCGTGCTGTTCTTGGTCTCGTCGAGGGAGATTGCGGAATGAGAGGGTTCATGGTAAAACGACGGCGTTTATATAGGTAAATATAAATTGAAATTTTAACTAAATTACATACATGAAACTATCTTGAATTACAAGTAATCTCATTAACCTTCTTGGCAAAAAAAAAAATCTCACTAACCTTAATAGGAAACCCTCTCTGTATAGGTAATTTCAAACTATCAATTTTATGCCCCATAAATTTTATTATTGTATGCATATGATCTTTTCAAACTAGACAAACTCCTTAAACTTTAAGTTATTTATAAATAAATAATGAATAAAATTAATAGCATGAGAATTATATATATAAATATAAATGTTCAAATTCCAAAGAGATTTATTGTAATGTTTCAAAGGTTAAAGAAAATAATTACATATGAAAAGGTTTAGGAATATTATATAGTTTAACCATAATTTTTAATTTATAACACATCCAACCAAAAAATTTAAAATACTTTTTGCTTAGGGGCAAAGGGGCAAATTTAATAACAAAATTGCATGTAAAGGGCGCCTAGCACCATAAAAGTTTCTAAATGTGCAAAAATGTTCATAAAATTGCAAATTAGATGTAATTTCCCTACATCCGTTACCTGCCCTTAATATCTATTAGTTTACTCTCATATGGGATTCACAAGATATCCACATCAGTTCTTTCTTTCTTTTGAGCTTTCATTGTTTTCTGGAAGAAGGTGGATTCGACTGAGATAAAACCATCATTGAACTAATTCAAAATCCAAAAATTCATGAGAAATGAAATTCATCTCAAATTCAATAGAGTTGTTCATTACATATACTATAAAAAGTCAAAATCCAATATTTTTTTAAGAACCAACAATATTTTCAAACTATAGTATTGCTTATAGCAAAAAGACAGAGATTTGTTCTTATCACATACACTTGAACAAGAACAAATGAATCGTTTCTTGCATCTGGCAAATGAGAGAGCTCACTTTCAAGAGAAATTTTTAGAAGGTTCCAAAAAAGGAAAACCACTTTCCTACAATGAGGAGGCAAAAGCATTGATCTCAACTTTATCCGAAAACAATAAAAGCTAAAAAGGAAGAAAAAACTAATGTGGACATCTTCCCCACACGAGAGTAAGTTGATGGAGATTATAAGCAATTAACGGATGTGGGAAAATTGCATATATTTTGCATCTTTATGTACATATTTTCACCTTTAAAAATTTTATGGTGTTAGACGCCCCTTACATATAATTTTATTGTTAAATTTACCCCTAATACCCTGTGTTTAATAAAAAGATGGGATTCATAATCTGGTCTTCTAAAATAAAATGGAATCAGTTTCTTTTACAATGTAGTCTAGGGAAAATGACATCCATTAGGTATACTGGTAAAGTAGTGTACTTAAATATAACAAAATATGCTCACCACACATTGAACAACCACTAAATACATGTTTGGATTAGTAGTAGAAGCTGTTGAAATGTGATTTACGATGTACGAGATAAACATATAAGAAAAGTTTTGTCCTGACTTATTTTTCTGTGTAGTAGGATGTACTGTAATGCATAATATTTCATCACTTCCCCTATAGCAAATGGTTAACGTATTATGAAAAAAAAAATGCGGAAAGCCATAGGAAAAAAGAGAGGGGGTGAAGTCCAAGATTCCAGCTGGAGGGCTTCAAAATTGCTTATCACGAATAATCATTTTATAGCTTAATCCTTCATGTTTATTTGTGCGTTCCATTCATTCCCAGCAATCATCAAATGGATGGTTTAAAGCCCAGCACGCCTTAAACACCAATAGAGACGAGGAGGAGATCAAAGCCTTCTGCACCATATCGAGGATAAATATAATTAGCATTACTCCAATACTGTTTGTTCATATCACCTGAAGTACAGCGGCAAGTCATATAGTCTCCTTTCAGTCTTGCTTCTTAAGGGCTTGTTTGGTATGAAGGGAGGGGAGGGAAAGGGGGCAAAAGGAAAAAATATTCTAGTTGAATTTAAAAAAATTAGAGAAGTGGGATTAAAAAATTTTAATTAATTTTTCTTACCCTAAAACTCTCCTTGAATTCTATTAGCAGCTTCAAGGATTCCCCAAGAAATCCTGCCCTTTTCGCACATATAAATGATGTAATTCAAAAACATCAAGATCAAAATGTAGCTGGTTTGTAGCTTATCTTCCCCTTCCCTTAACCCCTTTCTCTCTTTCGTAATGGAGCTTGGCTTGTAACATAACACCATTAACCAGAAACAGAACAACAAAGCAGGTTACCAAGTCTTCACTATCGAAAGATACCATTTTGGTTTGCAACCACTACTTGCCCCAGTTTTCGTCTTCTGTTCCTGAAGTTAGATCAACATCTGTGACAATGGTTTACTGCTCTTATAACTTGAATTCTTCAGTGGGTTTTGATATCTCGAGGTTGTTCAATCCAGCTTCACATAACATTGTTGACTATAACGGGGTTTCACAAAGTGTCAGCGTCGTCACATTCGTGTGATCCTGAATAGTAAGGAGAAGCTCGTGAAGTCCCCTGCGAAGATGGGAAAAAAGGGGCGTCTGAGGCAAATATTTAAACTTAAAGATCTCATTCTTGACCGAACTTGAGGTCAAAAGGAATTTGAAAATCAGAACAAAATCCAATAAGTGGCTTACCATTAATTTTAGCATGCATTTTCAGATCACACGAACTGTATAAAACAAGTCGACCATAAACTTTTTTGTCGAGAGTGCCATGTAAACTAAATTATCAAACTTCTGGGTCTTCAAAATAAACAAAGACCACATTCCCAGCTCCTGATGTAGCTATTCACTAATCTTTGGAACATATCCTTCTCGTTTCAGATCATCATAGAGGAAATTAAGCACGTCGTAAATCTCACTAGAATCCTGATGCAAACCATCACCTGCGAGAAACTCATGAAGTTGATTATTGATCTCAATCCAGCTACAACCAGGAGTTTTCAATACACCCTTCTGTTTCATCAACATCCTCATCCTTGCAGAATCATCCAACCTATTTGAATTTTCATACATTTTTGATGAAATAATATAGTTCCCAGAATTTTGAGGATCCAACTTCAGAAGCAGCTGCATAACCTGTTCACCTATTTCTACATTTTTTAGCCTTCTACAGGCACTAAGTACAGAACCCAAAACAACCTTATCTGGCTTTTCAGGCATTTTCTCAATGAGATCCCAGGTTTCATATATATGGCCAGCACGTGCCAGAAGATCCACCATGCAAGAGTAGTGTTCAATTTTTGGAATCAATCCAAACAATGTGCTCATCATATCAAACAATCTATAGCCTTCATCAACCAGGCCTGCATGCACACATGCAGAAAGTAACCCAACAAATGTTATATCATTAGGCCGCACAGAGCCACCCTCCCTTGCCATGAGCTTAAACAGTGACAGGGCTTCCTTGGCTTTACCATGAGAAGCAAGTGCAGATATCATTGCATTCCAAGAAGCCTCGTTTTTTCTGGGAATTTCTTGAAAAACTTTCAGTGCATTCTCCAAACTCCCACACTTAGCATACATGTCAATTAATGCGGTGGCTACATAAATATCATGTTGCCATCCCCTTTGTGAAGCATATTCATCAATATGTTTCCCCAAATCCAAAGCCCCAATGGAGGCACACGCTGACAGCACCCCCGATAATGTGATTTTATTTGGATCAATATGTTCCTCTCTCATGCCATGAAATAGCACAATTGCTTCATCTGCCATTCCACTCTGGGCATATCTATCACAATCATCAAACAGAAATATTAGATAGAAAAATTGAGATTGTAGCAATACCAATTTATGATAAGATAAAAATTCATCATATAAATAAGAATAAAATGTTATCACCATTTAGTCCAAGATGCATATCCATATACCACTGTTTAAGCTGATGCTCATGCAGTGATTTTGGTTTTATTGTTCATGCAATGTTACAAAAGTATTAGCAATAAATATACTCACGAAGTCTGATATTTCATAAATATGAATGCCCAACTGGTTACTTAGAACTAAGACAGGAGTAGAGAATAATCAAAGCCAGCCAAATGATAGAACTAATTAAGGAACAAGTTTAATGATAATACTTACCCAGTTATCATGGCATTCCATGTGATGATATCTTTTTTAGCCATACTGTCAAAGATCCTTCTAGCAGACGCCAAATCACTACACTTTGCAAACATACTAACTAAAGCAGAACCTATATAAGAGTTCACGGTCATTTTGTGTTCCACGACAAACTCCTCCACCAATCTCCCCAAGTCTAAATTTCCTACCTCTCCACAAGCGCCAAGAACAGAGACTAGAGTCATTTCATCAGGTTCAAACCCAGCATCCTTCAATTCCCCAAATAACTCCACTGCCTCCTTTGCATAACCCAATTTTGAATATCCCGAAATCAAGGAGTTCCATGAAACCAAATCTTTCTCACTAATTTCATCAAACACCTTTCGTGCATAACCCAGTTCATTACACCTTGCATACATGGTTATCAGTGAATGACTTATGTAACTATCGATGCTTAACCCCTCCTTAATCACAGATGATTGGGCGGCACGGCCGTGATTAATCTCCAAAAGGTTAGCACAAGCAATGAACAAAAAGGGGTACGTGAAATTGTTGGGCTTTATTCCCAAGAACTTCATTTGGTAATAGAAGTGAAGAACAAGAGGATGCTCATGCCATGTGGTGGCTAGCCCTCGAATCATGACATTAAATGCGTAGTCATTTGGTTCAGGGATTTGAGAGAAAAGAATAGAGGCGTAGGTAGAGTCTTTGAGATCAATGATTTTCGAAAGTAAATGATTGGGTTTGTGTATTGAATTCACAAGCATTTGAGCATGAATTTGTCGAACGGGTTCGGTGAATGAACAATTTTTCAAAAGAGATAGGAGCTTTTCAGGAAGGAATTCTGAGTGACTCGGTAGTACTACAGGGGCGATTTCCAAACTGCGATGGCCGGAAAATAAGTGCGAGTAAGCTCGCGTTTTGAGCATTACAATTGCTGAAGTTAAATTGATCAGCAAAAGACAGACACAAAAAAGCTGATTGGGAAGCATCAACAACACAGCACCATTTCCCAAAAGAATATTTGGATATGTGAAAGGAACCAGCAATATGAGTAAGCGGTAGGAAGAGAGAAACGTACCGTGGAAGGAGACAAAGCACAGGGGGAGAGAAAGATACCGTTTGGATTGGCGTTTTGGGAATCTGGCTTATTGGCGTTTTGGGAAACTAGGTGTGTGTTTGGGAACTTCCAAAACCATGGTTTGCGCAACCCGAGACAAAACTCCTCTCACACACTTACCTCGTAAGTCGTAAAAGCTATCAAAAAAAGCTAATCCAAACACATACCTAGGGTGGGTTGAAACACGGTGGCTTTGAAATTTTTCATGGTGTGTGTTTGAAACAGGAATGTTTAAAAATAATTTTTTTATAAATATATATGAAGTAAATATGTGAGAGGAATTTTATCTCAATTTATATAAAAAACAGCTTATAAACTATCTTATAAACTATCGTGACACGGCAATCCAAATATACACCCATCTATCCATCCTTTGGCGCTCCTCCTCACAAATCTAAACTCTCATCCCACAAGGACTGGAGGCTTCCGCATGGCATAAAAATAAAAAATTTCCAGTTAGTTAAAGGAATTTCTACTCTTTACCAGAAGAGGAGGATACCAGTAGGCAGAAGGGAAATTGGGAATAACAAGTTGAAAGCAATTTCTACACTTAAATCTGAAAATCAAATAGAGCATGATTATGGGCGAAATCCAATTTCTCTCAGCAATAACATGAATTCAAGATTGGAAGCAACTTACCATTTGCCTCTGTGCATGTTTGAGAACACTTATTTTTTGAATATAAGTGCTTATTATGCAAGTCGGGATAAAACTCCTCTCATATACTTATCTCGTATACCGTGAATCATGATTTATAAGCACTTATTACCCAAAAATAAACTATTCCAAATGAGCACTCTATCAAAAAACTAAAGACCTGAACATCAACAAATCGCTAACCCAAACTTGAGCTTTGACGGGGGAATCGAAGGGCACTCTGCTCTCCAATGGTGATTCAAAGAAGGTGATAGATACTTTTAGCGATGAAGAGTCATTTTGTGGCTTATTGCCGTTGCCTGTGAAGCCATTTATGGAAGGGCTGCGACGGTACAGACAATGCAGTAGAGGTCGCGTGATTGATCGAATGAAAGATTGAGATCACAATTTTTTTTGGTAGAATTACACTAAGATCCCATGAAAGAAGAGAAATGAAAAAATGGTCCCAATAGATTGTAAAATGAAAAAATGGTCCCATGGAGTTGTTAATACAGGCTCATGGAGTTGTTAATGAGTTGTCAATACAGGCTCCTGGAGTTGTTAATGGGACCATTTTTTTATTTTCAATCTACAGAGATCATTTCTTCATTTTTTTTCCTTCCTTGGGACCTCATTGTAATTCTCCCTTTTTTTTTAATTTTTCAAATATGAGAGAACCACAATTTAATCTGTTTGTTGTAAAAATATTAGATGACATGGATGTCTGTAAGCTTCTAACTTTTAGGCCTTGTTTGGTATGCGGTATTAGGGGGTAGGGATTGGAATTGGGTCAGGGATTGAGCCAAGTTGTATTGCTTGGTATGAAGGACTGAAGATAACCCGAAATTAGGAGTGCCATGAAAGTGGGATTGCTGCAAAACCACCTCCCCGGTATTGTTTTTTCAATCCCGGGATTGCAAATGTTAAAGACAAAAATATCCCCGTTTATAATATTTTTTGGAAAAAAATGCCCACTAGCAATTTTGATAATAAGGATATTTTAATCTTTTCATAATTTATGAAGAGTTATAAAATAAAATCAATTCAAGTATTCCATCAAAATATTGTCGCATATCAAACATAATTTTAAACCTTCAACCATAGTCCCAATACCTATCTCAATCACAATCCATCAAAATCAATGCCTCGTACCAAACATTGCCTTAGACTTTCATTTACTACACTCCATGACCTTTCTAATGAATAGTCTTTAAGAGTCTTTATGCTCATAACTCAAATGTTACAATGTATGCACCCATGAAGATTAACTTTGCTACTTACTTTATGTAACTCTTGTTTGAGGTTGAAGGCCTATAAATAGAACACTATATGCTATTCTTTTGTGGCATTCAAATGAATAAGATATTGATCAATCTTTCTCTCCAATTCTCTCTTCATATATATTCATCTCTTCCATCTCAATCTCTTTATGTAAACATATTTTTACACATCATTTCCATTTCCATATATTTTCTTGATTTCATAACACACTATCACCACGAGTTTGCTCAGAAGGTCTATGATTTGGTTTTCTATTTCTTCTACCCTCTAACTTTCTCATTTCCATACTATATTTTATGTTGTTTATTATCTATGTTATTTTATCTTTTTAGTTTACATTATCAATTTGTTATTCTATATTATTTTTCCTTCCCGCTATCTATTTTTATCTTTCATGTTGTCATCTTTTACATGTATATCTGGGATAATCTAAGTCATTATATAAAATTAAAGAGACTTTTTTACTGATTGTTTTATACATCAGGTTTCATAGCTAAGATTGGAGATTATTATTATTTTATGTTTTTTTTACTTTGATTTGTCATTTTCCAGGAATATCTTATTATGCAACATTTATAATTCTTCATTTTACATTCTAGTATTATTTATATTTTATGTTGCTATATTATATTATTTCATTTTTATTTACGTTTCATATGTTTATTTACTTATTTAACATTTATATTTCTTGATTTTATTTACATTTTAAGTTACATTTTATTTTTTATGTTTCTTTATTTTATGTTATTTATTTCATATTATTTTATTATTTATATTTATATTTTATTTATTTATATTAATATATCATTGTTATATCATTATGTCAATCCTTTTATCTTCATTTGTTTATTATTACATTAATATATTATATGATCATGTATTTATCTATTGTTTATATTTGATTATAAATTTGAATTTACTTAATTTATTTTACAGTATTTTAATTTTATCAAAGGGTTTATAATTTTGTGATCAGATGACCAGAAGTCACATCACTTTTGTAATAGTTCTTATATAAAAAACACTATTGGTTTCATTAAATTGCATGATTGACCAGAAAAAATTTTGGCATTTTGATAATTTAATTGTTATAAATATCAAAAGGCTACAGGTTCAAATCTCAAACTAAAAAAAAAAAAATTATAGCTTTGCAAGATTTTTGCTATAGTCCTGAAGACCAATATTTGGAGAAATTAATGATGCTATTGAAATAAAAAGAACATATGTAAGAGTGAAAATGAACATGATCACATTGCATTGGTGGAATTAATAGTTGAAAGCTAATAATACTTTTTCTTGGCTATTAAACTATAGTCATGAAAATAATAACATTTCTAAGGTGATTAAAATTATGAGCAAATACCAATGGGAGTTGGTCCAAGTGGTAAGCGACTTGGTTCCGTTTAAGCAAGGTCTCGAGTTCGAGCCTTGTGTATGCAGAAAATTCCTATTGGGAGACTCTCCCACCATAGCTAGGTGCGCGATGCGGGTCGGATCCGGATATAGTCGAGGCAAAGCTCCGATGAACCGGGTGGGCAACAAAAAAAAATTATAAGCAAATGTTATACTATAACCATGAGTCATATGGATTAAAAAAATGGTATAATATGACTAGAAGTCATATAAACTAATGTATATCAATTATTAAAAGTAAAGATCAAAATGGTTGTAAAGCTAAAATGACCATGAGATATTGTGAAAAATGTCAAAAGTAGTTATGATGCTTAAAGCAATAAGTTATGGAGAAAGATGACCAAATTGTAAAGCCAAAAGAAATAATTATAAGCCTTGAAGGTTATATAATTTTAATTTTGATTGGTTTTTAAATTTAAATTTAAATTTATAGTGATTAATTTGTGAGAAAGAAATTATTATTTAAAATCAAATAGACAAAAAGGTAATTATTGGTCATTTTAAAATTTCAGTATATGCTAATTTATTTACGGATTTAAATATTATGGTGTGTGGATATTCATGATTTCATGGTCTTTTAGGATTCTAACTACCTCATGGTTATTGTCATTACACCCTATAACTCCCAGATTAAATGGTTTCCAGTATTTATTTATATAACCTTCAATTATACAATTAAGTTGTTTAATTACCTTTTTTATGTGTAATTGTACAATATATTTGTAACTTTAAGTATATATTGTATGTGAATAATATTCATACACCAATGGAGTTTACCGTCTCTATTTTTTTCTTGGACTTGTGCTTCTCTGTTGTACCATAGATTTCCCAACAAATGCTCAACTCATATACCTCAACATCAAAGTACTTTATTTCATTATTAGTCATATTTTTCATTTTAACTTTTTCTTCCATCTCTTTTCTGCTCTTGAACACTATTATGTTGCCTTACATATATATATATATATATATATGCAATTTTTCTTAATTCCAAACTTTTATTATTGAAAGGCATACAAATACTCTACAATTTGCATTTTATTTTAGTATTCATAAGTTATTGTCTCCTCTCCCAATTCATTGTATTATCATTTCTTCTACTCCTTTGCATTTTCATATGATATATGCAAGTTCCATACATTAATCATGATATAATATATATAATATGATATATATTGGAACCAAATTAGTTTTATACAACATTTGTTGGGAAAAAAAAATCATATATCATATTTGAATTAAGAGAATGAGAGTTTATTTAATTTTATGAGAAAATTCATTATGATAGTTTATGATCTGTTAGACAAAATCATTTTTGTAATGTGCGTGAACAGTCAAATTTATGGATGATCAAATAATATGGAATTTTTTGAAATAATACTATGTATATCATAATTATTCATTATTTTATATTATAATACATTTGTCTTTACATTTCTCTCAAATTAATTTTAGCCCATAAATATCACAAATCATTGCAATAAGATCTTTATGTATTTTAACTATGGATTTCCTCATATTTTTCTTTATGTGGTGGAAAATTCTTAACATTTCATACTTTGAATATGTATCAAAAGAGGTAAATTGAAACATATTATTATTAATGAGTAATAAAATTATATAAATATGTGATGATATATGTTAGTTCTTGAAGAACATAAATATAACAAAGTCGATATAGTTCATAAGAATTAATATAGAATTTTCTTAAATTCTATGGGCAAAAGAAGAATTGATCATGAAAAGTTATGACCCACAGATTTATATTAGAGTTTCACTCTATTACAAAGGTCTAAGTAATAGCCCAATTGACTAAAATTCATGATTAATTGTGAGTTATGAAGTACTTGAGTTTTTAAATGAAAGATACATTATTGGCTTACTATATATCAATTTGTCTTTGAAATAGATAAATAAAAAAAAGTGTATTTATATGACTCACATTTGAGGGGGAGATTGTTAGAATATAAGTGTGAATTAATATTGAAAAGTTATACTCATATACTATCTTACAAAACCTATTGATTGGTCTACAAAAAATGGATGTCATATTGATATTTTATATCAATATCTTATAGAAATTGAAAAATTTGTTGTTGGTTAAGCAACATGTCACAATAAACTAGCAGTTTACTAATTCAAACAAATTTATTGTTAACATTACTTGTTTGATCATTCGAGTCATATATAAAAGATTACGTATAATATTCATTGAAGAACCAAAAGATTCTTCATGAATGGCCAACATATTATATAATTCAAGAATTATTATGTGTTTCTTTTTTTCAAAGAAATTTGATTATGAGAGTATCATAAGTTATGATTTGGAATGAATCTCTATATTTCTGGAAATATATCAAACTCATATATGAGCTCATGCAAATAGCATGTAAACCATATACACTTCAAGAATTATCATGTACTGCTTGTTTTCAAAGAAATTTGATTATGAGAGTATCATAAGTTATGATTTGGAATGAATCTCTATATTTCTAAAAATATATCAAACTCATATATAAGTCCATTCAAATAGCATGTAAACCATATAAATGTTCAATAATTTTGATAGATCCATCTATAAGATGGTTACATGTGATATTAATTACTAGTAGTTTGCAATCTGAAGTTTGCAAGAATGTTTGAATAAATTATTATGTTAAGCACAATTTCCAGATTATATGATTCATTCATTGAAGCCTCCATAAATAGCTAGACTAATACTTATGATAACATAATTTATATTTCAGTGTTGACATATTTGATTTTACATATTGTAGCACTTATACTAGCCAACCAAATTCTCCCGATATAATTGGGTTTTGGTCAAAAGTTAGGTATATTCTATCTTAAAAAGTTTGAATGAACATTCCTATTAATCTACCACAATGCACATAGATGAATATTTAAAGGAACTCAAGATAAATGTTGGATAATAACCTTCTTCTTCTTCTTTGTCTCTAAATGAAACAAAAGAATTTTTCTAATAGAAATAAATGGTTTTAGGAGACTTATGCTGCGTGATTAGTTGATTGTCATTTGACAAAATTTTTCTAACATGAGGGGAAGAAATTAAATAGCTGAAAAAAACAAAAAGGAATGCATTATTAATATTAAGTATAAACCCTTGAACATAGCAATATGAACCAGAAGGTCATTAGGTTTTGCATTCATGAAATATTTTATAAAATCTTCTAGATACAATTACTGACCTAAATGAAAATTACTAAATCTTATATTCTAGTGGAAAATGCTCTAATCAGCATAAATAAAAGTGAGATGTGCCTGAAGTATGAGAGAACAATCGGTTCCAAGAGAAAAGAGAAAGGAGCAGATAATCAATATGATCATATTGGAGAAGCAGATACTCCATAAGAGACCAAGATATAACTAGTTGCAAAAACCTCAAACGAGGTTCAGGTACCTGAAAGTAATGAAGAGATTTCAAGAAACTATGTCGTGAGAAAAATGGAACCGAAAAGATTAAGCTGTCGACAACGGTCTTAATAATAATTTCATATGATCAATTGAGGATCTTATGCATAAATCTATCTTGTGAATAGACAGAATGATAAAAATCGAAAAGTGAAAGGGGAAAAGATGCAATGAAAATGAGATTATATTATTTTAATATGTGAAAATTATAGACCTGTAATTTCCGCTGAAATATGAAATATATAAATATCTTCAAAAATGCTAATGAAGACTGTGGTGAGGCAAATTATTTTATGGTGGATACAATAATTTTGTACTTATGGCAGCATATGAAAATAAGATTATGCGTCTGTTAGATATTGTTATATATAGCATATTTATATGACTCATTAAACAGTGAAATTTATATAAGAATCCTTGAATGATCTAAAATGTCATAAACATATATAAGAAAATCATTTTATAAAATGTTATGTGAGTTTGAAAATAGTTCAAACATCTATAATTATTGAAAAATAAGTAGTTTAGCATTTAACTTGACTTGTAGATCGAGTTATCGAAGGCATCAAAGTTTTCAAAATCACTTATTTTTGCTATGGTGAATTTTCTTCCAAATATATGTTGAATTTAATAGTCTAGAAGTACCTTATATTTTATGAGAATATCTTATGCATCATGCTAATATTGTATTTGTTATGGTTTTATCGGTATAAATTAGTTCTTGTAGGTACATAATAGATAACAAAAGTGAGATTTGGTGTGATAGTCCTATGAACATATTATATGATATTTTGTTTAGAACAAATTGAATATATAGATGCATGATATATTTTGATGATTTTTAGAATAATTTTTTTTTATTGTTTCCACAATAAATAATATAAAGGCATAATGTATTGATATTTTATCATATACAGAAGATATGTTAGAGGAATATATCTAGTAGAACATTTGGTAACAATGTATCATTTAGCTGGCAAAAAAAAAAAGACAATGTATCATTTATATCTTGACGGCCAAAAAAATGATATACTCAACAATACTTTGGAAGTGATGTTCTTATCAGGGGGAGTAAATATTATATTATCATCATGTGAAGTAGAGATCATACTGTACTCTTTTCCCTAACCAAGGTTTTGTCCCACTGGATTTTTCTGATAAGATTTTTAATAAGGCAACTTCAATTTGTATTATGTACTCTTTTTCCTTTACTAAATTTTTGTTCCGCTGGGTTTTTCCTAATAAGGTTTTAATGAGGCACAATATTTGTTTACGGATATCTAATGGGAGTGTTGTAAAAACATTAGATGATGTGGATGTCCTTAAACTCCTAACTTTTGGCCTTTCACTTTCTACACTCCACAACTTCTGTAATGAATACTCCCTCTGGTCCTATTTAAACAACTTCCCCTTGATTTCGCAAAACTAACTGATAGTTAAAAGCAATAAGTGTGTAAAAATTGTCATGTTTTTTTTCATATATGCCCCTATTTATAAAAAATAGTATAGGAGAGAGAATTTATAAAAAAGTATGAGAGATAATAAAATATACATTTTCCCAATGCTTTGTTAACTTTATTCACCTAGTCTCTTCCAGTCTCTCCTGAATATAACTCTTTAGTGTATGTGATAATTAATTATAGATTATGTATTTAATAAGGGTAAAATAGGAAAAAGAAGCTACATTTTCAGACATAAAATGAAAGTTGCTTATAAAAAGAGCAGCCTCATGAGAAAGAAAGTTATTTATAAATAGAACCGGATGGAGTAATCTTTAAAAGTTTTTATGCACATAACTCAAAGGTTACAATATATACACTCATGAATATTAACTTTACTATTTACTTTATGTAACTCTTGGTTGAGGTTGAGGGTCTATAAATAGAGCACTGTATACTATACTTTTGTGGCATCCAAATAAATAAGATCTTGCTCTATATTTTTCTCCAATTCTCTCTTCATATCTCTTCATCTCTTTCATCTCAATCTCTTATATTTTTTTGATTTCATGATACTGTTAAGATTTTTTTATTTTATTATTTAGAATCAATTCAAATAAGACAGGGATTCTGGCAAAAAAATAATTGAGGGATTATTATATTTTTATTGTATTTTTATATCCGAGAGATCACAATTTAAATCCGTTAGTTTGTAAAAAGGTTTCAATTTGTAGAAAGTGAGAGATTGGGGAATTGCAATGAGGAATTGATGGGTGTAAATTTTTATTTTTATAGATAAGACAATGAAGTGTTTAATTTTATTTTATTTCATAAAATTATCATAATATATAATTATAATATTAAAATTCATGTTTTTTTAAGTCATTTTTCATTCAAACTTGTTTTCAAATAATAATCTAAACAAGTTTTAGTTTGAAAAAAAGTCACTCTTACCACCACTAATCCAAACTTAAATCACATTTTACAATTTGACTTTTATTTTATCTTAAATTTGCAAAAATAAAATTAAAAAAAAATTACTTCTATTACCACTAATCTAAATATATCCTTAATCTATAACTGTGGCCATGTTGGTGAGATGAGGAGGAGGGGGCTTCAAGCTAATGCTTATTTGCTCTTCTGTTCTCATCTTCACTGTTCGATGAAAATTTTAATGGCCTGGATTTTACGTTTTCTAAAAATATTATTATAATTTTAGTTAAAAATACATAAATATTAACTATTAAAATTTGTTTTGAATATATCACATCTGTAGAGAAAAAATGGGAAAAAAAGTACTCTATGACAATAATCCACTTCTTTCTTTTTAGATCAAATTTTAAAAATTTAAATTTATTTACATATTTTTTCAATAAAACTAATAATATTTTTAAGATGTAAAATCTGTGTCAGTAAAATTTTTATCCAATAATGAAGATGAGAAAAGGAGGGCGAAAATTAAGGAGCCAAGCCACCCCCTTGTAAAACGATGGCGTTTAGTTTAAATAAAATAACACATCGTACCGATGGGTAAAAATGATTTGTCGCTCCGAACCCGAACCCAGTGCGGCCCAATGATGTTTCCTGATAATACCGGTTTTGTTGGGAACAGCCCAAAAAAGGGTAGAAAAGCGACAGCCCCTCCTTTGCCGCGAAATGGAGGGAAGTGTTGGGCTGATGGCAAAGGAAAAACATGGAGGGAAGTACCTCATGACGAACCAATATATAAATTTTTGCTTGCACATCTTCCTTTATTTTTTTTATATTATTATTTTTTGGTATTAGATTTAGGGTTGGCTAGTGTCTCTCCCAAGTCCCACCATATAGTCTACTTGGTAAGAGGGAAAAGGAGGGGATTGAAATTTTTAAGAGTTGGATTTAAAAAAATTAGAGAAGTTAAGTTATAACACTTTAATAAAAATAAAATGTAAAATAAAAGAGTAATAAAAATTAATTAAGAATTTTTAGCCCCACTTCTTTAATTTTTTAAATTTAAATTATAAAAATTTTCTCTCCCTCCTTCTTCTCTTCAAATCTCTTATACCAAACAATAGAGAAGAACTCAAGACTTAAAAGATTTAACGGGGCTTTACACATCTAACTCAACTCTATATTAGTAACACAGTCTCCTTCATTTAGTGGCAATTTCTCGGACATGATTATACTTGCAAAAAAATAGAGGAAAATCCACAGACATGTCGAAAATACACTTCCATGCTTGTTCGCAATCATCTTACGCCAAAAACTATAGTCCCTATGGTAACCCTAAGTCACTAATGATGTCAAATTATGTGTTCATTTGAAATAACGATTGGAATGCTTAAAAACAATTTTTTAATCGTGATTTACGGTATGTGCGGTAAGTATGTAAGATGAGTTTTTTTCTCAATTTATGTGAAAAGCAGCTTACAAGCAATCTCAATACCCTAACAAATATATACTATAATGATAATAGCATGTTTCTTTGGGGGGGGTGTTCAGGGGACTAGGGCGGAACAAAGAGGCTTATGAAGGAAGACCTTTTCATCTTCTCAATACAAAATGCACAACATAAAATCAAAACTCAACTCACACACAACATCAATACAACATAAAATCGAATACGAAGTTCACAAGAATGATGCTAAGATAAATGTACTTCCAGATTGTTGGCCTTTGACGTAAGCTAAGGTCACATTAATTATTATTAATTCAATAATTGAAATAAGGGTTACTATAATTTTGGTCCTTGAAGTTTGATCTAATTTTGGTTTTGGTCCTTCAAATTTGAAATCTGTAGTTTTAATTTCTGAAGTTTCACCTGATTTTGGTTTTGGTCCTTCAAGTTTGAAAATGACTCGATTTTTCGGATCGGGTCGGGTTTCAAAATCGGGTCGTCAAGACCTTTTCAAACTTGAGGGACTAAAACCAGAATCGGGTGAAACTCCAGGGACCAAAACCACTGATTTCAAACTTAATGAACCAAAACCAAAATTGGATCAAATTTTAGGGACCAAAAGTTATATTAATATCAACCCTTGAAATAATTAGTTTAGACTATAAACCAAAACCTAAAAAAGTCAAATGCTAAGGCTTTGGCGAGACGTCCAAATCAGTCCGCGTTGTAATCTTGGTTAAACAAATCTTCATCTTCCCTATTGTAAAGTAGAATAATTGGTTACTGTTTGTGAAGCAGTGCAGAATAACAAACAATATTAGTTAAACCCCCCCCCCCAATTTTTTATGTTCATTTTTGTCATTTTCTTTTTAAAAAAAGGGGTAAGGTGCAAAAATACACATATGATTATTCCTAAAATGCACTCAACACCAAATACTTTTTTTTGGTATAAAAGTAACTATAAGCTTCCAAAATAAAGGCAAAAGTCACAATTGCAGTTAAAGTAAAAAAACTTTCGTTGCTTTCCTTAACTTTGCTAGCTAGAGTTCATGTATCATATATTCATCCTTTCACCATAGATGATGTGGCAGTTGGAGAGTGGAAGACTTCAAAAAGTTCTCATTTGCAGCCTCTGCAATATGCAACGTGCAACTAAGCACAAGAACAAGCTCCTTTGCCACCGCCACACTCATCTTCGTCGGACATACGCAGAGTGAAAATCTACATGGAAAGAAATGCACAGTGATTTGGCTCCAGATCTGCGTTTATTGCCTCTAAACTTCACCACCAGATCGGGAATGAATCTGTGGTGGTGAAAATGGAAAAGGAATAAGGGAGGCAGGGGAATGGTGGAGATGAGATATGGTGAATCATTGGAGATGGTGAGAACAATGAACCAAAGGAAGAAAGGATGGTGATTGATTAGAGTGAAACTAGATGAAATGACAGAGAAAGAGATATAAACAGTGGACATGGGGGAGACTGACGGTGGCACGAATGGGAGAAGACGATGATGGTAGTGGCATTTGGTGGTGGCCTCCGGCGGTGAACATGACGGACTGACGGAGGAGGAACTGGGATGGCAGTGGTGATCGACTTCAGCCTTGGAAACTAACAGCGTTGCTTCTGTGTCCAGAGCCTCTCAGCTCACACTCCCCAGCCTCGTCTCTCACGGTGCTGAAACTCTCACCGTCGCCGGCAATGGTGATCAATGGAGGTGGTCGTGTGGTGTGGAGAAGATGATGGACAGTGAATGATGGGAAAGTAATAGACGTTTTCTAACTTTAACGGTCACTGCGACTTTTGTCCTTATTTTAGAAATTCTTAGTTACTTTTGCACCTAAAAAAAGTATTTGGTGTTAGATACATTTTGGGAATAATCACATGTGTATTTTTACACCTTAACTCTTAAAAAAATTTAAAAATGTCTGACTATTAACATGGGTATTCTCTGACTGTGTTTGGCAATTGGCATCACCTTTATCATGCCAAAAGCAATTTTTTCAACTAAAAAAGACAATTTAGATCTAAAATAATGTTTGAACGTGATTTTGAAGAGAACTGGTTTTTTATTCTAAAATCACTTTAAAGTTGAAGTAATTTTTCTCTCCTAAATTTTGTCCAAATTTTTTAGATTTTTTATCTAAACATTGTGAAATTGATTTTTCAATGTCATTTATCAGTTTATGTCAAAATAACTTTTATAAAAGCACATCTAAATATAAAATCACATTGTATTGATTGACTTTTACCCCAATTTTAACTATAAAATATAGTTGGAATAAAAATTACTGTCATAATTCAACAATTAATAATACTTCATATGATGTATTTGAAAATAACATCTACAAAAAGTCACAACGAGTGTATTAATATATATATATATATATATATATATATATATATATATATATATATATATATATATATATATATATATATATATATTTTGTGAAGCATTTATCGTGGATCAAGACTAATCTAATCAAATCATACAAAACCGCCGTTGCTATATTCCTAGAGCCTGAATTTGATGTCTCTTGTTAAAAGAGTGCAACTCTTACTAATTGAATCAAGTGTTTGGTAGTTGCTTATTTATACTTTTTGTTTTTATGTACAGTCCAACATCCAAGTCAAATTAAAAAGTAGCAATAATTAGAAACTTCAACAATATGAGTAATTTCTGCAAAAATACGTCTCTCTCTCATATCCTTTCTATAAGAGTTCCAAATTTGAATGGGTTTGGTTCTTTTTATAAGAGATCAACAAAAATTGTTTAAACATTTAATGAATTTTTTTTTCATTCTAGTTAATTTTATATATTGCATTAATTAAAGGATTAGATATACTCATGTTTATTCTATTTTTTTTATTTTCCTTTTATAGATAAAGACATACTTAAAAAAAAAAATTATTTCGAAACATATTTATTATTTTTTTAAATCGTATAATTGGATTGTTGAGATCTTATAAATAATGAGAGAGGAGGGAGTAACTACTACTTTACATGATAAATTGAAAAGATTCATTACTTGGCCTTCAAAAATGGGATCATCTAATCTTCTTTTTGCAGTGTCGTTTGACCAAGAAAGTCCAATTATGCTACTGAAATCATATAATGGTTGACACATTCAGCAACCACTAATTAAGGGCTATCACTATGTTCAACTTCTTCGTCTCTGTTATAGGATAATTTATAATATTTCCACCACTTCCCATGCACTAATAATGGATATAATATTTCTACCACTTCTTCCCAAAAGGGCAAATGCTCCATAGTAGAAATAATTAAATAAATATTAAAAATAAGTGGAAGAAAATAGCAACAATGGTACTTTTAATCCCTTAAGTTTGCCTCTAAGCATCAATTAGTTTCTTAAGTTTATTATTTATCAATAAAATCTCTAATGTTTTATAAGCATACATAATTACACGGCATGTATGTGCAAAACTATATGTCTTTAACCTTTTTATTTAAAAAAAAAAATAGTCATATTACAAACGTCTTCCATCAACACCTTTCTTGCAACCCTTCATACATCTCATTCGAATCAATTACGTATGATTAATGTAATTTTGAGGACTTAATTGATAACGATTAAATTTAGAAGACCAAATTACTACCCCAAAAAAAAAAAAAACTAGAAGAACAAATCGATAACTAAGATAAACTTGATGACTTTCAGTATTTCATTAAAAAAAATAAAATATAAAAATAACCAGAAAAAAGGGGAGAAGTCCAAAATTACAGCTGGTGCGGTGGTGCCTACACCCTACAGAGGGCAAGTATCCAATAACCATAGTTTTTCATCAATCAATATCAATGGTCACTAGTAATTTAATAACTTAAACCTTCATTATTTCCCCCTTTTCTTTTTTATTCATTCCCCAAGAGCCAGAAATTAGGGAAAATTTCAACCAGTCCCTTGATAGCAAAATAATTTCAGTTGACCCTCAAAAATTTATGAAATTTTACTGTAATCTATGGTCAAAATGAAATTAATTTTTCTCGATGAAAAGACAATGATACTCTTCTTTTATTTTTTTTAGAAAAGCATTTAAAAGATAAATAAGGGTATTTACAAGAAAAATAAATAGATTTACCGGACAAGTAAATGGATTCGAAAGAACCTAGGGAATTAAAAACATCTTGACAATTTACAAGACAAATATGGATAATTACAACATAAATAAAGGGATTCCAAAGAAACTAGGGAGTTAAAAACATTTTAGCCATTTATAAGATAAGTATGGAAATTTACAAGACAAATATAAGCATCTAAAAGATAAATAAAGGGATTCAAAAGAATCTAGGGAATTAAAAACATTTTGGCTATTTACAAGATAAATATGAAAATTCACAAGATAAATATGGGTATTTACAAGATATATAAGACAATTTACAAGACAAATAAGTAAGGGCATCATTATATTTTTACCCACAAAAATTAATTTTATTTTGACCATGGAATACAGTGAAGTCTCAAAAAGTTTTGGGGGTTGACTGAAATTAATTTACTTTTAAGAGGGCTAACAAATTTTTTTCCTAGAAATTAAATTGAGATTACCACTATGTTTGGAATACCTTTTTTTTTTGGAAAATAAGTGTTTATTAAGTAAGTCGAGATAAAACTCCTCTCACATACTTACCTCGTATACTATAAATCACGATTTATAAGTATTAATAAGTAAAAATAAGCTATACCAAACGAGCACTATATATATCTTATTATAAGTCACTTGTATCTCATTCTCACAAACCCAAAAAAGCATTAAATGGATAAAGTTTTTCATATTTGCCCTTATTTATATTTGTCATCTTTTCTCCAAGCTGTTTTGCCTAACTTATAAACTGATATACTCCCTCCATCCCTATATACAAAAGTTTTTTAACTAAATCATGATATTTCAAAAAACAGTTAAAAATAATTAAATGTTGTAATTATGTAAGAAATTTAATTTTCCCCCCCAAAAGATGCCCCTTTTTATAAATGTGTGAGAGAGAGTAATAATGAGAAAATGATAAAAGAGAAAGTATATATTGTAATAATTAATCAAAGGTAAAATGGAAAAAAATATATTTATTACTAAAACAAACTAAAATGAATCATACATTTAGGGATAAACCTATTAAAAAAAATAGATTCTTGTATATAGGGACGGAAAAAGTATCCTACTTATATTTTGAGAAAAAAATTCAGGATACAAATGATTTATAAAAAAGAAAAAAAGTAAAGAGTGCTAATTTTAGTAATTTATATTTATAGTTTCAGCCTTGCACGACTTAAACACCAATATAGACGAAAAGATGGACAAGTGAGACTTGGGCTCCTCGAGTCTATCTGTTAATGGACTGAAGAATAATAAGCTCTATAAAGTATTTTATAGAGCAATAGTCAACGTTACTCCATTATTGTTTTGTCCCTATAAGCTCTAGAACAGTGGCGAGTCATATAATCTTCTTTTCAGTTTTGCTTCTTTCCATACCTCTCTCTAAAGAATTCGAATCGTTAGCTCCATTAAACCTCCCCCCCCCCCAAAAAAAAAATCTTGCCCTTTCCCCCATAATATATATGAACTATGTCGTCCAACAATATCAAGATGAAATTGTGGATGTTTAATAACTGATTTTATCATTCCAATCCCTCAATCTTTTTTCTACGTAATGGAAGTTATGTCACATACCATCAACGGAAAACAGAGCAACAAAGCAGGTTTCCAAATCTTCACTCTCCAAAAATTATCATTTTGGTTCGCTCCCACAACTCGTCCCCCTGGTTTTTTTCTGATCCTGATTTAATAAGCAATTAAAGATCTGAGACGATGGTTTACTGCTCTTCTAATTCGATTTCTTCATCTGGGTCTTATGTCTCGAGGCTGTTCGATCGAACTTCGAATAAGATTGTTGTTGATTCTAATGGGGTTTCGCAGAGTGGGTTGGCGTCACCCAATTCGTTGGTCTTGAATTGCGAGGAGGATGATCTGGTTAATTCCCCTATGAAAATTGGAAAGAAAGAGGCGTCTGAGGCGAAAGCTTTGGCGGCTATGAAGAACCACAGTGAAGCAGAGAGAAGGAGAAGGGAGAGAATTAACGGTCATCTTGATACACTTCGTGGTCTCGTGCCCTGCAATGCGAAGGTAATGTTTTGTTTTTCACTCAACTGGAAAATCTTGCCGATTTGTTTGTAAGAACTGAGAGCATTTGATACTGGCTATTGGTTTAGGATTCTTCTCAAAAGATGCCGTTGATATAATTGCCCTTAAAGTTTCCAGTTAAAATGACTTAAATGATATTTTTCATTATATAGACCTATTGAGTTCTTGCATATTCTCCCAATTAGAAGCTGCTAATGCAATGGAAAGATATCAATTCAATTCAAATTCAAACAGGACCAGAACAACCATGATCTTGATTTATGCTATAACCAAATTGGAGTGTGAGGGGACATTACAAAGCAAGCTGTGACTTGTGAGGTTGATGATCTGACAATGAAAGATCAAAGGTGTTTGGCTTGCTGTTGGAATTAAAAGGAAATACATGCCAAGTTTCATCGAACTAATGATGCTGATAATTCATTATTAGTGGGAAGAATTGATGACGGATTAACAGATTTCAACATATTTTGATTCCTGATACAATTTTCCAACTTCTTGTACAACTTTTCAACGATTTCCAGACTCACCCCATTGGCTTTATTTTTAAGTACCCGGACACTGATGGAAGATCATGGCTACGGAACACTATGTTATGGCCCTTTAATATGCATGACGATTTAGTTTTTGTTTCTTCAAAAGAACAATGAAGCTGTGCCTGTATTGTGCTGCAAGCACCAAAACAATTTATTAGATTTGAGGCAAATTTTCATAACTAAACAAGTGGTTTTAATTGCATCATGGTTGTCCTTGATCGGTGAACTGATTTTTCTCCTGGTAATGTCAACTACAAGTTGGTTTGCCTATCATATAGTGCTGAATTATTTATTATCTATGACATACAACTTGCAGCTCTCAGGTCTATATCTGCCATACATTTGAATCAATTAAGTTTTCCCACATCACAAACTGAAATGAATTAATATTTCTTCCTGGATATTATTCAAATGTGCAAGTTAGCCTTTGATTTTATTTATTTATTTATGAATGTGATTTATTAATTGATGAGAGACTACTGGTTTCAATATTATATTGTTTTATAGGAAAATGGTTGTACGCTATGTGCTTGATCACGCACCAGAGTATAGAAATGATTCTTTTTCTTGATCAAGTCAAATCAACCAAATTATAAAACATTAATTCTGTTTAAAGTCAACTTTGGCGTATTAATCTTATGTGTGTCACTAAAAATTTCATTAATTCGTTAGCTATTAAGTCTTTCTGTTGATGCAAACCATAGTTTCTGGCATCTAGTTACTAATGATGGAAGACTTGACTTAATATTAGGGCAGAGTCCCAGTTTTTATTCTTCTCAGTGCAATGACCTTAATTATATTACATAATACCATAATTGCATGTGGCTTGGATTTTCTGTTTGTTTTCTAACTAATAAGGGTGATGCAGTAGAAGGAAAGCCTATATAATTGCATGTGGCTTGGATTTTCTGTTTGTTTTCCAGCATTTAGTATTCAAAATCTGCTAAACATTATTTGCTGTTGCTCTTATTTTTATATAGTATTCCATAGAATAACCAACTTTGTGGAGGCTTAGAATCAACCGTTAGATCAGTTTTCTCTGTCCTGGAGTTATCTTCTAAAACATCAATCAGCTGAAGTCTGAATGTAGAATTAAGTGGAACACGACTAGTTAAATATTTTTTTTTGGGGAAAACATTTGTTGCAGAAGTTTTGACTTTGATTTGTTGGGTTAATTTTTTAAGTACAGATGGATAAGGCAACGTTATTGGCTGAAGTTATCAACCAAGTTAAGTTACTGAAGAAGAACTCAATGGAAGCAAGCAGAGGATTTCTCATCCCAATGGATGATGATGAAGTTAAAGTTGAACCATACAAGTATGAAGGAAGAGAAGGATCAACGTTTTACATGGCATCTATATGTTGCGACTACCGGCCGGAGCTACTATCTGACCTAAGACAGGCTCTTGATGGCCTTCAACTACAACTGATGCGGGCAGAGATATCAACTTTGGGAGGAAGAGTGAAGAATGTATTTTTCTTTAGATGCTGCAAAACAGAACATATTAATATTGAAGCATGCCAACTTGTTCCAAGTACTGTCCACCAGGTACTAAGTTCTGTACTAGAGAAGGCTGCTAGCTCACTGGAATACTCTCTGGGAATGTCACTTCGAAGGAAGCGTAGAAGACTTTGCTTCATTGAAACATCAACTTCCTCATGAACTGTGCATAAGTGAATACCTATTTCTCTTCTTTTCCTTCTTCATTGTCTGTTGTTTTGGCTCTGAAGGAGAAATATAATGTTTCTGAAGACCAGATATGATTATTGTGGAATATGCTGCTTATGTTGCTGATAGTATCCTCCATACATTTGATCTTTTGTCAGTGAAAATATGTGTACACTTAGTTGGAACATTGTGAGTTTTGGTTTCCTGTCTTGGACATGGAATGGATCCTTTGTAGTGTGGATCATTGTAAGCTTAATAACCGATGGGAATTTTTGTATAAGTCATTTGTGTGAGAAATATGCATGCTTGTATTTGCACGTTACTTGAAGTTTAAAGCTAGAGGAAATTGAATTTTGCAGGTCCTTGAGCGGCTTAACGTTCTTTGCTTTATGATACTACCACTCACGGCCATCAAAATTTTGTTTAAGTTTGAGCTCACTGCACTATAGCTCTTCCTCAAACTGTTTCTCGGTTTCTCTAGTAACCATAGGATTTGGATTACTCCTACAGTCCAATATATTACTGCTAACATTTAATGCTGCATTAGACATCTCCCAGTTCTCTTCTCTGCCAAAAAGTTTCAAACTAACTTGGCCTCGGCCAAATAGGGAGAGTTGAAGTTCTTTTCTTCGTTCTTTTTTAAATCTATTATTTATAAACACTTTTTTTTTTATAAATTTATATTTATAAACACATTGGGTTTCTTGCTCAGCATAATAGGGGATCCATTCCATAGTCGCTTTGCAGATAGAACCGAGTTTGTCCTATTAGGTTTTTTTTTTTTTTTGGGTTGTTTTCCAAGAGACTTTCTAGATATAATATAATGTGAAATAGATGTCTTAACAAATTAGCCAATATTAAATGTCAAGCCAGGAAAAAAAAAAACTAGGCTTTTTAAATGGTGATGATGTTCAAAATTTCACTGCGAGTTTAACCTTACTATTAGGAGCGCATTTGGAAATTAAAGTCTGTTTTTTTTTTTTTTGTAATCAATACAGGTTTCATGTATAATAATATTATGGAATCTGAAAAATGATCTGTGCTATTTTTAACTTAATAATACTGATTTTTTAAAATTTATTTTATAATTGCTCTTTTTTTTTAAAATCAAACTTATACCATGATGATTGCCATCGGGTATGATTGTAGAGAGTTAAAAATATTAAATGTATTTTCTTTACCCAAATAAAACTAATCCTAATAAAAGATGGTAAGAAATTCCTTATATATGCATAGAGAAGGTTGATTGTTGATTAAAGAACTTTTTAGGTCTTTTGAAAACAATATTGTAGTATCTCATCCAAAAATATATACACACACACACATATAAGTGTATATATAGCACATTTTTCAATTTAGGGGTATTTATTTAACATCCATACAAGCTTTCATCAGAGCACCAGTGGTCTAGTGGTAGAATAGTACCCTGCCACGGTACAGACCCGGGTTCGATTCCCGGCTGGTGCATTTCGTCTTTTTCCATTTCCATCTTTTATCCAATAATAACATTTGACTATCTGTTCTTCTTCTTCTTGTTTTTTTTTTTTTTAATATGGTCTCTATCTGTTCTTCAAACCTAACATACTGCAGCCAGCGGTCCCGTGTACGCACTGTGAAGAAGCAATCAAGGAGAGAAGCCTCTTTCTTGACTTGAACTTTCTCATGAATATGAAAAGCTGATGCTCCAAGCAGCGTATTATTTGCACGCATCCACCTCCTCGGTCTTTTGCGCTTTTCATCTTTCTTAGTCTCAAAAGCCATCATCACTCCCAAATTGTGACCAAGTCCGACAATACATATTTCATCACCTTATCAACCTTTCTCTCTCTTTTACTGCAAATGCTTCAGATAACCCTTTTTCCACTTAGTGGAATGCCCATTCTGATTTCCACAGCCTCATTATATATATCCCACGTGTCTCAAACGCATCCCTATTCATGGTTTTTTTCTGGAAATGGATATGCCCATATGGCACTATATTACTTAGAAGGCATTCATGGCCATAAATAATATTCTCTGCTTCACCACTCTGTTTTTCTATGGACAAAGACATACCCTTCTCTTCTTTCCCTGACTCTCTCTCTCTCTCTCTCGTCTTGCTTGTCTCAAGCTTATCTAATTTTGGCATTTAGATATTGTGGTTCACAGTTTGGGGCATCAGCCTCTGTGAACTCCAGATTATTTTTCTTGTTAGTAAAAATATGTGATGTGTATTTTATTCGTTGTGTTTAGTAGTAAGATATTAAGTAGTTAAATAAGAATCTGCAAATTTGGGTTGATTATTTGCTTTTGGATCAAGGCATTTTCCTCCGTACCTGTCCTTTCTGTTGGCTTCAAACTAGGGGTTCTTAGGTATCACTTTTCAATTTGTTATTTTCTCATGATGGAACCAAAAACAAAGAGCAATGTGTTAGGTCACTTAACACGAGCCTCTCTTGCTGCTGCAGGATTCTGCATAGAGAGAAAGAGATAAAATGAAGGTAAGATGATGAAAATAGCAGGGTGACAAGAGAAAACCTAGATCCATTAGATTATGAAATATCTGCTAAGATCGGTGAATTCACAAGCCAAAAGAGAAAAAAATAAAATAAAAGACCATGAGGGTGCCTCCTTGGCTTCTTCATGAGGGTGAGAATATTCTGTGCTTGCAACTTGCAGGCATTGGAAGTATATTCCTCAATTTGAACACAGTGCTGTCATAAGAGACACACATTACATGACTCTTTGTCTCCCTTCAAATTGAACACAGTCCTGTTTTATGTCAATTTCCCTTCAAATGTATAATTAAAATTTCAAAGAATCTAATTTGGTAGAGTCCTAACCAAATTTGTGTCCCAATGCAAGTCTGCCTAAAGTTGTACCAAAGTTGTATTATATGTTAGCTTTTTCTGACTCTCTTCTTTGGGTCAAAATTTATCACATAACTCTGCATGTTGCACTAACTTTGCCTACACTAATGCAATTAGTTAGTGAATCAACATACCACAATTAAATTGCTTGTGTTAACTATCTGACTACTTCAGTTTTAAACATCTATTGGTATTTCACCATACATTTTCTTTTTGGAATCTCCCAGCTCAAATCTCAAAGATACATCTATAACACGAGATTAAGAACTTACATAAAGGGGCTGATGAAACAATAATAAATAATCGGGACTCTGCTTCACTGTTATTGTGGGGAAAACTTGACAGAAGCAATCAGACATGCACGTGAGAATATCATAGCCACTCGTTCAAAATAAGATTTTGCAGCCAATTAAGAATTTGAAAGATGACAATTTGGTGTTCCAAATTATTGAAATGTGTGCCCTGCCTGAAATTTATGATTCCTTGGGGGAATAAGTATAGTGAGCCTCCTTGATTCCCACATGAAGGAGATCATAGAGGAATGCAGATAATTAACAATTTATTACCCAAACAAAATACTAGTATATTTAAATCTCTAATTTTAATTAATTGTGATTGTAATCCTTCATTAATAGTCAACTTACGTATCAGGCAAGAAGGTTCTCTCAAATTGAATTGGTGAGAATGGAAGAGTAGGTCCCACTTACATCCACCCACTCATAATTTATAGACTAGTGATCTTGGAATTGTGTTGCACGGGCAAAGAGATGGACTCCATGTTAGTGATATTAAGCCAAATAGAATTTTTTTTCCTATTAAAATAAATAAATAAATAATAAGATTAAATCATAATGGGACAATAAATACATCATTTGAGGTCTCGTGCACTTAATACCCATGAGATTAAATTGGGACAGCACTGTTCCTCTGCTTTGGCTCTGTTCTTCCCCTGTTTTATTCATAGTCCTCATGCTCTCTCTTTGATTATCTTTCTCTCTCTGTACCTCACAAAAGACAAATAGAGACAGAATTATATAAAGAAACAAAACCACGACAGTTTTCGGAGTCTCTTAGTGCGTGTCTTCCTCTGACGAACCAAACATGTCGTCTACTCCTCCATCTTCTTCTAACGGGGTACTATCTTCCATAAAATTTCATGTCCTTGCTCGCATCAAAAGGTTTCTCAAACCCAAATCGACCCGAGTTAGCTCTGATCCATCTGATAAACTCGACATGTCAATTACCAAAGCCGACAGCAACAGCATCGACAGGGTTGAGAATTGTGAATCGGCGATGCAGGCTATGGGGAAACAGAGTTTTGAGGAGGAGGAGTCTGTGATATCGTTGAAGAGGTGTGTGAAGAAGCTTCATTTTGGGAGCTGGGAAGAAAAAGAGGTGACGGCGAAAGAGATTGAACGCTTAGCCAAAGAAGATATCAGGGTAACAAAGCTGATAACAGAGCTCGGAGTGGTGCCGGAGCTGGTCTCAATGGTGGCGTCGGAGGTGCCCGGCCGGCGGCTAGCTGGGCTGAAGGCATTGGTCGAGCTCGCTCATGGAGGTTACAAGTAAGTTTTTATAATTTTTATTCTCCTCTGTTTCTTTCTTTGATCTTTGGATAGCCCAAGGACTTCACTATTTGCTGCAAATCGGAAATAAGTAAACTTGATGGGAAATTGGTAAATTCAATTGGTTGATTGTTTGAGAAATTCTTCGATGCTATTGGTTAAGTTGATTCCTCTACAGAAAACATATCCTTTGGTTTTCATTTAGAGGATGCATGACGTAAAGGGCCAAGGCTTTTCTTCTCAAATTTGGCCACAACTTTAATTATCCAAAATTGTTTGATATGGAAAAATATGTAAGAATTTATAACAAAAATACAATAACTTGGTTAGAGTAGAAGTCCGATGTCAAGCAAGGACAATTCCGTGCAAGGTTGTCCTTGGCCTTGGTGGGTATGGTTTAAATGAGATGATTTTGTCTATTTTTTCAATGAAAACTATAATGCTGGTATAAGATGGGAAAATGGGAAAATGTCCCTAATTTCCATATTAAAAAAAGAAAGAAGACAGTGCGTGTGAGGTTTCTTGCACCGCAGGCTGTAAACTGACGAGTTACCAAAGCAATTAAGGCTTACATTAATGGCTCTAAATTCACGAATACAAATGTAGCCAGTGTTCTCGGATCAACCTGCTAAAGTGTGCATCATTCAATAAAATAACATAATTATAATCAATCCTCCAATTTGTGCTTCGCTGTCCACTACGTTGCTGGGTTGTAGGGTAAGCAAACAAGGGAACAGTATCACTCTTGGGGCGACATTTTTGTCTTTAAAGTTCAAAATGAATAAACAACAGATTATTAAAGTCCAGGATAGTTATACAGATTCCTTCATGATCTTCACCAGCCTCATTTTAAAAGTCCTGTGTTGAAGTGCGCTTTCGAGCACAGATCTTTATTTGAGATCCTCGTTGACTTCTCAATGCAAGAAATGTTAATATTCTCTAGTAGTGGTTGGTTTGGCATATTCTTATTTCTTTAATATTAAAAGTACATCATTCCCATAAAAAGAAAAGAAATAAACGACTGCAGAACATTGAATAGTTGACTTCTTATGCTGACTTGAGTACAAATTAATTATTCAGTACAGGCTTTCAGCCTAACTTTTGACAAAGCTGAAATATGATTTGCTTCTTGTCCTAATTAAGTTTTTTCCTCTTTCAGAAACAAGGCTTTAATAGTGGAAGCAGGTGTATTCCCCAAGTTGCCAAAGAGAGTTGACCTTGTAGATGAATCAACAAAAAGGGAATGTGCAGAGCTGCTCTTATCATTGTCATCTCTAGCAAACAGCCAATTCCCTATTGCTTCATCAGATTTTCTACCATTCATTAAAGACATTATGGAATCAGATTCAAATTTTGAAACCAAGCAATTATGCTTGGGTGCCTTGTGCAACCTCTCAACTGTGTTAGAGAATGTGGGGCCTATGGTTTCTGCTGGGATTGTGCCAATCCTCTTAGAACTGTCCTCCATTAAAGAGAACTCAGAGAAAGCACTTGCCACTTTGGGGAACTTTGTGGTGACCCTGATGGGGAAAAAGGCAATAGAAAATAGCTTAACGATGCCAGAGAGCTTGATAGAGATTTTGACATGGGAGGATAAACCAAAATGCCAAGAGTTGTCAGCTTATATTCTGATGATTCTAGCTCATCAGAGCTCAACACAAAGAAAGAAGATGGCTCAAGCAGGGATTGTCCCTCTGCTACTTGAAGTGGCTCTCTTGGGAAGCCAATTAGCTCAGAAGAGAGCACTAAAGCTGCTACAATGGTTCAAAGATGAGAGGCAATCAAAGATGGGGCCACATTCTGGGCCACAAACGCCAAGAATGGCAATGGGTTCGCCTGTAAACACAATGGAGGCAAAAGAGGCAAAGAGAATGATGAAGAGTTTGGTGAAACAGAGCTTGCATAGGAACATGGAAATTATTACCGAGAGAGCCAATGCATCTGGGGATCCTACTAAGTTGAAATCATTGGTTATCAGCACAAGTTCCAACAGTTTGCCTTACTAAATGCGTTCTCTCCTTTTCTTTTTCTTTTGTGTGTATCAATTTTTCCTCTTTACAATTAGAATTCCCTCATCTGTGTGCTGTGCCTTCACCAGCAGCCATTGATGGGTCAAAAATTTATAGAATGCCACGAATGACATCTAAAGAAATATCACATTTCTTCTTGTACATCTTCAGTTCTTCAACTAGAGCCCACAGCTAAAGGAAAACCTAATGATTTGTCATCTTTTTTAGCAAGGCAAAAGATATGTCATTTAAAATTCCAATGCCAGACAGTTCATATTGGCAAAAACACATCTGGTAACGGTACTTAGTTCCAAGGCATGAGTCACATGGCCAACATCTCATGAACAGGTTATATGATAATGCTCCTCATTTTCCCCGCAGAATAAGTCTGTGTTTGGGTGAATTCAAAAAAAATGCTTTTTAGCCCAAACCTTGGTTTTGTCATGTGAGCAGCCGAACACCACAAAAAAAATCTGATAATCCCGTTTTTGGCCCAAACCATGATTTTGGGGGAAAAAAAGCTATTATCACAAGAAACTATTTTCAATTGCTTTGGTGAGAACATTTTGACCGTTGGGCCCCACTCTACGCCCTTGCCCGTCCTTTTCTCTTTTTTCTTGTGTGGGCCCCACTCCACTCACTCTCTCTCATCTTTTCTTTTTTGAATTTCAGTGTTTTCTGGTTACTCTATCAACATTGTTTTTTTAATTTTAAAATTTTAATGCCCCCTCCTATTCTTAATATAAGATCTATTTATCTAATTTAATTATATTATAAAAATTAGTTAAGTTAATTAACATTACATATAGACAAATTTATTTCATTTTTGGTATTAATTATGAAATTTAATGTTAAATAATGAGTTAAGATGTATCATTTTTAATTCCATCAGGGTTTTCTTTTCTTATAATTTAATTTCGTTAGGTGAAATTTAACGGTTTTGCTAAATTTGGATCTTAACCCTTAAATAATATATAAAATATAATCTTATCTTTATATGTAATTATCACAAAAGTTAATGTCCTTTTTAGTAATTTGACCATGAAAAAAAACTATTCTGATTATAATATCCAAACACTCTCATTACCTCAAAATCACTTTTTTCTCATAATCTATTCTCCAAAAGCTATTCTCCATTTTTCCTCTAGAAGCTATTCTCCAAAAACTAATGAGAACACACCCTAAGACGCACACGAAGTGTCACACTCATCGTTTATCTTTATGCACTAATTCAGACAGATCAAATTTGATGATTTAAGAGGGACAAAAAGGGTCAACTTATGAATGTAACCTTGTACAAATATGTCAACATATAATTTTGGCAACCCATTGTTGAAGTCAAGTATTCCTATTTCACTCCAAAATCCTCTCAAATCATTACAAATAATGTCACTCTAGAGAATGATACAACAAATGGCCCGCCTACTGCACTAAGCAACTGGTGGCCACTGGCATCCTGAGTCCAAACCTCGAAAGACTACATGGAATTTGACGCAGGCTGGATGACATCAGATCAAAATGGGACGAGGAAACCACCTCAAAAATCATTAGTAACAGCAGCAGTTAAGGCCGCCAATGAGGTTTAGCAGCCATGAAAAGTTCAAGGAAATAACAAGCACTGTTAAACATACACTCCCCAAAATAAAACTTAAACAGAAACAAATGGTACTTTTCTATGTTAATAGATCAGTAAATTTCACAGTAGTTTTGAGAACGAAAGAAAAAACACAAAATGTGAAGTTATTTCCAGGACAGGTAAAAGGAGGAATTCAACATGTTAAGAGTTTATTAGAATAGAAAAGCGTCCCCAAAAGATAAATTTGACACAGGCTAAACCACAATCTTCATTCCAACAGTTTAATAGCCACGCTCATTTCAATAAAATTTTGCTCTATTAAAATTACCAGAAGCCTAGACTTGTCCTAAACAACAAAACAAAATCTAAACAAATTGAAACACACTTTATTAAAGGGAGCAAAGGATAAGAATCTGACTATTAAAACATTGTTCCTGGTGAAGCACGTCACAGTTAAAAGCAAAGCCACAGCAGCGTTGTCAGGACTTAGGCACCAAACTATAGAAGCACCCCAAACAACCAGATGGCTCAAAAGGAAGGTTGGCGCAAAATAATCAAGACAGACAAGAAACATGCAGATATAGAAAAGCAAGTCGTTGATTCTTTAGAAACATAGCAAAGAGCATTGCTATTGCCAAGAGAACGGAATCAATTTATAGTTTTTCCAAAACAAAAATCTATCTTTTAGAAAAATCCTTTATATTTTTTGCCTATCTGTTAGCCTCCAATAGGTTCAATATGTAGTAGAATAATGTAATGCATAACTGTCAAAATCATATACATATTCATTGCTCTGGAAGAATAGGTAAAAATTGACAAATAGGCCAAACAAATTATGTAAATGATAGACACATCCATCACACAACAGTGACAGTTTATTGATATCACTTACGGCATTTCAATATGATATTAATAATTTTGGTGGCCGCAACTTTGACAAAAGATTCCTTAGCAACTAGGGAGGGGGGATTCTCTTAGAAGAATAGAGACACTGTGTCACAGGTAACACCTGTTTAATGGCACAGGGGATGAATGGAGTAAAAAAGGGACTTTCATTACTAACAGGATTTTACATACCCTGCTTTATTTTCTGCCCCAAGAAGAAGACAGACAGAGAGCCAGAACAAGTAGAGGATATGTCATCTAACTTGGGTAGCGTGATGGGAATGAGATTTAAATTTAGCTGTCAAAGGAAACTGCAGCTCAAGAGCGTGTTAAGGTCTGTTTGGCAGGAGGGAAATGGAGGGGAGGGGAGGGAAAATTTATAAGATTTGTATTTAAAAAAAATTGGAAAAGTGGGATTATAAAATTTTAATAAAGATAAGATGTAAAATAAAGGAGTAAGAAAAATTAACTAATAATTTTCAACCCCACTTTACTAATTTTTTTAAATCCAAGTCATAAAAATTTTCCCTCCCTGCCCCTCCCCTCCAAATCCCTCACACCAAACAGCCCCTAATGTCTCGAGGAATAAAGTGGCTCAAATGGAATAGGGAAACATATACAATACGAATGATGCAGATTTAATAAAATCAGCAACCAGTATTGTGCAAGAATCACACCAAATAGTGCAATTTGTATTGTATATCCTCTGATACTAACAAAGTGGATAAGGAAAAAGGTAACATTTATTGTCAACGTGCACATGCTCATTATATCCTTTATCCTCTCAAGTTTCCATTCCTTTTTTTTTTTTTTGGTTTTTTGGCCCTTAATGATCAAAGGGGCAGAGCCTAACATCAAAGGTACCAAATGAACTGTAGTTTTACTTTAATGCAAAGACAATTAAAACATGATTTAACGTTGAATGAACAGGTTGCAAACAGCCCCTTGATGTCAGCTTGACTAAACTTACATAAGTTGAACCCAAATTATTAGCCTCCCAAGCTATTGGAGGACAAAACCTGCTTGTTTAGATTTTATAAAATTCCAAAAATATAATTATCTTCATCATCCTTAAGTTTATATAAACATAATTGTTAACTTTTATGGTCAGAAAATACTGTCCCTGATTGCAAAAATGTGGGTGTAGTTTTAGTTTTCTTAGAAATAAATTAAGATTTACACAAAAATCAATTCAGCATAGACATTGCCACATCAAGTCTCAGCGAATCCTCCATCAAAAAAGAACAAGCATACTCAAGGTTGGCAATTTTCAAACAAGCTTCAGTTTGAGCGCCAAATCAATAACAGATCTAAGATAGTATGCATAGTCTCAAAGGGCTTGCCCCAACTGGTTTACTCTCGAACTTGAGAATTTAAAAACCAGTGACAAGACTATTTCAAGATTTACTCCAATAGAATACAAACCCCAGATAGTGAAACAAATGCTCAGCAGCCACATAATGACCAAAGATGCACATAGCAACACCACCAACAATTATGGTAAACACCTTTTTTCCTGGCTAGGAAGCATAAAAACCTTTATATCTATTGAATAATTCAAAATTCTATTTAGAGAAAAATCATCTAACATAATGTTCTACAAATCTTCATATAAATACTACATTCAAATACTAAGCAAACTTATGTAAGCTTTCACTAAAACCTTTCACAAATAGGAACACATAGAAGCAGAGGTAGTGAAGCAGCAACAAATTCACAGCAGTCCATGTAATCAAAACCAAAGTATTCATTGTCTGGATTCACGAAATCAGCATAACCATTTAAAGCATTAGCGCCCAAGAAGCCATCACAAACCTGAATCAAACACCCATTCAAAACTCAAACCAGGAATTAACATTTTTAAAACTAAGGAGGAATATTTAATAACAAAAAACCAAAACAAAACTTGCAAGTTGCCAAGGTTAGGAAGGTATCCAAATAGAAGTTTAAAATGGAATTATGAAAAGAGAATACGAAAAAACAATCCCTTGTGAAGGCCGGGATTAGGAGTTCCTTTGCCGAAAAAAGTGCAAATCACTTCAAGGACACGTATTAAAGCAATTAACAACTACTGAAAATCAAATGCAATACTACCTCAGTAGTAGGGCGGCATGCCTTGGTACATTCCACCGGGAGCCATCCTTGGCATTTGCATGGGCTGTTGATGCTGCGAGGGAACAGCAGATGAGGGCAAATTATAATGCGAACCGTCTGGATATCCTCCGGAAGGCATTCCAGCAGAAGTTGGAGGCATCCTAGCGCCATAATCACCGGAAGTTGGCCCACTGAACTGAGAGCCACCATAAGCTCCTCCAATTCCAGGACCATACCCCCCACCGCTGTTGGGAGCTAAGGTAGATTGAACCTGAGTACCATATGGCGGCAATGAAGACTGCAACCCATAATTATTACCAGGCACTGTCATGGGGCCCTGATGCGCACCACCAAATCCCCCATATGAAGAGCCATGACCGCCATAATTTGATCCCATCATAGGGCCAGGTAAAGATTGTTGCGGTTGTTGTGCTGCCATGCCATTACCTGGTAACCCAGGAGGGCCCTGATTAGTAGCTCCTGATTTTCCCTTCTTGTTATCCATGGCCAATTTACAAAGCAATTGATGCCCATCAATAGTTTTGACTGGCTCAACTAGAGACGCTCTAGCACCCTCCTCCGTTTTGTACACAAAGAATGCGAAACCTTTGGACTTTCCATTACCTTTGTCGAACCCAAGAGGCCCTTCTTCGATTTCCCCATATGCTGAAAAGTAATTCAACAGTCTCTCCGACGATATATCAAACGGAACATTACCTACAAAAATTTTTCGGGTAGAAACATCACTTGTGGCTGCGGCAGCCGCATTAGTCCCTTGAATGGCGGATAATCCAGCAGCTGCAAGCTGGGTCACCGTCATTCTCCCGTCAATTTTCTTGCTGGGCTCTTTCAAAGCCAATATAGCACCATCAACGTGCTTAAACGTCACAAAGCCGTATCCTTTGGACTTCCCGGTATTTTTGTCGAAGATAACGATTGCCTCGTCGAGCACTCCATAGGAGGAGAAAACGCTGCTGAGTGTCTCTGTGGTGGTTTCCCCAGCAAGCCCCCGAACAAAGAGCTTCCGAAGGGTGGAGTCACGGTCGGCGACGGAGCGTATAGACTCGAGAACGTCAGGGTGATTAAGAGCAGCGGATTGAAGCAGGTCGATAAGCTGTTCTTGCGTGAAGGGTCGGAGGATCTTGCGGATGTCATCCGCGCCAAGGGGGGTTGTTGAGGGCACAGAATCGTCGGTCCCGTTCTCCTCGGTTTTGCGCTTCTTTGAGAAATCCATAGCAAAGGGACTTGGGTCAGAGTTTGGTAATTAGGGATTCCTGTTTGGGAGGGAAGAATTGAGAGGGTGACTCTACAGTCTGGAGAGCGAGGAATATATAAACCCTAACCCCCCCAGCGGCTAAGAAAGATTCGGGTCAGCCCGGATATAAATTAAATCTGGATAATTTAATTTTAATTTATAAATATTTTATGTTAGATGAGTTTAATCTCAACTTATATAAAAACCACTTATAAATAAAAGATAAACTATAGACATAGGGTAACAACCATAGATTCAAGGTCGTAGCAGTAGCCACGCCGACGTCCTCCCTCAGCCACTTTTATAAAAGAAGAAAATCTTTATTCTTTGATTTCATTTTGTATTTATTTAATATACTAGTTTATGTTTTTGAAACTTAGACAAATTTAATTAGTTTTAAGTACTAGTATATTATTGATAGGAGTAACAAAGAAGTTTTTTACAAGACAGTGATATTATTGTAAATTGTTTGGATATATATAAGGATAAAGGTACATCAAGTATCCTGATCTATTTTTTAATGTGCAATCAATACTCTATAGTATTTAAAGGTACAATCAACACCCTACACTACTTTTAGAGGTGCAACCATCACTCTAAAGAATTTATTACACCTTAAACTATTTTTGAAAGTGTAATTAATACTTTAATGTATTAAAAATAGAGTAATTACATCTCTTCACTAACAGAATACTAACTTCGTTTGCTGACACATTCTTTTCTTTCATCTTTCATCGATCTTTAACATGTTTATCTTTTCTTTTAATATTTATGGGTGCAATTTTGCCTCTAATGTATTAAAAATGGAGTAATTACACCTCTTCACTATCAAAATATTAACTTAAAATTTGGGGTTTATCTTTCACGTCATAGTTTCCCCTATCATTTTTACAATGAAGTGAAGAAGACAAAGTCAAAATATATGTGATAAGGAGTTCTCATGAGGAAAGGGAACCTGTTGAAATAATGAAAAGGGGAAAGAATGAATGAACATGTTGAAGATTGATGAAAGGGGAAAGGAAAGAATATGTCAACAAATAGAGTTAATATTTTGTTAATGAAATGGTGTAATTGCTCCATTTTTAATATATTAGAGTGTTGATTGCACATCCAAAAATACATGAGGGTGTTTATTGCACCTCTAAAAATACTTTAGGGTGCTGATTGCACCAATAAAAATATATCGGGGTACTGGATACACCTTTACCCTGTATAAAGCTTATGTCTTTACCCTGTATAAAGCTTATGTAGTATTGAGATTTCATTTTTTTTATCAAAAGGATAATCAATACGTAATAATTAATCATTAATCAAAATCAATAGTGGTAAGTTGAGTCATTTGCAAATCAATATCAGAATGTTGCATTGTAGGTGGGAGGGTCGCTATTATGACCTCTACTCCACTAAATCTTATAACATGAATGAATGAAGAAAATATAAATTAAACAATTTGTCCAAAAATACCTTCCACTTGGAAATATATGCACTCACAGAAATAACTGGTCAAAAGCAAAATTCTTTTAGGGTAATGGAGAAACACACTCAATTCACCTCATCTTTTAAATTTATAATTTTTTAAAGTATTTTTACCGATTCCACAAATTAAAGAAAATTTTATAAACAGGTAGTCCCACTACACATAACTAAATATGATATTTTAGATAAATTAGCAAACATTTATCATAAAATAATTAACTTAACTAATTTTTTTATTATCCTTAAAAAATTAAATCAATTTGTTAACTCTTACGGTAAGGCCAATAAGGACGGGAATCAAGTACTCCTTCTGGTCCTAAATATAGGACATAATTTATAGTACAAATTGCACTACAAACTATATCCTATATTTAGGGCCGGAGGTAGTATTATATTTAGCTCTATTTTGTCTTCCAAATCTCACGGCATACGTAGCGCCACGCCACCACCCACCCACCCATAATCCAACATTGTAATAATTGGTATTCTTCCCATCTTAAAGACAAAGTTGATATTTTTTACAGAAATTAAGAAAATTAAATAAATTATTTAATTATATCATATATTATATATTAATTTATATATTAGTCAAAATAATTTGAAAAAAAAGATAAATATAAATATATTTAAGTAATTTAATTAACTTTTTTATTCTCTTTTAAAAAATTAATATTATTTTATATTTAGGACGGACAAAAATATTTGGTGTGAGCATCGGGGAAAAACATGACTCGCACTGGCCAGGCATTACTCTGTAAAGGGGTGTGATTAATTTCATCAATCGAAAAACTATAATCAAGGCAAAGTACAAGACTTACTAAAAGGCAAGGATCTTGCAGAGGACATTAGGATAATTATCTGTGCCTATTTCTATTAGTGTATGATTGGGGTAGCAGTAAATGTAGCTTTTTTAATGAGATTTACGGTGTCCGAGATAAGTATGTGAGAAGAGTTTTATCTCAACTTACGTAAATATACTCAAATATGAACTTGGTTGGCACTATTAGTGAGTGTTTGGGAAACAAGCAAACCGTGGTTTTAAAAGCAATTTTCCGCAAGTTAAGACAAAACTTCTCTCGCATACTTACTTCGTAAAACGTAAAAACTATTTTAAAAAACTAATCCAAACACATACTTAATCTAACATGTATTACCGTACTATTTACCCCATTCCAAAGAAAATTTTGTCTAATTTCTTGAGGGGAGGGGAGCGGCATAGGAGGAAGGCCTTCTCCCTTATTTGGCATTATAGATTTTTTAGGAGGGGAGAGGTGATTTTCAAAAAATTTCCCCACCCTCCCCCCAAATCGACGGGATTTGGAGGGGAGGGACATTTTTTTGTCTTGCTATAACTTTTTTACCTTTGCTTATTTTTAATATTCCCGAACTACCCTGTTATGTTCTCTTCTTCAACAATGCTCTCATAGTCTCACCTTCCCCATCGCCTCCAGATGTTGCTCTCACCTTCCCCACTCCCTCCACGCTAAGCTCACCGTCACCGTCGTCCACCACCCCATAGCTCACCATGGCCGTCATCACATCTTAAGCTCAATTTTCTAGAGAACACTTTTGCCCTCTTCCTTAACAATCTGCAACTTTTAATCCTGATAAGCATCAGGAAAGTATTTCTACTCCACAGTTTCTCATTGGTTAACTTTCTCAAAAACCAGAAACAACATTAATATTTTCCTTCCCCCAAGCAAGCCTATTATGCGATCTGATGCCTTTTTTGGTTTTTCTTTCTAGAGTTAATTTTTATGGATTGATTTTGGTGCTGGGGGTTTGTTTTTGATGAGGGAAGTGATGAGAAAGTAACAGATACAAAGAAGCTGATGCCATAGCAGTGAGGTCGGTGGCATTCTCAAGGAGAAGAACTTTTCAATATTGTTTATATTATTATTTTATTGATTATAATTTTACTATTGATAATTATTTTTACCAAAATAATATTTATAATTGTTATTATTGTATACATATAAGGGCCCGTTTGGTTCGATTCCATTACACCCTGCAGTGCAGTGCAATACGATGTAATGGTAATGCAGTATTAATTACAGGAGTAGTGTTTGATTTGATTTTTAAGTAAGGTGCAGTGAGTTAATATTTTAATAATTATTTAAAATTAATACATTGTACAAACTATATTTTACCCTTAAAATAATCTTTATAGAAAAAATAGTTAAGAGTCGGTGGCAGAGGAGGAGGTAGTGGTGCTGGCGGTGGGCGGGCGGCAGCGGCAACAATGGGGGTGGTGGCAGAGGAGGAGGTAGTGGTGGGGTGGCCGTGTGTGACGGTGCCAGCGGCAGTGAAGGAGTTGGCGGCAGCTGAGGAAGAAGTGGCGGCGGCTGCGGGCGTGTGACGGTGCCGGCGATGGAGGAGGAGTTGGATGCTGCGGCGGGCCTGTGACGGTGGCGGCGGAGGAGGAGGAGGTGACGACAGAGGGTGGAGGTGACAACAGTGGAGGAGGAGGAGGTAGTGGCGGTAATAGTTGTGGTGTAATGTGGCAAGTGAAATGATATAAGTGAAACAAAGACATAGGAAACTCAAGGGTAAATTGGACTTTTTAAACCATGCAATGGGATGGTAATGTGAATTCATAGGGGGGAGGTATGAATGAGGATTACCAATTTTTTGATAATCATCATTACCATAGTAAACCCTATTACCATGCTAAAGAGCAACCAAACACTCTTATATTGGTAATGCAATCATGATTACCATTGTAGGCATGCAATGGGGTTGAACCAAACGAGCTATAAGTATAATTATAATTTTTTATGTAGTTATTTAATGTATTTAATTTTGATAATTATAAAATTATAGTTTTATATATTATATATTATTTTTATTTATATTTTTATTAAAAAATTTATAAAGTTAAAAAAAACATCTTAAATAAAAGAACGGTAAAGTTGTCCATTTTAAAAAAAAAATTCCCTCCCTTCCCCTCGTGAACCAAACAAGATAATATTAAAATTCCTCCCCTTCTCTTCCCTCCAATTAATCCAAATGAGGTAATATTAAAATCCCTCCCCTCCCCTCCCCTTCCCTCCGTCGAACCCTTACGGTATCATCAGTTGCTTCGGTAATGCCATCCTATGCCATACAGACTATACCCCTCCCTTTGGGTACCTGTGATGAGATGGACAAAAAGTGAAGTAATTATCTTTGGGGAAGTACATCCACGAATCGTAAACCCCATATGGTAGCTTGGGGTCGGGTGTATTCTCAGTAGAATGACGGTGGACTGGACTTAAGACAGGCAAGGCTTTAGAATCAGGCTTACATGACGAAATTGGGGTGGAACTTAATTCACAAATGAGATGCTCTGAGGGTTCGTTTTCTTTAAGAGAAGTATAAGACGGGCAGTGATTTGGTGCCAAAAGTGGAAAAACGACGGACAGAATACAGCACATGGAAAGGGATTAGAAAAAGTTGGGAAAGTGTAAGTGAGAGTATCAGCTGGAAGATTACAGATGGAACTTCGGTGTCTTTTTGGTATGATATATGGGTTCCCCACTTTGACAGATTGGAAAACTTGACACTTCAACCGCTAGCAAATGAAATACGGGAATCGAAGGCAACCGATTGTATTACTCCGTCGGGTCAATGGGATCTGGATAAGTTTGGGCATTTATTACCAAAATAAGTAGTGTTAGCAATCTAAAGAGTGAATATTAACTGCAATGCTACTGGCGATGTTCCGATTTGGAGATGGACATCTGATGGTAAATTTGCTCCAAAAGCGGCGTACAAAAGGTTAGCTAAGTATGGTGAAAACCATAATTGGTTTGGATGGAGGCTTATATGAAAGCTTAAGGTTCCTCAACGTTACAGATTGTTTTTGTGGTTATACGCCCATGGTCATTTATTGACAAACTTGGCACGAGCTCAATGAGGGTTACAAACGACTGAGATGTGCCCTTTTGTCAAGACGAGACTGAATAAATTCAGCATGTATTTCGAGACTGTAATGTAACCTCCTACCTTAATAGCCAAATTTATAGTTCGAGAATGCGTCATTAAGTTGAAATAGAGACCAGAAGTTAATTTAAAACTTTTTCAAAACTTGTTTAGTGCGGTCTCACATTCATATCTCGAATATAATTGGTCTGTCCAGTTCGATTTCATTCATACATATCAGAGTGCAACCAAAAATTCCTGACAACGCTCAGGTTTTGTTACTTAATAAAGGGTTTACAACGCTTAGTTTCCCATACAGGAGATTACACAACACTATTCAATATATACAACATGTGCAACTAATCCCCAATAAAATATGACAACCAACCACCAAAATTAAAACTCCTAGCTATGAGCTCTAACCGCCCTTCATCACTGGCTTTTCTTTTGAACCACTTGCCCTTATTGTGGGTTAGTCATTGGAAAGAATGAGATTCAAAAGAATCTCAGTAGTAACAATTCACTTATAACATGTACAATCACAAAGCATGTAAGCAAATCACAACAACAACAACACAACGGCATTTCTATAACAGCTTTCGCTGCATTCACTACAGCATATTTCACAACAGCATGTTTCACAACAGCACAACAAACGGCATTTCACAACGGCAATGTTACATCACGACATATTCAATGAAATGAAATACATGCAAGGCATCATACACATAATAAGAGAAAGAGTCACTACCTTGTTTTTTCCGCTCGTGCATTGGCATTGGTTTATCACGTGCAGGGCAAATGTCAAATACTATAATTAGAATTTCAACGACAGGTTTTTACTTAATCAAATTCTTTAATTCAAACACTCAAGTTGGTTATCATTAGGGACATTTAATAGTTAAAGTGGTCTATTAACTTAAAAGACCAATTCCTAACCTCAAAGTTCAACAATACTACATTATGCCATTACATCTTCAATTTTCGCATAAGGGACCAAATCTGCCAGAATTTTCTCCAGACTTTGAAAAATCATAACTAATTCTACAAAAATCGAAATGAATTGATCCCAAATCCTATGGAAAGCTATTGAAGTCCTCTTCATAGGAAAAATATGAATCATTACCGGAAATCACCACAAAATTCCAGAATTACACAAAATCCCACACTGCTCCAGAATTAAGTCCAGTTTCGACATCAAACTTTGGGCAACCAAAACTCACAGCTAAAAAAACGAAATGACACAAATTATATGTCCATTTTGAAGCTTGGAATGTGAAATTTAAGACTAAAAAGTTTCATAATTTTTAGAGATCGTTTGGTTATCCAAAAATACCATACCAATAAGGTACCTCGCTGGAATTCTGTTCAGGCTAAAAACCCATATTTACACTTTGAGTTTCAATGAGCCAAAAGTCACAACCCGAGGCTATTCCCACATAATTTTTTGTGTAGAACACAATGGTAACATCAAAATTAACAAATTCCTACTCATTCTCCATGTCCTTTTTGGCAAAAAAATCAAAATAAATTCCAACAATTACCAACTTCCAATTTCAACATCAAACTTATGTCAAATGGTTTCCAATCATCATAAACCACCAATAACACAACCAAACCATCATGAATTACCCAAACCCTTGTTTGGCCAAAGTCAGGGCAGATTTACACATGCCAAAATACTCATTCAACCAACACAACCAATAACTCAAATTGATGCTAATACTCACCTCTTGCTTCTCCTTTAGTTCTTTCTTTGATTCTTTAGTTTTTGTTCTTGCAAGGTGGCTGAAAAATCCTCTTCTTCAAAAATAAAAACCATAGAAATGAAGCTAAGGAGGAGAGGAACAAGTTTCATGAAGAACACTTGAGCCATAGATGAGGTTAAGAAGGTGAAAATCAAGGTAGAAAGTCTCACCTTCAATGGCCTCTTCTTGCCTCTCGTGTTGCAGCTGCTGGACCGACTTAAAGATGGAGAGAGAGAGAGTGATAATTGATCAGATTTTTCCTTTCCCTTATCACTTAAAGTCCAAACAAAAATATGATGCAAAAGTAAAGAAGAGTTGTGGTGAAAATTACTTCACTTGGTCATGCACTTATGGTGAATTAACTAAGTATATTTTGCTTCAACTTTTCTCTTTCCTTCCTCCTCCCTTTTTGACCGAAATGGTTGCCCTTTGTATTCAATATGTCATTTTATGTTTGGCCTACAATTATTGACCAAGTCCTCATCTCCTTACTTGGTCTTTCATGTGTTTCTCTTTCTCTCTTTATTGCACCGAAAATAGCTCTTAAAGTAACCAAAAGAAAGCTTCTTGAATTATCAATATTTACCTCCTTACTTTAGTTGTAATTGTTGACTAAATTCAACATACTTTATTTTCCTCTTCATGCCATACGAATTGTAGCCCATGGAATAGCCAAAAGGGCTTCTTCAATTTATCATAATTTCAACTCTTCAAATATTACTTCTTTAGTTGAAATTGTTGACTTAGTCATCATCTTTTACAACTTGGTCAAATTGCCTTCACATGTCATATGTAATAGCCTATATTGTTTCCTCTTGTCATACATAAGTCATGGCCCTTTGAAGAAGAAGATGATCTTGTAAAATCTCATCTTGCAATATAATATTTAATTGTCAATTTTGCATGTGAAACTTGACTAAAGTTATAACAAAATTTTCAGAAGTAATTCTGTTATTAATCTCACCATCTATTCTGTACATTTAGCCCTTGAGTACATTTTGGGATATTACATGTAAGATGGTTAAAGAAATCTGGAGTGAGACGTTGCCTAGTCAATGGCATCGGCATTTCTTTGACTTAACCGATAGAAACACTTGGTTAACATGGTGTTTACGCCGTCGGGATCAGGTGTATGGCTACGAGTTTCAACACTGGTTTACGGTTTTATGTAAGCACATTTGGTTGGCAAGGTGACAATATTTTCAATAATAAACAGTGGAGTAAATAGAATTTATTGGCACGTACTAGTTTGGTGTTGTCTTGGAGTATGTCCAGTCCCATGCAACTGAAGTTTTACATCGCACCAAGTACGTCTTAGCGCCCTCCACCTGCCGGGATGGTTAAAGTTAATACAGATGGATCAAGGAATGAAGCGTCGGGATGTTGTACATGTGGTGGGGGTGATAAGGGATGAGAACGGCGGATATGTCTAGGGGTTTATGTTTAGGATTAAACGCGGGTCGATCATAACAGCAGAAGCCTAGGGAATTTTGTGAGGTATGAAGTTGCTTGGGAAGGAGGATTTAGGCATATTATTGTTGAAAGTGACTGCAGTGAAGTATTGGAGCTTATTTAATGAGTGGTATCCAATAAACATCATGATGTTTCTATAATTTTGGAAATTCAGTCAATGCTAGAACGTGAGTGGGATGTGGAGTTGCTATGTTGTTGTCGGGGGGCGAATAAGGTGGTTGATTTTTTGGTAAGAAGAGCATGGAATATGATAGTGGATTTTCGTATTATGGATAGAGAGCCTGCAGAAGTTAAATGTCTGCTCATAGAAGATATTGTGAAATAGCATATTTATACTGAGTTAGTAGACTAGAGCCCGTAGGGCTAGGCCCTCTCTTTTTCTATATAAAAAAAAGTTACAATAAGGATGGGAATGAAGTATTATATTTAGCTCTAGTTTGTTTTCTAAATCTCACGGCATGCGCAGCACTACGCCACCAACGAACCACCCACCCACCCACCTCTAATCGAACATTGTAATAATTGGTACTCTTCCCATCCTAAAGATAGAGTTGATGTTTTTTACTGAAATTAAAAAAATTAAATAAATTATTTAATCATATCATATGCTGTATATCAATTTATATGTTAAGTAAAAAAGTTTAAAGAAAAAATAATAAATTAAATATATTTAAGTAATTTAATTAATTTTCTTAATTTCTAAAAAAAATCAACTTTATTTTATATTTAGGATAAACAAAAATATTTGGCATGTGCATTAAGGAAAAACATAACTCACACTGTCAGGCATTACTCTGTAAAGTGGTGTGATTAATTTCATCAATCTTTTTTTTTTTTGCCAAGTAATTTCATCAATCGAAGTCAACGAAAAACTATAATCAAGGCAAAGTACAAGACTTACTAAAAGGCAATGATCTTGCAAAGGGCATTAGGATAATTATCTGTGTCTGTTTCTATTAGTGGGGTAGTAGTACGGGCAGCTTTCCCAATGTGAATTACGGTCTTTGAAGTAAGTATGTGAGAAGAATTTTATTTCGATTTACATGAATATACTTTTTAGATGCTAACTCAAATATGAACTTGGTCTGCACCATTAATCTAACATGTACTCCCTCTGGTCCTATTTATTAGTAACTTTCTCTCTCATAGGACTAGTCCCTTTTATAAGCAACTTTCACTTTTTGTTTGAAAATGTAAGCTTCTTTTTCCTATTTTAACTTTATTAAATGCTCATTATCTCTTATATCTTATACTCATTATCTCTCATACTTTTTATCTATTCTCTTTCCTATACTTTTTTCATAAATAGGGGCATATATAAAAAAATATGGCATTTTTGATACATTTATTACTTTTAACTACCAGTTCATTTTACGCAATAAAAAAATATTTATAAATAGAATCGGAGGGAGTATTAGTGTATTATATACCCCGTTCCAAAGAAAAGGGTGTCTAATTTCTTGAGGAAAATTAACTCACATTTAACATTGGGAAAATCCCTATAAAATACTCTTGAAATAGGGAATTCCCTATTTGGTGCAATGAAAAACGAAATTCCTGATCAGTCTGGAGGTAGGAATATGGGATTGTAAATTTTAGTGGAAATGATACAACTAGCCTTGGAAAAAAGCCTACCGAAATGCATGAGCGGGAAAGAAAGGAAGGGAAAAAACATGAGAGAGGAAAGAAAGGACGGTGGCGGGAGGAAATACGTAAGTTTCGGAAGGCTTGAAAGTTGAAGACAAACCAGAGATAACCGACGGTAAGTAATTATTGTGTAGAAAAGATGTTTGTGTTGTAAATCTTCCATCTTCCTCTTCTGAAATTGTGAACAGTTGTGATGGGTTTCTGGTAATGGATGCTTGCTTTTATGGGTAAGGACGTGTTGGTTAAAGATGGAGAAAGGTCGCAACTTTAAGGTAATAAGAGATTATTAATGGTTGTGCGGTGGATTTCATTGTGTTTGGTGGTATGAATGGTGAAGATTGTGGGTTTTTTGTTGTTGGGGGCACTCACGGGAGTAAATCGTAATGGCTGCTGCGAGCTGTGATAAAGCTTAGGCTTTTTGGTTGGGGGATGGTGTTGTTTTCAGTGAAGAAGGGGATGTAAAGAGATACTGTGTTATTGTTAATGGTACAAGGAGGGTAATGCTATGGGGGTGTTGTTAATACTGAAGATGGAGATGTTAAAATGAATAATGTTGTTGTTAATAGTTCATGGAGGGTGATGATAGGGGGCATTGTTAATAATGGGGATGGAGAAGTTGAAATAAATTGTGATGTTAATTGAGAATACAAAGTTGTTAAAATATATTGTAAAATATAACGTATTTCTGTTGATACTAGATACAGGGTGATGATATGTGGACGATGTTGTTAATAGTGAATATGAGGATGTTAAAACATATGAGTTTGTTGTTAATTGCCCCTATTAATTTGGCGATGAAATGAGCAGTTACTCTATTTCAAAAATAATAACTGACAAGATTACTTAACTGATATAATGATAAGTGGCTTTGTATAATTAATTATTTATTTTTGGCAGGAGAGATATGTGCCTTACAAGATCCCTAATAATTGGCAGTAGAGATATGTGCCTAACAGTACATGTCGAGAGCAGCTTGGGAGAGCAACAAGTGGGGGACCATTATCAACAATAGTTTCATAATTAACAACTGCATACTTTTGTTTGACAACTTTCTTATTTTTTTTTACAACTGACAAGATTGTGAACTTGTGACTTCCTGTTACATCTAAAAACAAGAGGGGTAATAACAACTTGAGTTTCAATATTAATAACTACACTTTCTTTATTAACAATTTTCGTATCTTGTTAATCAACTCAAAAATTTCATAATAGTACATGTCAAGGGTAGCTTGGGAGAGCAACAATTGGGGGACCATTAACGACAACAGTTTCATATTTAACAATGTCGTACTCTTTTTTAACAACTTTCTTATCTTCTTTGACAATTGACAAGGGGGGCAATAACAACTTGAGTTTCAATATTAACAACTACACTTTCTTTATTAACAACTTGTGTATCTTGTTAATCAACTTAAAAAGTTCATAACAGTACATGTCGATGGTAGCTTGGGAGAGCAACAAGTGGGGGACCATTATCAACAATAGTTTCATAATTAACAACTGCATACTCTTGTTTGACAACATTCTTATCTTTTGTTACAACTAACAAGATTGCGCACTTCTAACTTCCTATGACCTCTGAAAACAACAGCGGGCCAATAACAACATACCTTTCATTAGTAACAACTTGTTGGTCTTGGTTAACACTGTAAACTTATTGTTTAACAACTTTACTATTCCTGTTTACCAATTTTGTTGGAGGAAAACAAAGACATGCCTAAGGGGAAATTCAATCACATTTAGTGTCACACAACATAGTGAAAGCAGAAATATAATTACATATGTTGCATAATCACATTAACATAATAGCATTATATGCGCCATAATTACAGTAACATGATATCATAATATCCTGCATAATTATATAACTGCATAATGTACTCCCTTAAAGCTATGACAGTGGATGTTTGGCACCTGTACATTTGTAATGACAAGAGAACATTAACATTGCACTTCACCCTAATGTTTCCTTGTTAGAACCAAAAAATGAAGACACATGCAGCAACCCATTTCCCAAAAAAAAAACTATACATATTACTTCAACAGGTTTGCTAACTATGAATAGGGTAACTTCAGGAAATTTACATTACTATCAACAGCTTTACTTCAAAATATTATAGCTCCTTATATATGCAAAATGGTTACTTTAAAAGATGATTTTTGCCAAATTCAGTTCGGATTTGGTTTTTTGCATTTCCATTTAGTATGCCCTGCTTCATGGCATATTCGACAGTGGTAAATCTTCTTATTCTGGAATTGTGATTCACGCCTACTGGTTCTTGGCCTTTTAGTAGGCCTGGTTGTCCTAGGGGCTAGGTGTAGGTGCACTCTCTACTCCACAAAGTAGCTTATTAGATCCTCTAGCAATTTTAGCCGTCGTACACGAAGCAATACTTTCATAGTATGACTCTTCATCTTTATTTCCCACACTGGTTTGATAGTCAATATATCTTCCTTGTGAGAGTCCCAAGGAATTTACATATCTACAGTCAATTACAATAACAACTTTTGTTACTTAATAACCCACAACAGTTTCACAAATAATAACTATCATCCCTGAAAAATCTGCACTTACATTTGTGGGTCATCTGATATGTGGCATGCGTTATCATTTCCTTTTGCTTCTATATACACATGGCCACTCTTGTCATTGTATTTAAAAAGGTTTTCAACTTCACCATCATCATTTAAATCTATTAGTGTGCTTTCATCAAACCTTACTGTATACTTCATCTCACACATGTTGCAATCAATACTAAGCCATGATGATATCATCAACCTCAAATCTCTAAGTATTATCACCTCTTTCAAGCACTTCAACTTCACATAACCATCATTATATTTTATTTTACCTTCATCATTCCACACAAAATTCCCTCCAACATAGAAATAACAAAATAGTTTTTTCACAGATGTTGTGCCTTTGTTGCATGTCATTTTACATGCCTACTTGCAAAAAAAAAAAATTAATTAAACAAAGCCGTTTATCGTTATGTCAGTTAAGTAATATTGTCAGCCATTGTTTGTGAAACAGAGTAACTGCTCATTTCATCTCCAAACAGGGGTAATTAACAACAAACCCATATGTTTTAACATCCTCATGTTCACTATTAACAACATCATCCACATATCATCACCCTGTATCTAGTATCAACAACAACACGTTATATTTTACAGTATATTTTAACAACTCTGTATTTTCAATTAACATCACAATTTATTTCAACTTCTCCGTCCCCATTATTAACAATGCCCCCTATCATCACCCTCCATGAACTATTAACAATAACACCATTCATTTTAACATCTCCATCTTCAGTATTAACAACACCCCCTTTAGTATTACCTTCCTTGTACCATTAACAACAACACAGTATCTTTTCACATCTCCTTCTTTACTGAAAACAACACCATCCCCCAACCAAAAAGCCCTAGCTTTATCACAGTGCGCTGTAGCCATTACGGTTTACTCCCGAGAGTGCCCCTAACAACAAAAAACCCACAATCTTCACCATTCATACCACCAAACACAATGAAATCCACCGCACAACTATCAACAATTTCCCATTACCTTAAATCTACAACCTTTCTCCATCTTCAACCAACACCCCCTTACCCATAAAAGCTAGCGTCCATTACCAGAACCCTATCACAACGGTTCACAATTTTATAAGAGGAAGATGGAAAATTCACAATACAAACATAATTTCTACACAAAAATTACTTACCGTCAGTTATATCTGCTTTGTCTTCAACTTTCAAGCCTTCCGAAACTTATGCATTTCCTCCCGCCACCGTCCTTTCCTTCCTCTCTCATGTTTTTTTCCCTTCCTTTCTTTCCCACTTTTATGCATTTCGGCAAGCTTTTTTTCCAAGGCTGGTTGTGTCATTTTCACTGAAATTACAATCCCTGATTCTTACCACCAAACTGATCAGGGATTTTGTTTTTCACTGCACCAAATAGAAAATTCCCTATTTCAAGCGTATTTTACCGGGATTTTCCCTTTAACTTTTACGAGTCTATAGCCAAATCTCCAAAAATCAAGGTATTAAAACTCAGATCGGTGAGTGAACCGGACGAGGTAGTGGTTTAAGGGTCAGTGGGTTAGATCGAAGTCAGATCGGAGTCAAACCGGTGATAATTAAAATATTATAATTTACTTAAAATAGGTAAAAATGTTCAAATTTCAAATATAAAAGCATTTAAATAAAACTTATATCTAAAAGTATCCCGCTGGCAAAAAAAATTATCTGAAAGTATTTCATTATGTAACAAAACTAATACACATATATATTATATATTATAATAATCGGTAAAGAAATTGCAATATTATATTGTGCTTTCTCCAAGGCATCACGTGATCTGCTGCTCCCACCATCCATCAGTCACGTCATACAGAGGAGTGACCATCTTCTTCCTTCTCATCATTTTGAATTTAAGCAATAGTCATTCTCTCTCTGTTTTCCGATCACATCTCTCGTGGCTCCTTCTTCTGAGCTCTGCAATTTTTGTTCTAAAAGGTTTCTTGCCTCTACATTATTACCATGATTTCACAGGATTTCGTGTAAGTATTTTATAATATATCATTATCTATTATTTCCTCGCTCTTCCTCTCCTTGTCCTTTCTTCTTCTTCTTTCCGGAGCGTAGTAATTTTCAGGCAAGTATAGAAGTTACCTAGGTAGCTATGAGAGAAAAAGAAGAGGTGAGGGCATCAGGCGACTGAGTCTGGTTTCGTTTTGAATTATCAAAAAAAAAAAAGTAGCGTTGTTTCATTTGCTAGAGTTAAAAAAATTTAACTTGGCCGACTCGCATAACTCGGCGGGTTAGCCGAGTCAAGTACCGGGTCATTCTGGTTCGTATCGAGTTAATCCGAGTCAGAACAGTAGCGGTTAACTAGTTGAACCGGACCGGAGATGTGGCCGGTTCGCCGGGTTCCGGTCTGAACCGGTCAGTCCGGGCCGAGTTAATGAACCATGCCGAAAATCGTCGGCGGAAACCCCTCACTGCAAAAAAAGGGTAAATAACGTCAACGCAGTGACCGACGTGGAGTCCGAGATATAACGGGAGGATACGGAAAACGGTAGCGCCCAGTGAGTGTCCGTGAAACTAACATCGGTTTGCCGAAGACGCGCGAATATGGCCGATAGGTGGTTGGGTCCCACATCGTTGAAGACCTTCCCTTTCTCGTACCCCAGACTACCTTCCGCGTCTTCTCACCCTTCTCCTCTGACCTCCTCCATGGCTTCATTCCCTTCCCAGCATCGCCAATGTCGTTGTTCCTCAGATGATAACCCTAGTCACCCGCACCCCGCATTGCTGGTCTTTTCGGGTACCTGATAGCTTCATTCACCCAATACCGTGTGATTCATTATTTCATCCTCTTCTTTTAGTGTGTTGATCTAAGCGCTTTTTGGAGTTCGATGCGTAGGTGGGACGGCGTTCAATGGCGTGGCGGAAGAGCTTCAGAACTTTACCACTCGTGTCGCTCATGTTCTCCCTGTCTCAGATGACGGTGGAAGTACAGCTGAAATTGTCCGAGTCCTTGGTAACTATATTTACTCCCCGCCAGATCATTCTGTGAAATCTCGATCTTATCTTCCCGGGGGTTTATGAGCAAATATTCTGCTATGAGATTTTTAAGCTTATTAGAAATAGAAATTAGAAATTGTGTAATTTACAGGTGGTCCTGCTGTTGGGGACATACGTTCCAGGTGTCTGAGATTGTCTAATCGTAGTACGGCGGAGGCTCTTGCAGTTCGCAGTTTGCTTGGTCATCGTCTATCACTTGATCCACATCACGCTATATCAGAATGGTACCACTTTAATGTTAGATCTCTTATATTTCCTTGCGCACCATTCTATACTCCGTTGGATCTGTCATTCAGATTGACTGTACTTTAGATCACATATCCACAGGGCCAAGAATGAGATAAAAAAAATTGGTCACGCAATAGTGTGTCATATGTGCTAAACTGCTAATAGTGTACCTGAAATATAAATTATTGGTTTTCCTAGTTGGTGTTGGTGTAAAAAAACTTGGAATGTAAATCTCGATCCTTGAGGAAATGTCTCAGAAATCAAGCTAAAAAGAAAGGCTGGAATAGTTATATTTGTATAACTCAAGGCTTTATCACTTTAGAACTTCTGCCTTTGGAGGATGTCAGTCTTACCCTAGTTCCCTACAGTGAGCAAATCTCTTACTTTTTTCATCTCTTCCTTCCTCCACTTTTGCTGCAATTATATAATGTCTTAGTTTATCATCTTGAATTATTTGGGTTTATTTGTGCGAGTTATGCCTTAGTGCTATCGGTCTTTCCTCTAGTTCTGGTGGAAGTGTAGATACTAACTTATGCTTTCAATATATGGGACGTGATCCCTTGTGCCAATTGGCCATACATCTGAATCTAATGGGGGGAAAATTATTTTGAATATTTTCTTCACTCCTCTTTGTGACTCGCTAAATGCTATTGTCGAGTAACACTGTTGGTTTAGCAGTTAACTTAGTTTCCACAATGTAGGTACTCTATTGTGGAGGGTGATCACTCTCTATGGAAAGGTGTGTCAAAACCCTACAGGGAGACGATTCGTGCCTTTCTGGCTTATTTCCAGAATCAGGTGACCTCTATGTGCAAATTGGTTCTTTTTTATTGGATTTCTCATTCTGTCAATAAACAACCTTTTTTTTCATAATTATGTTTTAGTCTTTTTATGGAAATTAGCTAAATACTGTGTGCATGAGCATGCTGTCTAGATGGTGAATTCTTGATTCGCAATGTCAATTTCATCCTCTTTTTCTCCGTAAATTTTTATCTTTGGCAAGCAAGGGGCCACTGTTTCTCAGAGTCCCCCCCCCCCCAAAACCAACACACACACAAAAAAAAATGGCATATTATGCCTGTTTTGTAAATTTATAATATCTGGTCTTTGCCTTTGTTTGCCGCTACAAATATTTTTATCAATATTGTTATTTTTATGGCATGTTGTTACTGTTATAAATATTGCCACTACTCTTCCTATTGTTATTTTCTAAGTTGTTGTAAATGCTTCCAAGTTGCTTACATCTTTTATGCCCGTTCAATATTTTGGCATAAAATATGGGCTTTATTTGTCTCTCTACAGATTATTCGGCGATCCGACGAATCATTTTGTTTCAGCAATGGAAGGTCTTTTATCTGTAATTTCATATTGATTTTACTTTAATAGAGTGAATTTAAGGGTCTAATTGTTTAATTGCAGCACTGGCCTGACTGTAACATGAATGCTATAAGCTGATAGTGATTTGTTTGGTAGAATGTTAGATTCTTTTTTAGGTGAAAAGAAGGATAGATATACTTTGGCTATCCTTGTTCCTAGGTCTGGATATTCAGTAAGAGGCTAAAGTGATCAATAAAAGACCCAATAATTAAGAAAAGCTACATGGAAATAAATTATGTATAGGCTACAAGAACAGCCCACTATCTTACCATGTGAAATAAAACTAACTTTCTGAATTGAAATAAATAACATGCCAGGGACTTTATAAACTAGTATCATTACTTTTTTCACCAATTTATCATCTTTGTTTTAGTTCAGTCTAATGGATCGCTTTAGCTGCAGAGGCTTTGAAGGAAGATTGTTATTTTAAGAGACTACGTAATGAATCTTCTTGAAAATTTGGACTTGGGAAGGAGTAACCTTCTTTGCAATTATTGTTAGAAAAACTGAAGAACAAAGTTAGATGTGGAGGCAAGAACCTTCATTCCGCCTCTTGCCTTCATCGTAGTGAATACAGTTACTTTCCTTTTGCAAATCATAACCTACTGTATGTGCAATTTGTATTTTATTTTGGTGACTAGTTGTGACGGGCTAAGCTGGTTCCTCATCCTATGTAAACATAAGATTAGTCCTACTAATGGTAATATGCTTTTGGCCAAAGTAGCAGTATACTTAATCCACAATTACTCTGTCCCTGGCCAAAAGGGAAAAAACAACTTTTTGTCTAATACCATTCTACATCAACTATTCTGACATCTTATAAATCTTGCAGCATTGGGAATTTCTTTTTTGCAGGAGCACGCATATTTTTTCAGTCCTTGGATGCTGCAATATTTTTGTTTTCACGTGTATCAGAAATTCCCACTGATAGCCTGGTCTTACCAGTGATTTCAACCAATGATAGGCTTACATTAGGATGTGAATTATGGGTATGGTTGATGGATCCATATCTTATTAACATTCTAACCATGATATGGGTCCATAGAGTTATTCTTATGGGTGTATATTTTTCATTATAAAAGTAATCGATCTAAAATTTCTCAAAGGTGAGTTCTACACCATTTTTAATCCGGTACATCATCTCACAACTTCTTTCAATCATATTTTAGGACGGAACTATAATACGAGGACAGAATGAAATTTCTCATCCAACCAGTGGATCCATGGAGCCTGTTAAAAAGGTGTGCTAGTATGTTATCTTTGATAAGATGCTTACTATTACTGTCTTACAGCATTTTGGATTTGGTTAAACTTCTATTGGTAGAAAGGGAACTTTGCTGTAATAAATTTTATATGCCATCCAGCTGCCAATTGACTATGTAGTTTGGCCTGAAGAGCACCTGTTAGGTTATAGATTTATCAAAGGAGATCCTTTCCTTCTCATTTCCACTGTCAAGTGCTGACACTTAAGTCCTATCTTATGCTAAGGACTCCTTCATGCTAAAGCTTGGTACTTTTACGGCCTGGAAAGCCAGTGAAGGAGCCCCAAAAGTGGAAAAATGAACTTGCATTTGTATTTTGGGCAATAAAAGGAATTAGGATTTAATAGGCTAAAGGTTAGCCTTTTAGTGAATTAAGGATGAAGGATGGTTAAGGTCAATTTTATGCTCATAGGGGCCAACTAGCAGCTGTTTGGGTGCTTTGATTTCTTATCTTAACTTACCTACAAGAATTATCCATCTGATTGGTTTTAGGTAATGTCTTGCAAGGAACATTGAGGTTGATGGAAAGGATTATCAATATTGTCTGTCTAAAATTAGGTCTGGGCAGGTTAGAAATTTGAGGATAGAGCATAGAGGTTTTTAGAACAGATGAAGATAGAAGTTGAAGAGGAATATTAACTATGCTTCACCCCCAGTCACACGTAGGAATTTATTGGATCCTTAAACCAAGAGGAGAGTAGTTTGCTGAATAAATCAGATAAATGAATTTGAACTGAAAGAAAGCATTACAAATGTTTCAGCAGAATCCTACTGATAAAAAGATCTAATAACTTCTTAATAACTCAAACTCATGCCAAGTTCAAGTATTAAGATGAGAACCAATAACTGCAACGTTGGCCAATTTTTGGATTTAAATATTTGTTAGTTCACAAATTAAAGTAACCCTAAATAACTATAATTATGATCATAATATATTAAGATGTTCTGAATATCACAGTCGGGTCCATGTGAAATAGTAAATCAGAATATTGAATTTAATCTTGATATTTGGCCTTCGTTTCATGTCAATGTGTCATGTTCAATGGTCTGGTGTAGAGTGTATGTTGATGTTGAACGCATGGTGGTATGTCAGTATATGTGGTGGATTTTAGTTCAGACTTCAGATTGATATAGCCTTGAATACCTGTTAGATTGAATGTCATAAAATAGTTTTTTAGGGTTAACTAAGTCCTTTGAATTTTGATATGCTTTTTCTATTAAAGTAGGTGATATGAAATAACTTCGCTCAATAAACATATGTTAATATCCAAGCCAATGAATGTTGGTTTTTTATTTGAATAATCACAAAATTGTTTTCTCATATCTACTTTCTGTAATTATTTATAGTTTTATTTTTTTAATTTTGATGTGGTTAAAGTGAAAAGCAATATATAACATGTTTGTTATGCTATTGATTGTTTTGTTTGTTTTTTGGGTTTGGGGGAATTGCTTGTCCTCACTTAATTTTTTTATCTTCACCAATAATTTCTTTTCTCTGCAAGTGAAATTATTAACTTTTTGCATTGTGCTACTGGTTCTTGGTATTTGTATTGTGTGCTTCTAATCTGTTGAAGTTTTATACATTCATGGACAGGAAAGCTCTTCAACTCCGGCACTTCCTTCAAGAATAAAGTGGGTATTCTACATATCAAGTGAAGGGAAAAATTTGCTTGATGAGGTTAATAAACTCAAAAAAATTAGATAGATGATGCAAGCATGGAGGCATTTATCTTATTTGTTTGAATGGACATGTAGTATATCTTTCTGTATTGCATATCATGTAAGTAATATTAATAAAATAATATTAATAACTATTAATTCCTTCACTCTTAGGTTTTTCCTGCTGCTAATCCTGCTGTTTTAGAGCAGCTGAACAATGTGGATTGCATTGTCTATGCTATGGGTTCCCTTTTTACTTCGATCTGCCCTTCATTGGTAAGATTCTTGCTATTAGTATATATTTTGCATGGTTATACGGCATTTCTTCTCAATGATGTGACATAGTTACATAATCTTTCATTTTATTTGAAATGGTATTGATTTTGTGTCCTCTAGTTCTAAAATAATATTTTCGTATTATTTTGATATATTCTAAAATTAATTGATATTCTCTATGATCATTAAATCTTGATATGAGTTGTGTCTAATGCTTATCTACTGTATAGAGCAATATTTTATTTGCTACAGGAACTTAAGTATTTATTTGCCCAATTTGGTTTCGCTCAGATTAACTTACTTGCCAGCTCTCTAAGAAAATCATTTTGATGTAATTTTATTACAACTAATTTGTAATCTAATGTAAATAACATATAGGTTTAAGTTCTTAAGGCAATTTAATTGTATCATTAGATGTGTACTGACTGTCATAATTTTATAGGTATTGCTGGAAATTGGAGAGATCATATCCTCAAGATCCTGCCTAAAGGTATTTTCTTATCATGTTATTATGACCTTTTCCTTGGCTCACTGGCAAGAGTGATGTTGAGGTTGGGGTCTCCATAAGATGCATTTTTCATTCAACTTATTGGAAAACAATTGCTAGGACTGTAGCTCGTTCAAAGTGGCCCAACCTTGGCATAACTGTGCTGCTTGATTGAGTGCAAAGTGAAAATGGGCATAGGTTGATTTCCTTTGATATGGTTGCAACTTGCAAGTCCCAAGTCCAATGACATTTAGCTTTTTGATATGATGAGACCCAAGACTTAAACTTCCATCCGTCATATGGCATGAGTGAGCTGTTACAATTAAGCCATGTTCAAATACAGTCTTAGTGAAGCGCACGTCTCTTCTCTAGATAGATGAAACTCTATTTTATTTAATGATATATATATATATATATATATATTTCTTGTTTACTTGCGTGGTATTATCCAAGCTCTTTCCTTACTTGCACTTGGACTGCACTTTACTTTGTTTAGGCTACTCAATGGTGGATTAGATTTGTGTCTCACTCATTGAAATCTATGCGAATTATTTTCTATATTGTTAATAATAATTTGAGGAAAAAAGTTGACAGGTACTTATGTTAAATGGCACATGTGACCGTGAGACAAGTGGTTTTTCTGCTTCGTGCTTTGTTACTGCCATTACTGATGCTCTCAATCGAACATATGGAAATTCCTGCAATCGCTTACAGAACCTGGTAAGTGTCGAAATCCGTTGATCACCATATTACCTGGTGCCAAGCACAATTAAAGCCATACGATTTATAACTGACTTTGTCAAGAGAGCCAGTATTGACTTATTGGGACTATTGTTTGTAACTGGAGAAATTTCACAAAACTATAATTCATAGATTTAGTTTATTTGACCTTTTTTTTGGCTACTCTGGTGGCACATGTCGTCTCTGTGGTATGATTATTTTCTTGTACTTCGAAGTTCTGTCATTCTCCTCTTGACGTGATTTCATCTTTAATTAAAAAAAAAATTGTGCAGCCTGGACAGTATATTAACACTCTGTTGGTTCCAAGAGAAGGTGAAATTCCAGTTGATAAAGAATGTTTGGCTTCCCAAGGAATACGTGAAGTGGTATGTTGGTTTATAATTCAAAATAGTTGTGACCAAGAGAAGAAATTATCTTCTTTGCTGAGATCGAAACATAGGCCAATATCTTCTTTGCTGAGATCGAAATATAGGCCAAGTGTTTTTAAACTTCGAATGGACAAATTCACAGATAGAGCTTGCATATCTTTAGGTGGTATGTGACATATTGAACTATGGAAATGACTGTAGACTTGTTTGGGTTCTGTTTTCCATGAACCTGACTTTTTGCCAAATCCAACAGTAGTTTTGGTTGTCCAAAATGGACACCCAAACATGCGCTTACCGCTTAGTGCGGGAATTATGACAAGGGCTTGCTCAGCGTCATAGGACCACATAACCACCATATATGGTTATCCAGCACAAATGTTAGACTGAATAACTACAATGGCGATTGGTCCATATGCGTAGAAAAATTTAACTGGCGGGTCCTTGTTCACAATTTTTTTTTATTTTTCCATGTGAAATTGGTTTTAAAAAAGCTTGATTTTAGGGTGTTTGTTTGACCAGGGTTTTGTCATTTTATCAGTTGATGCATGTCAAAATTGTGATGACATTACTATGTATGCTCTATGATGCAAGATCATTACCTTAATTAAATGTTCGTCTCGCATTTGTTACTTTTGCAGATAGTTGTGGACTCGATACGTGATCCTAAAGTTGGTGTAATATATGACCCCAAATCATTGATACAAGCTCTTGCTGATCTAATAGACAGATACATGAAGTCACAGGGTACTTTGGGGCAAGCCTAATCTTTTGCCATGTGACTGTCGAATCGAGTCCTTCTGTGGTTCCCTATTCCCAAGTTATAAGCTATCGATAAATTATCTGATAAACAGCAAATTTTTCATGGCGTAGCTTCTATCTTCTTACTGATGTTTACTCATGGCAGTCTTGATTTCAGGTAATTCGTTATACCACCATTATTGATTCATATGTGATTCTCTCTGTTATGAATCCTTGATTATGAGGAATCTTACGTTGGTACTGATTCCTTTTTTCCCTTGTCAAATTCTAGGTGATTCTCTGTGTTCTCAGTCAGAGTCAGAGGCTGCTGATGACAGTCAAAAAATGGTTCCTCTGAATTGTATCTGTTAATTTGATCATTAAGTATTGAACATTTAATTGTATCTGTGTACATATCTTGTACATAATCTTGAACCTTTGGTTTGTTCTAGTATTCACCCTTCTTTTTCATTCTTCTTCCTTATATTACTTGTTCCTTTCTCCCAACTTCTCCGCGGAGCAATAACGAGTTGATTTTTGATTCAGTGACTTGCATCCACTATTGTCTGGCTTAGTCCTTTGGAATCACATCTCTTCCTCACAGTCAATCTGGACAGTTTAGATTAATTTCAGACAGTCAGTTGGCAAAAAAATAAAAGATTAATTACTTTACTTTTTTCACTTTAAATAAATTTTAAATTTATTAAATGTATAAATTTAAATAAATTTTTTTTCTAGGAAACTGGTCATTTATTTTTATGAAAAATTTTTAGGAAAGGGGTTAGGTTCACCCACGATCCAAGGGTAGGGTTCCAAGTTGGGATGCCTCTCCAGCATTTTGACTAGACCACAACTAAGCGGACTTCCCCGGCTCCAAGTTAGGAAACTTATCATTAAAGAAACATAGATTGAAACTTTTAAATTTAAATTGTTCAAACATAATTTATGTTTTCTTTTTTGGGGCCGAATTTAGATGATCCAGATTTCATCACTGTAATAACTAATAAGCATAATGACATGGGGTGAATTACACAAGGTGATTAAACCTGAATCGGCCACTGAATCGGTCAGGATATTGGGTTAAGGGTCAGTGGGTTAAACCGAAGTCAAACAGAAACTAACCCGGGGCCAAACCGGTGAGAAATTGAAGATTTTAGGGTTATTAATATGAAATTCTAAAGAAAAGTTTTAAAAAAATCAATTTTTTTTTTTAAAAAAATACCGTACCAGACCGGTTTCCGGTCCAGACCGCCCAATCCGGGTTTGAGTACTGTGGAATTACAATGATCATTTTATGAGTTTAGAATAAATTCTCTCTTAGTACTTGCAATACAGATTTTCTGAATTGAGAATGCATAAATCATTGAATATTTCTTCTTTATAAGAATCATTCAATATTTTCACACATGCAGAATTTGGAAATTATCTGAGAAAAAGAGAATGTAATTCATCAGTTTACAAATACGCATAATGTATTAATGTGCGATTTTTTCAATGTCAGCGTAATATGCAAACCACGGTTGTGTGACTAAAAAATTAATTTAACCTGTAGATTTTCGTATGCTAATTTATAAAATGTGAATAAAAGATAGGGAAAATCGCCTATAAATACTTGTTAGGTAAATTAATTGTCAAATGCTACAAAGTGTGCAAACCATATTCCGTGTGTGCAAAAGATCTTATGTTGTATGCAAAATATCTTCCGCTAACGTGCAATTGATCTTCCATGATAGCATTTGACAATTAATTTGCCCAACAAATATTTATGAACAATTTTCCTAAAAGATATTTTAAATACGAATGATAAAAATAAAAATCATCTTAGTTTTAAGTCTTTCTGGTGAAAAAATTCAATAGTATAAAGTTTTTAATTTAAATTAGATTTCATTCTTCTAAAATTAATTTTTTTAACAAAGAATAAATCAAGAAATAAAATATTTTTTTTCAAAAAAAAACATATTCCTTTTGTTGGGATTTTTTTTTTTTACCTGTGTATTCCTCTGTTGTGGGATTACAGTTTCGATTTCTTGCCAAAAAATTACAGTTTGGATAAGATATTTATCACTACGGCACGCCACTCTGGTTTCTTTGGCCGGAGAGTGGGAGACTGGGAGAGGCTTCTTGCTGCAATCACCTTCTTATATACTGATCGGTGATTTTGAAATAAGAACTGGGAAGGAACGCAGAGGAAGCCAGAGAGGGATTGAGACAGAGAGATAGCATAACTCGGGGAAAATCTCTTGCTATAGGTTAGATACTGATTCTGCTCCGTATCTTGCTAGTCACGCCCTTCTCATTCTCCTTGCATTCTACATGTTTGTTGAATTGTCTCAATGGCTTTATCTTCGTTGCCTACTCATGCGTTGTCTCTCCCTATTACCACTTACTGTTCAAAACCTACCTTTTTCTCTTTCAAACGAATAAACTTCAATTGCTTCGCCCCTTTTTGTTCCACTTCTAGCTCGTCAGCCACACTCACTCCCTCCCCAGTACAGCAGCTCCCTTCTGACTTTTCTCCCTCACAACTCTTGGATCTCCTTCGTCGCCAAAAAGATGAATCCTCAGCGCTTCGTATATTTGAATGGGCCTCAAAGCAACCCAATTTCGTACCCATTTCATCCATATACGAGGAAATCCTTCAAAAGCTTGGGAAAGTGGGGTCTTTTGATTCCATGATGCTTGTGTTGAAGGAAATGAAGTCTGCAGGTTGCGTTGTTGATACTGGTATTTTCCTTATTTTCATTGAGAGCTACGCGAATTTTCAGTTATATGAAGAAATTGATGCTATCCTCCGAGTAATGGAAGATGACTTTCGACTGAAACCCGACACACATTTTTGTAATTTCTTGCTGAATGTCCTAGTCGATGGCAACAAGCTTAAACTTGTTGAAACAATTCATTCAAAGATGGTTAGTAGTGGAATTCAGCCAGACGTTTCAACTTTCAATATCTTGATAAAGGCTCTCTGTAAAGCCCATCAGTTAAGGCCTGCCATTTTGATGTTGGATGAGATGCCAAGTTATGGGTTGTCACCGGATGAGAAAACATTCACAACATTAATGCAAGGTTTTATTGGGGAAGGTGACATGAAGGGCGCTCTAAGGATCAAAGACCAGATGGTAGAATCTGGGTGTCTGCTGACCAATGTGTCTGTTAATGTTTTGGTAAGTGGGTTTTGCAAAGCAGGTCGAGTTGAGGAAGCCCTGAGTTTCATTCAAGACGTATCATATGAGGGATTTTACCCTGATCAAGTAACCTTTAATGCTTTGATGAATGGGTTGTGTAGAATAGGGCATATCAATCATGCTCTGGAAATCATGGATGTTATGCTTGAAAAGGGATTTGATCCAGACGTATATACCTACAACTCCTTGATATCTGGATTATGTAAATTGGGAGATGTTGATGAGGCAGTTGAAATTCTCCATCAAATGATTTCAAGGGATTGTTCCCCAAACACTGTTACTTATAACACACTGATTAGCACCTTATGTAAGGAGAACCATATTGAGGCAGCAACTGAACTTGCTCATGTTCTTACAAGTAAAGGTATATTACCTGATGTTTGTACATTCAATTCTTTGATACAAGGTCTCTGCTTGACTGGTAACCATGAAATTGCGATGGAGCTATTTGAGGAGATGAAGAAGAAAGGATGTCAACCTGATGAGTTTACATACAGCATATTGATTGATAGCCTCTGCACGAGAAGGAAACTTGGAGAAGCTTTGATCCTACTGAAGGAAATGGAGTCAAGTGGTTGCGCCTGTAACGTTGTGGTGTTCAATACTTTGATAGATGGTTTGTGTAAAAATAAAAGAATTGAAGAAGCAGAGGAAATCTTTGATCAGATGGAACTCCAAGGGGTGTCAAGAAATTCAGTAACCTACAACACCCTCATAGATGGTCTCTGTAAAAGCAAGCGAGTTGAAGAAGCTGCCCAGCTTATGGATCAAATGATTATGGAAGGATTAAAGCCTGATAAATTTACCTATAATTCCTTGCTTACATACTTCTGCCGAGGTGGAGATATAAAGAAGGCAGCTGATATAGTGCAAACTATGACTTCAAATGGCTGTGAACCAGACATTGTTACCTATGCGACCCTTGTTGGAGGACTATGTAAGGCTGGCAGAACAGAGGTTGCAAGTAAGCTCCTCAGATCTATTCAGATGAAAGGTATGGTCTTGACTCCACATGCTTATAACCCTGTAATTCAAGCTCTCTTTAAAAGGAAAAGAACAAGAGAAGCCATGAGGCTTTTCAGAGAAATGATAGAGAAGGCTCATCCCCCAGATGCTGTAACATATATGATTGTTTTCCGTGGCCTCTGTAACGGCGGAGGTCCAATTCAAGAAGCTGTTGATTTTACAGTTGAGATGTTGGAGAAAGGACATCTGCCAGAGTTCTCATCATTTGTCTTCTTGGCAGAAGGGCTTTGTTCTTTATCTATGGAAGACACTCTTATTAAACTCATTTATATGGTCATGGAGAAAGCAAAATTCTCAGCAAATGAAATATCTATGATCAGAGGCTTCCTCAAGATCCAGAAATTTAAAGATGCATTGGCCACGTTAGGCGGTATCTTGGACAGACGAACGTCCAGGAGATATTAGTGGGGAATAGTTTGGGTGTAACTGTATGTGCGATAATGTTCTCAAGTGTAAAGCCCGTCATTGCATGTCACAAGGTAATGCTGAAGTCATTGTGAAGTTTAAGACTGAGAACTCCTATCCAGCCTCAGTCTCCTTTTTTGGAGGTAAAATGCAAAATGTGAAAACTGGGGATCATTGAAATGTTGTGCTCTCGATTTAGAGATATAAGAAAGGAATTCACCCACTTCAAGAGATTTGTTATACAGGACTGAGTTACGGTTTTGTAATTGACTTGGATGTGCTGGATGAGATTCGAGTTGATCTTGAATTCATATTGTGGTTGAATGTTGTAAAGCTTGTTTCACCTGAGTTGTAGAATTTTCCTTTCACCAATAGTTGCTTGAATATAATTATTAGTTAGAGACATGTGCCACTTGCTCTCCATTGTTCCACCTCTATATTTTAGCTCACCACCGCTGGCCACTCAGTTGAGGATGGCGTGCCCACTTAAATCTTCCACCATGAAAATTTATGTATATTTTCCCTTATATATATATATATATATTCAGCAACTTATACTGGCAGAATGTAAAACAACGTTTAACACCAGGTAGTAATTGAAAATACAAAGCTACATTAACAATACACTGCTAAGTACTCATCTGATTCTGCATGTAGAGCCTAATTTATAGTATAATTCGCAGTACAATATACCCGTTGGCAGCATCTTGAATTGATGACATTGAGTGCCTAATCTGACTGCTAACAAAAGGTTGTCCTTACCCTCTTTGCGCAAACCAGATTTATATGAAAAGATACGTATATTGAACTTATATAGAAAAAAATCAAGTTTGAAGAACACCGAAATTTCCTCATTAATTGAAGCATCTAAAAATCAATGTTATTGAGCAGATTAAGAACCATTTTTTTTTTACAACAGATTAAGAATCAGTTAAAACTAGTGAACTATAATCAAATTAGTGAACTTCAAATCAATTCAAAGATTGATCCCATCTCAGAAACATTGCTGAAGATGATCAAACAAAAAGAGGTGTGAGTGGGTACCCTCAATTGCAAGCGTTAAACCCACCATGTAATGAGGAGGAGGAAGCAGGTGAAGAAGACAAAGGTAAAATGGGACCCAGAGGGTCCGATAGGCTTGTGTTTAGTGGGTTTGTTGGCTATGCTTATGTTCATGAATGAATTAGTTGACCGAGGCTACACACACAGAGCAAGTGGACAATGGCTTACCTTACAACTCATGGACCCTTACCTTAGTGGCGGAACCCATTTGTTTAATTAAAATAATTCCTCTAAACGTTAATATAAGAGCAAGAAAATGATTTGTGTTGATTATAAATATAAGATTTCAATCAAATTTGTCTTCTAAATTTATAATTTTTGCCTGAAACTATTTCTATTAATTGTGCAAGAGTTTTTTTAAATCCAATGATAGTTCCAATGCATTCAGTAAATAGGATCTTCTGAATTTATTGCAATCAAACGAGGCTTTACATATTAAAGAGTTACTTAAACAGGTATTTACAATCCTCATATTATTTGAGGGATTGACCTAACACCTTGTAAGATTTAAACCCATGCCTTATAAGATATGTCCTTTTTCTTTTTCTTTTTTTTTTGTTTAAAATCTAAACCTTAAATTCTATAAGTCACATTCTTATAATTTATACCAATTTTCATTGGTGTGGAACCCATTGTTGTTGATGATCACTTTCATGCTCTTCTGTTTCCCTCTGCCATCGTTATCTCTACTGTTTCACTTGACGTTTTCGGTGCGTGCTACTGTGTTTTCATGTTCGTCCCTCTAATTAAAATTATGATTTCAAACTTATCAATAATATTCGGGGACAACACACGCACACGCACAATCAAAATTAACATAATTTTTTAATATATATTTTCGCACGTTGATTTTGGAATCGTTTGCTTTTATTTTAACATTTTTTTAATATTTTGAAATCTCAATTATATTTCTTTGGTCAACAGTTATTTTGAAATCTCAATTAAACCTGCTTACAACAGTTTAACTATGTGGAGACAGATTATTAAGATAGGAAATGTTGTTACTGACCATTTTACCTAATACGTTGGTGAGGGTTCTTCAATCCCTTTAAATAGTCAACTTTGGTGGCCTTTGCAACAATCTGGTTTAGCATACTTGAATATGAAGGTGTTAGACTTTATATTGCGCTCTACAGGAAAGTGGGAACTTCATCTTTTATCCTCACTTTACCCCAGCCAAGTGGTTTAGCAGTTCACAAGGTATCCGATTCTTTTATCTAGAGCCCCTGATGTTATCAGATGATTAGGTAATAGTTCAGGAATATATATTGTCCATAATGATTTTCATTTGCTCCATTCCGCTATTGGGTATCTCAGCCAGGAAGTAAATGAGGTGTGTGATTTTATTTGGAAATTTTTATTGCCTCCTCAGCTTAAGTTATTGTTGTGGAAAATTGTTCAACATATCTTACCAGCAACTCAGTTATTACAAGCTAAACATTTGGTTGCTTCTGAAGTATGTTATTTTTGTGGGTGTAGTAATGAGTTGTTAGAGCATTTGTTCTTATATTGCCCTTTCTCCAGAGCTTGTTGATTTGGTACTATTGCCGGTTATAGACTTGACACTGACCTGACAAACCCATACAACCATGGATAATAACATTGCTATCAAACCACAACAATTCTTGTAATTTTATGACATTTTGTCTTTTCAATTACTGTAATCTTTGTGGTTTTCCAGAAATAAGGTGTGTCATGCAGGTACGAGGATATCTCCATAGCAGGTAATCAAGTTAGCACAAGCTAGGGCGGACACTGCTATATCTCAATTATTACAATAATATCATCAAACTGCTGATACAATCGACGACCAACTAATACTGGGTGGAGTGGGGCATCTTTTATCGTGGGCCTACAATGCTCAACGGGATGTCTTTTTCAAAATCAATTAAACAAGGGGAAGACAATGTAGCTTATCTATCAAAATTTAGAGCCCGTTTGGATTAGCGATAGAGAAGTGACTTTTTTTTTTTACCTGACTTTTAGAAAAGTAAGGTAGGATTAAAAGTGAAAATGTAAATGTGATTTGTGTTTGGATTAGCGGTGACAGAAGTGACTTTTTTTCTAACCTTAAACCTGTTTGGATAAGCGTTTGAAAAGTCGGTTTAGATGTAAAATGACTGAAAAGCGCATGAATCTTATGTAATATTACATATATATATTATTTGTATATATTGTGATAATTGAAATGAAAAAATATAAATAAAATTTGATAATAAGCTACTTAATCATATAATATATTATGTATCCTCAGATTATATGTTAGTTTATTAGTCAAACTAATTAGTTTGGAGAAAAAATAAAAATAAAAATAATCTATAGTAATTTAATTAGCTTCTTTAATTTCTCCAAAAAAAATCAACTTTATCTTATAATTAACATCACATATCTCTTTCCTCTATTTCCAGCTTTTCTCTCTCTTCGCCATAACCTCACTGCGCGGGGGAATGAAAAAAAAGCTACTTCAATTAGCTTTTATAGAACGTGGCATTTTTTTTAGAAGCACAGTAGAAACTAACGCTTGCACAAACACCCTCTTAGATGTTGACGTGCTTTTATTGAAAATGATCGTACTTTAGCGCTGTCAAACGCTATGACAAACAGGCTCTTATTTTGGTCGCAATGATTTCCATGAATGGGTTCTTAATCCTAAAATTAGACTTGGGGTCCTCCAAATGCAGCTACATGGCACTTAGGGATGCAATGACTTTCATCCTTAGACAGCAGTAGGTACTTCATTCAAACAGATTTTTGATACATTGTAAACTTGTTAAGCGATCCCATATAAAAATCATTACTAAAACCAAAAATGTCCTATGAAATATGTCTTACCTTTTACGTTATGTTTGTATATTACTTAGATACTTTGAAGCTTATATTTTTCATCATGAATACATAATTACGTTTTCACCAAAAAGAAAAAGAAAAAGAAAAACAGTTACTTTTTAATTTTATATTTTATACCCATTAGCTTGGGCCGTGCGGTGACACCCAAACATTCTACAGTCACATATCATATACTTTAGCTTGCAAATAAAAAAAAAAGGTTTACATATATCATATTACTACTCGGTCCTAGATATAAGATTCAGTTGACTTTTTTTAGAGAGATTAAAGAAGCTAAATAAATTATTTAATCAAAATATATATTGTGTATTATTGGATTATACATTAGTTTATAAGTCACACAAATTAGTTTAAAGAAAAAACAATAAATATAAATACTCTAAAGTAATTTGTTTAACTTTTTTAATCTTTCAAAAAAAAAACCCAATTGGGCCATATATTTAGGAGCGGAGATAGTATAATTTATCATATGCAATAACAAAAGTGTACATAAAAGAAAGATTAATAGCTCACTGTCGATTAACTTATACTAGTCATTGGTAAGTCATGGAGTGTGATAATTTTGAGCATGGTAACGGTATATTATATATCCAACTCCAAGTTGACTGGACGTAGAAGTGAACTACTGAACTAGTCCTCTAAGGGTGTGTTTGGGAACCCAGTGCGTCCCAAATAAAGCCTAGTGACAAGGTAAAAGCCCATTTGGCCGATAGGAGTGTGTTTGGGAGAGCATCAGCCTTCGCTGGGCTTCAATGGTGTAAAGGGCTTTGGGAGAGAAGCTTGATGGAGGAGAGTTGAGGAGTGTCAGTGGTGACCGTTGGGGCAATTATTGCCTAATCAAAATCATCCCTCTTCCACCATTACTTCCCATCGGCTCCTCCCCTAAACCATTATTGCTCTCAAGTCGAAGACGCCGTCAGTGGCTGGGCTGAAGCTCAGAGGTCTTGCTTCTCTTACCTCTCCCTTCTTTATCCTTGTATGCAAGTGCCGAATCAGGGCCGTCGAGTGTCGGCGTTGTCAGAGGTCTGAGGAAGCTGCCACCGGTCGGTGAATCCCCCTTGATCGGTTGTCATTCTGAGTTGCCCCTGTTGTCGGTTGTCGGGTGTGGCTCCACTTGCTTCTCCTTTGAGTTCATTGGGCCAATCTGTTGGTAGCCGTTGGCATCCGTGGTGGCTGGAGCTCTTGTGGTGGCCGGATCTCTCTGCTGTGCTTTGTTCTCCCCTGCTATGATCTTTGGTGTCCATTCATAGGTGAGTGGTCGAATATTGGTGTTGCTTTGCTTCCCCTGTTTTTTTTTGCTTCAAGTGGACTTGGTTTAAGATATGTTGGCATGGTTTTCGGTGGCTTTGGTTGTGAAATTTTCTTCCCCTGCATTCGTAGAGGCTGATCTGTGTGTGTATGATGATAAAAAATTAGAATATGAATTTTTATGGTGCTTATCTGTGTGTGTATGCATTCATATTGGTATTGCTGTTCTTCCCCTGTTTATTTTTGCTTAAAGAGCACTTGCTTTCAGATTAGTTGCCATGGTGTTTTGGTCCCTTTGGTTGTGAAAGTTTCAACCCCTGCGTTCGTTTATGCTGATCTGTGTGTGTATGATGATGGAAGAAACTGAATTGGATTGAAATATAACAATTGGATTGTATAGGAAGAGGGAATATAACCGAGTAGACAATCCTCATTCACTTGATTTTGTCAGCTTTGTATTTCTAGGTTCTCTTCACTGATTGTGTTCATTTTCTGGATGATTGTTGTGTCCAATTTTGATCAAACTCAGTAGTCTTCATTGCTGCTATCTTTGACCGTAATATAAAACAACTTGGTTTCTTTTGCTTTGATAGAAATGGGGATATTTTGTATACATGTTCCTCTTGTGACAAAAATAATTACAGCAGGGGTTTTGGAAAAAGAAAATTCAGGTATGAAATATAAAATCGTATTTTTTTTTTGTTTTGGTAATAAATCATTTGGTTGTTGATATTTATTAAAATTAACAAAAAGCATGCCACGCCAGACTATTTTTTTATCCTACAAGGAGATCATCTGTTTCAATTCCCTGTGAGTAGTTTTTGTGGCTAAGAGGAAGGCCAAGCTTTCAATTCCCTGTGACTAGCTAATAATGGATCTATGTTTTTATCTTTCATACAAGTGTTTAGCTATACTACAACTTTAAGTTCCCCTCTGGTCCTGTGTTACATGATTAATTATGTTCATGCTTAATCATTTGGATATTTATTTTTACCATATTTATTGAGGCTTGCTAGTTCTTGGATGTATGTGTATTCTGGGTAAAATGAAATATTGATGCCATCTTAAAAAAAAATTCAGCAGGAATAATTATTACTCAAAAGAGGACAATATTAATATATTTATAGTTGTAAAGGACTTGCCAGTAGAAAAGTAAGGAATATTTCCTGCAATTGTTTGAAAGTGAAAACTTGAATAATTGGATTGGATGTGACTAGGCTTTTTGTTCATAATTAATGTATGGGATTATAATTATTCTTCATTTAATTTTGTTTGGGATTATGGATTGTTGTGTATGTGTGTGTATTATGCATTGCCATTTCGTACTGAATTTTTTTATTAATTTCACTTGGGACATTTGTTTTTTCTTTGTTGGTCAATTGATTACATAGAAGTATGAATAAGGGTAAAGATAAAGCATAATGGGATGTAATAAGATTCATGCCCTTTTCTGGTCAATTTTTTATTTTATCAATTTTTTTAAATTTTTTCATTTCAATTATCACAATATATACAACTAATATATATATATATATATATATATATATATATATGTATATAGTATTTAATAAGATTTATGCCATTTTCAGTCATTTTCCATCTAAACGGGCTTTTCAAATGCTAATCCAAACAGGTTTCAAGTTTAAAAAAAAGTTACTTCTGTCACCGCCAATCCAAACACAAATTACATCTACAATCTAACTTTTTTTCTATTTGACTTTTCCAAAAGCCCATCTGCAAAAAAAAACTCCTTCTCCACCGCTAATCTAAACACGCACTAAGCTTGACTATCCGTTTAAGGTTTTAATGAGTCAATTGAGTTGGGTTTTATATTTTCTTTCCCCATAGTTAGCTTGAAAAAATAGTAATTCATCGTATTATTACTTTTTTTTGTTACAATCGTATCATTACTTTAGTTACTCTATCTTGTTGGATTACTTATGATTTTTACATAAATCTCCTATCTTTTTTTATATGACTATCTGATTAAGTTAGATTTGAGTATTGTAAAAAATTTAATTGAGGGCAGTATAGTCTTCTCAAATGTGTTCTCTACATTCACACAAACCCGAACTTAAGATTATGTTTAATTGGTTAAAAACCCTTTCACTAGGATCGATACATGTTGATGCATAAAAATTCTATTTACTTATGGACTAATGCTTTTTTTTAAAAAAAATTATGGATCAATACTTTTTATTTAAATATCACTTTGTATATTAGTCAATGTACTGAAAACCGGACCAGACATTGAACCAGTCAGTGTCAACACCCTTTCCATTTCGATAATCAAAGAGTAATAAAGAAGAAATTCAATGGGCATATAGAAAAGTACAATTATACTGATAAAAATATTCGTTTACAATTCCAACGTCGTTTGTCAACGAAAAACAAAAAATACAGCGGAAACTTAATATTTACAGAATTTTCCAAAATATCTAAACATAAACTAATTATAACTACTATCTTGTCTTCGCCTAAAGACACGTGCCAATTATTTCCCAGTGTCTACATCTTTGCCTTTCGTACCGCTGGCACCCGCTGAGATGTTTGTTTAAAAATAGGGTGAGATTCCGAAGAACCCTAGTAGAAACATGCTATCGTTCATAAAGAATGCGAAAAGTAAATATGACATGCGCCAAGGTATGCACTAATTAATGAACAATATAAATATATTATCATCATGTGTACATGAGTAGGGCCCAGACCGGCAATCTACACAGGTTGGACTTCCGCCAACTCCCAGTGTAAGTGCACACCGGCACTAATAGCCTATATCTAGGTAATTCATGTTAATTAATAAAGTGCATTTACAAACAATAACATTCACACAATCATATAACTATGACATAATGTATGAAGGATAATGTCCCTACCTCAAAGTTTTATAACTCTCTGTTTTAGACGCGTCTCGTAAAACATGTCGTTCCAGCTTTCGACTCGATTTTAAAATATTAAACGTACAAGAAATAGGTCATAACCTATTCAAGTATCATTTTATACTCTTCCATAGTATTTTTTATGGTTATATTAGTCTATGGTGAAAATTTACCAAAATGCCCCGGCCCCACCGTACCTGGCCTGATGGCACGTTTCCCAAAATTTTGACTAAGGCTATTCTGACTTATTTTCACCCAAGGAATCCATTTCCAGGCTCAGAATTATCAAATTCACTTTCAAATTATGAAAATACCCTTGACAACCCTTATTTAGGGATTTCAGTGGCATTTTCGTAATAATGTTTTTTCGGCCTCTACCGAAAAAGTGTTCAACTGTAACCCCACCAATTTTTTCCTATTGAATCCAATGGAACCATTTATTTCATTAAAATCCAACTCCTACCCCTTGGAACAGTGCTGGCCGAAATATTGAAGAAAATGAAAAAAAAATAGTTTTATGTTTTATCTTCCAAAACTTGTACTCTTCCACTTCTAATCCTTGATTAACTCAATTAAACATTCTTAATCATGATTTAAAGGATTTTTGGAAGCATAACCCCTTAGGGTTATAGCTTTTCAAATTTCATAACTCAACGAAAAATAATATAAACCAAATGACAATTACCAACAACAACTTCATACTAACATAAATTTGATATTGGTATAATTACCTCTTAAACTTCTTGGATGCTTGTTAACTCTTAGAAATTGACAACATTCCAATACATTTTCTTCTCTTTTTCCCTACTTTTGGGTTCAAAATGTACATTGAAAGAAATGTATAGAAGAAAATGTGCATATCAAAGTATCAATAAAAAATCAAAGGAATTCTTGCTATATTTGTGATTCAATTGAGAATTTATAAATCCTCTCTTTTTTGTAGGAGGATGAAGACAAGTTTTGAGGCCCTATAAGAAACAAGAAACAAGGAAAGAACAAAGGAAGTGAAGCAATGCAAAGATAGAGGAACTTCTGCAACTGACCTCAGCAAGTTGATAAACTTGCCGTGGCAAGTACTCTTTGTATGCTCTCTGTATAACTGGCCACAACAACTTGACAAACTTGCTGTAGCAAGTTAAGAATCTAAAGGAAAATTGGATCTCTGTGTAACTGGCTACACCAAGTTGACAGACTTGCCATAGCAAGTCTTGAAAAAGTGTAGCTGTGCGTTTTGATGTCAGAAGCTGTGAAACACTATTTAACCTAGGGAAGAGCGCCGAAAACACAGACACTACACCCTGGGAATCTAAAGCACACAACGAGACACCTTGGAGAGGAGGTTTTAGAGAGTTTTGGAGCTTGGGTGGTGGTTCCAAGAGGGATTTTGTGATTTCTACCTTTGTTTCATTTCTTTTCTTCTCTTTTCCCTTTTTCTATGGTTTATTCAGTTGTTGTGCTTAGTTTTTATGTATATTTGGACATGAGTAGCTAAGTATCTCTTCTTTTAGGATTGTTTTGATCCCTTATATGGATTAAGTACTCATTTCCCCTTTATATTTGTGATTAATGATGAGATTATACTGATTTTACTCTTTGATTAATGCTTCTTATTGATTGGTCACCAATAAGATTGTTGGGTTCACTTGGTTAATGCTTGAGAGGGCTAGATTGAGTGTAGAACTTGAGTTTAATCGTGTGAGAACTTGAAATTTGTGAATTGAATGGATAGTTTTGTGAATGAGGTAGAGATACACTCATTAACCTCACATAGCCAAATAGGATTTGCAACGAAAATCAGGGTTTAATTAGTTAATTAAGAGATTAATGAATTAATTGAACTAAACACCTATTTGGAGACTTGAGAGAGCACTTAAAGGTAATTTAGTATCCTTGGCTAGTATAATCTTTCTTTAAGTAGCATATATTGGAGGGATTTGAGTTAGTGCTTTTGAAATACAAGGGGGATAAACAATCCTAAGTTTCATTTAATACTTGAATCTAAAAAATCATTTGTTTTTATAAATTTTTAGTCTAAAGATAGTTTTAAATTTCTCTTTCATCTCAACAACATGTTGTGGCTCAACTTGATCAATTTCAAATGATTCTATTCAACTTAATTAAACATATTATTACATTAGCTAGCTCGCTTTTGTCATAGTCCTCGTGGAAACGATCTTTACTTATCACTTTATTACTTGAAGCGATCTGTGCACTTGTGGTAGCGAACAATGCTCTTACTCTAGGCACCTCCTCCTTCTCTTCTTGATCTCAAAGTGTGACTTCACCACCATGTATTCATGAGAAACAAGAGTTTAGAGAAGAACTTCATGCATGCTTACAAGAAGAACACTTAAGAGACAATACTTAGCTTCTTCTTGCTTGGGCTCTCCTCTTTTCTCTATTTCTCAAGCTCTCTCTTCTCTTTTTTTGCCTAAGACTTGGACGAAATAAGGCATGAAAGAGGAAGGAGGATGTTTTTATTAATTGGTCTTCTTCCTTCCTAGCCATTGGTTTAATCAAGAGCTCATAATGTGACACTTGTCACAATCCCTTCTTCCCTTACAATTACTTCACTTAATTTCCATTAAATTGAATAAATTCCCTTCCCTTTCTTGCTCCTAAAATTCGTCCTCTCCCCCCTTTTTCTCCAACTAGCCCATGCTTCTTCCACTAGGTCCAAACTTACACTCTTCCATGCAATCATGTTTTTCATTCCTTCACTCAAGCTTATCCCATTATGCATTACACCATCCTTCCATGTTGTGTACACTCCATCTTGGTTATCATTGATATGTGCATGTAGTATAGTTATTATAACCTTCTTCTTGTAGCATGTGATCATGAAGTCATTATAACCTTCTTGGACGAAATTAAAGAGAGGAGAAGAGAAGAAAAATTACTTTTCGCTAATTCCATAATTCACATAATTGTATTATATAAAATTCCCACTAATTTCACAATTCTTGATTTATTCCATCAAGAATAATCCAATTATGCATTTTCCTTTATTTTCCTTAATTAATTGAAATTAACTTCAATTAACTGGAAAATAATTAATCTTGGGCTAAATTGGCAAAATTATGATTTTGCTATCACTTTTGTAATTTAATTCAATTCTTGAATTTATTTGCCCATTTTCTTATGAATATGAATATTTCAAAATTTCATAAGATCCAAAGTTCATAAATATTCACCATTTTATTGAATTTATCAATTAATTATAATATATTTTTGGTGAATAAAAATTTGGATGTTATAGTTAAAGCATTGGGTTAAAGGTCAGTGGGTCAGATAGAAGTCAAACCGGATCTAAACCGGGGCTAGACCCTTGAGGAAGTAAAAATTTTAGGCTTATTTATATAAAATTTTATGTAAAATTAATAAAAAACCATTTAAAAAAATTTTAGAAAATGGGTGAACCAGTCAGTACGGTTCACCCCTAAACTGGACTAGTTGGACCACTGGTTCGCTGGTTCACTAGTTCATGGGCTGAACTGGCCGGTCCGGTCCGGTTTTAAATTTTCTAATATTAGTTGAATAGGTGATGATGCAATTGTCATTCCCAACAATAATTAGAGCTTGTTTGGTACACTCAAAACGTTATGGAAGAAAAGGAAAATATTGATTTTCGTTCCCAAAACTCGTTTGGCGCGCCATTTTTCCAAGGATAGCAATTTCCGGTGGCACTTGATCTTCCTTTATGTATAGGAAGTGTGCTACCCACCTTTCTTGGTGAGAATTGATTTCTTGGCGCTAAAAGAAGATCTCAATGGCAAGTTTATCCTTATAGTCCTTCGTCTTCTCTATCCTAGCCTTCGGTTTTTCTTCTCCGTCAGCATCTTGGGAACGAAACTCCCAAACAACTCGAGTTGTCTGGGGTCCCGTTTAGCTCATGGAAAATGGAGGGAACAGAAAGAAAAATGGGAATTTACAAGTGGCAGCGGCCATTTGGTTCAAAATTTCCATCGGAAAATATTTTCTAGCCTACCCGAATTTTCAACTGCATAAATGAAATGTGGTTGCCTCCAAAAATGGTGGGAAGCCATTTTGCCATGGTGGGGAAGTTGAGCAAAAGTCTTATGTGGCCTTGATGTGACGTTGAGGTGGTACAAATAATCAGAGGAGCAGAGTAAAATGGACAAGGCGGGAGATGGAAAAACAGAGGGTGGTGGCGAATAAAGAGGTCAAGTAGCATTTTACGGGAGACAACAGTGTATCCCGAACAACACGTGGGTTGATCCTTCTTTGTATCTTTTGTTTTGTTGTATGCTTGAGCTTTACTTCTTATGTGTTGAGTTTAAGCAAGCATGGCAATGGCCGCGTGTTCGACCAAGAAGGTGTTGGGATGATGCTGTGTGTGTTGCAGATCATGAAGAACGAACTTGCTCTATTACAGTGATAGGAAACAGAGCTTAACAGAGTACATAGATGTCAGGTGAGATGAAATGCCACCTAGGGGTTCATAGTAGTAACAACCACATAATTAGGAATGATATTAAAAAACCATACCTCACATCACATACATATGGGAATATAATAGTTAAATGTATATGAATTAAGTAGGTTGTAATTCGTTCACCCAATGGTTATCCCGTGGTTACGATCGACTCCTATTAGTAAAAGTCATTCACTCTGACAATGACATTGTTAAGACGCATTTTGGTGGCCATTTTCATTTTAAATTACCATAACCATGGTTTGCATATGGGTACTGAGTGGTTACACGAAACAAATTTAACTTCAAAACATAAAAGACAATGACGTGTACGCATCATGTGCATGCCATGGGTATGCAGTGGGTACAAAGGACTAACACAGCACATTATCTTTAGTTATTAATTCAAAGAACCTCTCAGTATGCTCATATTAAAAACATTTTTAACTAATCTCTAAAACTTACAAATAAGATTATGTTCATATGAAATGAGAACTAAGCGACTAATGATTACTAATAAGTGGAATAGATACTGTTCTTATTTGCAACAATCAAATATTAAGGTGAAGTGAAATAAATTTTGCGATAAAACCAAGTATATATCTCGCATAAGGAAATGACTAATTACAATATCTTAAGGTTATCAAAAAGTAAAAATACTTGACGATGCAAAATATGAGCCTCATAACTATTCAGTTAAGACAGAAAAGTGAGATAAGATTACTCAAAGAAATTGTTCTACCTACCAGGAAACAAGAGTAAAATCTTCACACCACACAGAAAATAGATCAGAACAGAGAATGAATGAGAATTCTACCAAAACAATAAATATGAATATGAGATCAAAGCTCAGGACCTTGAACTTCATTTGATGATAACAATCGACAGTAGAGAAGAACCTAATCCTACGACCTCTAATCTCCTCCGACGATCCATCACTGCTGATGAGGGATGTCGATGACATCTTGGAACCAATCGACATAAAGCTGGGAGAAAGTGAAAATAAAAATAAATTTCAAATATATTTTATTGAAGAGATCATCATTTATAACATATATATGAAAGGTACTTCCTTGTTTATTCATTCTATATGAAGTTAGATAACCATGAGCCACCCATCACATACATGTAGTTAAATTTGTTCATTCATTCATGTATAATCACAAGGACTGGAGGTATCTCGTGGTTATTCCTCTATTACTTTATCAGGAAACAGGGGCAAACAGAGTACTAATTTTTCCCTACACAAGCTGCATTGATGTCTCTACAACGCTAATTAATCAATTGCTCTGAGCCATGGGTCTTCATAACTTCATTGGCTATTTCAGGAGAAGACACGATCATGTATGGAAGCTGCCCAAGTTGAAGGTGCGGCATCAAGGGTCCATACTTGTTTGTAAGATTTCTCAGAGATCGAGTAGATGTTGAACCTACAAGTTGAAGGTTTTCTAGAGGTAAGTTTTTACTGCATTTTCTGTAATTTGATATAGCTTAAGGATGATAGGGATGAAGCATAAGAAGGTGATCAAGAGGATAGCGTACGAGCTTTGAATCTCTATGATCAGAAAAAATAATTGATGAGAGATGGGATCTTTGCTGTGATGTTTTCGGCAGTGATGAGTTGTGTTTTTATATCATATTGAAAGGTATGCTTTAATTATGTGACTTTGTATTATTAAAACTATTAATGATAAGTTTGGAGAGTATTGATTCTTTCAAGTAATTAATCACCTGTCTTGTTTTGGGGTCGGCCTCGTTATCTATAGAAGCAATGTGATATGGAAGTTTTTTTTTCTTTGTAATTATTATTTTATAGAGTTTACTTATATTATTTTAAAAGATGCGTGTGAATACATCTCTGTTTGCATGTTTAGCATGAAAAGATTAAAAAAAGACGTGAACATAAAAAAACAAGTGAATGATACAATTGTTTTAGAGAGGTAGAGAGAGTTAGTCTTAAATTATAAAGAGTATGATTATCTTCAACTTTGACATCATGAATTTATAGGAATGGCATTTCCTTGACTATCATGATAAAGGTAGTGGTTTCGGTTGATGTGTGCTAGAATTTGGACAATTTAGATTTTTTTAAAAAATATTTTAATACATAAAGGATCTAAAATTTAAAGATGATATCTTAACTGTCATTTTTAAAAAAAATCATTCTTATTTAAAAATTATTAAATAAAAATCTTAAATCTACATGGTTGAAATTGTATTTGAATGATATAAATCTTACAGCAGAAATTGCCAAAAGTGGTGAAAATTATTCCTTATGATGAAAGGTTAATCCCCATGCATGGTGAAAGTGAAGAACTTTCCTATGAAAAGTTACTATACCACATGGTGTCCAAGCTATAAATGGGGTTGAACAAGATACATACACACTTTTTTTTTAATATATATTTAGAGAGATAAGCTTTAATAATATGAGGTTACAATAAGTAATGTGTGTAGATATTCAATATATTGTTGCACCTGCCAACTGGTTCAAGAGAAAAGGAAAAGTAGTATTTGGAGAAGCTAGTTTTCCTATGTGTATTAATATGAATGAAGGACTATTGCTGGGACAGATGATAAGAGAATTTTAAACAGTAGATGCAGGTGGTGTCACTTATGGCTGGCTTGCCCATATGTGTTTGGTGGGTGCGCAATAGTTAAAAATATAGTGAGTGAGCAATAGTGTAGGTTTGTGTGGGTCTTTTTAGCCTTTAAAATAATATTTTTATTGTAGGGGCAAAATGGTCTTTTGGTCATTTTCCTATCTCATTTTCTTTCAACCAAACAAAAATTTTCTTATCAACCCTTTTTTTTCCTAGTGCAAACCTAACATATCGGTGGCAAAATATTTTCCCTTCCTCTCCATTCTTTTTCTTTATTTTCCTTTCCATTCCTACCTCTTCGTTGAACCAATTAACGAGAACCCTAGGAGTTTCACTTTGAGGCGAAAGCTTTTGCTTGGGAGTTAACTTGCAAGCAACTTTAGTTGCTTAGAGGAGTTAACTTGCTAGGCTACTCTTTCTTTCTTTTATTAATTTTATATTTATATATTAATTACATGTAATATGGTCATTTGTATGTTTTCCTACATATTTTACTATCATTTTTTAATGGCTAAATTATACAAAATCCTTTTAAATTTTGAGTCATTTGCATATAACTTCCCACATTTCAAAGTTTAAATTTAATCCCCTAACCTTTCATTTTTTAACTATTAACCCCCTGCCGTTAAGTGATCGTTATCTTTCTAATAGAAAATGTCAAGTCAGATTATGAGATGACACGTGGCATTTTATGTAAATTACTAAATTCATAAAAACCCCCTGAACTTTGAATAGTTGCAGAGAACCCCCTAAACTTTGAATAATTGCGAAGACCCCCCCAGAACTTTAATTAATTATAAATAACTCCCTAACATTTCAAAATTTATATTTGACTTCCCTAAAATTTTGATTTATAATATTAAACCACATGCAATTAATTTTTATTATTTTCATAAATTTAATTAAGATTTTTGCTAGGGAAAATCTCATATAAATACCATTTGAAATAGCAAAACCCCCAAAAGTCTTTTATAACATCAAAAAAACAGAAAAGTGATCAAGGACGTTTTAGGGATATTGAAGTGTTGTGTAAAATACCAAAATGCCCCCTTTTACTCGTTCCACATACTCGGTCAAGGCAACACTTGCAGAGAGTTTTTTCAGTTCTCCTAGAAACACACTAGATCGAGCCCTAGCCTGTCGTCGTCCCCAAATCAGAATCGGTTGTGGGTGCCATTCTCTTCTGCTTCCGGCGACGTGGATGTGGGTGAGGGAATGTTCAGTTGTTGCTTTGTCCGTTTAAGCTTTGTGTTCGATTTCTCCTCCTCCTTGTGGTTATCTGCAGATGTTGCTGTGTGCAACAAAGGGAATCTTCGAAATCGAACTTCCTTCTCCGCGTTATTGGAGGCTGTTGCTGATCCAATTCTGTTATCAAAAGGTGGAACTCACATCAGCAACAAATATTTTGAATCCTCATTTTTATAATTCTCCTTTTATGGCGGAAGCAATTAAATCTTGATTAGAAACTCGAATTACGCTTGATGGGTTTTATATTCTAGAGAATCTTATTATGCGAGGTAAAATCAGGTAGGAGGGCAAGAATAATCAAGATGGAATTTTCTTTTATGTGGGAGATCTATTAAGGGGATACGCGTGTATTCGTTCTTTTATTGTAAAGTTGATATTTTTGTAATTGATATTGTCTACCTCTTCATAGCAGTGTCTTTTTCCATGTAATGTTACTGTACATTTCAATTTACTAAAGTGCAAGTCCCTTTATTTTGACACTATGACAATATGCACCTTTCTTATACAGGAAACAGGTAAATGAAGAAATATTGTGTGTTATAGTGTTTCCCCAAAAGGGGAGGCTGCTGGTAAGTTTAATAATGGGAATGACAAGTTTTATAATGGTTTTGACGAGAATGGTAATGGGAATTACAAGATAGGCTTAAAACTGTCACTGAATTTTCCCCAAAAGGGGAGGCCGCTGACAATTTTCATAATGGGAATAACAAGTTTTATAATAGTTTTGACGAGAATAGTAATGGGAATGACAAGTTAGGCTTAAAAAATTTGTCACTGAGTGTTTCCCCAAAAGGGGAGGCTGTTGACAAGTTTTATAATAGGAATAACAAGTTTTATAATGGTTTTGACGAGAATGGTAATATGAATGATAAGTTAGGCTTAAAAACTTTGTCACTGACTTTTCCCCAAAAGGGGAGGACGTTGACAAGTTTAATAATAGGAATGACAAGTGTTTTAATGGTTTTGATGAAAATGGTAATGGGAATGACAAGTGAGCCTTACCAACTTTGTCATTAAAAGTGTTTCCGCAAAAGGGAAGGCCGCTGACAAGTTTAATAATGGGAATAACAAGTTTTATAATAGTTTTGACGAGAATGACAATAGGAATGATAAGTTAGGCTTAAAAACTTTGTCACTGAATATTTCCCCAAAAGGGGAGGACGTTGACAAGTTTAATAATGGGAATGACAAGTGTTTTAATGGTTTTGACGAGAATGGTAATGAGAATGACAAATTAGGCTTAAAAACTTTGTCACTGAATTTTTCCCAAAAGGGGAGGACATTGACAAGTTTAATAATGGGAATGACAAGTGTTTTAATGATTTTGACGAGAATGGTAATGGGAATGACAAATTCTGTTCTGACATTGACAAAAACCACAAATGTTTATGATAACAACTCGTAAGTAAAGGGTCCAAATGACAATTTAACATTACGCATTACACCTACACCCAATGCACAGAAGTCATTAACTAGATAAGAAGGTGTCCCTTTATGTAAAATGTTATTACAATAGGCTGTCATCATTAACAACTGTTTCAATAGAAATGACAAGTGCAGTAATGGAATTTACAAAACACCATATTCTTACTGACAGCAAGTACCATATGCATTGTGAACAAACAATTCTAACATTACTAATTCCACATACACCCAATACATAAAAGTCATTAACCCAAAATAAGGTGTCCCTTTATGTATACTTTAATTACAATAAGCTGTCATCATTAACAAGAGTAGTAATGGGAATTACAAGTGCAGTAATGGAATTTACAAAACACCAGATTCTTCATGACAGCAACTACCATATACGTTGTCGAATGACAAGTGAACATTACGATTCGACCAGCACCTAATGTTTTCTTGTCATTCCCATGGTATAACCTATTGTTTAACCTAAAAACAGTACTAACATAAAGGAGATCATATATGCCATAGCCCTTCTAACCAAAATATTTGAAGGGATCCAAGTCATTATATATAAAACAAAAGATGACTTGCAAAATAGTTACTCCCAGGTCTGCACACCCAGGATTAAGTTGGGTTAGGATCCTTCCACTTCTTATAGGTCATCTCTGGTATCGGTGTTGGGGCGCTCTCAACTAGGGTTGATCATGGACCGAACCAGACCGGGTTAGACCCCAACCCGAGGTCTGGTCTGCATAGTAACTCGGGCTGAACAAATCAACCCGAGGTCTGGTCTGGTCCAGTACTAGCCCGAGCTCGGGCTGGACCAGACCAGGTCTAATGGACTGCCTGGACAAGTCAGGCAGTCCAGCACCTCTTAGATATTTTTTTCCCCTTAATTTTTTCATTCTTTGAGGCTTAAGAGGACCTCTTTGAGCATTAATACTTAACAACATATAACCAAAATAACCAAACTAGAATCATTTGTAACAGAGAAATTATAAATACATAGGTTTTGACAGATAACCAAATAGCCAAACTGGAATCATTCGTAAAACAAACCCATAGACATCACATGCTTAAAGTTGACGCCAGGAAGAACCGAGGATTTCGAATATAAAACCTTCTATTTGATGATTGCACTGAGTGCCTTGAATGATTTGTGAAAGATTCCAAGCATTAAAGCTGAATTTTCGGAATAGCAGATGGGATAGAATATGCCCAGGCAGGATAAAAGCACAAGTCTTTTTGTTTGTAAAAGATGGCATAGAAACACAAGATCTAGCAGAGGATTTGACAGAAACACATAAACACAGAAACTCAGAGCAAGACTGGAGGCGAGATCGGAGCGCCGCGATGCCGAGATTGGAGGCGATTCACCTACACGCCGAGACCGGAGATGCAGCGAGTGAGACGGGATCTGAAGAAAATGCTGCTAGGCAGGATCTGAAGATCGGGACTGGAGCGCCGAGACTCGATCTGGAGAGCCGAGATTGCAGACTGGAGAGCCGAGACCGGAGAGGAGGAGACGCCGCGAGATCGAGACGGGACGTCGAGAGCGAGAGGCGAGAGCTACTCGAGCAGATCTGAGAAAATGTTGTCTCTGAATATTGACCAAAAAAAAAAAGAAATGCTGTCAAATTGAAGCAGAGTTAAGAGCCCAGTCAATTTGTGTATTTTTTAATAAAAAAAAATCGGGTCAGACTGGACCAATCTAACAGGTTTGATGTCTAGGTCCGAAGTCCAGTCTGACCCGATTATATCAGTCCAGTCCGGTCTGCCCGAAGTTGCTTAGACCAATTTTTTTTCTATCGGACCGGATCGGGTCAGACCGGGTCAGACCAGACTACCTGGACTGTCGGGTTTTTTGATCATCCCTACTCTCAACTGCACATAAAAGGCTAAGAAGAGGTCTTGCATTGCACTCATTTTGTACAGATTCATCATTCAATCCATAACACACAGCTTCATCAATGTACGACATTTGCTCTGCATCTCCCAATAATTGATCAACCCTGCATGGATATTAACAAGTATTGTGAACACATATTACCAATAACACTATACCAAATAACTTTTTATGTAACAAAAAAAACTAACACTTGCCTTTCTATATCATCTATGGCCCTTTCTTCATTATCACTTCTTTTGCATGCTACATACACATGTGCACTACTATCATTATAATGAAACAAATTTTCCATTTCAGAATCATCGATGAGATCTACTAATATCTTTTCATCAAAGCTCAAAGTGTATTTAATGTCGCATCTATGCCCATCTACACCAAACCATTCTCCTATCATTACCCTCAATTCTTCAATTGTCATCCCCTCCTTCATTGATTTTACCTTCACTCTCCTACCACTATATTTAACTTTACCTTCAACATTACTTACAAACTCCCCCCCATGTGGAAAAAATATATAAGTGACTTTGAGGAATGTGTTGCTTGAATATTTGATGTCATCTTGCATGATAACCTGCAAGAAAAAATTCAGATTTTAGATTTCATGACATTGTTAGTCTCATACCAACGAAAATTCATCACTAAAAAAATTCCCTACAACACACCTTCTTTAACTATTGACTACTTCATCTATATGTTTGATAATATCACTTTATTCCTAATTAATAACAATGTTAAGCCTTTACTAACTATTTAACCTCCAACTCCACACCCATGTCATGACATTATACATTTCTCAATATATATGGCATTCACTAACTTACTGCTGCTCTTAACAGAATTCGTTTTGGGATTCACAATAATGGTAAAGGTGTTGACAAAATCTGTAATGGATTTGACAAGAATCACTAACTTATAACAACATGTGCCAAACGATTGAGCAACACTATTTCCTTATCATTAATTAAGTTATGCGAGTTATTGCCTTCACTATTATTGTTAACGCTAATGACAAATTTAGTAATGGCAATGACAAATCCTGTAATGGCATTTACAACAAACCAGATGTGGTAATGACAGCAACTACCATGCACTTACAAATATGCTTATGAAATCTTTATTACAGATCATTCATTCCACTTACACCTACTCAACGGTCAGTCATTACGTCAATTCAATGCTACCTATTTCAAATCAATAATCTCTTCATTATGGGCTCTCTCACAACTAACAAGACCCAAGACATAAATAACTCACACCACACCGTCAATGCCGTCGTAGGTACGTCAAGTCCAAACCTTTAACGCTACTCAACCTATAAACCCACTTACCCACAACCAAAACTGTCATAAATAATCTACAATTGCAGCACCATTGTCATTCCATACCCCTCATTGACAACCCCAAATAAGTTAGCTTCCTTACACCATGTGATTGCCCATCTATTTACTATTCATGCACTCTCTGACCCATCGAACCACACCCAATAACCACCAACATGAACAATGACGATAAGATGGATATAGTCCAATTCATCTAAAAAAGATTATGTTTCTCAGAAAATTACTTATACTTGTCCGATTCAACCTTGATTGACTCCTCGTTCTTCACCTTCAACATTGCTCTACATACACCCTTCGACTGTGTTTTTTTTTCTTTAGATTTTGTCTACAGCAGCCACCTCATATGTGAAACAAATGTAAAAAAGGGTATTTTGGTATTTTACACAACACTTCAATATCCCTAAAACATACCTGATCACTTTTCTGTCTTTTTGATGTTATAAAAAACTTTTGTGGGTTTTGCTATTTCAAATGGTATTTATTTAGGATTTTCCCTTTTTGCTATCATTTATTAGTTAAAATACTATTAGTTTTTTTGCATATAGCAAAAACAAGAATAATAATATTTAGAAAAATATAAAAATGCATGATGAACCTTTGATTCATGAAAAAGTATGCATTACTAATAAAAAAAATTAATGCGGGCATACGCTATCCTCTGATACAAACATAATATTTAAATTATCAATGTTTAATCATTCTAATAATATATTTAATACAAATGATGATATTTTAATACTATCAATGCTTAATTATCCCAAGAAAATAAGTAAATGTTATACAAATAATGACAATTTTATTTTTATATTTTTTAAATATTATTTTTCTATTTCTTTTTGTTTTTTCCATACCAGAAAACTATTTTAATTGATAAATAATAGTAAAAAAACTTAATAGATTTATTAAAATGATAAAAGTAACATCTTGATTTTTAATATTACAAATCAAAATTTTAAAGGAGTCAAATTTAAATTCTGAAATACCAAGGGAATTATTTGTAATTGATCAAAGTTCAGCAGGGTTATCTGCAATTGTTTAAAGTTCAAGTGGTTTTATGAAATTAGTAATTTATATAGGATGTCACATATTATTTCATAATATGACATGACAATTTCTGTTAAAAAAATAACGGCCACTTAACGGTAGAGGGTTAATAGTTAAAAAATGAAATGTGCGGAGGGTTAGATTTAAACTTTTAAATGTCATGGGGTTATATGCAACTAACCTAAAATTCAGAGGGATTTTATATAATTTAGCCTTTTTTAATCTATTAAACATAAATTTTCCCATAAAATCATTTTGCAATCCAATGCATATTAAACATGCATGTTTTAGTAGTAGGAAATTTTCCATTCTTTTCCATTTTCATGCCCTTCCCTTCCCTTCCATCGCAATTAATTCTTGGCGGCCCGAAGGAAACTTCATGGCAGTAGGGGCGAATATATAATATAAAAGAAAACCAAACCAAACCTTCAAGAGATGATACTGACTCCTCAAATCAATGAGCCGTGCCGTGCATAGATTCATCATAATGTCACCTAGAAACAACAAATAATTCATATTCTGATAATAACTCAAGCCGGTTAGCTGAAGCACTTCCTTCCATTTTTCATTTTCTTACTTCCAATATGATTCAATAATTATATATAGCTGTCGCATGTGAACCGATCAAGCTACTATCTTGCATGCATTATTAGCTCCCTTATCGTTTGCCCCCAAAAAAAAAAAAAGTTCTGTTATTGTTATTATCAAGGTATTAAACACCGGACCGGGTATTGAACCGGTCGGGGTACTGGGTTAAAGGTCAGTGGGTCAAAGACCAAACCGGTGAGTAATTGAAAATTTTAGGCTTATAGTATGAAATTCTAAAGGAAAAAGGTTAAAAAATATTTTTTTTTTTTAATTTTGGACCCGGACCGGACCATGAACCGGACCAGTCTAGTGACCGGTTCGGCGGTTTCCGGTCCGGACCGGCCGGTCCGGTCCGGGTCCGGGAACCATGGTTATTATATATAAACTAGGCTACTCTCTGTTTATTAAAAGGTTTTGGGGGAATTTTGTCTTGAAAATTTTTACCGATGGCTAATTTTCCCCCTGAAGTTTTTCGGGAGTAATTTTATTCTGGAAGTGTAATAAATAGAGTAATTTTACCCTAATCGTTATCTTAGTTAATTTTGACATTAGTTGACCAAACATACTGAGCCGACAGTTCACATGTTATCCACATCATTTTTGTTAAGATGCAAATTTACCTTGAAAGTTTTAAATCTAACTTTGAAAAAAGATGAAGTAGATGACACATAATATGGATGACATGTAAACTGTCAGTTCAGCATATTTAGTCAACTAACTGTAAAAATTAATTAGGATAATTGTCAGGACAAAATTACTCCTTTTTTATGCTTTCAGAGCAAATTTGTCCTTAAAAAACTTTCAAAATAAAATTACCCTTCAATTAAAACTTTCAGAATAAAATTATCCCCATTAACCCAGTTTTATTAAATGAAATAATTGGCCATTTCACTAGAAAGGAAGGTATTAGGAGCATACTGAAGTTCAAAAGCCGACATTTGAGCAAAAAAAAAAAAAGTCCAAAAGCAGACAAAATTTCCCTAAATAATAGTAATATAAAACTTTAAATGACATCCTGCCTGTTTATAATTTCTTTTGTCAGATAATGCAGGCAATTTGGTAGATAAGGATATATAATACCCTTACATGGCCAAGGATAAAATAATTCTAACTTTCGCTTTCAGACGCAAAAAAGAATCAATCATATGAGACATATCACTGATAACAATTTCGCCCCGTGACTTGAAAGCCGGTGGAATGCCACAAAAAAACTCAAAGTTTTTATTTTTCCGTAGAAAAGTAGAAAAATCATGAAAGAATAATAATTAAGACCGTATCCGTAAAGATTCAATGATGGTTAGCTTCCCAATAAAACATTATCAAAAATAAATTGCAAAACACTTGCTCCTCCTCTCATATTTAAAGGGCAAAGAGTAAAATTTTTTTAATCCTATTTATAAGTTATTTTATCAAATATTTCATATGATTATACGTACAATTTTACTTTTTATTTATTTTTTTATATAATTAAGGATTTTCTCTTTCAAGATTTAGAATGAAAAAAAAATTTCATATCTCTCAATAAGTGTGCTTTCTAGGATTTAAATTTATATTTTTTTCTTTATGAGGTGAGATCACTTACCACTTCAATCACCCCGCTTGTTGGTCAAATATTTGAGAAGATTGGAGATGCGGGGTATCATTTATTATTATATAGGTTTTGTTCTCATGGGGTATTGTACTATATATGCTAAATAGGAATAAAATTGAAAAGTTACTCCCTCTTGTTGTTAATATAAGACATTTTAAGGGTTGATTTTAGTCTTAAATATAATATATAATTTTTATATTTGTCAATTTTTTTTTAATTCACCCCTATTGATTCTCCTTCAATAATAACTAAGAAGGAGAGGGAATAAAAAAAAAAAGGAAGATGACTAAGGTATTTTAGAAAATACATATTATATTAATTAAATTAACTAACTTTCTTAATCTAATTAAATTAGGTAAACATATCTTATATTAAAAATTAGAGGGAGTATTAAATTTTAAAATGACATTTAAGTATTAAATTAAGTAAACATGTCAGATTATTTTATAATAAGGTTTAAGGTTTTCTTTAGTTTTAATTTCAGTAAAAACGGAGAATAAATTGAAGAGTCTTAAGCCATGTTGTGAAACCCGGACCGGACCGGCCGGTCCGGCCCGGTAACCGGCGAACCGGCCGGAAAACCGGTCCGGTTCCCGGTCCGGTCCGGGTTGGGGTTTTTACTATAAAAAAAAAAAAAAAAAAAATTTCCTTTAGAATTTCATACTATAAGTCTAAAATTTTCAATTTTTCACCGGTTTGGTCCCGGTTTAGCTCCGGTTTGGTCCCGGTTTGACCCACTGACCCTTAACCCAGTACCCCGACCGGTTCAATGACCGGTCCGAGTTTTAGTACCTTGGTCTTAAGTAGTTAAGACATTTAAGTTTTAAATGTTATTCTCCCCAAAAAAAAATGTTTTTTTTTTTTTAATTGAATCACTCATTTTAAAAGGACAACAAAACTGTCTCACCAAGCATAGGCGGCTCAGCACTCCTAGTGTGTGTTTGAACTGGGGAAGAGCATATTCTTAGTATCTTTTTTATACTTTTTTTTTTTTCAGAATCTCATCTTTATTCTTAAATAAAAAAATAAATGATTTAAATTTAATATTTTTTAAAATTATGATTACAATGTTTTATAAATTAATTTTTTCATTACTTATATTTATATTACAGTTATGAATTGAGTAGATCATGTTTTAATAGTTTAAATTTACTTATTTATATTTAAAATAATAATTTTATAAAATATTAAATCTAGACCATTCATTTTTTTAAAATATGATGGTGGAGATGAGATTCTGAAAAGAAAATAAGAAAAAAGATTCTGAGATCACCCAGATCCTTGGATTAGCTTTTGGAGAATATATTTTATGATTTATAAGATAAATATATGAAAGAAGTTTTGTCTCGATTTACAGAAAAAGAACTTTTAAAACCATAATTTTAGAGTTACCCAAACACTCACTAATTTAGACCTCCAATTAATTAAGCTAGTCGATGTAGGATGAGGAAGGGGAAATGGAGCGGAGGGAAGAAGAAAGATGAGAAAAATGAGCTCTGTCTGTTAAAGATTCTTTCAATTTGTTATTTGAATCAAATGTTAACCAACCTAGGTTAAGATTCATCAATTTTTTATCATTTCTGTGAGGTGCAACTATGACGTTGATATGACAACTCTCAAGAGTCAACTCTCATCTTCATTATTCAAAAAAAAAAAAAAGGAAAAGGAGGAGATGAGAGAGAACAGATTAGAGAAAAAGAGCAGAGAGGAGGGAGGATTGCAATAAAGGTGAGAGAGAAACTGTGATGATCACAAACTAAAGGGAGAGCCCATCCCAAAAGACTAACCTATTAGGAGGGAGAACCCCTTGAACTTATAAACCACACTACACTTGTGAGGCTTCCCGATGTGGGACTCATAACATAGTCACCCCCTTAAGAGCCGACGTCCCCGGCGGCTCCACACCACGGCACTTCACTCGGCCTCTTGCCGGTCAGAACCCTCCGTGGGTAGCCCTTTCTGTGATCATCGGGCTCTCAATGAAAGCACCAATGTGATGATCACAAGCCCAAAGGGAGAGCCCATCCCAAAAGACTAGCCTATTAGGAGGGAGAGCCCCTTGAACTTATAAACCACACTACACTTGTGAGGCTTCCCGATGTGGGACTCATAACAGAAACCAATGGAATAAGTGGAGCATAGAAATAATAAAGGGGAGAAAATTCAATAATCAATATTATTCAATCATAAAATATTTATAGCTCTAACTCTAATTCTAGAATTAACAAGAGAATATTCTAAAAATCATAAAACTAATATTTTCCATAATTTTTGAATCTCCTAGAGTTTTCATTTAAATATTTAATCATTTTGTTCTTAGAATTTTCATGTAAAACTAATATTTTTCAATTCCTTTATACTGCTGTAACATTGAGGTTCCCAAAAAACAAGCCATTAGTTTCAACCCCACACAGGCTAATATTACGTATGGCGCTAGCGAATGCATCCAAGGAGGCAAGAGGCCCTATAACTTTTGTCAGAAAATAAAAATCAGTGCCCTCTAGCACCCTCCATGTGAGCCCACCACCATGTTAGTACAACTTCTCCTGCAATTTGCTGCCTCCTCCATCTATAAATGACCCATAAAGCGTCCAAACTGTCATTCACAGACCTTTTAATCTCTTTGTTTCTAACACCCATATTTTCAAATGGGTTTCATTTTCAGGCTTCATTCTCTGCTTCTGCTCTCTCTCTTCTTACAAGCTCTGCTTCTGACTCTTCACCAAGCAAGAGCAGCTAAGTTTTTCAATGCAAGTAGATCATTGAGAGGGAGAAAGCAAGCTAGTGGGTGTAACTTGTTCTTAGGAAGCTGGGTCATTGACCCTTCATATCCTTTCTATGATTCTTCAAGCTGCCCCTTCATAGATGCTGAGTTTGATTGCCAGAAGTACGGGAGACCTGACAATCAGTACCTTAAATACTCATGGAAGCCTGATTCATGTTCAATGCCCAGGTACACTACCCATTAATGACTCAAAATTTTCTGACAAACTCTTTTTTTTGTTCCCAGATTTCATGTTTGAGAAATAGTTTGTCAAGCATTAAAGAAAAGTTGCCTGTAATCAGAATAGTCATGAAGATGTTTGAAAAAATGGGTGAGAGTATTAATGCTTGAAAACTTGCTCTGAAGTTGGCTTTTAATGAGTCTGTTTTCTTTTTAATGGAGTTAGGTTCGATGGGAAGGATTTCCTGAACAGGTGGAGTGGGAAGAAGATAATGTTTGTAGGTGATTCCCTGAGCCTGAACATGTGGGAATCAATGGCATGTATGATTCACGCGTCGGTGCCTAATGCCAAGACCAGCTTTTTGAGGAAAGAATCACTCTCTACTGTCATCTTCCAGGTCAGCTATTTCTGTTTCTACTTTCCTCTTTTCCTACTTTTCTGTGTCTGCTTTACTACACAAGTGTTATTGTTCAGTGTGTGCTTTAAGGCTTCCAGTCCTGTCTTTCTATCTTTCTTCTTTTTACGTTTCTCTCTATCTTGCCTTTGCTCATTTGTGGTTCTTACCCTTATTGGTGCTTTTCAGTTTCCATTGCTCATTCACTTTCCTCCTACCGCATTAATTATAGCTGATAGATAAAAAAAATTTATGATGAGTTTGAGTAGATGTAGGGTCTGTTTGAGTTAGTATTATAAAAATACGTAGATTGAGACAAAACTCTTCTTACATGCTTGCTTCATATATCGTAAATCATATTAGAAAAGTAGCTTCTATCGTTAAAATAAACAGGCACTTAATAGATGTGGCTGGAGTACTTGATTGGCAATGGAGTAAATTAAGAAAAAAAAAGTAGACCTTTAGCTTCCAAAATGATAATAGAGCTTTGAATAGGATCAGAATCCTCTTGCTGGGCCAGGGGCAATCAAAATAGGGACAGTGAAAATACTAAAGCTTCCACCTAAAGGAGGGAAGAAACAGAATAGATCTCATACCAATTTGATTGTCTTTCAAGGAACGAAGCCCCGATGTCAAATTTAAAAGTATCAGTAATCAGTTTAAGATTGGCAAGTTGTATAATAACTTTTTGCTCTTAGATCTTGAAGATATAATGAAAATAAAAGTGGGTAATGTATGCCACTTGACAGGCTGTGAGGCAAACTTGCTAACCTATGGCTATGATTATTAAGTTGGCGGCTCTCTGCAATTATTTGCTTCCATATGTTTAATTTTAATCTAATCTAATGAACCACAGAACATGGCTCTGTACCGTACTCTCTCTGTATTTTTTTTTATTGTAGGTTATTTTAGCATTAGTACTCCCTCCGGTCCTAATTATAAGATAAAGTTAATTTTTTTAAAAAAATTAAGGAAGCTAATTAAATTACTTTAGAGTATTTATATTTATATTTTTTTCTCCAAACTAATTAATTTGACTAATAAACTAATATATATTTTAAGGATATTAAAAATATAAACACTATAAAGTAATTTAATTGACTTCCTTAATTTCTCTAAAAAAATCAATTTTATCTTATAATTAAGACGGGAGGGAGTATCATTTATGGCATTTGAAACCACTATATGCATTATATATTATACAAACCCAGATAAGATTTATGCCTAAATAAATCATATGAAGATTCTAAATTAGTCATGATGCGACACGAAGCCCTCCTGCAACTTCCATTCAGAGTTTCAGACAATCATTCACGAGATTTCAAATGACCAACTTTATTGTAGTTTAATTGATCTCACCTTTTGCCAATTAATTTATGCTTTTTTTCTCTGAATGAAACATTGGAATTCAACATTATCGGCTGCTGATAAAAAATTCAAAAAAATTGGCCATGGCAGAGCATGTTTGGTGGGTTGATTACTAGTGCCACTATTTGCCACGTGAATTGTTCATTTGTTTTTATAAGCCCACCGTTTATCCTCTTGTGAAGAATCAATTCCGTGATTCCAAGTAATTTTTGCATTTATTGCACCTGTTTGCTTTTTTTCTTCTGTGATTTAAAGATCAAAGTTAATCTCAACCATCCAAAATGGACGGTGGGGATGATGTTGTATTGGGTGAACTTGTGCAGGACTATGGAGTAACTTTACACGTATACCGCACACCATATTTGGTGGACATAGTTAGAGAAAACGTGGGCAGAGTTCTTGACTTGAACTCCATAGAAGCTGCAAACGCATGGAAAGACATGAACATGTTGATCTTCAACTCCTGGCATTGGTGGACCCACAAAGGACAATCTCAAGGGTATGTTTTTAATTAGCTTCTAAATGTCAATTCTATCTAAGAATGGCCTAATGTGCTGAGTCTAAGCAAGGTGAATCCATCACTAATACATGGGCTTTTGTGGTTATGTTGCTTTGTTAAGTGTAATATTTTTTTGTATCAGCTCATTCGTTTGATGTCCTTTTATGTTTCTTAGTGAAATCTGATGGTTTGTTGATGTTGATGTTTGGTACAAACCAGATGGGATTACATGAGAGACGGCCCCAAACTGGTGCAAGATATGGATCGTTTAGAAGCATTTAACAAGGCACTAACAACCTGGGCTAATTGGGTTGATCAAAATGTTGATCCCACCAATACCAAAGTCTTCTTTCAGGGCGTTTCTCCTACTCATTATCAGTACGTAAATCTCATCTCTTGCTTATGAAAAAAGGTCAAATTTCCCATTTTTAGATTATGCGTCTGCTCATGCTGAGATGAGAATATCTGAGTTTTTTGGATATAGGTATATACTATCCCGATCCTTAAATATAAAAGTTAGATAACTATTTCATATATGTTAAGGAAATTAGTTAAGTGGGTTTTTCATAATAAATATGTGTTGGTTTGTCTTGAATACCCTTTTTAATCATGTCCATTATAACTCTCTTTCTATGAGCAATCGATAGGGATATTCTGGAGAGAAAATTATAAATTTGGTAAACAAAGTAGATTGAAATCTTATATCTAGGATTAAAATAAACCTTTTTGTTTGGCTTCTATATTTAAAACCTGAGGTAGTATTATATTTGTCTTTCAATCAAAATAGTTTAATTAAACTAATTTGATGGGGCATCCATTAAAATTATATACCTTCAATTCTTTCTCTAATTCGTGAAGTTTGGGCCTCTAATAAATTCTACTCTCTCTAGTTTTTAATATAAGACAAATTTGGAGAATTGTTCTTGATCCTAAATATAAGACATAATTTACGTATTTATCTATCTTTTTCTAATTTGCCCCCTATTGATGCTCATTCAACAATAATAAAAGGGGAGAGGGAATAATGAAATTGTCATATTAACTAACTAAACTAACTTCCTTAATTTAATCAAATTAGATAAATATATCTTATGTTAAGGACCGGAAGAGTAACAGGGAAGTTCTGAGATATGATTTTGTGTGATTGACCAACAGAGGCAAAGAGTGGAATCAACCACAGAGGAGCTGTAGTGGAGAACTAGAACCATTATCTGGTTCATCTTACCCTGCAGGTCTACCTCCTGCAGCAACTGTAGTGAACAGTGTGTTGAAGAGGATGAAGAATCCTGTTTATCTACTTGACATTACACTCCTCTCACAACTAAGAAAAGATGCACATCCTTCTCTCTATAGTGGGGACCACGCAGGCAATGACTGCAGCCATTGGTGTCTACCTGGTCTTCCTGATACTTGGAATCAGCTCCTCTATGCAGCTCTCAGCATGTGAGGTCTTCCTGATACTTGTAAGTGTTCACTTGCTCAGTGATTTTGTGAAACACAGAAGCTTCTTCATTACTGACATCTTAGAATTATAGGCTTCCTGAACCACAACAATTGATGGTTCAAAAGGAAAAAAGAAGGGGGGGGGGGGGGGGGAGCATGTACAAGGGAATAAACTGAACTAATCTTTATTGAATTATAAAATGATATTTAATTTCATATTATTCGATGACAGTTCATTTGAAGTCCTGCAATTTGTAGCAGTTCAGTTCAGTGAAATGTAATGTAACGTTGTTCAGCCTAATTTCTTTTCATTTGTCATGCGATCATTTTCTTAATTCTGCTATTAGTTTCCTCCTCGCAGCTTCCATTTGCAAATACAATTATTCATAACAATATTTAATACTGTGAGAATCCAATTTTCTTTGTCCCCATCCTTCTTTAACAATGAAATTTTTATTCCAGCATAAAATCTGGTGTGCATGTGCACGGATAACTGGAAGTGAGTTTGACCAGAATTAACAAAAGTACAAAGCATATTTACTACAAAAACAAGGGAAAGTCACCCAATTAGGTACAGAAACACTTCACATAAATTGCTTAACTAAAGCACTAACAGACCGGACTGTCATACAAGATTCCTGCAAGCAAGAAAACGTAAAACCAGAAGCAATTACTTATAGATCATACAGATCAAACGGCCAAAAACACACATACCATTAACATCACAGCTTCGAGGCAAGCAGAGCATCTAGTAGCCAACATAAACAGCGGCGATCACAGCGTACTACTCAGTCCTAAATATAAGATCTAGTTGATTTTTTTTAGAGAGATTAAGGAAGTCAGATAAATTATTTTAAAGTATCTATATATATCTATCATTTTGAACAAAAATGAAACCTGCGTGTTTGCTCGCCTGTGCGCCAAGTTTGCAGTTGTGACACGTTAGGGTGATCTGACAACATACTGTGTGTCCGCTAATGTCTGTTTTTCCGGCAAGCCATGTTTTGTTCTCAACGCAGAGATTAAACTTGGAACAGCAGATAGAGATCCCGGTTTCTGACAAATGCTTGTCGTCGTCTTTGTTCTGTTCACACAAAATTTTAAGTTTGATTTTATGCTCGGGGCGCACGCAAGTACATGGAAAATTTCTTTTTCTTGTGCGGCTGTAATAGTAGTAATATGAACTTCTACCTCTGGTCGTAACCCAAAGAATAATATATATATAATTTTATATATATATATATATATATATATATATATATATATATATTAATCTCATATAAAACAATTTAAATAATCTATAGATATAATAAGAATTTAATTTTATTTTTGAGAATACTTACTTTAATTATATTCATGTGTTTATGAAATTTGCACAATTTTTTTATAACAGAACGAATAGATTATATAATTTAGTTTTGTTTAAAAAGAAGTGAATAACGTCCCAGATGCATGGTATGTATTATGTAGACGTGAAACTTAGGTACAGATCAGGAATAGCCATGAATGAAATTACGAAATTGTCCGATGATATTAACAAAGCAAAACTACCAGAAGCTAATAGAACTCCTCCCACCTTTTCGGTTAACTATCACATATACTTAAGAAAACTTGTTTCTAGGAGAAAGTTAACATAAAAGAACTATGATTAGCACTAGAATAATCAAAATGGAAGAGTTCGAATTTTATCATAGCAACATATATCCATTATCACAACAAGCACGTTCACATGCGGTGGAGGAGAGATACAGTGATCTTAAAATAACATTATGAACGAGAGCTTATTACACTTGACTGAAACTTCACTTTCCTGCAGAATCAATCAATACAGACACTGCTCTCTCTCATGGTGATTTGGTGAAGACCCGTTTGGCCTCCAAATAGATCCTACTGCTGTTAGCCTGTTATATCACAAAAGATTATCAGACTAAAACTGAAATGTTAAATTTAGATATGATGATGTTAAATGGAGGATCAGAATATGCATAATGCAGGGACTGCATGAATTAAAGTCAAAACTAACCGTTCAAAGTTGTTCATTCAGAACTCAGAAAATCACAAGTCAGTAGCCGACATATACAGCAGCATTCACAATGTAACAATCATCGTTCTTGTCACCCATTTCCTCCACATGCACCCCACTTGAGCATATCAAACCTCCATCCACAACTTCAACCTTCATAATTTTTCCACTGCGTTTTTAAAAGTAAGATTTAAGATTCTGTGCCGAATGTAAACAAGGAGGGCCCAAAAGAACTGAGGTTTTTTGCTTAGAAATATGAAAATTTAACAATCCAGAAAAATGAAATAATGGATTCCGTAACTTAAGTTTCAGAGGAAGTTGTCTCTGCTCTCAAGAATATGAAGATTTCTCACTCATAACAAAAGTATCATATCCTGATAGCCACTAGTGAAAGATCAAGCACTAGTTTCCACAAGTGTAAGTACTCACTAGGGAAATACAGATTTGACTTTCTCAATATCCAAAGATTGCTGGAGAGAATGGGGAACCCCTAACTTGATTTGTAGTTTCATCTGATCGAAGGAGACACCAGGAATAGAACCTAAATCATACTCCACTAATTAGAATTGAAGAAAATATTGAAAAATTAAAGCCCCAAATAAGCTTCCTGAGTTTTTGAACAACATTGGTCAATCATCAGAAATTGTGTAACAATATTAGAAATATTGATTTAATAGCTAAAACAAATAATCCATTGTTCAGCCATTAGGTTGTCCCTTAGGGAACTACAATGGAAGATGTCCGCACATCATAGTTCACACAACACTTATCCCGACAACAATTGGAAAAAAAAACAGTGAACGGATGATATTGGATTACCAAAACCTATCAGCATATCTTTTTAATTTTGTATCCCAGGATGCCAGTTCAAATCCCCAAGTCAGCTAAAAAAACCTAGTAATGGATACAGAGAAATATTTCACACCTTTAAGTTCTTCTATTAAAATTTTCTTGCTGCTTTCAACATAAAACGAGTGTGAGAATGGCGCCTAGAGTAAGCTCATCAAGCAAGTATGTATTGAGAGTCAGTTGGCCTAACTCAGTCAACGAAGGAATAAATGAGCAGAAGCAGTCACAGGCTATGTTTTCCCAACTATAATTCTCTCATTATAATATTATTACTAAGTTTTATTGTTTAGTTTGAACTTTGAATGCATTTGTATTGAGGTGAAGGCACCAGCCTCAATTACCAACTTAATTCACAAAATCCCATGATCAATCTAAAGCAGAACAATATGCAACAATTACCAATTCTCACGTTAAAAAACATGGCTATTTAAGTTCATTCGTAGACATCAGAATTATTTCAAAAATTAAAATGCTCATTTAACGAAAACTCAAGCATGCCTCTTCGGAAAGCTGGGATTGAATTGGAAGAAATAGCATCCCTGCACGCTCTCATTGCTGCAGCCGTTACGTCCTGCCTGTATTAATGCGAAGTAATCGATCATTTCCGTACATAAGAAAGGGCGAGAAAAACAAGGGAAAAGGGAGATAAAAAGGAAATAGAATACAACACCCGTGTTGATCATAGCCGACGCCCATCTCCACGAATAGAAGTTTCATGGGTGGGGATGAACCACTGTTCTCAGCTCGTTCAACTTCCATAGGCACAGATGTAGCTTGAGTTCGACAAAAAATCCGAAGACGTAGGAACTCAGACTGGTCTGGGAATGAGACAGATGGGCGGAACCGGAAATGATGTAGAGAGCTGATTCTGCTGCAATGATTAATGGGAAAACCACGATTGGGATAGGAAGGAAGCCGCAGATTTAGAACTAGACAATCGATCATTGTTCTCTGAAGATTGTCCAGCGTCGGTGGAATCGAGATGGACTTAGAATTCGGGTTACTGGCCCGAATTATTTACTTCTGGGCTTTTTGAACAAGAAGGATATCTCTTGTCACTCTAATTTGGTCACTTTCATTTCGTCCTATAGAAATCTGATAAATGAAAGGATGATATAATATTTCTTCTCCCATGTTCTCATTTTGATTTGAGTCACTTAAGTTTTAAACTATAAGTTTTAGATCTTTAAGTTTTATTTGATTTGAAATGCCCCTATACTTTAATAAAAACCTGGACCATTTTTTTTTTGAAGGACAAAAACCCATAGAATAAGGAATCAAAACCAAAAGGAGAATAAGGGATTAAAATTAGTATTAACCAAAAATAAATAAATAAATAACATAATTTTTATTATAAATATTAATATGTGTCCTTTTATTTTTCCTTTCCTTCAAAATGGATCCCTTATTTTTCTCATTTCATGTGTTGCACATCTAAGATTTAAGGGTTAAGGGCTTTAAATACCCCGAAAGTATTAGCTAAAGGGAATGGGGCACCTGGAAGTTATCTGTGGGTCAAAAATGCCTGAAAGTATTAAAAAAGGCAAATCAAATAAAAAATGCCCCGGATCTTAAGGAAAAAGTTAGGGTTCTGTCTGGTTTGGCTTGATTTGCCCTATTTTTAAGACTTTCGGGGCATTTTTGGCTTAAAGATAACTTTCAGGTACCCCACGCCCTTCAGTAAATACTTCCAGGTTATTTAAGGCCCTTAACCCAAGATTTAATAAGAATATAGGGCCTGTTTGGTATGCTGGAATTGGTCTGGGAGAGATGGATTTGGAATTAAAATCCATGGCGAGTATCTGTTTGGTTTGCATGAATTGGGCCTCGATATGGAAATGAATTCCATCAAAATGGGCTGATTTGAATTGTAGGCCAAGACCCATGGAAATGAGATGGGTTCAATATGGGCCATAATTTTCAAACTAAAATATCCTCTGTTATGAAAAATCTTGACATTTTCACCGCTTACTCAATTTAATATCAAACCCTAAAATTGAGATTGTGACCTAATCTGTGGAGAAGAGAGGAGCCGCTCCTTGAGCACAAACTCAATGGGAAAGAGGCTGGTGGACTACACGACGGTGCAAAGCAATCGATGACGCAAGTGTTCGATCGTAAGTGTTATCCGGTTGTTCTTGCTTTACTACAAGTGCTTCCCTTTATTTTGGCTTTGAATTTGGTCATGTATTTTACAATTTTTGGTTGTTAACTAGTGAGTGTCTGTTTGCTTTGCTTCAAAGGCTTCCCTTTCTTGTTTTGCTTCAAACATAGTTTACAATTGGAGTTATTTTTTGTTGGAATGTTTGGGAATGTTTATAGATTGAGTTATTTTGGTCGAGTATGTTTGGAAATGTTTATAGTTTGAGTGTCTGTTTACATGTTGATCTCGGTGGGTTGACTAAATTATATTATGAATCATGTGACTCCCTTATATTCCATTATACTTCTCATAGCATGATCCATGTGTATAGGTCACAGAGCGTGATCCTGATGTTGTGTAGGTCAAGCCTAGCAAAAATTCTCAGCCACAGAGAGAGAGAGAGAGAGAGAGAGAGAGAGAGAGCTTATTACCATGAAGTTGCTTATGGTTTTTTGTCTTTGAAATTCTTTATTTCTATGTGCACTGGGTTTTATTATGTTCCTCTATGTTTGAATAATTGGGGTGTGATAGTGGTGTGGCAGGCTTGAAATTTATGACTAGCACATAGTTTACTTTCTCCTATTTTCTATATTGTTTGTGTATCACTGTGTTGTATCTTTTGAATCGATTACTATGAATAATGAATCTTTGATTCCTTTATGGAGTGATTGAGGATCTATTACTATGAATCTATAATTCCTCTATCTCTTTTGTTATAAATTTTGCTTTCAATTCTGCATGAAAATCATTACATATTTTTTGGAGGTATTAACTTTGTTGAGTAGATGAAGTTAACTCCCCATGCTTATGAATAGCTCTACATGAATTAGCATCCAATTTATCTTGAAGTATAGCTTTGTTAAGAAGAAACTTGCTATATGTAGTCACAACTTTGTTAACCTCATTTTTATAGTGCCTATATTTAGTCCCTCAACCTTATTTTTGTCAACATGATATCCAATTCTTTTGGATTCTCTCTTTTATACTTCTTACACACACACACACAAAGTCATGGATCATGATAGAAGTCAAATGATTGTACATATCTTGCTTTAGTGGTTTCATGCTCTATTTACTGCGAACCAATGTTTTATGAGCATATGTATTCCTATTGCTCCTCGTAGATGACAAATTAGTCGTAAGCCATACATTTTGAATTTTCATGCTATGAGGGTTTACCTTTGAAATATGATTTATAATAGTGATATAACTTGTTTTAATCAAATTAGAATGAATAGGATTTCTTTCGACAAGCTATGTCTTCTTATTGATATAAAAGGAGGGTTGAAACATACTGAAAACATGTTAGTTGATGAACAAATTACCTTGTTTCTCCACATCCTTGCACATCATCAAAAAAATAGAATTATACAGTTCTATTTTGGGAGGCCTGGTGAAACCATAAGTCGGCATTTTAATTCTATTTTGATTGCTATGATGTACTTGAGGAATGAGCTTTTTAAGAAACCTCAACCAATTCTGGAGGATTCGACGGACACAAAATGGAAGTGGTTCAAGATATATTTTCATTTATTATATATTTACATTCGTGATTTTTTATAACTCATTTGATTGCACTTATATAACATTGAAACTGTTTTTTTTTCAGAATTGTTTAGGTGCCCTTGATGGCACACATGTTAAAGTAAAAATGCCTATTGCAGACAAGGGAAAATGTAGAAATAGAAAGGGAGATATAACTACTAATGTGCTAGGTGTCTGCTCACCTGATGCACAATTCATGTATGTCCTCACTGGTTGATAAGCCTCAGCTGCTGATGGGAGAGTTTTAAGAGATGCAATTCATAGGAGGAGTGGAAGCTTAAAAGTGCCTCCAAGTTCAGTAATTTCAATAATTTGTCTTGTATTATTTTAATGTCAATTGCTAATAAATGTTATTTTTTAATATCAATTTGCTAACAAGTGTTAAACTTAAATACAGGACAATACAATTTGGTTGATGTTGGATACACAAATTGTAAGGGATTCCTTGCACCCTTTCGAGGACAACATTACTATTTAAGTGAGTGGAGAGATTGAAGAAGCCCTGTAAATGCTCGTGAATGCTTTAATATGAGGCATGCATCGGCATGCAATGTTATGGAGCATTACTTTGGAATGTTGAAATTATGTTGGGCTATCTTGAGAAGTCCTTCATTCTATCATATTTGAACACACAATTAAAATTGTGATGGTATGTTGTCTCTTACATAATTTGATTCGCCAACAAGGGTTGGATCCTCTTGAGAATGAGTCTGAGGAAACAGACACAGATGGCTCTAATGTAGATGCTCCACCAATTTCCATAATTGAGCCATCAAATGCTTGGAGTAACTTTCGTGAGAACTTGGCAAATGAGATGTTTGTTGATTGTAGGAGGCGTAGGGATATTTTAATAGAGAAGTGTTGACTTTAATAGAGTGTTTGTAGTAAAATATTGTTGTTTAGGTTATTTGTTGTTTTTATCTTTGTAATATTTGAATATGAAACATAAGTGTTCTTTATTGTGTTCGTTATTATGTTATATTATCAATGTAATGACTTTGGCTTTATATTTACAAATATTTGTAACATAAATATAGATATATTTTATTATGCTTTATTGTGTGTTAATTTAGATAACGACAAAAGATGAATCTCTAAAACATAAATTCCGGGTCTGGAAACAAGAAGAGGATGATGTGCTAGTTGTTTCACTGCTGCAGATTCATAAAGAAGGCATTTTTGGTGCGAACCCACAAAGGAAGATCCCACGAACCCACAACCAATTCTGAAATATACACACCCCAAGAAAGCTCAACACAAATCAACGATCCACTTGAACCCTTGAACACGAAAGAACAAGGACCCGAAGTGTTGGAAAACGCAACAAGGTTGATCAAGCCTTGATAAGTTTGTTAGTTCTAAATAAAACCCTAGAGAGAATCCACTCTCAAGAAACAAAGTGCAGAAGTGCAACTTTCATTTATCATTCAAATCTGAATTGTGTGTTACAAATGAAGAAGCACCAAGATTTATAGGAAAATATGACCTAATTGCAATAAGTGCAATTTGAAAACAACCAGTACAAATTGTAAAACCATGTGCTAGGAAACCTAATAGTTTAATACAATAAACACAAAAGTCTAATACAATCTAGAAGAAAGTTGAAAAATCAAATACAACATGCTAAAGAAAACAAAAGTCAAATCTACCACCAACTACTTGTTGATTTTCGCACACCTAACTTCAAGAAAATGTAGTCAGTAAATTAAGGCTCAAAATGTGCTTATTTAGGCCCAAATGAGTCCTCCCATGTGTAGTACTTGATCCAAGCTCTTTAGTTTCAAGTTTGCAAGCCCAAAACTTGATCAATATCTCCATTTGCAGCCAATATTAAGTTAGTGACATTTTCAGCATTTTTGTCCAGCTTTGATCCAATATCTATTTGCTTTATCCAAGTACCTTGCACTAGCCCTTTTAATGCTTCCTTAATTTGTTTGGCTCTTGCTCTTGTGATTGGTCCACTTGGTATTTGCAAAGGATCGCTTGAATTTGACACAACTTGCTGGATCGCATCAATTTTGCTTGCTAAAAATGGTTTCAAGCCAAGGGTATTGAAGCTTTTACATACAATGTTGCATGAAAAGATACATGGGTGTGATTTACAAACTCATCCCAACATTCAGTCCTTAAAGACCTTGAAATTGAATTGGTAAGTAGTAAACGATATAGTCAACAACACTAACACATCGGGATTTGGATGGGATCTCGAGAAGAAATGCTTCACTGCTGAAAATGTCATGCGAGATGAATATGTAAAGGTAAGATAATGTTATTAAACTTATATTTTAATTAATGTTTTGATTTTGAAATTGAGTTGACATTGTGGTTTGGTTTTTTTGTAGAGCACCAAGAAAGCTGCTCAATTTCGTGGGAAACCTTTTCGTCATTTTGATGAACTTTGCATTATATTTGTGAAGGACATAGCTATTGGACAAGACACATTGGCTAGTTTATAAGCTGACCCGATTGATAACAATGAAGAAAACTCGCATGTTGAAGTTGATGACAATAAAGATGGTATGAATATTGATGAGATGTTGAATTTGTCTCATCTTTTGCTACCACAAATGGAGACACTACTATCACCCTAAGTAGAAATAAGAAGAGGAGCATGAATAGTCATGATCGAGGTGACTATTTTTTAAAAGCTATGGAAAAGATGACGAAAACAACATGTGAAGGGCTCCAAACTGCATCTGAAAATTTGGGATATAACCTTCAAAGGATGGAATGGGCATTTATGTTGGATGAAAAATGTGAGGTCCTCTTTATGAGGAGCTGTCCAAGTTGGAAAAACTGACTAACAATGAATTGGAAGATGCATTATTGAAAATTAGCAAAGATTAGGAGCTTCTTGTTATGTTCCCTACCCTCCCATATAAGGCAAAATTGTCTATGGTTCGTAGGCTTCTTTCATAAATGTTGGTCACTTTTGTGTATTTTGATATTAGTAGAATGCCCTGTCATTAATTTTTTGGTATATGATAGGTTAATATATGTTTTGATATTAGGAGAATACACAACCATTTATGTTTGGTACATGCAGGTGTTGATATGTTGGCCACTTTTGTATATGTTAACATGTTAGCCACCTTTGTATATTTTGATATGTGGAAGTGGATGATGAACATAGTTGGATGACTATTATTTTGTATATACATAGGTTAATGAAGGATGATTTAACAACAAGTGCTACCTCTAGTTTATAATATTACAACGTGAATAGAAGTAAAAGTGTAGGATCCATTATTACGTCATGCTCTATGTTGTAATATATGATGTAGATTATAATCATTTCTCTTGAGGTTCTTGTATCAAATGAACATGTATAACAAGTTTTTCATTTGGTGGCTTAACAAGAAATTGTCAATAGAAGGCAGTCTTGGTTTAACATGCAAAATCTAGGAGCAATCAAGAGTTCTCAATTCAGCTTTTTGGTGGGAAATAAAGTGAATTTTTCAAAGCGAAGGGCTTAAAATGCTCAACTTAGTCATAAATATAGGAGGCATTGTGAGGCTCTCAATATGACATGCCAAGCTGATAAGATCTTTCATTAATAATATTACTTTTTTTTGCCAATCATTAATAATATTACACAATGAATAGAACGTAAGGGCTTCAATTATAACCTAATGAGACTTTTTCAGGTTGCTAAGGGCTATAAACTAAAATAAAAGCCTCCAAGTTACAACATGAGATAGTAATAAGTTCAAATGGAAAATGACAACAACCTAGTAATAAGTTCAAATGGAAAATGACAACAACCTTCACATGTAAAAGCTTCCTAAAACATAGGATCTATGAAATAAGTTGCAAAGACAAGCATCCTAATTGTCTTCTTGTCGATCAAATCCACAATAGAAAAAATCAACAACCTTCAACTATAAAACCTTTATCAAGCATAGGATCTATGAAATAAGTTGTCGAACAACTTCTTCTTTAGCACCATATGGAAGGTTGATAAACTCAGCAACCAGCACTATATCTTTAACAAGTTTTAGATAGGCATCATGGCGCTCCTTGTCATTAATCCCATCCACCTTCAAAAGTTCATCATATAAAATCTCAAACTCTTCAACAACATCACAGTAAACTTGTAATTCGGTCGTACTTGTTTCATCCCCAAAAAAAATCTTAGTAAGAGCCTTAAAATAGGGGAAAGATTTTGAATGAATCATTGCAGCTTTCATGTTGGTCTATAAACAATAATAATGATCATTATAGTATATCAAAATAAAAGATCACAAACAATATGAAAATAACAATAATGTTCATTATATTTTTGTGATTTCTTACGTTGATGTACTCATCCCACACCTCTACTTCTCTAGTTACACACTTTTGATTAGGATCCCACCCAAAACCTGGGTTATTGGCACTATACACCATCTCATATATCATGAGCCAATGTTGCTTCATTGTTTTCATACGGGACTTAATATCAAGAACCTTTATCTCATGTCCAAGTAACATTTCATTCAGCCTTAATTCTACTTGCTTCAACCACAGTGGTCCCATCAAAGCTCCTTCTTCATGAATCTCTACAGAGCACCTAATGAGCAAATCATCTTCCTCAGGAGTCCATAAGTGCAACTTCTTACTAGCCATATTCTGAAGACAAACATACAGATTAACTTACGGCCACCAACCAAACCACACAAAACTAAATAAACTAATAAACAGATTAAATTTCACAAGACGAAAAAGATGCAAGAAAAAAGAGAGAATCAACTTCAGTCATTTGGGAAAAAAATCAACTTTAGCCATATGTTTCAAATATTATCAAGGCATGTCAATTATTGACTCTGGACAATTCTGTTGTAAAGCAATTTTTGGCTATGCATAGTAGTCATCCAAATATAACCAGACAAAAAAGAACCAAAGATAATTGACTACAACATGAAAATCCAATCAACATTACAATCCCCATTAAATCCAACAACCAGGTTTCATGTTATATACAAAACGACACAACCAGCAACCAGGTTTGATTTGTTTAATAGAACAAATGGAGAAAAACCTGATGTTGTGAGAAATTGAAAGTTGTGGTGAAGGCAAAAGAACCCTACCGGAGGAAGCAAGGTTTCAAGTTATATACAAAACGACACAACCAGCAACCAGGTTTGATTTGTTTAATAGAACAAATGGAGAAACAACTAGGTTTCATGTTATATACAAAACGACACAACCAGCAACTAGGTTTGATTTGTTTAATAGAACAAATGGAGAAAAACCTGATGTTGTGAGAAATTGAAAGTTGTGGTGAAGGCAAAAGAACCCTACTGGAGGAAGCAAGTTTGCAACACTGAACGGAGGTGGCCGCCGTCGTAGAATTCCAGGGTTGGGGTTTAAAAGTTGTGATGAAGTTATCACTGGAAGAATAAATGCTCAAATCATATCAGCTTCAAGAACAATATGCGATTCATCTTTAACGAGAGGCCAAACACCAAAGAAGTGAACGACTTCGCCTCTGCAGATTTGCTTTGGTTTATCCAATTTGCTCGATGCCTCAACATTGAAAGCTTCTTTGATGGTTTTGGGTAAATTAGGGGGGTTAATTCAATTTATTTATTACTTTACTATTAGGGGCAAACTTGTCTTTTTCTTGGCATTTCATATTTTTAATATACATTACAAATAAAAAATATACATGGATTCCATCTTCATTTCCATGCCAACCAAATATCTTTTTAAATGCCATTTTCATATCCATATCCATATCCATTTTTATTTTCATCTTCATCAAGATCAATTCCATTATACCAAACAGCCCTAAACTAGTTGCACGCACTGCCCATGATTTTAAGAGGTTAACTTACATACAAGTATACGTTCATATATTCACGCTCATAATATATATACTCGTATATGTATTACCATCTTTTATTTTTGCCAACACATTTCCATGATGAAAAACATAAAGCCACGTCTGAATGTGTTAATTCGTAGTGGGATATTATTGGAAGAAAAGGTTAAGCAGTTATTTTTGGAATAATGAATATTGAAAAGGGAAAAAAACAAAAAAAATATTACTTAAACTTTAAAATCTTAAATCAGTGATTTATTAAAAAACTAAGTTATTAATTGCTATACTCTTTTTGTCAATTTCATTACTCTTATTGCCAACAAAGCCAATTGAAAATTTTAAAGTTCAAGTGATATTTTTTTATCTTTTTCTCTATTGAAAAAATGTGTGTGTTATATTTACTTTAAAAATCATTGAAAATTCTCATTGTTGATAATTTACGAATAACAACATCATGACTTCATGTAAATTTTGTATGATATATATAGATATAAATTGAGTTATTTTGCCACAACTCCCGAATTTATGAGTGGCTTTAATTAATTAGCGGGTAGAAAAATAATTCAAGTGAGGGAATAAAAAGGGCGTAATGATTCCCTCACATCACATGTGCTTGAACCGAAGATTCAGGAAACTTATTAGAGGTAAGAGCAGTGATAGTAAATTAGTATTAGTAATGAACGAATAGATGAATTAATCAATATTAATAATACTATGAATAACGTAACGTTTTATTATGCAATAATAATAGCAAGGGTGTGGTGGATATCAGGATATGGCTGGCTGGCTACAAGTGCGATTGAATAAGATCAGCAAGTAGCAGATCTGCAGAAGAATTTATGTTGGTGGCTGTGGCTTTGTACATGGCACGACCTCGCCTTATCCCTCAATTCCTCGAACGCCCTCATCGTCTCCACATCGTATCCACCTGCAAACTGTCACCCAACACAAACATTATTATTAGCCTTGGTCCCTTTCTTTCTTATTAATATTTAATACTATTAATTTATAACAATAAATATAGTTACCTGATGCACGCGGAATGCAAACCTAACTCCTTGCACGATGAGCTCTTCTTCTTCAGGACCACCACCGCCTCCTCCTTCTAGCTCCGCCGATACCCTCTTCATGAACTTCATCGCCAGTTTTACTGATGCCAGCTTTATCTGCTCACAAACATCCACAACCCCAACATTATTATTATTATTATTCCACCTACACTGGTAGTGGTACCTTCATTCACTCCATTATTACTTGTACCCAACCACTTCATTACTCGCTTAACTTAACTACTCTTCTTTAATCAAATCTATTCATTCATCATATGCACCCTAACTAACGCTAACAAACTACTCCTCCAACTTAGCACAATGTTAGTGCCCCAGGGACCAAGGACTCATTTTAGGTTTCTCGGAGTTCACAACCATGTGCTCATGCTCAGACACACGGGTAAAAGTTCAACCTTTTACTCTGTCGTTTTGTTGCCAGCACCCTAGTTCTTTGGTGCGAGCACTTGCTCCCAAGTGTTTTTTAAATTCCCATCTAAGAATCTAGAATATACTAATAACCGTGTGCCCTTCCTCCTAGCTAGATTTATTACCCGGCGAATCCAGCCAAAAACGTTTCATAAAGATAAAGTATATAATTCATGACCTGCTAGTTGAACATTATTAAAACATTACAAAAAGTAAGGGTGCTCCCAGATACAAAACATTGCAATAACATACCTGGCTCACATATCCCGTATCAAGCATCCAATCCAAAGGTATGTGAAAGACCTTATATCTATGTGTTGCAGATTCTCTCATCCTTGAGATATTGTAAACCCCATGCTCTAACCTGCCAAGTACCATACACATTTTCTTTTACACAATATCCTATTCAGATTGAAAAATCCAAGTTGGCTCTAAGAATGAAAAAAGACAATACTTCTCAAATAGAGACTGGATCTTCTTGAGAGCAGGAGCAGATGGTTGGCGAGGATCGTCGCGGAAGGAAGAAGCCTCGGATTCTAACTTCTTCAGATCACAATATCCGAACGCCGCCTCTCGCAGCGCGTCTGCCTTTTGCTCCGGCCATTCAAAGTGTTTCAGCACAGCTCTTTCGTCCACCTGAATAATCATTAATTCCATTCCTTAATCCTTAATCTTGACATTATCACAGGACATAATCATTCTTAATTAATAATTTAAAGTTGATTAATTAAATTACCAAATAAGAGAGCTCTTCGTCAAGCCATTTAACAAATGACACGACGTCTTCAATGTTAGTGAAAGCAGCACCCTCCACCTCCTTGATCAAGAACCTTATGAAATCTCCTTGTGTTTCCACGTCTGTTTTGATCTGTAACCAAAAACACAGTTTAAACTTAATTTTAATTTACCACCTTAAAGTCCGCTAATAACTCTGACTAAGCTTACCCAGATGTTTCTAGTTTCTGTTTGACTTCATTCCTACTCAAAGTTCAGAAATGGGGACCGAAAATTAATGCCATTAGCTGCAGGGCATAATATTTACGGTTTTAGCCTGATCGTTTTCGAGTGCAGATTTCGAATCCCAAAATTGTCTCATCTACGAAACTAGCCCGAGACAACTCAAATTATTCAAATTAAAGGAGTAAAAGTGGGACGCATGCTTGGTCAGTTGACGTTGACCCAACAATAGGGGCAAAGTTGAAATTTTGCTAAAACATGAATACAGTGTTTTTAACTTTTACTTACTGCGTGTAAGTGAGCTGAACGGTTCTCGATCTCACCGATCATGTCACGGGCATTCGCCGTCGTCGGAACATCCGTCACGCCGGAGCCTGAGTCCCGCCGGGAATGTGAGTCCCTCCGCATTAACGAGTGGTAAAACTCGACCACCTCTGGCACTCTCCTCACCTTGGCTGGTACTGGCTTGTTCCCCTTCGGCGGCGGCGGAGGAGGCGGTGGAGCCGCCTTGGATGCAGTCGCGCTAGGAGGAGGAGGGGGAGGTGGTGGTGGAACAGACTTTGACGCAGCTGCACGCTGCGGAGGCGGCGGCGGCGGTGGAGGTTTGGGAACTACTTGCTCTGTTTCACCGTTTCCATCGGAAGCATCAGAGCTTGTGTCAGAAGATGATGGCGGCGATGGAGGTAGCGACGACGCCGACGACGACGGTCTGGGCGGTGGTTTTGGAACTCTTGGTACACGGGATCTGACATGAGTTATTGCTGACTCTGCAGACTCAGCTAGCTCCTCTGAGTTATTCCTAGAATGTCTGGGTTTCTCTGTTTCTATTTCTACTACCTCTCTTTTCAAATTGACACTACTTTCAAGCTGCTTATGAGTATGAATGTTACTATCTTGATTTGAAGAACTCTCTGTGCACTTAACACCTCTCTTCAAATTCTTGATTAGATTCAACTTAACAGAAACATCCACAAGCCCCTGAAACCTTTGTGAAGAAAGATCATAGCTGTCTGATGCGTCTCTTTTCTCTGCATGATCCGACACTGCTTTTTTTAACTCTTCAATCTTATCCTCCAACGTTTTCATCTTCATCTCGCTTTCTCCTCTCTCTTCTTCAACCCGACGTTTCAAATCGTCTAACTCAGTACCCAGTCTCAAATTCTCAGCCTCCAATTCCTCCACTCGCATGGCATTCATCTCAATCTCTGTTTCCTTGGCACTAATCTCGTTCTCCAGAACAGGCAAAATCGCGACGGACTCCTTCAAGAGCTTATGCTCAAGAAGCTCCGTCTTCAACCGAGACTCCCTCTCGCGCAGCTCCTCTACGATACGGAGGAGCTCCGTCACGTCAGGTGGTCGAGGCTGGACTTGTGCGGAGGAGCGCGGGAAGTAGGCGCCGAAGGAGCGAGAGAAAGCAGATTTGTGAGAGCTTTTATTGCCGGAGCCGGCGGTGGTGGAGGACGGAGTGTGTTGCTTGGCGGGAGGCGGCGGCGGAGTGTCGGATTTGTGAATGTGGGCGGGCGATTTCTGGAGGCCCATGGCCACCCTGACCTTCCCGGCCACCATTGATGGAAGTAAGTGGTGATTTTTGGGAAACGTAGGAGTAGTGTTAGGGTCCTCTGGTTTTCAATCTCATGGGGTGAAACCTACCCAAGATGTCCTTGTCTTGTCTCTGTGTCTGTCAGCTAGCAATTAGAGAGACGGATAGAGATAGAGGGATGAGTCTGAAACTAGAGTGAGAGGAGGGAGAAGGAAAAAGAGGCACAAATAACGAGGAACGGTCATGGATGCGAGGTCAGAATCAGGGGGAAAATAAATGGGGACAGAGAGAGAGACAGAGAGAGTGGGACAGAGTACCTGGGAAGTGAGGGAACTAAACGAATACAAATTGATTTTAAAATGAGAGGCAAATTTATTGGGACACTTGTAGCAATATGTTTGAACTTTGAACCACCTTTTTGTTTACCCAGGTTCCAACGGTCTATCGGTTCGGCAATATCAATTTTTTAAATTAAATATTTTACTCCTATATCTTTCCTTTTCATTATATTTTCATGACTTGATGTGCCTAGTACTCACTACTTAATTAATAAAGCTAAAGGTTCCATCTCCATTGCCAGAGTCAAAGAGAATGATCAACGACGATGACCTAATTAAAATCGCCTGAAATTTTCATTTTAAGTAAGTTAAAAAAAATCGCAAGTTTTATGTATTATCTCTTTCAGGAAAATGGATCTCACTTTTTAATATTTCATTTGAGCCTGAATTACTTCAAATTCAAATGGTTGGTGCCTGCAAGTCTTGGGTATCTTGGACTCGCAGTTTGACTAACGAAGACTGACACGCCTCGCTAACGAGTGTTATTATGTTCTTATTCACGTGAATGGGCATGTTTGAGTTAGCATGATTAAGAATTGCGTTTATATTAGAAAAAGTAGTTTCTCACAAAACCACCATTTACAATATAAATTATGTTAAAAAAAATAATTTTTATCGTCAATCCAAACAAATGATAAAAAGAAAATAAAAGAGAGATCCAAGTATATTGAGGGCAAAATACACTGCTTTCTTGTAATGAAATTGGAACTGAAAGTGTTAGTTGCGAAATCTTCAAAATATGGATAGGGTATTTGGGGGGAAGGTGATTTGAGTTCAGTTAAACCAATAAAAAGAAAAAAGTGGACACTAACTTTTCTTTCCTTTTCTTCTAGAATAAATTAAAAAAAGAAAAGAAAAGAGCTTTGATGGAGAAAACATTAAATATGAATGGAGTAGGACAAAAACATAATCCTTGGGAAGAGGAACTGGTTTCAACACTTCAGACATCCTTTTCGAAAGCAGATAATTTTTTTTGAACTAGTAGGAGAAAAATTAACTCTTGAATTGTGTCATAAGGACACTATAAAATATAAATCAAAAGAAGTGATAATATGATAGTGTTTGGAAACACGTTTCGGAGCCCAATAAGCCTGATTTTGGGGTAAAAAGCCCAATTCAAAATGCACCACATTTTGGTTGTGTTTGGAACAGCGTTTAAAAAAAAAAAAAAAGCCTGAAAACGCAATTTATTAAATAAGCCCAAGACACCCACTTTTATTTGAAATAAGTTGCAGCTTATTTTTGTACACACCTTTTAGGCCCCACCTGCGTGCCTCCATGTTACCCACTCCCCCGTCCACACATCTTCTCCTATTTCATTCTACACCTTTTTTGTACGGAAAAAAAATAAATATTGATTGTATCATTAAATTTTGAGTTAAGGTGCAAATATATTTAATAAATTTTTAATTAGGAATAATGTTGTCCTAATTTTTTTTGGTTCAAAGTATCTTAAAAGTGTTAAAATAAAATAATAAATATTATAGAATAATATTATCCATTACCTTTAAAAATAGAATAATCTTCAACCAGTATGAATCACATTCGTGACATGATTAGAGATCGATTTGTACAGAACATGTGATCTAATTAGTTATGTAATATTTTTATGTGAAATTATGTATTTTCACTATTTTGGCATCACATTTTCTAACTTCAATTTTTCTACTAATTTTTAATTTTAAATATCTTATTTTGTTATAATTAACACGAAAGAAATAATGTAATTGCCAATTCAAACAAGTTTTTATTTTTAAAAAAACACTTATATAATCGCCAATCCAAACATGTTTTGACTTATGAAAAATCACTTATTCAATCGATCATCCAAACATAAATCACATTACAAAAATTGACCTTTTTATTAAGTCATTTTTAATAAGTCATAATCATAATAAGTCATTTTTCCTACCGCTATCCCAAACACACACTACATCAATCAATCTTAATCTAAATCGACTAATATTTGATCTGAATAATAAATTGGTGACACTTTGTAGTAATCTCAGTTTAGTGTTCACCTCCTATGCCATTTTGATCAAATAATCTGCACATTTCATCTCTTCTCTATTTAAGTGAATTATTTCTATATCTCAGCCAGAGAAAATCAACAATCTAATTTCAGTAATCTCTTGGGCCAATGGGTGATACGGCCCATACCTGATGTCAGTAACTGAATAGCCTCTAAGGAATCTGAGTGTAGCTTAACTTTTGTGAGTCCCAGCTGTTTACAGATCTACCTATCTGCCTTAATTGCTTGTAGTTCCGCTGCAGTAGTAGAAGTGAAGCCAATTTTCTATTGGAATCCTATCCTCCACACCCCATTACTATCTCGAACAATGCCACCACAAGCAGTAGCTTTATGCTTGTTCACTGAACCATCTACATTGACCCAAACATAGCCAGAAGCGGGGCACTCCACTTGACGTCTGCTCTGTCACGAATCTGGTAAATCCGATGCTTCAATCTTCCTTGTTCTACGCCTTATATAAGATGGTGAAGGCAACTTTGAACGATGCTACGTGGTTGAACATAGATACCTTCAAAGATCTTCTTGCATCTATTTTTCTATATGAGCCAGCTAGCCGGACCAAATATCCGCAACCAAGGCCAATTCTTGACTATCTTGCTACCTGGTTCTTATTTACTATTCCACAGTATCCAATCCTACAAGTTACCACTAAAAATAGGACTATGATATATAGGCTTAATTAAATCAAGCCACACCGTGTAGGCAGCCTCATAGTCTCTCAGTGTATGTAAAATGTTTCTTCACCAAGGCACTCAAAGAGACACTCATCATGAACACTCAATCCGTGCATTTTTCTAATAGAGTTGGTAGGTAATCTTCCATGAAAAGCTTGCCATATGAAAAACTTGGCTCTTTCTGGAATTGGCCAACGCCAAATCTGTTGCCAGAGAGGTTTCTTTCGGGACTCATTATTACTTTCTAACATCTTTTTATGCTGATCTCACGCTGAAATTACCATCATTTGAAGCCCTCCAGTAGAACAGATCTTCCCCTTCTGTAATTGGAGGTTTCACCATCTTGATTTTATCAATAACCCATTTTGGTAAAAATAATCTCTACTTCATAAGATCCCATGAATCGCTTGGGGATACAAATGCTCTCATGGATTCCTCATGGCTAACCTACGCAAAGTTCTTGTCTACATACCGAATCAAGGGTTGTTCAAGTGGGGACCATATTTCCCACCGAGTATTAGTGTTATTACCAACTCTAAGTTTACTTCCCAACTCCTTTCTAACTTTTTCCCAGACTTTGACTATGGTACTCCAAACTGCTAATTGTTTTTTCTTCTTGTTTATCATAGGGATTTTCTCAGTTCTACATGCATATTTGCTTTTCAAGCATCTAACCCAGAGGGCATCAGGCTTAGCTAGAAAGACCCTAACATAACTTCATTATGAAAGCTTTATTTTGGGTAACGAGATCTTTAATTCCTAGCCCCTCTCATCTTTTCCTGATTTAATAGTCTCTCAGGATATTAGGTGGAGTTTCCTAGCTCCTGATCCTTGACTCTAAAAGAATTCTCTGCTCAACCTCTCAATTTCCTTCAGAATTCCTTTAGGAATGAGAAGTGTTTGCATTTGATAGAATGGAAGTATGGACAAGATCGACCTTATCAGTGCTGATTTTCCCGCCATGCTCAAGTATTTTCCTTTCCAACCTGAGAGCTTTTTATACACCTTTGCTATTAGAGGAGAAAACGTCATCTTTACCATTTTCTTGTGTAGAAGAGGTACCCCAAGGTACTTCCCAAGATCAGAAGTGATACCAATCCCCAAAACCTGACTAAATTCAAGAGCCCTGTTAAAATTCACATTTTGGGACACAAAGCATTTAAACTTTGGAAAACTAATTCTGCGACTTGAAATATTGCAAAAAATGAGCCATGATATTTTTGACACGTTCTACTTGGCTTCTTGAGGCATCACAGAATAATATGAGGTCATCTCCAAAAAAATAGATGAGAGATAGCAGGGCCATGAGTACTCATCTTCAGAGGTTTCCATCTCCCAGCCTCCACGTCATGGTTAATAATTTGTCCAAGCCTATCCATACATAGAATAAAAAGATATGGACTTAGAGGATCTCCTTGCCTGATTTCTCTAGAAGGACAGAATGAGTCTAAAAGGTCCCATTCCAACTCACTTTTATTGAAACGGGTGAGATATACTTCATAATAAGTTGTACAAAATGATCTTGAAATCTCAAACTCTAAAGATTGAATTTAATAAAACCCCAATCCAGCCTATTGTAAGCCTTCTTCATATCAACCTTAATGGCAACATACCTTTTACCTCTCTTTTTAGTTCTCATCATATGAATGGCTTCTTGGGCTAGAATGATGTTGTCACAACTTTCCCGCCCACTGATAAAACTATACTGAGCCGAATGGATCAAATGTGACATGACTTTTTTTAGTTTGTTCGTTAAAATCTTGCTGAGAATTTTGAAACACACATTACACAGTGTAATGGGTCAAAAGTCCTTAATGGATATTGGGGCATCCACTTTGGGGATTAGTACGATATTTGTCTGGTTTATCTCCTTAATTTTGTCTGGGTTTCTCACCACTTCAAAAATTAGATAGCATACTTTGGCTCCAACTACCTCCCATTGAGATTGGAAAAAATGAGGATTTAAGCCATCGGGACCAAGAGCTTTAAAGGCACCCATTTTAAAAGCTGAATTCTTGACTTCAATTACCGATATGTCTCTTTGAATAGCCTCTAGTTGGGATTGCTGTAATGTAGGAAAGTTAGTTGGCCATTCCTGCACAGGGGTAACACCCTCATCACGAGTATAAAAGGTTCTTAAAGTAATTCATAACCAATCTTTTAATGCAGTTTGTTCCGTAACTCACTGGCCTTGATCATCCTGTAACATTTCAACTTAGTTTCGCTTCCTCTTCACAACTATAAAGGCATGGAAACAAGTGGTGTTTTTGTCCCCAAACTGTAGCCAATTGCAGCAGGATTTTTGGTACCACAATAATTCTTCCTGATTCAACACCTTTAGATACTCTTGCCTGGGTTTTTTTTTAGTCTCATCAGTGCTTCGTGAGGTCTTTCTATCAAGGCCTTATCAACTCCTTCCAATCTTCGAATAAGCTCCCTTTTCTTTCGAGGCAAATTTCCAATCACTTCCTTATTCCATTTTGTAGCAATTTTCTTGAATTTCTTGTATCCTGTTGACCACGAATTGTCCTGCCAAGCCTTTTTGACAATATCAGAAAATCCTTCCTGCAAACACCAGCCTGCTTGGTATTTGAAAGAGTGTCCTCTAACTTGACATCGCTCCCCTATTCCAGATGAAACAATGACAACCCGGTGATCTGACTTAAATCTAAGATGGTGAAATGCCTTAAATGATGGATGAGCCATTTCCTAGGTTATGTTGCAGAAAACCTAATCTAACCTTTCTTTTACAACATTTTTTCCCATGTAAACTTGTCACCTACAATCAGAACCTCAAGCAAATCACAATCATCAACACATGAACGAAACTATTGGTTGTAACCCCCTACTGTAATTAATATCCGGATTACGCAATAAAAGTAAAATAGATACCAATAATAAGCAAAACTCATTTACAATCCCATCTTCACGATAGGGTTTTCCATAAATACCTTTCAAAACACTTTTCACTTGGTCTCACATTCATCTTTGGAATACAATTACTACACGAAGATAAATCACATTTAAATATATCAGAGTACGCCAAATAATTCCCAGCCAACCCCGGGTTCCATACATTGATCAAAGCCTTACAAGGCATAATCGCCCATACAAGCCCTCATATGGGGATTACACAGTACTCATTCCAAATACAAATTCCAATCTATCATCAGAATATATACGAACAAACATATACAATTATACCAACATATAACGATAAGCAACGATCAATGCACTTGCCCATAAGGAGACCTAGCCGCCCTTGGTTGCTTGCTCCATCTTGATCCACTTGCCTTGTCTACACTGTTGGTAGGGGAGGGTGAGATTCTAGGAAATCCCAGTAGAAAAATAATACCAATATGCATGCAAAATAAGTATTTAATGCATGACATGCTTGCAATATATAATTCATGTTCACATAATAACATATCAGCATGCTCAATGTTCAAACAATATACTCATGATCATAGCATAAGTTGAAACAGAGCTTCAATCACTCATGTATGTTTCACATAATCAGGCAAAGCAATAACATGTATTAATACACCAACACAATTATCAAATACATGCAAGAGAGGTAAGTTCCCTACACTTGTTCTTTCCACGTGTGCTCCAGCACCAGCTACTCACGATCAGGGAGAATATCGAACCCTCTTCAACTTTTCCAAAGATAATTCTTAATTTTCTAACCTCTAAATTTTCTTGATGCCACAAATCAACACTAATGGCCAATCTCAAATGCAAGCTTTTCTTCCTCCCTTTCCTTCAACAATGGTCGAACAAGAGATAGAAGAGAGAGATGAGAGTGATGATGATGAAGCAAGCTACCCCTATCCCTCTATGCTTGTGCAGCCGAAAGGGAGGAAGAGGGAGAGAGAAGAAATGATTTTAATATTCCCATTTGACTTTTCTCACTCTCTTGCTTCATCTCTTTTTGCCACATGTCTCCACCTCATTGGTTCTCATAAAATAAGCAACCAATTAGCCATTCTAATTCTTCCATTAGCCATTTAATCACCCTTCTCATTTTTCTCTTAGTTAGTAATTAATTTCTCTATTAATCACTAACTAATTGCCCAACAATTTCATTCTTTCAATTTTCCTGATTATAGAACTTTATTTAAAATTGCCACAAAACACATAATTATTCTACTTTAATTTAATAATTATCCTCAATAATTATCATTAGCCCTTCATTGAAATTTGGGGCGTTACATTGGTGATGCAAATTGCTAACAGGACTACCTCCTTGCTTATCAGAAGAATTCAAAAAAGAATTAAAATCACTCAATATCAGCCAAGACTCATAAGTGATACCTAATAAAGCTCTTAGGGTTGCCCATAGATTAGTTCTAAGCTCCTTTCTCGGTTCACCATACACAAGAGAAACAAACAGGATCTCTCCTATACCCCTGTTGGATAAGTGACAGTGTAGAATTTGGGTATTGGAAAAAATATGTTCAACTGAAACATCACAATCATTCCATAATAACCATAATCCACCTGCAAACTTTGTTGCCTCTACCCTTAACCAGTTACTGAACCCTAATCTTTTCACCACACCTTCTGCTCTGGCACAACTAATGCGAGTTTCAAGAAGACCCAAAACATTGATATTATATTTCTGAACTATTTCTTTGATTAATCGTGGGAAGGATTTGCTGCTAGCCCCACGACAATTCCATGATGCAACAATCAATAGAAATTATTTAATTTATTAATAACAAGGAAATACTTACTTGTTAGGAGGTTGATTTTCATAATTTCTTCTTGACAGAGCTTCCAATTGATTAAGCTTCTCAGTAGTTTGCTTCCCTCCCTGTGGTCCTCCCGGCGACTTCTTAATCTCATTCTCTAAGTTTCCATCACCTTGGTTTTCACTGGATCTATCTTGTTTGACTTGGTTACTACTAATTCTTCTTTCAGCCCTTCCTCTTGTTTCGCCTTCAATTCGCTTGAGTTCGGCACGTGGGTTTCATTTAATTTTTGATCTACAAGAATTGAGTCTGGCTTATCCATACACCCACTTACCACACAGTGTTTCCTTTGTTTATCACTTTTTGAGACTTGCTTTTTTAGCTCACTATTTGGATTCAAACCAGCAATAATATTACTCTGGCTTTCAGTTAAAACTTAACTCAGCCCACTTTGAAGTAACAACTGGGCCTTGTCTTTTTCTTTCATTTTATACATACTTTTCAGGCCTTGGAAGTTATTGGTTTTTTGTTTGGTTCCAACCCCACTATGGGCCCCAGCCTCATGGGTACTTTAGCTTCCCCATCATATAAGACCTAAGCTTTCTCCACTATATCCAAATTGCCTCCCGTGAGTACCCTCTGCTCCTCTGACAAATTTTCCTCTTCCTCCCAATCTGACATTGCAGTAAATCTTGAGCCATGGGATTTGACTTCAAATTTTCCAATCTTCCTTACCCCATGGTTTACACTACCTGATGGAACTTTCTATCCATTGCTCCTCGACATTCGAGCTCTCTGAGTCCTTTGTACCAGCATCTAAGACCCAAATTATTCTCCTTCTACTGGAACAGTTTTCTCTGATGACACTTGTGTTCTTTTCACCGTTGGCACCTGTGTTATGGCATTACTGGAAGAAGATTTAACATTTGTATTCCATGGGCAATTTTTCTTTCGGTGTCCATATCGACCATATCCAAAGAAAATCATATTTTAGCCCTCATATTCAATATTGTATAAACCAGAAGTTAGAATAATTCTTGGCTCCAATTTTTTCTGAAGGTCAAGTTCCACACATATTCCGGCGTATCTTCCTCTTTCAACCTTTGGAAGTTCATCATCCCTACCTTTTAGGGTATGGAGATCAACCTTTAATATTTTCCCAATCATATCCCCTACTCTAGATATATATTTCTTGGTATAGCAATTCAGAGGAATATTGGGGATTCTTGCCTAGCGGATTATTAAAGGGGTCGTATGGAGACCATCTTTGCACCAGGACACTGTGTTTAGCTATCACCCAAGGACCTTCAAATAATATACGTTTATAGTGAAGAGTCCATGTTTCCTGATTTGTGAACTTGATAACATAGTAATTTTTTGGCAAATCAATTAAATCAAATTCACTGAACTTCCAAATATTGCACAACATCTCTTTCAGCTTGTGGAAATTGAATCTGGCACCAAGGATCGTGATGATTAGTGCATTGTTCCATAGTTCACAGCTTTCATTATATTCCTCATTCGTCATGCGAACAACTGGGTAGACATTCATTATCTTCTTGAATTCCTCCAATGGCTCCGGCACACTCCACGTTTAGTCTAGGAGATCAGACAACAATGGGTCGTCATCCATGGCCGAAGCTCCGTAGGCAAGGCCATTGAACTTCTCTCCTTTAAATCCCAAAAGTGACTCTTTGTATGAAATCTGTTTCGTGGCAGTGTTTTCCTTCTTTTTAATTTCCTAGTCCTGCTTGTTTTCCATTCCCGGCTCTACATGCTCCACCTCAATCATCTAATAAGACATTATCACATCCTTTTTTTGGTTTTTTAGTAGCCACAACCATGTCTTAAACTTCTAGTGGCCGGTCCGACAGTACCTTTTGAACATTGGCCTCTTCTATCGATAACTCAAGTTGACACGAATTTCAATAGAGAGAAAACCTACCTACTCACAGATCTAAAGGGCATTGTTTTTAAAACGGTTTTTAAAAAGCAAATAATTAAGGAGACTTGAAAAGAGTGCTAAATTGATAATATCTGCTATGCAACTTTACAAATCGGATGCCCCCTCCCATTTTTTTAAAAATGATGTCCCAACATTAGTTTTGTGGAACAGGGGCCTGTATTTTTTAATTTTTTAAAATTTTCATGTATTGCACAAAAATTTTGTATAGTAATAATAATTTATGTATTCATTGTACAACTAGATTTATTTTCCATGGCACGGGATGTTTTAGTGCCCGTTTGATTCATGGAATCGGATGTAATGTAATAGAATATAATGTAATGGAATGGAATGGATGTAATGATGATTACTTGAATTTGTTTGGTTCGTTGTTAAGGAAAGATAATACATATACATAGAAATATTTTGTTGGATTATATCGAATATAAGAATATATAGAAATAATATAGCAAGAGACAAAATTACCCATGACTACATATATATGTATAATGTACTATGCACGTTAGGTTTATGATAATTTTTTTAATTTGTGCAGTGTGCGTGTTGGGTTCATAGTCATTTTTTAATATTTAATAGTGAAAATATTATGCAATGTACATATTTGGTTTATGGTAATTTTTTTAATATTTAATGGTAGGAATATTATCTAATGGAATATTTGGAATATATTTTTTTAATTTTTAATGGAGGATTTTTTAAAAAAATTATATTATTGATTAATTTTTAAATATTTAATTGTTGTAATTATTTAATATTTAACAATGTTTATAGGTGCGCACTTTGGTCAATTTAAAAAATTATAATGGCAATAGTGTTTTTTTCACTTGATTATAAGACATCTACATCCCCATTTATCAGTCTTAGTATAGTGTAATCTTAATTATATCATTTGATGTAATTATGATTATAACATGTGATCCGATCTTTACATTACATAAGCCTAACCAAACGCTGTAATTAGTCCATTGCATCAGAATTACATGTAATTCTATCCCACGGAATCAAACCAAACATGCTATTAATTAGTGTTTAAATTAGAAGGTAAAAATGTTGGAAAGAAAAATTAGAAGGTAAGAATAAAAGAGAAATATGAAAATTAAAAAATAATTGATTAAAATTCATTTTATTTTTAACATTTGTTGTGTTCATTCATCTCAAAAATACAAACAATAACTTGTTTTATTTTAAAACGTGTTACTCCGTGTAAATCAAAATCTAAGCCAAGCATAAGTGTCATTCTTATGTATATTAAAAAAATATAATAAGTTTTTTAAATTTTCCACCTCCTTGATTAAAATACAAAAGCTTGTTTTCTTTCATATTGTTTTGCCTCATGCGTCACCCTGAGAAAAATAAAACATGTACTATAATGATTATTGTTCATCTCAACGTCGTTCTAGGGTGAAATGGGATGAGAAGAGTAGAAAAGGGGGGGGAAGACGATTATAGAATACGAATCCATCGATAGGATACACTCAATAAAAATACATAGATATTCAAGTAGAGTTGCGCATGCCATGATAGTAGTATATCAAATAAATAATTTTCTGGCGTGACATGTAATTTTCTATGAATAAAAATTAAATATGAATGAGTTCTCAATTATACAGTTGCTGAAAATGACATGATCAATACCATTAAGGGCCCGTTTGGTACGCAGAATTGATTTTGATGGAGATGGAAATGGAAATGGAAATGGATATGGATATGGAAATTGATATAGAAATAAGATTTAAAAGTGTGTTTGGTATGTCATGGAAATGAGACCTAATTTTTGTAAGAAAATACCAAAATATCTTTCTAAAGACATGGGTGAGCGGGTTGCCCGCCGCTATTGTTGCCGGTGATGGGATGGGACAGCGTGAACTAGTTGGGCGTGAAGCTTGAAGGGGCAAAAAGAAGAATCTGATCTCATGGAAATGTAAATATGAGTTTTTGTGATGGAGGCCAATTCCATCAATTTTGATGGAATTGATTTCCACATAGAATTGAATTCCATGCTCCTAAAAGCATACCAAACATGCTTACATCATGGAATCCATTTCTATTTCCATTTCCTTGGCTCTAATTCAAGCGTACCAACCAGGGCATAATAGTGTTCCTTTGCAGTGTGGAATTCGCCTGCGGGGTTGCAAGGCTGGTTTAGTTCTAGCTTATTAAGTAAATTAACCTGTCATTTGATATACATAAATGAAATAAAAAATAAATTCCCAAATAACAAAACATGCTCAGAGCTTTATATAATGAAATCTTTTCTTATTTTAAGAAACTGAGAATAGTTTTACTACTGTTTCACATGAGAGAGAGAGAGAGACGTGAAGGATGAAAGAAATAATGCTCGAGGCAGAGTAGCCTCAACTTAGGTGTGGAAGTTTGGTAAACGAAGCCATTCTTCATGTGTGCGAGTATTTGGAAGAGAAAGTGGCCACGTCTGTGTGTAGATAGAAACAGACCCAAAAAACAAAGAAATATAATGGGAAGTCACGGTTTTAATTCTACTTATAGCCTTAGACTATTAATAATGTGCCCCTAGTTCAAAACAAAAAAAATAAATAATAAATGAATGAATGAATAAAAAGGTGAGAAACAAGGGTAAAGTTTCAACCACCAAAATAACTATGAAAATAATTATTTATAAAAAAAATATAACTACCGAATCATTTAAAATGCATGCCTCTTAAAAATAACATTGAGATAAAAATAATTACTTTTAAAATTAAATATGTGGCAATTATTTATTACATTTTCATAATATTAAATTAGAAGAATCACTTTGAAATTTTAAATTAGGTTAAAAATGAAAATCATCAAAGAATTAAAATTTTGGGGAGCGACCTGATTGAGCTTGATTGACTTGGGCAGACTTTTTGTACGTATGCATAGGCCAAAGTAGGGGTAAGATTAAGTTACTTTCAAGTTTCACCCACAAAAATGGTGGAGGCATATGTTAGTGTGTGTTCTTTTACCCCTAAAGTTATGGTTTTAGAAGTATTATTTTGTAAATCGAGATAAAATTTCTCTCACATATTTATCTCGTAAATTGTAAAAACTATTCTTCAAAAGCTAATCAGAACACACAATTAATGTAATTGAGCTATTTTTACGAGTTTTTGGTTTTGGGACATTACTATATAGTACATCGTGAACCGTCGTTGTCACTCAGCTCTGCATGTACTTTTCAACACAGACAATAAGTGACAACTACGTCCCAAAGGCCAAAATGCGTCTTCATGCAGCTGCCTCCATCCTAATCTCGTGCCATCTCATGAATCTGACGCTTGCGTTTTACTTCTACCTCTGTTTTCTCGTTTGCTCAAGCAAGCATCCCAACACCAGACAAAACTGATGAACCCGGTGCATCAAAAATCCAAAAATGTCCATAATTTCATCCATGCAAGTAAATGAATCTCGACGTTCCGTCCAAAATCATTACTGCAACTATAGATAACCCGTCTTTAATTGAATCCATAAATATTATTACTGTCCAGGATATAAGTTGTAATAAAATTTACACTACAAACTATATCATATTTTTAAGACATCATGCTACCCACATGCCTCCTAGTTCAAGGAGGAATCATGCATTAACAGCTTGATGTTATAAGTAGAAATGAACTTGTAACCTCCCACTTATAAAAAATTTTCATAGCATTGGATTACGTGGTTATTGGGAAATCTTGAACACTAAATTAAATAAAATAAATAATGCTTGCTTAGCTTTCTATAAAATTATGGTAAATTTCCATGTGAGATATATATATTTATATATATAATGATTAGGGGTGACTTATAATAAGGAATGGAGTGGTAGACAATCTATGTTAATTCGTTACAAAGATAACCATATTGTAAACAAGTTTTATTTTTCTAACCAAAAATTGTTTTTTTTTTTTAATTTATACTGCTCCCGTCCTTATTGTAAGTCCATCCTAAATAGTTTTCACATGCTAAAAAAATGATAGTTAAATCATTAAGAATGTCTTAAATTAATAATTTGTTTTTAAAGTTTATGCTTATTAAAATGTTCTCTTCCTCTTTACATTAACAAACTATTCTCACCTGATTTTTTTCTATTTATCTCATTCTAACGCGAATCAAATAAGAGTACAATTGGAAAATAATTATTAATATCCTCAAAGTAGACTTATATTTAGGATATAAAAAATTTCCTCAATAAATAAACTTATAATAAAGACCAAAGCGGTAATATAATGTACGTTGTTTTAAACTATTTCATTTTTAACTGGTGTATTACAACTTTCTACCTTGGTGTTCATCTTAAACCTATGTAGATAGTTGTTCAAAATTTATCATAACTCCAAAAATGTCATACTTTGTTCTACGTCTATTTTAGTATTTTCCGACATAGATAACTGATTGAAAGGAGTGACGGTAGGAAGAAGCTAGCATTGAAAGGAATGTATGAGGTGCGAGGAGTTGGCAAAAGAGAGAGAGGAATCCCTCAGAGAGAGAGAGAGAGAGAGAGAGAGTGGTCCTTGAAAATTAATCAAGGAGGAGAAAGAGAGAGGGTGAGGCCAACGAAGCACAACATAAATGCGGGTTTCTTCAAATATGGGGCTCCAACCGATTGCGATTTGGGCCTCATTTTGGTCTCTCCTTTCCGAACCATCACGGCACATTCTGCAATCTGGACCATCTCACTCACACGTTCTTTTCATTCCCTTTCTTTATTGCTTTGCTTCCTCCCAATGTCCCTTATTAATTACATTATCACTTTCATTTTACGCCTTTGATTTTATTTTGGTTTAATATATTTACAATTTTATCAAATTTTGATTATGATCTTCTAGTTTTAAATCGTTAGTTTTGGATCTTACAATTTTTTTGGGTATGAAAAAATTTAGCTGAGTTGGTCTCGGGGATTCATCAAGATCAAAGTATGTCTCTAGGCTCAGAGCGCTTACAAAGATTCTTTTAGATCACCCATCAATAAGGTCCTCACATCGATAAGATTTAAACTTACAATCTTGTGGTTAATCATGAGTCAACTTCTTTACCAACTAGATCAACCTAATTTGTTGGCAGTTCCGACATTTTTATAAGAATTGATTTGAATTATGCCTAAGGATCAAAAGCAAAACTCATTAAAAGTATAGAGACTGGCCATTAAACCTAGATAAATTTTTTGTGAAAATATTGAGACAAAAACCAACAATTTAAAATTTCAAAGGCTATGACCAAAATTTTATCAAACTATAATTAATTTTGCACCCTACAGCACAACTTTTCTTGTATATTTGTCTTAAATAAAGTGAAAAATCAATTCTCTACTACTAATTCAGACGCATGTAATGTAATTATTTGAAGCCCCTACTACTTTAGGGACACTTTCATTAATGCTGCATGTGTGTTTGATAAGCAACGCAATGGCCTTTTCCATTCACAACTTTTTTTTTTTAATCCCAAAATTTGTGCATTCAATTAATTTATAATCCTAGCATGAAAAAATCGGACTAGTGTTCAGACTATACATAATTTTAATATTGTGTGCGTCCGTATGCGTGTGGGATTGAGACGTCTCTTTTCAATGATGCTAACAAACACCTGTGCGACTGCCACTGCGAAATGAAGTGTATTCGAGTTCTTGGACAGGGCTAGGAATTGACGATGACATGGCCTGCAACTTGTTTATTTCACTTTTAAATGATTTTATATTTTTTAAAAAAAGAATCAATATTTTTAATAAACAAAAAGAATTGAGTGTGCCACATTCTATTGTACAACTCAGCTCCTATTTATAAGTGATTTTTGAGAAAAAATTTTAATCCTTATTATAAATTCACTTTTAGAGGAATAAATGCGATTTTATAATTTTGTCCTTATTAATTACAATAAATAAAAATAATTTATTTATGTTATTGAGGGCAAAATTGAAAATTTGGCTCATGATTAATGAATTAATTAACTTTCCTTAGTATGTGAGAGTTGGTTAATTAGAACTTATAAATAGGATCAGAGTGATAATTAATTAAAAAACATCCGTATGTTTTGTGGAAGTAATTCGAAGTTTGTAGTGGATTAATTAACACATGGTAGTAAAAAAAATAAAGTAAATTGAATGAAATGAAATAGCAGCTGAACGATTCTTGTTACCCATATGTTGCATTATTAATTCATATTTCGATAATCACAAGTTATAAAACCCTCCATATATAGAATTGTTGACGAGGAAGGGAGTGGGGTGAACATGAGTGGACCTAATTATAATTTTTATGATTTTTATCGTAAGCACATGTTTTTATAAGTAATCCAGACTAACTTAGTCAATATATCATTATATATAATATAAACTTGTACGAAGCTGCATTATTTACAAGACATGACACAACCAGTTTTGCTTATATGATACCAATCATGGAGGGGATCGATGTTTAGTTTAATCTATTGAATTTTGGAAATTATTCTGAGTACGTAGCAAAATATTTCATGCGGATAATATAGAAATGGTCCTAAGGGTGGAAATAGGCCAGGCGGCCTGTAGCCTGGCCTGTTCAGGCCTGACCTGTCAGGTTAAAAGGCCAAGCCAAGGCCAAAACAAAAGCCTGTTTTGTTTAATAGGCCAAGCCAAGGCCTATTGACACGCCTGTTAGGCCTGTCAGGCAGGCCTGAGCCTGTAAAAATATTTTTTTTAAAAAAAATCAGATAAGGATTAAAAGATAATTTCGCCTGAGCCTGTAAGTTTTAGCCTGTTTAAGGAGGCCTGTTAGCCTGTTTTGCAATGTGGCCTATAGGTCTGTCAGTTTGCTTAAAAAATTTTAAAAATTCAGGCCTCCTTAACAGGCTTCAGGCCAGGCCTGTGAACAGGTCAAGCCCAGGCCTAAAAATTGACTTTTAACAGGCCACAGACCAGATTTAGGCCAGTTTGTGTCTTAACAGGCCAGGCCTATTAAGGTAAAAACTTGACTTGGCCTGTTTCTACCCCTAATCATAAGTTATCAAAGAATGTTGGCGATCGAGTAAGGAAGGTATGATAGAGAGCGTGAAACGAAAGTAATGCTGCATAATTCTAGCTACTTTTTCTCACATTTATTTATTTACTTATTTATTCATATTAATGTTGTTAGCAGTAACCAGATGGAGCATGATGTAGATAATAAATAATTAAGCATATGCGATTGTTTAATGCAAAGCCGAAACGAAAACTGACAAAGCGGAATGTCCGGTATGTGTGAGTGTGTCTGGTCAGTTTCAAAGAGGCCCCGCCCCACGTTCCCGTGAAGAAGATGTCAGTCACGAATGAAGGAAGGGAAACAAAAACGCAAAGGACAAAAATGCCCCCGGTGGTGATTGATCTCACAGCCTCCGTGACCGTGCCCCCCCCCCCACGGGTCACGGGGGCCTCACCTTTTCTTGTCAATCCAGATTCATGCTCAATATATCAATGTAAGTTAGGCCTAGTGAGACTATTAGGGTTTGTTTGGAAAAGCTGTGGGGTTGAAAAAATACGGTAGAAAGGGAAAATATATGGCGAGAGTAGAATGAGGTGTTTAGATTGGCGTTAAAGTCAAAAGCTATTTTTAAGAAAAAACTATTAAGATCTGTTTTTTACAATACAAATGAACTTCTATAACTACCAATTTAAATATAAATCATATTTATAATCTAAATTTTATCATATCTTAAACTTACAAAAGTCCTATTGAAAAAAAATTACATCTGCCATTGCTAATCCAATCAGACCTTTAGTCTTTCACATTGTTGTGGATCAAAATTTAAATTATTGTTGAGAGATATACCCTATATCTAGTACTCACGTGCAATGTCTCAAATGTGATTACTTTCAATAAGAGATGATGCATATATGATATGTTCGGATTAGTTTTTAGAGAATAGATTTTGAAAAAAAAGTGAAGAATAACTTTTGAAGAATAGATTCTGAGCAGAATAGATTATAAGAAAAAAGTGATTTTGATAAAATGAGAGTGTTGAATATTGTGGTAAGAATAATTTTTTTTCATGGTATAGAGTCCACATAATGAGAAAGAACTAATGAGAGAGAGAGGATGGACTCATATAAGGAAAAAGGACCAATGAGAGAGAGAGAATAAGACCCACACAAAGAGAAAAGCAAAAAGAAAAAATCTTTTTCCAAAATTTAGGTTTGAGATCAGAATCTAAGTTTAAAAAATTTTTGAATATTCCACCACCAAACTTTAAAACCTAGGTTTTGGAGAAAAAATGCAACACACGCATACGCTAGCAAAAAGCTCCACCTCCATCAGCCTTACTCGGATTCTCGCTTTTATTTTAATACTTTGTTAGGATTCCTTATAATAATGTTTTCCAAGTTATGCTAGTCCTGGAATATACTACTCCTGTATACAGTCAAGATATATGCTTTCTTTTTTTTTACTTGCATTTTATGGATCTTGGGAAAAAAATTCTATTGCTTATCAATGACAGATTTCATATTATATGGTGCTACTGCTAGATTGGCGTATTGATATTTTGATCATTTGCAGTTATTTCATAATTTCTTTCAAACTAGTCTGCCCATCATATAAACATATATACAATTTAATATTACACGAAAGTATTTTAGAGAGATCATATCATATATGTTATAATTAAATAATTTTTTTAGTTTTTTACTTTTCCCAAATTATATAAAAGTAGTATAATCCAACACATGGATTAGACTTGGAGACTTTCATTCATTTGTGTTTGATTTGGTTGGATTTTAAAACGGGCAATTCAGATTTGATTAACCGCATAAGTTTTGGACGCGATGATTGGGCCAAGCCCAGCGAATGCGCATTGTTATTCTTTCCCTCTGGGTTTAAGAAAAGGTTGAACCAAATTAGAATGGCATGCATTTTTCTGACATAAACAATACTGTCTACATCTTGTAAACACTGGGGTTTTCTAAAATTTTTATACCATATATATATATATATATCGATATTGATATGTGTTTGTGACTTTTTTTTGAACAAAGCGGGTCAAGAAGAATTAGTGTGTGTTTGGATTAATTTTTAAATAATTGCTTTTACGATTTATAAGATAAGCATGTGAGAGAATTTTTGTCTTTACTTACGAAAAAAAGCTTCTGAAACCATGATTTCGTAGTTAGCCAAACATACATTTAATCCTCAGTACTTGTGATGAATCATAAATCTAACTTGTCAATCAAACGATGAGTTTCAAGTAAGGTAATCAAACCCGGATCGGTCACTGAACTGGTAGAGGTACTGGGTTAAGGGTCAGTGGGTCAGACTTGAGTCAAACCGATACTAAAACGGGACTGAACCGGTGATAAATGGAAGATTTTAGGATTATTAATATGAAACTTTAAAGAAAAAATAAAAAAAATTGATTTTTTTTAAATAAAAAACTCAGACCGGACCAGCTTACCGAATCGGACTGATCTAATGTCCGGTTCGACGGTTTTCAGGCTGGACTGGCCGGTTCGGTCCGGTTTCGAGAACTCTGGTTTCAAGATCTTTTTGCCGCAATTTTCTTGGATTGTGTGTAGGTCTCTTGCTTTATCCTTTTTATAGGCAGCAAGTGGCAGTTCCAAATGTTTTGGTTTTCCAAGTTGGGAAAATTTCATTAAAGAAACACGTGATCAAAATTATTTTAGTTAAAAATTAAAACATTCTGAAAATTTATTGCATAATCAATGATTAAAATGAAAATAAGTTTTATAAGTAAAAAGATAATAATACCTTTTACTTTATTTTTTTGAAAAAGGTTTGATCATCTTTGGATTGCCTACCACCCACCTGCTAGTTGTTAAAGCTCCAGCACCCACTATCCAGAGTTCTGACCACCGAAAATTAATGTGTTTCCACTTATTTATGAAGAGTTGCAGACTCGTTTATAAAGAGTAGAATATTGAACTAGTCTGTAACTTTTCATGAACAAGCGAAATCCTTCTATAAACAAAAATTCAGTTTGGTGGTCGAAACTTTGACTAATCAACGGTGGCAATTTCGGCCTAGCGGCAGCCAGTAATAGGTCATTGGAGCTTTGACAATGCTCAAGCCCTTTTGTTTTCAAAAAAATAAAGTAATGGATATTATTATCTTTTTATCTATAAAATTTATTTTCATTTTTACCCTTAACCCTTCAGTGAAATTTTAGAATTTTTTAGCTATTGACTGAAGTAAATTTAGTTCAGTGATCCTTTAATGAAATTCTCTATTCTAAGTTTTGGTGTTTAAATGCTACGGTTTTCTCCAAAACTTCCTCCGCGTTTTCCTGCTTAGCTTACTGACACGTTTTTGTTACCCTTTTTGATCAAAGTAACTTATCTTACTCATGTTGGGCCTGAACAAAGATAGAGACGGGTTGGTAATAGTAATGCGGGCTAGCCCACAAAATAAGCATTATGAGCCTGTGCGGCTTACATTTTTGCTCGGGGTTGAATCTGTAGGCTGAGCCCACATTACCTGTTATAGATTGTGTAGTTATTAAATAATATATTATTAAAGGGAAGGATATTTAAGGGGGAATTAGTTACGGCTTTAGACAAAGAATCTGATATTTTTTTTGCCCGAGACAAAGAATCTTATATATTAAGGCAAGAGTGAGTGCTTTTTTCTGTTTCATTAGTACATTTTTTTATTGCATACGAGTTGGGTAAAATTCTGAAAGTACACTTGAGATGAGACGAGGTAAGAATATATGCTTGAATTAAAACTTTTGCCAATCAAATTTCTTGCTTTTCCTTCAATCTCTCCTTGTCTGAGTCACAATAAAATAAATGTCGGCTTCCCTAACTTGCAAGCATTCATAATCTCATAAATATATATATATATATATATTCTCATGTATTTTTGTAACTTGAAGGCTAAGGTTGTCACGTTGTCATTCGCAGAAGCTTTTGCCATTCGTAGAAGGATTTACATATAGAACATGTGCCACATGTTACCTCACTTCACAGCCATCTCTTCCCCCTTCTGAAAACGATATTGCAACCATTATTTGCTTCACTCATTTAAAATTTTTCCCTAATATGTAACTCAAACAAAAAAAAAGAACATTTAATTTGCCCATATCTTGAAACTTACACACCTTTTCTCTACTCGCTTAATTTGCGCAAATGATTTTCCTTTTCAAATGAAGCAATATATAATATAATTAATGTGACTCCCAAATCTCACACTACAACGTTTTACTACGTACACACTAAAAACGAATTATTTTCTTTATAAGAAAAATACAGTATTTTTTTTTAAAAAATTTAAAGAGCACACTTATAGTTGTGCATAACTTTAAAATTTCAAGTTTCCAGATGAAAATTAATCCTTAACAATTTCATATATACTCACAAGCAAAGTTTCCCCCGTTTTTGGGTTTCCTCTTGTAATGAAATTCAGTTTCCTTTTTTTTATTCTTTCATCGGTATTGGGCGCCTTTTTTGAAACAAGTATTTTTGGGTTTGTAGTTTTCCTTCCCAACTTTGTATGAAATTCAGTTACATATTGAAGCCGGGAAAATATTAAAAATAAAGTGTCAGAGAATTATTTAATTAAAAGAAGCAACCCGACCCAGCGCTTGTTGGTTGGATTACATTAATCAACACGTTAGGTCCTCAATTTAGGATGATACAGTTGCTCCTAAGTACATTGAAACAAAAAATACGAGAGCACTTTTCCCTTTTCAATATTCTGGTCAGACGGCGGGTTCATCAACGATATTTAATTACTTGTGATTAACTCTGTAGAATTGGAGAACATAACTCATCTTCAACTGCGTGTGTATATATATGTGTAAGTGTATATACATTAGCATATATAATCATGGGTTGTAGTCAAATCCAAAGAAGAGGTTGAAGAAAGAACAAGGGATAAGGCAACAAATCAACATAATATAGATAATCATGAAGACAGAGACGTCTGGCTCTCTACGTGGATATATAAAGCATGCCTTATCCTCCTGGCTCCTGGGCTGTATGGGAATGAACAACAACAACAACAAGGTGGAGAAGAAGGATTACAATAACAAGACTGCGAAAAGATGGAGACAACTCAGCGGCGAGATTCATTGGAAAGACATCCTGGACCCTCTCGACCTAGACCTCCGCAAATACATCATCCACTACGGGGAAATGGCACAAGCAGCATACGACACTTTCAACACGGAGAAGAAATCAAAGTTCGCCGGAAGCAGCCGGTACGCGAAGAGTGACTTGTTCTCGAAGGTGGGTTTGGAGAAGGGAGAAGGGCATCCGGTGAAGTATTGTGTGACAAAGTATGTGTATGCGACGTCGGAGATTGATGTGCCGGAGGCGTTCATGGTGAGGTCGTGGTCGCGGGAGGCGTGGAGTAGGGAGTCGAATTGGATAGGGTTTGTGGCGGCGGCGACGGAGGAGGGGAAGGCGGCGATGGGGCGGAGGGACATAGTGGTGGCTTGGAGAGGGACGGTGCAGACGTTGGAGTGGGTTAATGATTTTGAGTTTATTTTGGTGTCTGCTTCAAAGGTGTTTCAGAGGGACAGTGATGCGTCTTTGCATCAAGGTTGGTACTCTATTTATACTTCTGAAGATCCTCGTTCTCCGTTCAATAAGACCAGTGCCAGAACCCAGGTATGTCTTCATGATTGTGTTAAGCCTTTTTGTTTTGTTTTGTTTTTTTCCTTGTTTGGAAGACGTATGTTTAATCCCATTGAATTCTCTCTCTCTCTCTCTCTCTCTCTCTAACATACGACAGCCGATACAGGTTTTCTCAATTCAGAAAAGGTAAGAAATCGGTTGTTGTGGGCGTGTTTCTGGGTTGGACGGTTTGTGTATGATAATTGGAAAAATTTGAGACGTGTGATCATTACTGGATTTGGTTTGTTTTAATGTGTCTCCTTCTAATGTTGGTCCTTTGATTTTGATATAAGAAAACGTAATCAATTAATTTGGGTAGAAAAAAAAAATTAGTTAAATTAGTTATAGTTATTTGTTTAAAATATGAGTTGGTTCTCTAAAATATCCTTTTAAGTCATTTATATTAAAATTACTCTGATACAAACTTTCTTGACACATGTGCTATTAATAGGAATATAAAATTTAGAGAAAAAATGATAAATATGGGTAAAGTGTACTGAGGTTTTATATTTAAGACCAAATACATACTCCAACTAGCTTTTTTTAATATTAGGGATCATAGGCAGTATTTTAGTCAAATGAATTACATTTTGATTTCTTAAGATGATCAAATTGTGTAGTTTGAAATTTTTTATTTTTTTAAAAAAAAGTACTCTAAAATTGTGCAGTTTTGTTTTTTTTAAAAAAAAAAAATTTTGAAAATGCATAATTTCATTATCTTAAAAGATTAAAACGTCACTTAGTTTATATGGAATCTAATGATTAAAAGAAAAAAGGAAAAGAAAAATATCTGGGAGGTTTTAGCATTACGGAAAAACAATGCCCTCGATAATGTACTAGTTGATGATGGACGATTAATGTCAGCTTGTATAAAAAGTGGATGAATAATTGAGTGGGGTAACTCATCATTAAATATTCAATACACCAGCATGACTTAATCTATTACAGTACATATCTCTCATCCTTTTTCTACCCTTTAACTGGCATCTCAGATCATGGACATTATAATAATAAAGTTTTCATCGATCCATATGTCTACGCTGTTCAGGTTTTGAACGAGATCAGAAGATTGGTGGAGTTATATAAGAACGAAGAGATGAGCATAACTATAACAGGCCACAGCTTAGGAGCAGCACTCGCTACCCTTAATGCAGCAGACATAGTCGCAAATGGCTTCAACGCACCCAGAGATGAACCTTCAAATTCATGTCTGGTCACAGTCTTCGCATTTGCGAGTCCTCGTGTGGGAGACTTAAACTTCCAGAAGATTTTCTGGAAGTACAAGGATCTTCGGGTCCTACGGATTCGAAATGAGCTAGACATCATTCCAAATTACCCTCTAATAGGGTATTATGACGTAGGGGAAGAGCTGAAGATCGATACGAGGAAATCGAAGTACTTGAAGAGCCCTGGGAATGCGTCGAGCTGGCATAACTTGGAAGCTTATATGCATGGAGTGGCGGGAACTCAAGGGAGCCAGGGAGGGTTCAGGTTGGAGGTGAATCGTGATATTGCACTTGTGAATAAGACTGTGGATCTTTTGAAAGATGAGTTTCTGGTTCCTGCGTCTTGGAGAGTTGAGAAGAATAAGGGTATGGTTCAACAGCCTGATGGATCTTGGAAGTTGATGGATCATGAAGACGATGACTTTTGAATCTCTCATATCATCACTAAATAATCAAGCTATAGAATCAATCAAAACATCCATACATTCTTGATTTCTTTCTTTTGTAAGTCTTGCTTTATTCTGTTTTACCCACATTGGCATTATTCATTCCAAAACTTTTGATAAAATAATCCACAAAAGTTTACTGTTTGGAGCTGTCATATATAATGTTGTTGTTTTGATTTCTTGGGTGAATATTTTGGAAGATATGCATGGATTACTTGTTTCTTTGGTTTTCTCTTTTTTATAGGTGAAATGGTGCAACTAATTTGTCAAAAGCAACAATCAATATAGGAAAGATCTGTTACTTCTTTTGAAATCAAGCCATCTTCATTTATATATTATTCATATCCTAGAGAGATTCACATTAAAAAAATTATATATCACGTATCAAATTTATTCTTATAATCACATCCCATGTCTTTATGTCTGTTTCCTTTGGGTGGTTCTTACATTACATGTGCTGATATAGTATGCATTTATTATTTTATTGTTAATGAATAATTATTAAAAGAAAAATACACGAGAAGTTCACCAAATCTCCATGCTCATGACAGGAACGTTATCATTTTCTTTTCTTATTGTTCCGTGAAAGAACCAATTGAATGCATCAATTTCAGGTTATATGAATCCGACTTCAAATAAAGAAAGTACCATATAGTAACACAAGGCCCGCAAAATCATTAGAGATAAATCACATCCGAATAATTAATTTCAGCTCTTTATTTTCCCTTACAACAGAGAATCACTGTAATCTGCAACTATTACAGCAGCTTTGCCTTTATTTTATCGACAAAAAAGGAAAAAAACTCTGCTTCCATTAGTATGTCTCTGAAGCATAAGGTGATAAACTGCGACAAGAAAGTGAATCAGCATCCAATTGGTTGACAATGAAAACACCATTTAAGTATACAACCATCCTCATTGCATAGCGTAGTTACTAGTGAAATCTCCAGAGGTCACAAACTGTGAAGTGCAAGAAGTAGTAAGGCCAGGAATAGTGTAAGTTCCATCCAATAAACCCTTTGAAATCCATCTATAAGCAGCCTCAGTCAAATGCAAGCCATCCCAGCTCACATATTTTGAAGGATCATCACATGATACCACTCCTGAGTAGCTGCATACTGCTGATTCATTGTAATTGTACGGACCTCCACCCCCACAGCAAACTTTCACAACGTTTTTGCCAAATCCTGAAATAGCAGGAAGCATATATATATATATATATATGAAACCCAGAAACTATACATGTTCTGAGGCATAACAAGTTTGGAGTAAAGGAGTACCAAATTGTTCCGGAGAATGGTTCAACTGAAGAACGGCGTTGAAATAATCGGCGTAGATGATTTTAGTGTGAGGATACAACAGTTGAAGAACATTGAGTTCAGTTTGAAGCATCTTATTGTGGTAATCAAAAAATGTGTTTAGCCATTTTAAGCAGCCGGATTTGTCATACTCATCTTTGTCTTTAACTGCAAACCTAGTTAAAAGGGCTGGATTGCATCCCAGTGGTAGATTTCCAGGAATCATTAGTGTAACAGCCCCTAAGTTAATCAGCTCCTGCAATGATGAATAAACAGTCAAGTGTAAGCAAATGACTTGAATCAGCATAAAGGTGAGAAAGGAAGTATGTTGGATTCTTCAGAGAAACTAAGTAATCTCACTCAGAACAAAAGTGAAATAACAACACTTTGTCCCGAATATACAAGAGCTTAGTGCAATGTAAACCAACTACTCCCTCCGTTTCTTAACAAGACTCACTTTAATGAAAAAATTGAACTATAAAGTGAATTTTATATTAAGGACTGAAGGTAGTATCTAAGAAAGCAAAAACCGGTTAGCTAGTGATGATAGAGTGAGTTCATTTTTTCATTTTAGATATTCTTTTTTCACTCTCTCTCTTCAAGAAGTGATAAAACAGGTTGTCCATTGGCATTTGGCAACTTCCATTCTGTCAGCAGAATCAACATTAAACTTAAGACTAAACTGGAAAAACCAATGCGAAAGTAAGAATCCTTACACTGACTGCTGAAGTGATTGCATGGACCACTTGTGGCACGTAAGTTTTTAGCTCTTCCAAGCTCATTGGTTGAGACAAGGGATAAGAATAATCATTGCCTCCAATCTCTCCCACAACAAGTAAGGCGTCGCCAAGAACTTTTTTGCAGCCTACAAGACCAAATCTTATACACTGCTTGAAACAGAAATTGGAATTAAATTACAAGAGAAAGAAAGAACTCCTAACTTGTATTAAAAGATGTAACTACTACCACTGTTTCCGTGAGCCTCTGTTTTTTCCCCTTGAAAAAATTATACCAAGTTCACTATTAAGACTCCATAAAACTTTTTTGTTTTGGGTAGAACAGTATGGCCAAAGCCCAAAAAGCTGAAGACAATTACCACCATTTACCCACAAGAAACCATATTAAGAGAGGTAGCTCCAATAGTGTCGCTATACATTAACCAGCCCATATCCTTGTGGTGGCACAATTATTTGATTCTAAAGCTTTAGTTCTTTAATTTTGGTTAGTTACGTTTGCAATTTAATATTTTAATTAGCTCTCTAAATTTTGACCTGATTTGGTTGAATTAGCATTCAGGATCCAGACACAAGTGCCAGATAAACCCTTTCAAAACCCAAATTCAGTGGTACCCTGCCCAATTGGTGAAGTTAGTCTAGGGAACAAACCACCTTATTTGGTTCTGCTTGGTTCATCGGGTTGGACGTAAAATTCAAAACTTCGGGCAAGTAATTAATGAACAGAAAAAATGAATTACTTGAAGAGGAATTGCAGAGAGAAGGCAGAAATTCCTTGAACCAATCTAATTGAACCCTCAGAGAATAGTAAGCAGCTTCTTTGACATCAAAACCCTTCTCTTCAAAGAACACACCGTCCAACGCAGTGGCTCCGGCCACCGCATAATTCACCCCTTGCTGTGTTTTCCCATCCTTCACATCCCCATTTTTAAAACCCAGATAGGGTTTCACCAGTGGAAGATGCAGAGATTCCGCTGCTCAAACCCAAAAATCAAGAACAGTGACATCAATTAATCAGTGAAGAAAAAAGAGATGCCAGGAAAACACATGATTTTACGTTGAGTTCGTCGTTTGGTACCAATGAAATCGAGGACTAAACGGCCATCGGAGCATCGTCCGGTGGGGCGATGAAAATAGGTTGATCCGTAAGGAGGACGCAAGCAATCAGGACGCTGCGACGAGGAAATAAATCGCAAGTTTCCGGTATCGGTGAGGGAGTCGCCGAAGCTGAAGATCGACGTGTAGCATCCTAATACGGTGGCGGGGATCGTAAATGATAGACCCACAAGTAGGGCTAGCCACTGTGCTTGCAGAGACCAAACTTGAGAAGACGAAGCACCGATCATTGCTCTAACATTTATCTCGTTATTTCGATGATGTGATTCGTTCTTTTGTAGACCATTTTCCACTTCAAGCCAATTAACTCGTGGCACTCGTGGAACTTGCTATGATGTGACACAAGAAGATCAACTTTTCAATAATTCAACTGGTAACAGTATCTGTTTGCTCTTGAAGCTATTTTACAGTCTCGGAACAAGCGATTTTTACATTTGATCCTGCTTTCAAGTAGAAATCATTGAGAAATAATTTACTGGATAAAATTCCCACATGAAATTTCTCTTTAACAAGTCAAACTCCCTTACACGTATCATTATTATTTCATATTACAAATCAAAAGGGCATTCAAGGAGGATACAGATTATTGTACACGAAATTCTATTGAGGATTTGGTGGACGGCAGTTAGCAGCAGCAACGCGTGATCCCCATTCCAGCAACTCTTTGCTGGTGTCATCCTTGTGAACAAAAACTTCTATGAAGCAGAGAGAATCTTTCTTTGGTCCCGTAGCTGTTGCAATTGCTTCTGTCAGATCATCCTCTGTACGTACCTACACTTGTAGCAACACGGTCCATCAGTAAGATGACCAAACAAGAAAAGCAAGAAGATAATGAGAAAGCTCATCATCACCCATGTTATCAAAATATCTGACCAAGTGATGCATATAGCCTAATTGCATATCAAAAGGCAGAAAATAAGATTGACTGTTCCATTCATGGCTAACCTTTGTAGTCCAGCATTTGCCTTCTCCATTATGGATGGCATCAACAAGGCCGGTGTAGTCCCAATTCTTGATCACATTGTATGGGCCATCATGAATCTCAACTTCAATGGTATAACCTCCATTGTTGATGAGGAATATGATGCTCCTTTGTCCACAGCGGATCATTGTTGAAATATCCTGCACTGTCACCTATAGTGACATCCCACCAAATTGTTCATATTTATGGCCAGAATCATCATCAGGATATCAAGTAGACCTTTCTGTTATCACAAAATTCTACTAACCTGAAAACTGCCATCCCCAATGCAAGCAATTACACGCTTATCTTTTGCAGCTTGTGCATATCCAAGAGTAGCACCTACTGACCAACCAATAGATCCATATTGCATCTGGAATTCAAAACTGAAAGTTTGGTATTGTTAATTTATGTTAGCCATAATTGGTTGTATTGTTCATTGCAGAGATTTTATTAAACTCACCCACAGTTCTCAGGGAGACGAAGCTTTTGACAGTTGAACCAAGAATCTCCTGTTTCAGCTACGATGGCAGTATCTCCACTCAGCATGTTCTGTTCAACAGATTTAATCAATGAACTAAAAGGAGAAGTTACTTGATAACTAAGTCTGGATTCAATGACAAATACATGAACTGCATAATGAGGAATTTGGTGAAGGAAATGAAAGCAGACTCTGAATTCGCTACGCCTTATGTGTTATCGATTATTTAGTTCCCTGTCTATGAGAAATGTTCAAAATGATATTCACACAACCAATGCAAATCATAGAAATGGCTTAAAATAATGGATCTCTTTGAGGACCCATAAGGTTACAAACTAATACTGGTTTTCATAAATTTAAGAAGCCCCACATATGAAGCCCAATATTGGTTTGAATCTTAAACAGAGTACAGTCTAACAACTATCTTGTATGAAAATTCCAGTTTGAACTGAAATTCGTTGTAGAACTAGGTGATAGAGGTAGAAAGTTCAAACTATTCAGTCAATTATACTCTAATACCATGTCAAAAAGCCAAGAATCCTAAAAATTAAGCCAAAAAAAAGTAAACCTAATTTAACATAAATCAATGCATATTGTTGGCAACCTTACATGAATATCAAGTTATCTAGCATCAGTTATTCATCAATACGGCAGCTAATTGGGCTTCATGTTTGCATTCTTGAAGAAAGTACTTAACGCTTTTATCTATGTGATTGATCCTCAACCATTTCTAAAGCACAAAAAAGACCTGGTACAATCTTATACAACTTACCTGAATGTGCTTAAAGAGAATATTAACTCTTAAAGGTTCATTGTTCTCCCGCTTAAAAGGAATGCCAGGGGGGACAAAGATACGCTGGTAATTTTCCAAAGCAGTGCTGTTTCTCTTAACCTTCTTAGACAATGCAGTTAAGAAATCAGCCATGAAGACCCATCCCAAGGAGGGACCATTGCCTATGGTCACCCGATTAGGCTGTACAATTACCGCTTTCTCCTTTTGTACCAACAATGAGTATCCAACAGAGCTGTAGTCATTGAAGATAGGGCCAACAAAAATATAGGCATCAGCAGACTCCACTATCTCACCACAAAAGGTTGTGCTAACAGCACCCCAGTATGTCCCAATGAAATGTGGATGATGCTCTGGTACAAGCCCCTTCCCTGAGGGCATAACAGCTATTGGATACCCACTGGCTTCAAGTAACTCCGAAAGGGCCTTTTGTGCCCTTGCCACCCTTAGTTTTGGCCCCCCAACTATCACTGGCTTCACAGCTTTGTTTAGGAAAGCAGCTGTTGCTTCCACAGCAGCTTCTAGTCCTAGCCGGTTGCTCACACTGCATAAGACAAAGTATTTTACTGAAGCAGAGGATATAGAGTCAATCATGTTCTTAAAACAAGTGCAGTAAATTACACATGCACGAGTTGATGCAAGTAAGGAAAAGAGGAAGTCATACATTGGTGCAATGTAAAATGGAACAGGGTCTCGGGCAAAAGTTGGATGAGGAATTCCAGATAAATTACAGCTTATGCTGATATAAACCGGCTTGCTTTCCTTCAAAGCGGTTGATATTGCTGTATCAATGAGCTCATGTGCATCATCCAAGTTATTGACCACAGCCTGATAAATCATTCATCACTAAATTAGAGAACAACTAAACTGAACATAATAATAATAATAATAATAGTAACTACTCACCTGGAAACAAGTGACTGTCTGAAAGCAGCGTAGTTCTTGGGTGAAATCGGGTAAACCGATTGTGTGATGGAGGATCCGGTTCGTCCCATAATCATTGGAATTCGGCCCCCCAACGATGCAAATAATTGGCAGGTGCTCACTGTAAGCTCCGGCGATGGCATTCAGAACGCTGAGCCCACCGACGGTGAAGGTGACTGCACACGCTCCAACGCCCTTGGCACGTGCGTAGCCATCGGCCGCGTACCCGGCGTTGAGCTCGTTGCAGCAGCCGACCACGTTGAGGCTGCGCTCGGCGATGAGATGGTCCAGGAGTGTCAAATTGAAGTCACCCGGCACGGAGAAGACGTCCCTCACGCGAATATCGACCAACCGTCGAGCCAAGTAGCAACCCAAGGTGCCACAGGAAGGCGAAGGGTGGACCGGCATCGGAGCAGTTGAACCCACTTGCGTATTAGATTTCTCCATGAAAGGGAAAATAGGAATATAAATTCAAAAGGTGTGTCTAACGGCGGTAGAGTAAAGAACTGTTTGATGGGTTTATGAAGGGTTTTGAGACGGTGGCTTATCGGTGGTGCCGTGGTCACCGAAAGAAGAACCATGTGGCGTGTGCTCTTTTCAGAACTCGTACACTTGGAGAGAAGACTGAAAAGACATGTGTCTATGATGTTGCATGGATTTGCCATGCTGTGGTCCCCATTTCTATGGTAGGTATAAATATAATTTCATATCGCTAGTATATTCTTCTCGACGTCATCGTCATCGTCAATATCAATATCATCATCATCAGTAACATCAATCAAAATATATATATAAAATCATTGGCCAAAATATATATATATATATAAAATCTGTTCTTTAAGCCATCTCTTAAATGGCTGATGATCAGCTTCAGACATATATTACTGTTCACAAGCTAGATGGTAATTTAAATGAAGGGTTAAAGTGTAAAAATACACACGTGTTTTTTTTCAAAAGTGCGTCCAACACCAAATGCTTTTTTTAGGTGCAAAAGTGACTATGTGGTTATAAAAATGGGACAAAAGTCACATCCTACGTTAATATGAGAACGTTGACTGTGAAATTTAATTTTTGTTTTTGACTGAAAACGAAGAAGTGTAGCATGACGAGGATTATTTGAGACCCTCCAAGCTTTATCCTCTGCTATTCGAAACAGAGCCCACCACCTCAAGCACCAAAACTCCAGCACCAAACCTCCCCTCGTCAAAACAAAACACAAGCTTATCCCAAAAGCTACAGTGGATACTCCATTCATCTTAATTTTAGAACCCCACCTCAAACGTTTCCCTTTATTTTGGACAACGAAAGCAACCTGGTTTGGCTCCCCTATACTTCTTGCTACCTCTGTTCCATATGTTTCTTCCCTACAATTGACCCCGCCAAAATCCCCAAGTTCATTCCCCAGAATTCATCTTCTTCCAAAATTGTAGGTTGCCAAAACCCGAAATGTAGCTAGATATTCGGCTCTGATGTTCAGTCTTGATGCCAAAACTGCAAACCAAATTCCTGAAACTGCTCACAGACTTGCCCTGCTTAGATAATTCAATATGGTTTGGGGTCATTGGCTGGCTTCTTACTCTTAGAAAATCTGGACTTCCCCGGAAAAATCGTGCCCAATTTTCTTATCGGGTGTTCCGTCCTGTCAACTAGCCAACCCACTAGGATCGCCGGGTTCGGTCGTGGACTAGAATCGCTGCCCTCCCAGATGGGCCTGACTAGATTCTCATACTGCTTACTATCTCACAGGAATATTAAGAATCCTAGCCAAAATCCCGAAAAAGACAGGTCCAAACTCGTTGTTCCTATGCTAGTGGAGAAGGAGGTGGAGGTGTGGCAGAGGGAGGAGTAGAAGAAGTGATAGGGAGGCTTTGACTTGGAATTAGAATATGGACCTTTATATAGTTCCTCGCGACTCAGTTCTTGTGAACGCAACACTTCTTCTGCGTCTCTTAACTAGCCAACCCACTAGGATCGCCGGGTTCGGTCGTGGACTAGAATCGCTGCCCTCCCAGATGGGCCTGACTAGATTCTCATACTGCTTACTATCTCATAGGAATATTAAGAATCCTAGCCAAAATCCCGAAAAAGACAGGTCCAAACTCGTTGTTCCTATGCCAGTGGAGAAGGAGGTGGAGGTGTGGCAGAGGGAGGAGTAGAAGAAGTGATAGGGAGGCTTTGACTTGGAATTAGAAGATGGACCTTTATATAGTTCCTCGCGACTCAGTTCTTGTGAACGCAACCTTTCTTCTGCGTCTCTCTATCATGAATGTCGAAGACGAAGCCATCGATCTTCCTCTGTGCTTCTCGCTTCTAAACGCTCGACCAATTCCTTTAGCTGGGCATCTTTATTGGTGAGGATTAATGTTGGGTGGTGGGTTTGATCAACTGCCATGTCTTCGTCTCTGACAAATTAGCATGGACAAACAACTGGCACAGTTAAGGAGAATTAAACGGACGTCATCCATCTTTGATGGAGTTTGTGACTTTTGCCTCATTTTTGTAACCACATAGTCACTTTTACACCTAAAAAAAGTATTTGGTGTTGGACACACTTTTAGAAAAATCACATGTATATTTTTGCACCTTAACCCTTAAATGAATAAAAAAACTGCCTTGGGCTACGTTTGAGCCAAAAAGCCACTCCTAACTCCTCCATTTTATAATTGAAATATTCATGTGGCATTATCTTTTTTTGTGTTTTTTCCTTCTCCGTACATTAGCCCATGTGCGACTCTGATGCCTCTTCTCCTTTTCTCTTCCCCAAAAGCCTTTCCTTTCTCATTTGTCATAATCAGAACTGTGTCTCAATTATGCGCCTCCTTCTTTTTCTTCTCCCAATACCTTTCTCTCCCCAAATGTTGTAATTGCCTTTCGTCTCCCACGTCCTTCCCTATATTCAAAATTCAAAATCTTTCTGCCCTAAAGAGAGGTGATAGAAATTGGTAGCCTGAAAATGTGTGTACGGTGTGCTTAAATGATGACCACAGCGGCAACGAAGAATCTTTGGCAAGGATGAGGATGCAATGATGCAAAAGGCAGGATGTGATTTTTCGGGTAAGGAGATGTCTCATCTCTCTTAGCACAAGGTTTTTCATATTATAATCCCCTCCCTTGGCACCTCTCGGGCTTCGTCAACCAACTTTTAATCAATTTCTTCAAGGATTAACTTTACATTTGTTTCTAAATGTTGTAAGGTTCATTTCTCATTGAAATATATAGGGATTTCTTGGTTACACAGATTCTTTGAACCCATCTCTCTGTCCAGCATTGATCTACCCTTCGCTGTGGGAGAATCATAAAGATCATAAATGGTGTTTGCAATTCGAAGAGAAGAAGCATGGTAGGACATTGATTTACTTCGGTAATAAAATTTCTTTCAACAACTTACATTGGTCCTTATTACGCCACTTGATTTAGTTATGGATTATTAAAGCATTGGTGTTAATGACTCCTCTCTTGCTTTCTAATATGGAGATGATACTTCATAGTGTTTCTCTCTCATGTCTACAAATGTTGATATAGATGACTGTAATTTTTTAAAAATCTGATTAAGCACCAACAGTTTAAATGAATTTCATGGTGTTTGTTTCCGGATGCGTATGATATTTCTCTATATATCATAGCTCTCTGTAGTGTGACGTACACATCAATCTCTTCAATTTACTCCATTCTTCATTCCATTTTAGATTCTTAAAAAGGTTCTCCATCTTGCTCTGTTCTTAGCATCAAATATTCAATATCATCATACGCTATTCTTACATTGCTATTCTTATATTTGATCCATTCTTCATTCCATTTTAGATTCTTGAAAAGGTTCTCCATCTTGCTTTGTTCTTTCCGTTGTTTATACTCTGTCAAAAATTTTTCTTCTTCCTTATGTTATTGAAAAACTGGAATTTACATATATAAACATATGTAGGAAGTTACCTCTCAATGATTTGCTGGTATAAGTTTACTGTCGTATAACTTTTTGCTTAATACATGGTTTTCTTTATTCTTTTTGACCTCATTATTACATGTTGTTTGATTTTTATGAGAGTGGATTCATCCTAAATCTTGCAATGAGCTGCAGACTGGAGGCTTTGAGTTTATTTATTTCTTTTCTCAAAAATCTCTTTCAACATGTCACTCTAGAAAGGTAAGAATGGTTGGACAACCTTTTCTACTCTCTCCCCCTCTCCCTTGACCAATCACTATTTCAGCTATCCTTTTATTGTCAAGTTGTTTTTTTTTGTGATTCTTTCTTTCATTTTTTATTTTTTACCCCTTTATGATGTGATACAGATTTTCCATTCTTAGGTTCTGAATTAATGCATCATATTTCAACAGCATTACTTGATCATCATATTTCAAGTATATTTATGATAAATCCCATTAGAAAGCTTTAATCTCAAGAGGAAGCTAGATTATAATCTTCCTTGCTGCATGAAAGCTAGATTAGAATCATTTGTGTTTTTTTACTCTTGCAGGTTATGATTCCATACACTGTTATGCCCTTTTTTATCCTTGAAAATCTTTTTGTGGTATTCATTTTTAATGTGATGTACTGCATTCTTCATATATATTATTCATCAAATATTCAATGTCATCATAAGCTATTCTTATATTAGTCTAATATTAATGGCTGTATACTATGATTGCAATATCTTTTGAGATTCTTTTCAATTCCAAGTACAGTTTGGTTTAGCAGTAGTCCTTCTCCTTTTTTTTTTTGATTGATAACTGGAATTCATTAAGTTACAACTTAGAACTTAATACAAAGCAAAAGGGGAAACACCAAAGTAATCATCAACGACCGTCTCCTCCAACGAAGGTGGTGGTTGATTAAAGAAAACAAAAACCTCTGCATAAGTATGCGCTAATCTAGCAAGATGATCAGCATTCCTATTCTGTTCTCTAGGAATGTAATTCAACAAAACATGCCAATCTCTAGACAACCATAGTCTAGCTTCTACAATAATAACACTGAAAGGGTGGTTTTGCTCTCCACCTCTCGTTAACAAATTGATAGCCTCAATACAATCAGTGTGGATCAGAATGTTTCTGTATCCTCTGTTCCAGCAAATCTGTAATCCTTGGATAATTGCTAAAATCTCTGTGATTGCAGGAGGAACTGTCAACAGCTTACACATGAAACCACCAAGCCAAGCTCCTTCCATATCACGTAAAACTCCCCCACAGCTGCATTGACCTGAGTCCATAGCCGATCCATCTACCGCCAAGTGTATAAAGCCTTCCTGCCTGTCTCTCGTACTCTGATATTCAGATGACTGAGAAGAGTAAAACTTACAATGGGAAAGCAGATCCTGATCGCAGCTAGCGCGAAAGAAGCTGGACTGTGCATCCTGTGAACAAAACTCAAGCTCCTCCCCAAAGACATTCTTGCATCTGGATACCCATATATCCCAACAGACATAACTAAACAAGGAAGCCCATTGGACTTTTCTCGTGAAATTTCTGCCAATTCCATGTTTAAGATTCCAATTTATCCATTCTTTCCCTTGTAATGATATGAATTTATCCCACAAGGTCGGATGAATTAAGGCAATCCATCGCTCCCGGGCGTTGCCACAATCTCTAAGCATGTGCATCATGTCCTCCTCTTGGTTACAGCCGAAGGAACAACTTGCCGAATCCAGGAGACCTCTCTGAGTTCTCAACTTTGCCGTATGTAATCGATCATGAGAGGCTAGCCACATAAAAGATTTGATCTTCTCTGGAATTGAGCATCTCCACAGTGTCCTCCAGAATGGTTCTCTGACAGCATGAGTACCTGCAGAAAGGAAATAATATGCAGATTTAACAGAAAAGCAGCCATCCGAAGAAGGCTTCCAGTAATACTTATCCTCACCCCTCTCCTCACAAGGAGGGTGGGCTCGCATAATACGATCAGTAACATGAGGCTGGAACCATTGACTTAGCTTATCCCTGTCCCATTCTCCCAACAGATTAGTGTAATCATTTACTTTAGCTTCCCTATCCACAAAAGCTTCATAACCAGGAATGAGCTCAATTAAAGGTCTATTCATCTCAGACCAATTATCTTGCCAGAAGGAGGCCAAATGCCCATTCCCAATATTGACTCTTATGCCTTTGATAAACTTTTCCCATACAGCACATATTCCTCTCCAAGACGCAGATGAGTTTTTCTTGCGTTGAATCCTTGGCATGAAGCCAATGCCACATCTATACTTCGATCGGAGAACCCTAACCCATAGAGCATCTTTGTTGTTAAGGAGGTGCCAGCATAGCTTCATCAAAAAAGCTTCATTTTGTCTTCCCAAATCACGGATCCCAAGTCCTCCGTCTTTCTTATCTCTGGTTATTTGATCCCAAGATATCAAATGAAGTTTCTTTCTATCGTCTTCTTCCCCCCATAAGAAGTTTCTGCTTCTTTTTTCAAGCTCGTTCAGCATTCTTTTGGGAAATAACATTGTCTGCATGTAATACGATGGCAAGGAATTTAAAACTGATTTAACAAGAGTAGCACGACCGGCCAGGTTCAGGTATCTCCTTTTCCATCCTGAAAGCTTATTCCTGGTTTTTTCCAAGATAGGCATAAAAGTGATGTAGTTCGCTCTTTTGTGTATCAAAGGAATTCCCAGATATTTACCCAGATCCCCTGTAAGGCCAACTCCCATACTCCGACTCATACTTAAAGCTCTGGAGAAGTTCACATTCTTCGAAAAACAGACTTTTGTCTTACCTCGGTTCATTTTTTGCCCCGAAGCCTCACAAAATCTCTGTATACAATCTAACATCACCTCAACCTGACTTTCAGAGGCCTCCCCAAACGGAATGAGGTCGTCGGCAAAAAATAGATGAGAAATAAGAGGACCGCCTCTGTTCAGCTGAATCGGAGTCCACGTGTCATTATCAATAGCATCAAGAATTATATGGCTTAATCTCTCCATACACAAGGTAAATATATAGGGAGAGATAGGATCTCCCTGACGAATGCCTCTAGTTGAATTGAAAGTAGAAGTGACTTCACCATTCCATAGAATTTGAGAAGATGAGGTGGTAATACATGCCATGATAGCTTCGCACAATTTATCCTCAAGACCCAACATTCTAAGAGTATCTTGAATAAAACCCCATTCAAGACGATCGAAAGCCTTCTCTAAGTCAACCTTGAGTGCCATCCAACCTGTCTTGCCAGTTTTAGTCTTCATTGAATGGATAACCTCCTGTGCCACTATAATGTTATCACTGCTCTGTCTTCCAGCTATAAAGCTACACTGATGTTGACCAATAACTTTCCCCATAATCTCCCGGAGTCTATGAGAAATAGTTTTAGTAATAATTTTGTAGCTCACATTACAAAGAGATATCGGCCGAAAATCCTTGATTGTTTGAGGGATTTCTATCTTGGGAATGAGTACAATATTAGAATTATTTATGCCCCTGACCGACATAGGATCGTTGAAGAAATCCCTCACCAGAGAAAAAATGGACTCGCCAACTAAAGGCCAGAACTCTTGATAGAGAATAGCTTGAATACCATCTGGTCCCGGTGCCTTGAAACCTCCCAAATCAAAAGTAGATTTTTTTATTTCCTCATTTGTAACTCTTGCTTGAAGATGTTCCATATCCCTCTCATTCAATCTAGGAAAGCCTGAACTTGTTATGAGCTGATTGACAGAAGACCCGTTACTGCTAAAGAGATTCATAAAATAATTAATGGCAAGATTCTTCAATTCATAGTCATCGAACGTCCAGCTACCATCCTCCCTTTTCAAGCCCTCAATTCGATTTTTCTTACGTCGAATTTGAGCAACAGAGTGAAAGAATTTACTATTTTTATCCCCCCATTTGAGCCATTGGCAACGGGATTTCTGGTACCACATCAATTCTTCTTGAGCTAAGATTCTGTTATAATCCTTCCAAAGTTCCTTTTCAGTTTGGACAAGATATTGATTATCACATTAAGATAGTGATGGAAAAGTGGGTTGTAAAAGAATTCTGCAAGGCCTTTAAAATGATTGCAACAGGGAAGGAGATGGGTTTAGAGTAATTTAAGTTAAAAAAAGGTTCCTCATGTGAAATTGTGTTGGGGTAACATGACAAGTGAATTTTTAGGGAAGAAAATATGTAGGGTGGCATGTGATTAAATGTATTTGTTTGATGTTGTCCAAATCATGGGACTAGGCCTTTCAAAGCTGGAAATTCATGAGTAGGTTCTGCTATATGAAGTTTGAAGGCTAGAGAGTGTGCGTGTGCATGTGTGTGTGTTAATTAAGTGTATAATATATGTGTTACATACATATATGTTGTTGAAGGCTTATGGTTCAAAATTGAGCGGTTGAAAACCATAAAATGTTAAATAAGTACCTTGAGTGATTTAAGTGCTATATAAAGGGATGATGATGGCTGTTACTAAGTCAAGATTCTCATGACTTTAAGGATGAGAATTGCTATTGTTTTAAGGTATTTGTGTATTATTGAGTCATAGGATGTTATGGGGTCAGATTTTTTAAGCTAGAAAAACTGATTTGAAATCGGTTGATTAATGTGTCCAAAAGCTGAATAATGGTCTTGGATGGTTCAATTATGTTTAGATCTCTTGCCAAAGTTGTGCCATCTAAGGCATGTGTTTCACTACATTTTCAAAATATGTTCATTTCTTAGCCTTTGCAGCAACTGTTTCTTTTTTATGCAATTTCTCTTATTGTTTTATGCTCAATGAAAAGGTTTTCACCTTTTATGGTGTATGTTCTTTTTTTACCCATCGTTTCTGTTTGAAACATCTAACTGATAATACAAATAACAAAGGCTTCACATGTTCATTGACAAACCCGACCTTTATCTTGGACAAGACTCAACAGTCAACAAAGTTATACACACTAAAAAGGTTTTGGTATTTAGTAATCAATATGAAAACCTTAGTTAATATTATTTATTGCTGGTGAAATTATTTGTCTCTTGCAGTTAAAAAAATACACGAGCTGAGATTTAATGATTGATAAAATGGCTCAATAAGGGAAAATGTGTTCCCTGATTCAAGTTGGTTTTGCACGGGAAAAACTATCCCAAAGTTTATTAATGGTTTGTTAACTTGTTTTTTGGACTTTACAAACGATTTGTGTTCATAAAGCATTACTTTTCGTATCATTATTTTAAATTGGCAAACAGATAAGGACAAGCTAATATGGTCTAATGAATTTAGGAATTAGTTCTGTAATAACTAAGTTTAATTTCTATCCGGACTAATATCATTGTCATTGTGGAATGGAACTTTGTATCAGTATTGCATCGTTTTTCATGTTTTCAATTTAAGACTATCATAATATGCTTAAGCCTTCACTTTTTTTGTTTGTAGGGGAATTGTTGATGACTCATGTTGTATTGATACTAAGACAAGATTCATAAATGCGCACTGTGAAGGGTTGCTCTACTCTCTTTTTTTTGGTTATTTAAGTTGCTTTGTTTATGATTTAGTGTTATTTTCAAGAAAAAAAAGTGATTTTGTAGGTGTTTGAGCAAGTACATCCCTTAAAAGTAAACTGATAAATCCTCTATGATATCATTATAGATAAGGTTCATTTCTTGATATGCAATTCTGATATTAGTCTAATTTTAATGGCTGCTTGCTTTTTATTACAAGCATCAAGTATTATGTATTGCCAATTGTTAGCTTCACTCCCCATGTGGACTAAGTTTTTGAATAAAGTCAACATTGTGTTATCTTGACAATTCTGAATTACAGTTGAAAGAGGTTATAATACAGAGGAATCAAACCTTTATGCATATATATTACTTAAGTTATTACCATCTTAATAGCAAACTTCATAAGGTCAAATTTTTAAAGACAGAGAGGTTGTTGAAATGTTGCAGAATCTATCTTTGCCTAAATGAATCAGGATGAAAGCAGGGGTTGCTTTTGCCACATTTCTGTTTTCTGGAAACTTGCATTTAATCTTACGTATATTGGTGTATGTTCAATAATATACAGTTATCATGTTAATGGCAACTGTGGATCGATAGTGTTTTTAAATTAACCTTTGTTTATATTAATAATATGTCTTTCACTATATGAAAAGTCATATCTAATATGCAAACTAAGTAGAAGGTCCTGCATTTGACTTATCTTCTTCCAACACTCTTTGCATATGATATGTCTATTTTTTCCTTCTCCTGCCTATTTTGTGTTTTGTCTGTGCTGATTACACTCACATATATAATCATTCAGGTTCGACTTGCTTCTTCACCTTCCAGTCTCGAGCTAATCTGAATTCTCACAACACAAGTACGTTATTATATTACATTCTTTTGTTCTTTCTTATCAGATTTTATACATTTACTTCTTAGCATCCTAATTGAATTTAACATGTAAACCTTTGTTTTTCTGACACCATCATGGGCTGACATTCTTCAATTGAGGAATTGCATGATGGTACTAATTGATAGAGTATAGTTGTTAGAGTTTTCAGAAAATGGAATGTTTACCATTAAGACAGCCCCTTTAGATGTGCTTTGCATTTCCATGGTTTTAATTGATGAAGAGGTGTACACATGCTTATGTGTTTCTTGCATTTTGACTGTATTAGTTTCATTGTCTATCCTAAGTTCTTAACTTACAAAGTGTTTGCGTGATTATTAAATTTCAGCGATCAAGGATACAAATGAGTGTGCTGAACAAAGCACTCCATGAAAAATTTAGAAACTCCATAAAAAAAGAACACACTTATTTGTTTGCTAATTTTGTAGTTACTCCAAATGTCAGTTAATATATAGTTACAAAGAATGCTTTTAAGTTTACTTTCATTCCACAAATATGTTATAGAACATGTAATCGAATGAAGAAAAAGATTTATGTTAACAAATGAGATGGAATGAGTGTTTGAATTGATTTAAAAGTACAAGCAACAAGTGCAACGCACGGGGGAACACAATCTAGTTTATATATATACATACATATACGTGTGTGTATATTTGACCTGAAGAACTTCTCATTTATATTTGTATCTTAAGAAAAGGTTTAAGTTATGATCCTCCAGAATGTGAGCCGCCAACTCTGAAAACTGCCCAAATTAAATACTTGGCTTACTAGTTATAGGATCAAATAATGCGTCGCAATTTACTTTGAGAGAACAAGGAGCAGGCTTGCACCATGTTTTAGAAATAACATATTTAACAGCAGGATTCTCATCATTATTATATGATTCCAAGTTTGGCATTTTTTTCTTCAAGGCAATATCTTTTTCTCCCAGCCAAGTTCACAAACACAACCACACAAGACAAGCCTCGGCCATGGATGTCATCAAGGTTTGAATCCAAAAACATTCAACAAAAATGGACACAACTTGGGCTATGTATGAATGGAAAACCTAAATGAGCTCATTTTGGGCCCATAGTTGGGCTCAGCTTTTTTGGGACATGTGGGGGTCTCATATTTTTCATACTTTCAATTAATATTCAGTTTTGAAGTTTGTAGCTTTCCTCCAAACATATGTGTCTTATTTGAGATTCGAATTTGAAACCTAAAAGGATTTAGTGGGGTTTTATACCTCTAAATTTGAAACAACTAAATTTGGAATGCGTTGGCCCAAAAAAAATAAATAAATTTGGAATGCACTAATTACTAAGAGATGTGTTATGCCCTTGGTTATACATTAGTAGTTTAATACGTAAAATTTTGAATCCTCTTCCACGAAGAATGTGTAACTTGAGTGGCATAAATATAAAAACGGATTCATGCCTTTTTAATTGGACAATGTCGATCTCTCTTTGGTTGCATAAATTATATGCGAACTTAATTTATTTTGAGATTGGGGTCCTACCTCATTTTAGTAATATAGATATAATGAACATTGATATTTCACTCCTACTAATTTTAAGATTTTGAACCGGTTGAGTTTAAACATAAATTGCATCTAAGTATTTCTTCTGTATCTTTGACATTTCAATTTACTAGCAACACGAATTTAAAATTAAAGATTTGAATCACTAAATTCAAATGATCAATAATTAGAATATTCACTGATTCATATATTTGCAAGAGCTTTAGTGTGAACTTGATCATCCTCAATTTCTTCTCTTTGTTATTAATGTAGATAATATTATAGACAATAAGGATATCTGTGTAATGGTGTGTTATGGCATTAATTTGAAATTATTATACATCGTCCAATATTTTAAAAGCCGGACCGGAAGTCGAGCCGGAAAGGTCAACGGGTCATGGTTCAACCGGTTGGAACGGTTGAACCGTTCGGTCGGACCGGTGACATAATAATTAAATTTAAAAATAATATATATTATATATTACAATTAATCTTCAGTCCAATTTCATATGAAGTTAATAAAGTAACAAAATATCATTTAAGGAAGACCATTAAATCAATCATCAACCTAACAAAATGTATTAACAATAATAATTTCATGACTTGCCAAATATTGATGGTTCTTGATTGATCCAAGCATGAGTTTCTTGAAAGATATTAGACCATACCACTTAGCTTGAGGATAAACATCATTGCCTTTTTCTTCAAAAGCACTTTTATAAAATAGTTTATAACAAACCAAATTATTAAAATTAGTAACATATAATATACTTGGCAAAAAAAATAGTAACATATAATATTAATAAAATAAAATAACATGTCTAAAATTTATATGCCATTTTTTAAATTTTTTTTCAGCATCAAATATAAAAAAAATTGCAGGAAAAAAAAAATTTCCTGCTTTTTTATTGGACCGGACGGTTTTTGAAAAACCGGTCCGGTTTCCGGCTCAATAACGGTTGACGGCTCAAAACTGGCTAAACGACGGTCCAAAACGGCTCCTTAAGAAAAACGGCTCAATGCATAAATCCGGCCCGCTTCAATGACTGACCGACGGTCCAACCGGTCCGACCGCCCGGTTCGATCCGGTTCTCTAAACAGTGACATCGTCACCTTCTAGCCCACCAATCTAGCTAGTCTGCCATTGTTCTATTACTTCATTGTCGTTTGATTGGTTTTCCTACTGAGCAAAATGCTGAGTAGGGAGCGCTAACCACCCATAAACAGCCACCTTTCTCTTGGGGAAACCTGTTCCGATTGGACAGTGCTTATCATCTAATAGCCCAAGAAATTCCCTAACACTCGATTAGAAAGCAATGAGCGACAAGACAACGCACTATGGATCGACAAAGTAAGGGCGTGCACCAGCAATTCTTCTTGTTTATTGATTGGTTGGCTTTTAATTTGATGGGGCCAATAAATGTGGTATTCCACTTATCATCGTTTTCATTCACATCCAAGATTACAAAACCTGCATAATCAAAAAACAGTGGGCTCTTTGTCGGCCAAGGAAACAAATAGCGGACGACAAAACGTTTTGTCGTATAATAAATCGAAATACTAATTCCCGTGTGCATGCAAATCTCTTGCAGAGCAAGAGAGGTAATAAGTGAATATCGTGCGTGGCTGAAAATGATTGGTGATTAGTTTGTGGCTAAGACACGAGCGACCTACGTACAGATCAGAAGACAACCGAGGTCAATAGTGCAGGCCAACTCTTCCATTCTCAGTGTGTGTTTGGGAGGGGCCCAAACGCTCAATTGGGTGAACAAAACGTAATTGGTAATTGAGAAGAAAAAAAAGTGTTTGGGAGTAATTTTTTTCAATTGGGCTTATCACATAAAAATGATTTTTACCGATAAGCTCAAAAACATAGTTTATTCTGATTTAGCGTTTGGGATGAGAGTGAATGATTAAAATATTTTTTCAGTTGTGTCTAATGTGTTATTAGACTTATTGTAATTTTACTCTTAATATACTTTTTGAGCTATAAAAATTAATTTAAACTATTTTTTAGTGCTTTTAACCCTTAAAATATTTTTCCAACTGTACCCAGTGTGTTATCAAACTGATTGCAATTTTATCCTTAATGTACTTTCTCATCTCCAAAAATACTTTAAAATATTTTTTCAGTTGTACCCAGTCTAACGAGATTGACTACAATTTTACCTTTAATGTATTTTTTTTAGTAGTAAAGAGCACCCAAAACTTAGAATACTAATTTATTGATTTCCACCCACTCTAAAATATTTTTCCAGAAGCATCTAATATTTTAAAGTAATTTTTAAATATTTTTCCACCCACTCTCTTTTACTATTATCACAAAAGTCACTTATGCTTAAGTCAATCCAAACAAGTTTTACTTTTGTAAAAGTCATTTATACAGTCGCCAATCCAAACATAAGTCACATTACACAATATAACTTTTACCAAAAATAAGATTACAAAAAGATAAATTGAAAAACCCCATTTTTCCGATGGCTGTTCTAAACACACACTGTCTTATCTATTACTCTCATATTTTTCACTAAGAAAAATTTTAAATTCATTTTATTAATCCTGTTTTATAATTTAATACTCTTCTGATCCTATTTATATGATCGACAAAATTTTTTTTTGTTCTATTTATAAGCCACGTTATTAAATTTTTCATATGAACATACAAAATCATTTATTTATTATTGTGTTGAATTTGTTCTTATTAGATATAATGTGAGATAATGTTATAAAGTTATTGAATTTTAAAGCAGAGAATTAATAAAGTTTAAGATTTTTCTGATATGTGTCAAACATATTGAAAGTGAATTATAAATAACATCATAACTGAAAGTACAAAATTTCTACACTAATAAATGTACGGTAAAGTTATATATTCACACCTAAATAATTTAGTGATGTGACTTATAAATGAGATTAAAAGGCTTCTTACGTCACCTTATAATAAATAGGATAATACTTCAATTTGACACTTTTTTTCTAACGGCACTACGATTTCAGCTTCGAATTTGTGTTTTTCCACAAGCCCATCACTATATGTGTGTGCATGCATGTATTTATATATTCACACTATCTACTTTCCTTTGGCAGTGTTGTGTGTATGTATAATATTGGAAACGAAAAACCTAACAATACCTACCTCTCTTTACGAATGGGCATGCCCTCTTACCTTTCGACTTGAAGTTCTTCATTATCCCATTCTGCCTTACTGTTTGTTTTTTAATTTCCTTATAACTGTTTCCGTCAAAGCCACTAAACTTTTGCTTTCAATATGAATTATGCTTATTCAATAATATTATTGGTGAACTAACACTGAACAATGAATGATGTGGGATAAAAAATATAAATTGGTATAATATATAAGATCTATAGAAAACAATAATAATATTTACAAGGAACATATTGTTGGATAGCTTATTTTTAAAGTTTGTATAATGCATAAATAGGACCCATGTCTGATTATTAAAACATAACAATGTTGGCATATTGGAATGAACAACAATCCATATTATGAAGGGGGGGAAATCATAATGCTTAGATTATAATTTATATGTAAGGTGTGTTAATTAAGCGATCAATTCGCACGAACATTAATGATTATTTTAAGATAATAATGAAGAAGTAGCTAAACATACATTTTAGTTGAAACTTGATTATTGAATCATAGGAATGTAAGAAATCAATTTCAAATCCGTTCCACTACATGAAAAAATATGGTTAAAGAGTTTTGGGGGGGGGGGACAAACATGGTTTAGGAAAGTCTTCAACACAGTCATATTTATTACTATTCAAAAAGACACGTGTATTCATTCCACAAATACGTTTCATTTTCCATATCCAAAACTGATATGATCAATCTTATTATTAAGAGCTTACTCAGGAGCCTAGGGTTAAATTTAATAACTTTATGAGTTACTGCATTGAGGTCAATCTAATCTTCGTGGAAGCTCACATCATATATATCTAGTCCAGTAATTTTATAATTACAACTCGGAAGCACACACTAGATCTCAGTTCGTCAACAAACGTAAGCAATCAGTAACGGCGATAACTACCAAATAAGCTTGTATCATCGCCGTCATCATCATTCATCGTTATGCCTCATTAAAGTAAATATATCAAAGTAAATTTGAACGAATAAGGTCATGTTTTCAACAAGAGAAGATTAAAATAATTAAGGACATGATCGAGTGTAACACACACACACACACACACACACACACACACACGTTATCATTAAAAATTAGGATATGTATAGCCAATCGACTCATCAGCAGGGTGACCAGCTGTTAATTAATACTTGGATCAGCTGGAAAGTTGGGTATGACAAATCGGCCCTAAAATTATTAAGTTGAGCTCTCTTTTTCTCCCTCCAATTTGCTGTTATTTTACTGGGTACCCGGTGACAAATATTGATGATATCCTTGTTAATGACCATGACTTTTGAATCAGCATGGAAGATCAACTCAACTCCAATATCTACCTACTTTAAAGATTTTGTATATTCTGTGGTCCATATAAATACCATAGTCAGCTCCAAGATTCGATACTCTCACGATCTACCTAGAAATTTCCGATTCAGAAACAGTCTAGTATTTAAGGTCAGTGATCAAATCCTAGAAAAGCGTGCATTACATTGTAAGGCATGAGTTATGCTACTGTAAGTTTGGAGATAAGTACGGGAATGATGGTGAAGATAAATATGGGAAGGTGGATGAGGAGGTTATTGGTGTGCCTTACGTTGGTGTTATTTCTTAGTGTAGGAAGTGAGACACGACCATTGAATCATCCTACGACAATGGTGATGAGCAACATGGTCCCACGCTCGTACGTAGTTGCTGAGGAAGGTGAACCGCCGTACGATAGGATTCGCAGATTGAGTCCTGGAGGATCCGACCCTCATCATCACTGATATATCTATCTTCATATAAATTGCGGTAAATGTAGAAGCTCCAAAGTCAAGATCCACAAATCAAAGCGGAGATTTTATTTTCTGATTGTACAGTGTTGTTCGTATTTTTTCCTTGATTGAACAGTATTATGTCTGATTTACTTTTGTATAAATATATGTAACTCATTCGTATGATAATGAATCAATTCAGTCTTCCTATTTCTCTTCATGGTATCAGAGCTTGAAGAAGAAAATAATCGAAACTGACTCAAACTCACTCACCTGTGTGTTCTGCAATATCAGAACGAAAATCGGTGTCTTTCTCTCCGGCATTGTCGACGCGTATCCCAGCGTCCCTGTGCCCGTTTCTGACTGATAATCTTGATCGTTAGTTCCAGCAATCAGTATAGTCATCACTGCCTCTGCCCAACGACATCTATCGTTTGTCGCAGACGGTTGCCGAGCCAATCTAACCACCAACTCCACCGGCGAATTCAAAGCCGACTCCACCTGCGAACTCAAAGCCAACCACCAACTCCACCGGCGAACTCAAAAGCCGTTCTCAAGTCGTTGGCTTTCTCTTCAAACACCGACCACGGCCGTTGCGTGTTCCTCATCATCTCGATCGGCTTCTCTTCTCTCACTGCAACCTCAATTGGTGCAGCAACGACACTTCAGCCTCTACGGCGGCCGGGAAAATTTCAGAGAGACAGAGAGAACTCTGATTCACCGTGAATCATCACCACTCACCGTGAATCACCACGCATCGATCTCCGATCGTCTCCGCCTTTGAATCTCATCACCCGCCTACGCACTCTCTGGCGCTCTCAGCATCCACTCACTCGCCGACGCTCTCGGACTCCAGCACTTCGATCTTAGCACACAAGGTCTCAGTTGAAGGTATCTTCTCACCGCGATTCTCTGCTCGTGGGTTCACTGCTTCCTGCCTCTCATTTCTCTTCTTTATTAAAAAAGAAAAGAAAAAACTGAGTTTGCTCACGTGGGAGCAGAAATAAGAAAGAGAAAGAGGAAAAAAGGAAGTGAGAGACTAGGAGTCAGAGAAAGCAGATTTATTTAATTGATCAAGTATAAATCTGTCATTCTCCAAATTCGAAAGACCTACCAGGTATTTTTGAAATTCGAAAGACCAACCAGGTATTTTTGAAATTCGAAGCACCAATTTGTCATTTTGAAAATTTGAAGGACTAAACTGTCATTATGTCTACAATTTCTGATGCCTCTTCCTCTGGGCCTCGATCTGGTGCTAATGACATCTCTACTGTTCTTCTGGTCTCTGAGAAACTTACGAGTGACAATTATCGGGAATGGTCTCAATCCATGATTCTTGCTCTTGATGGGCGAGATAAACTTGAATATATAACTGGTGAAGCTAAAAGGCCCTCAATATCAAAAACCAAGGAGTTTCGAAAATGGAAATCTGAGAATGCATTGGTATCCTCTTGGTTAATTAATGCAATGTCATCCTCAATTAAGAAGAGTTTTATGTATCTTCCCTCAGCTCAAGAAATTTGGGAAGCTCTTCGTGAAACATACAGTTCTGTGGGAAATAGGTCCCGCATATTTGATGTTGTTAACTTCAGGAAATTCTTACTAGAATTCCATATTTCATACTGTTTCACTTCATTTTGGATGCATAAGTGGGCATTAGAATGGATTAAAGTGATGAATTATGTTTATCTCATGCTATGCACAGCAAAATGAATTTGTGAAGGATATTACTCCCTAATTGTTATGAATGTCTAACCTTGTGTGAAAGTCCTTTGTGTGAACTGGTACAGATTAAGTCAGGGCTAACCCAGAGGAAGCTGCAGGCAGTGACAAAGAGAGGAAGGAAGTTGAAGCTGACAACCAGTGAATGAAAGACCAGCTGGAAGATCAGAACAGAAAAAAAGGAGCCCAGAGAGTTCTGGGCCGCGGCCCACAATCTCTTGGGTCGCGGCCCATGAAAGGAACAGGAGCACAGAAACTTCTGGGCCGCGGCCCACAAGCACCAACTTAAGGTCAGAGACTTCTGGGCCGCGGCCCACCCCCGAAAATGAAGATTTGCGTTTTGACAGCTGAGATGATATAAAAGGCAAACCCAGGGTTTTGAGAGGGGGTTCCCCCTTTTGGAAAGAACGACAAAGGCGGCTAAGGAGGTTCTAAGAGCTGGGAATCGCTGGAAGCAAGGGGAATCAAGTGGGCTTGAGGATCAGAAGAGATTTCATTTCAGATTTCTGATATTTCTGTATTCTATCCCTTCTCCACTGTGATTCTGTTATGACTTCTTTAATTCTTTTTACTTGTAATCAGCTATTGAACATGAGTAGTTAGATTCTCTTATTCTAGGATTGTTCAACACTTTTGTATGGATTGAACTCGAACTCTTTTTCCTCGTCTTGAGCTAATGGTTTATATGTGTTAACTCTTCTCTGTTTTCACTGACATTCATGAATTGCTAGCCATGAATAACATGTTCAACTAGATTAAGCTTGAGAGAGTTAATCTAATTGAAGAACATGGGTAGAGTTATGCTAGACCTAAAGTTTAAAAGAGTTAAATGGAGGGTTTGTTAATAACATGGAGACATAGTCATTAACCTAGCATTGTTGAAGTGAGGAAGTTGCTTAATGATTATTTTCCCTTAAGTGTAGCAAGAGATTGTGCATTTAATTGGAGAGTATAAGCTTGGTTAGGACTTGAGAGAGCTTAACCAATGAATATTGAGCCTCAGACTGACACATATACAACCCATAAACAGTGATATCAAAGAGGAAGTAGATTGAGTTCATGATATACCAAAAGGGGAGAGCAATCCTAGATTCACTCCACTTGGTTAAATTCTCAAAGAAGCATACTTTGTCAGTATTTTTCCTTAGTTGCTGTCATTTCAATTTGTAATTCTGTTTTTCTTCAACCCAACATATTTTACCTGAGTCAACTTGATCAAACACATAAAGCTATTGTTCGACTAATTGTTATTCAAATCCTCGTGAGAACGATCTTTACTTATCACTCTATTACTTGGCGCGACCCATGCACTTGCGGTAGCGAATAGATGTCAAGCAAAAGATATGGCAGTTAAAACAAAACCACATGCCACTGATGATTATTATTTAGAAAAATCCTTACTTTGGCAAGAACTTGATGCCCTGCAAAACCAAACTTATCATTGTGGGGCAGATGCTCAAGAGGATCGCAAAGCAAAAGAAGCAGAGAGAGTATATGAGTTACTTGCTGGTCTTAATATGGTTTATGATGATGTTCGGGCTAGAATTCTTAGTCAAGAACCCTTACCGTCTGTGCGTGAAGTTTATACTTTCTTGCGAAATGAAGAAGATAGACGTAAATCAATGCTTAAAAATTCGAATAATTCCGCTGCTACTTCTAAGGCCTCAGTACTTGCTGTTCGATCCATGGAACCAAAAGGTTCTAAAGGTCGTCCATTCTGTGATTATTGTAAGAAACAAGGGCATACTAAGGATACTTGCTGGAACCTCCACGGTAAACCTGCTGACTGGAAGCCGAAGAAAGGGAAAGGACGAGGTTACATGGCTGAAACCTCTAAGGACCCATCTCAAAGTGACCAGCTGCACAAAATCATGGAAATGCTAGTCACAATGCAGACTACAACAATGCCTACTGCCACAGTGGTCAAGAGAGGTAATTTCTTTCAAGCCTTAGCTGTGATAAAAGAACTATGTACAGAAAATTGTTGGATTGTTGACTCAGGTGCCTCGGATCATATGACTGACAATAAGGCTCTCTTCTCATCATATACTCCTTTCACTAAGGGAGTAACAGTGCGAATTGCTGATGACTCTGAATCTGTTGTCATTGGAATTGGTTCCATTAAAATCTCAGCTGCACTTACTCTTCACTCCGTATTGCATGTTCCAAAGTTGAAGTGTAATTTACTATCCGTGAGCAAATTAGCTAATGATGAACGTTGTCAAGCTAACTTCTTTGCTACCTACTATATTTTTCAGGATTTGCTGATGGGAACGACGATTGGGAGTGCGAAAGAGCTTGATGGTCTCTATTACCTTGATGAAAGTGATAGTCCTCGGATTAAATTTTGTAATAAAGTGTCTCTCCATAGCACCAGTGATTTGGAATTATGGCACAAACGTTTAGGTCATCCAAATTTAAATTACATGTCTCAGATGTTTCCATCCCTTGTTTCTAATAAAATTCCCTATGATTTTCATTGTGATTCATGTGAAAGGGCTAAGCATCATCGTACTTCATTTCCAAAAATCCCATACCAAGCCTCAAAACCTTTTTCCACAATTCACAGTGATTTATGGGGACCTTCCCGCACACCAAACCGATCAAAAACAAAATGGTTTATCACATTCATCGATGACCATACACGTGTCAGTTGGGTCTACTTGTTGAAGGATAAAACAGAGGTGTATCAAACATTCCTTAACTTCCACAATATGATCCAAACCCAATTCCAAACCCCAATCCAGATTCTGCACACAGATAATGGGACTGAATACTTCAATCAGGCCATGTCTAACTTCTTAACCGAAAATGGCATTATCCACAAAAGTACTTGTCCCAATACACCTCAGCAAAATGGTATTGTAGAACGAAAGAATCGCCATATTCTTGAGACTGCAAGAGCCCTTATGTTTAGTGGTAATGTTCCTAAATATCATTGGGATGATGTTGTCTTTACTGCCACCTTCCTCATTAACAGAATGCCAAGCCGACCACTATCTTACAAAACACCCCTTCAACTTCTCCATCAATACTATAACCTCCCATACCTTGTAAACACTCTACCTCTACGGGTGTTTGGCTGCACATCATACATTCATCTCCATCACACCAATAAACTTGACCCTAAAGCCCTTCGGTGTATCTTCCTTGGCTATTCACATTCTCAAAAAGGATACAAGTGTTATGATCCGGTCTCTAAACGTTTATTTGTCACATGTAATGTCACCTTCCTTGAACATACACCTTTTTATGCCTTGTCTACAATTCAAGGGGAGAGAACTGGTGAATTTCAGACAAATGAAACACAAAAAGATGACCAGACAGTCACAATTTATGTACCTACCCATACAGATCCTACTCCTGATACCTATGATACTCCTGATAACAACCTTGAGATTTCTGATCATCCTGATAACCTTGATATCTCTGATAATGTGCCAATTATAGGGGAGACACAAATATGTGGGGTAATACCTACATACGACGACACAAAAGAGGTAATGAACCACAGGCTATTAGCACTCACCAAGAGTCAGTACTAGAGGCAGGTCCAAAAGAAACAGAAGGTTCTGATCTTAATCTTCCCATTGCGGTGCGAAAACAACCTAGACAACCCAGATCAAACACTAGATATCATATGGAGAAATTTGTCTCTTATAAGGCTCTTTCATCTAAATACAATGCATTTGTCTCTCATCTTGATAAAATCAGGATACCAGACACGATTGATGAAGCTATGGCTATACCTGAGTGGAGACAAGCTGTCTTAGAGGAGATGGAAGCTCTCAAGCGAAATAAGACATGGGATGTAGTAAATCTACCTGAAAGGAAAAAGGCCGTTGGATGCAAATGGGTATTCACTCCTAAATATAGAGCAACTGGAACACTCGAGAAATACAAAGCTAGATTGGTTGCACAAGGTTTCACACAAAAATATGGGGAAGATTACACAAAAACATTTGCTCTAGTAGCCAAGTTGAATACCATCAGAATACTATTGTCTATTGCAGTAAATTTGGATTGGAATCTGCACCAACTCGATGTAAAAAATGCCTTCCTCAACGGAGAACTCAAGGAAGAGGTTTATATGAAGTTACCTCTGGGGTTCCCAGGAAAAAAGGATGACCAAGTCTGCAAGTTAAAGAGGTCATTATATGGGTTAAAGCAATCTCCACGTGCTTGGTTTGACAGATTCACCAGATCGTTCTGAAGAAACATAGATATACTCAAGGGCAGAGCGACCATACTTTGTTTGTCAAACATTATAAGGGTAAGATGGCTGTTCTGGCTGTATATGTTGATGATATAATCCTTACAGGAGATGACAGTGTGGAAATCAATCAAATTAAGACAGCCCTGGCACAAGAATTTTAGATCAAAGATCTTGGAGAAATGAAGTATTTTCTTGGAATGGAAGTTGCCCGATCCAAGAAAGGACTTTATATTTCCCAAAAGAAGTATATTCTTGATCTTCTAAAAGAAACAGGGATGACAGGTTGTAGACCCAGTGAGACACCTATACGGATTGATAAAATAGATGAAGATGCAGATCTTGGTAAGGCAGTGGACTTAGGGAACTATCAACGGATGGTAGGCAAACTCATATACCTATCTCATACTAGACCAGACATTGCATTTGTAGTAAGTGTGGTTAGCCAGCATTCTCATGATCCTAAACAGAAACATTTGAATGAAGTTTACAGGATCCTTCGTTACTTGAAGGGATCTCCAGGACGTGGCTTGCTGTTTAAGAAAACTGACAAACGAATTGTAGAGTTATTTATAAATGTTGATTGGGCAGGTGACCGAGAAGATAGGAAATCCACATCTGGATATTGTACATATGTGTGGGGTAACCTAGTCACATGGAGAAGCAAAAAGCAAAGTGTAGTTGCGAGAAGCAGTGCTGAAGTTGAATACATGGCTGTAGCATTGGGAATCTGTGAGGGAATATGGATAAAACGTGTTCTTGAAGACTTGAGGAAGTCCATAAATCTACCAATCAAGGTCTATTGCGACAATATGGCTGCAATCAACATTGCTCATAATCCAGTTCAACATGATAGAACTAAACATGTCGAGATAGACAGACATTTTATAAGGGAAAAAATTGATGAAGGTATCGTTGATCTAAGATATATTCCTTCTAAAGAACAGACGCAGACATCCTCACCAAAGGGCTGCCCAAGGATAGATTGGAGTATCTGATTGGCAAGTTAAACTTGATTGATATCTATAGTTCAACTTGAGGGGGAGTGTAGAAGCTCCAAAGTCAAGATCCACAAATCAAGGCGGAGATTTTATTCTCTGATTGTACAGTGTTGTTCGTATTTTTTCCTTGATTGAACAGTATTATGTCTGATTTACTTCTGTATAAATATATGTAACTCATTCGTATGATAATGAATCAATTCAGTCTTCCTATTTCTCTTCAGTAAAGGTCTAACACAACTCTCCTCCTTTATCCTTGCCTACGACCTTCTGCGAAACATAGGCAGTGTTTGATATAACACCATCATTGCACCACGTAAAATCTTAGGATACTATACCACTGTTTTCCTATTATCTTCTCTGTTTTTTTTCTTGGTTTGGAATGTACTGTTTTTATATTTAATTTACTTCTAGTTCTGAACTCTAACTATATCAGAAATGATTCCTTCCACTATACAATCCATCGCTTGAATCTTCTGAGATTTTTTATTAAATAACAATGAGCCAATATTTTTGTTAGTGTATGCAAGGTAAATGCACGTTCAAGGATAGATCGAACTAACTTATATATAGCAGACTAATTAAGCAGAGAAGTTTTCCGTAACAGTACTTATCCGCAAATTAGCATCGTTATATATTATTAGTGTATCCCAAGTCATGCTGTCGATAAGTTCAATCGTATATATACGGTAAGCTCAATTAATCCATAAAATCCACATGCTCAAGGTGTGAATTCCAGTGGCTGACACGTGGAGCTAGTGTGGTGGAAGGATATTGAGGAATATATTCCTTAATATTAATATTAGAGCCAGTTGACTTTTGTTTAGAAATTAAAGAAGCTAAATAAATTACTTAATCATAACATATATTGCATATCATTATATTATATATTAATGTATAAATCAGACAAACTAGTTTAAAGAAAAACGATAAATATAAATACTTTAATTTAATGCAACTTATTTAGTTTCTTTAATTTTCCTAAAAAAAATCAACTAGTTCTTATATTAAGAATTGAGATGGTATATATATAATGGAGTTGATTCTTATCGTTACGTCTAATTAGGTAGTCAAGTGGAGTGACCAAATAGTTGGTCTAACGATATAAGGTCTGGCTAAATCTCTTTGAATTTTGAGTTCGAATCCTAAAAGTGACAATTATTTTGGGAGGGCAGCCATATACCTCAAAACTAGAGTAGTTAGTTATTCGAATACCTGATAATAATAATAATATGATTTAGAAAAGATGCCAGATACGGATTCATGATATCAAAAAAAAGAAAAAAGTGGTCGAGTGAATTTATATTGAAGGGGTCATAGTCAGAAACTTCGATGGGTTAACTGAATCCAGTATCAGTAATAGCCATCGATATTGCAAGTCACAAACGGTAAACTTTTGAGCTACTAGGCGTGGGTTACGTACATTACTCTTGAAAATTGACCCGGATCATGGTTTGTTATAATTTTGTATTGATTAAATCACTGTGCAAGCTTTTAAATCTTTTTTGGTGTATTTTCAATGAATTATAAATCAAGCACATTTAATCAACAGAGACGTGGAGATAGAAAAGCTTGAACTAACCAAGTTCTCAATATATAAAACACAATATAATTATTGATAATAAAATAATAATAATATTAAATAAATAATTTTATTTTTAATATTAAAAATTCAATACATTGTCAAAAAAGTTAATATATTAGAGATAAATATCATACAATTTAAAAGAAATTAATCACTTAAACAATCTAAAACATTATCTTATACTTTTTTGAATTCTAAAAGAAAATCTATTAAAAACATTTTACAATATTCTCCAATGCTTTTGTTGTAAATTGTCGATCATGTAATTACTCCAGAGTTTCAGTAACTACACAAGAATAATATAAATATGATCATGTAATTACTCCAGAGTTTCAGTAACTACACAAGAATAATATAAATATGAAAATCAAAATATATATAGTAAAAATTGGCAAATATTAAAACTTAAGCAAATCTCGAATCTGATTTCAACATACCTGCTAAAGTTTAGAAACATGAGAGGGAGAAAGTTCAAGTAGATTGTGATTCAACAAACTGCTAAAAATTAAGAGAAAAAAATTAAATTGATTTTAGTTTATATAATATAAAGTAATTAGAATTATTTTCACTGCAACAAAAAAATAATAAAAAAATTCGGCATTTTACCTCTTTATGCTCCTCAACTTTCTCTTGTGTTTGTCCTTGTTATTTTCTTCAAACCAATGGCCATCATTAGAAATTAAATATCGCATTTTGTCTACGATTCTTTTTCCTTGATAATCCGGTGATCTTGAGCCTCAGCTAGTGAGCTCTTATTATATTAAAAAAATAAAATAAAAATAAAAATAAAAATAAAAATAAAAATATTAATTGAAAAAATGAAGGCTTACTTGAGGAAGAATATATCATGAGAGGAAGGAGCTGTTGAGTGAAGATCCATGTTAGTAGTGGAGGATGAAACTTGCAGTGGTAGAGCAAAACCTATGGAAAGAAGAGTTATGAGACCCATTAGGGAAGTTCAAAAACATTTAAGAAGGTAAAGTTGCGTCAAATAATTTTTTTTTTTTTTTCAGAATCTTGCCTCCTTATATGTGATATTTTGTAGAATCCCTCCTTTTTAGATGAAAGAATACTTAACAGTTCTTTGTGAATAATTGTAATATATTGTCCATAATATTAATTAATATATTAATAAAGAATATATTAATATATTAGCAAATTACTTAACGGTTACTAGTGAAGAACCGTATTGTCAAATAATTTTCCTCCCCAAGAACCTTTTTGTATTAAATAATACTTAGCGATTTTTTGTGAAGAACCATAATATATTGTTAAATAACTTTTTTTTTTATAGAATCTTGTCTTCTTATATATGACGGTTATCATTTTTAACCATTAAATAATCTTAAAGAATAAAATGGTTCTTTGTGAAAAACTGTCAAATATTGTTAAATAATTTTTTTTTCCAGAATCTTGCCTATCCTACCTCCTTAAGATATATATATATATATATATATATATATATATATATATATATATATATATATATATATATATATATATATATATATATATATATATATATATATATATATATATATATATATATATATATATATATATATATATTATATATATATATATATTAGACTAATATCTTAACATATTATATTTATCTTAAAAGTATGATTATATAAATTTGAGGTATTATTAGAAATACCTCATATTTATATAATCATACTTTACGGTTAATTATCATAACCATTACATATTTTTTTACTGCTATAATGTTGAAAGACAACTTGTTTGTAAATGTTACATGACGTTTGTTTCTTAAGAACCTTCATATTTGTTATTAACTATAAATATTATTTTTGTGTTTTCGCGAATTCTGTCTCTTAATATATAATGGTATGCATATTTAACTATTATGTTTTAGCGTTATATATTAACGGTGCGCATATTTAACCGTTATATTTTAACGTTATATATTTTTGTGTGACCTTTGATTCGATATGCATAATATTTATTCATTATAATCATTATTTATTAAACGTTATATATGCTCGAATCTGTAGTAGTAAATACCCAAGTTAATGACAGATTGGATTATTCCCAAAATCGACATGTTGGTAGATGTCACCCGACAAATAATTGAGGTTGTATATTTGGTCAAAAGATTTCGGCCTTTTTGAGGGGATTGTTAATTACCATAATATCCAGAAAAGGATGCGCAAGGATTTCACTTACCCATGATCTTAATTATTTTCCATGCTTGAACTTGATGCCTTGAACCTTCGTGTGATGGTATTTAACGTACGGCGCCGTCTAACCCACTATTGTTGTTTCTTTAATCAGTTTCTTGTCGTTTAACTAATTGGACATTGCTTATCATCTCTCATAAAGCTACAAAACAAAAATGTTAAAACTTGAAACACAAACCAAATTACAAGAAAAGTCACTTTACACATAATACAAGAAGAATGAATGCGTATATAAAGCCAAATATCACATTTTTTGTCGGTATTCGTTGACCTTGAGATTTATGGAGCGCAGATGCGGTTCCCACTGATAATCAATTTCATTCAAAGGTTAAGATTACAAAGCCTGCTTAAAACATAATGGCAGTTTTGGACAAAACGATTTGTCGTTTACAACAGGGTCGATATTGAGGATCAGCTTTATTATACATAACATATATATGCGGCGTCGTATCTGGCATGCGGAGTCCCTTGGCGGTGGGTACGTATATACTTAACTGATGTATGGGGATTTTGTTATAATAGAATGTTAGGACCGCGAAGTTTATATGGCTACAATAGCGAGTATCTACGTGTTATAGAATTGTTTAGAAACTAATTAGTGTGTGGTCTTTTTTGTTTAAGAAATCCAAGCCTCACAATATATTGGTAAGATTCATTACTACAAAAAAAACATTTTTAACATCCCTTTTTAATGCCTTTTAACGTCTGAAAATAAGGGAATGTCTATGTGAGTGACGTAGTAAAAAATGGCAATAACGTTCGTAGATAAAAGGACGTCTAAGGCTTGGACTTTAGACGTCCCCATTTTCAAAAAGGAACATCTAAAGTGCTATACTGACACTTTAGACATCCCCACTTTAAAATGGGGACGTCTAAAGTGTCGTGGGGACGTCTAAAGTGTTAGTATAGCACTTTAGATGTCCCCATTTTAAATTGGGGGATGTCTAAAGTGTTTTTTTTAAAAAAAAATCGTTTATATACAGATCTGGATTAAACAGTATTTAAAACCGGAAATCACAGATCATTGTCAATAAAATTACAGATTTAGTATTTGAAATCCAAATTTAAAATCTACACAATAACAGCTCCAAAGCTGAAATCTCAGGCAGAAGATGAAAACAATAAGAGGAATTAGTTGCAAAAAACTTATCTCATTCTATTATTGAAATTTATTTTCTCGTAATAATGAATAGAGAAGAGCGACAAGGAGAGATGAACCTCGTTTTCTCAGCTGGAACGTGGCCATGAAGCATGTTTCAGAGTTTTGATCTACAAGTCATAACAACACGAGTTAGAAGATAACATAGAAGGAAAACCCAAAGAAAAAAGAGAAAGAGGATAAAATAATAAAAAATGGTAAGAAAACATAACAGATCTGGAAGTGAAAAAAAGAGAGAGAAAGGAAGAAGTAAGAGTGAAAAGAGCATATAAAGAAGAAGCAAGAGTTAAAAGGCGTGGTGGTACTGACTCTTCTTATGTTTGCGGCGATGGAAAGAGAAAGATGAGTGTAAAAGTAGTATAAAACTGATAAATAAAGACTGTTAATAAAAATTTGAATTATTTTTAACGTTCCCAATTTATTTTAGGGACGCCTAAAGTTGTCAAGTTATTTTTTTTCAATTTAGATGTCCCCAATTTAAATTGGGGACGTCTAAAGTCAAGTTTTTTTTTTTTTTAAATGAGGGACACGCTTTGGCATCCCTCGTATAAATAGGGACGCTAAAGGGCATCCCTGATGATACACCAGGGACCCCATTTTGGTGTCCCTGATGTATCATCAAGTATCATATTGGCGTCCCTCATTAAAAAATTTTTTTTAAAAAACTTTATACATCCCCAATATATATAGGGACGTCTAAAGTGTAACTTTACAGACTTTAGACGTTCTTATTTGAATTAGGGACATCTAAAGTAATTTTTTTTTTTTTTACTTTAGACGTCCCCAATTTAAATAGGGACGTCTAAAACTATTCAGTTCTCACTCATAATTATAAAAATGCCACCGTCTTTGATTTTTTACTTCCCTTTTTTAAAAAGAGACGTTCTTTAGGAACATAAAATCTATATTCTATAATAGTGATTACAACTTATAAAGCCTTTAATTATATAAACACGCGTCGTATATGGCAAATTAAAGTGCTCTTGAGAGGAAGGTCTTAATATTTAAAAAGTGGTGGAAGGCGGTGGGATAGTGTGCGTATACGTGAACTAATTATATGACTTCCTAACTTCTAATTACCATTACTTTTTGTTTTAAATGTAAGATCTAATTTGTAATATAAATTATATAGCAACAATAAATTAGATCCTACATTTAGGACTAGATGGGTAATTTTTTTTATTAAGAGTGATTTTGAAAGAAATAACTAATTTTAACTAACCTTTAAATTTAAGAGTAGAATAGTTAATTAGAATTATGAAAATATTCAAAGAAAGTAGTACGTATAGTACTCCCTCCGATCCTAAATATAAAATTTAATTAATTTTTTTACAGATTAACGAAGTTAAATAAGTTACTTAATCATATCATATGTTGCGTATTATTATATTATATATCAGTTTATAAGTCAAATAAATTAGCTTCTTTAATCTCTTATAAAGAGTCAATTAGGTTTTATATTTAGGATCAGAGGTAATAATTAATAAGCTAGGATTGAAAATGCTCATGATGCGCCACCTCAGCATCTTCGGAAAGTTCAACTTTTTTTGAAAAAACAAATATTTATCCCAACGTTCAACTTGAGCATCCTATGTAATTGAACGTCATAGTATTAGTGACCGATAGCTAGAGAGTAAAGGTGGGGAACGAATGAATAATAAGCAATAAACAACATTAGGATTCTAGAGTGCCAAAGGATTAAAGAAGTAAATAACAAAAAAAAAAGATATTCTTTTGATTCATTAAACAATAAATAACATGCATGTATGAATCTGGAAGCATATATACCGGCTATCTAATTTAATTTAAAAGGTGAAAAATTTATTATTTTTAATCATATTTTAATATTTTTTATTCAAAAAGGAAGTGCAACTCAATAATAATGTCTTCATTGTTAATCAATCACTAAGATAAATTTAAATTTAAAAAGTATAAGGAAATATTTATAATAAAATTCCAAACAGTGAATGTCGCATTCCATTCCATGGAAGGTCGGTAGATAATGATCCACTTGAAAAAGCCAATAAACTTTTTACCTGTCCAAGTATGCCGCCAAGTAAAATTCTTTTTACGGATCAAAACCCATAATGCATGATGTCAACAATTAATTAAACATTCATAAACTAAAAGAATTTCACTCTTTGCAGTTGCACATTGCTAGTTAGTAACATGGCGTTTAGCTTTATTTATTTCCACGTGAAAAGTAAATATGCATTGTGATCGTGATGACGCTGGTTTACCTAGAGATTGATCGTGGCATTTTGAATAATATATTATATACGAAACAATTCTAGGGGAGATCAGAGGGATGGATAAAGTAATTTTATGGAGAATTATCTGTGAAATTCATTATTTTTTTAGTCATATACATAATTTTGCAGAAATGTATTATCTTGTTTTTTCATACAATCAACTAATGCCCTATATTACTGCACGCCAACAGCTTCCTCCTATGTATATATATGCGCTTCTACGTGAATCGGTGAATCTTAGTATATTGGTGTTACGTACTATGAAGAAACTTGGTGAGGCAGACGTGGTTTTTACAGCGGACAGATTAGTCTTAAAATATTGAAAAGTACATATAGTGGGGTTGAGTGTGTACACGTATGAGCGAAATCAGCAGTGTTTCTTTTTCAGTTTCCATGTTGTTTCACCCACTGAAATGGCTTCAATTTTGAATCTAAAAGATCTTAACACCAATAAACTTCTTGTGGGTGGTGTGTCGTTTATATCCTATTTTCATTCACCGATAATCAATATCCGACGCTTTTGCTAGCAAGCTAAAAGATCCAATATAATGCATTCACCAACTATATATGTATGTGTACTTGCCCGGTTGCCCCTTTAGGTCACCAGTATCTGGCATATTTTTCAGATCCTATTATTAGGTGTTCGAGTAACCGACTGATTCGGATTGAGGTTTTTTAATTAGGATATGTTAAAAAATATTGAACCATTGTTAAGATTTTATCTTGTTAGTTAAGATTATGATTAGTGATTGGACCCTATAAATAGATGTCTTAATTAATGTGTTAAATGTGTAGGTTAATGAGATCCTCACCATGTTAAAAGAGGGGTTAATGTGAATCTCTCTCTAGAGAGAGAAGTCCTTTCTAGATCCCTAGAGTTAGGATTAGAGGTTAATCACCCTCAAGTGAGGGATAATCATTGTTAAACCCAAATGGATTGATTTGTATCTTGTAAACAATTATTTACTATCAATGAAGATTCTTTTGGATTTTTTTAACATGATGCCTCTCCTTAGGGTTTTTTTTTTGAACAACATGTGATTCAAACTTAGTTCACCCATTTCGTGGTCTAATCAGTCCCCTCTAGACTGGGCACCCTTAAATGTGTCCTTGCCTTCATAATCTGAACATATAGCATCGTCAGTCCTCATTTCATATTAAAGCTAATAGTAATTTGGTATCACTCTAATCTTATTTATAAGTTCTTTTTGACAAAAAAATTTGATCCTATTTATAAGTTCAATTTCATTGTAGTACATGAGATTATGACAATTTTGCCTCTATTTATTGTACCAATGAAGAGGTAATTTAAAGATAGATAGAGAAGAAAGAGTTGAAAAGTACTCATTCATAAACGAGGCATAGTTGGAAATTTACCCCATAATCATTAAGTTAACTACCTCTCTTTGGTATATGAGATTTAGTTAAAATAGACTTATAAATAGGATCAGAGTGATAGTTATTATCCGTTAATTTGATAGCTTACATTGGTTTAATTTGCCGTAGGCAATGACATCCACACGAACTCTCTATTGTAGTTCAAATCAATCACTACTCTTTACTAAGATACTCCCTTTGGTTCAAAATATAAGAGTAAAACTTGTGAGGGTGTGTGGTTTTTTTATATAAGAGCCACTTTGTTTTTGTCTCAACATTTAATACGTTTTTTTCAATTTACTCATAATTAATTATATATATCTCTCATTTATTGTTTTAACTCATTCTCTCCCCTACTCACCCTCTCCATAAATAGGGAATTTTCAGGAAAATAAGTTATATTTTTTTACATATTTATTGTCTTTAACTAACTTTTCAAATTGCCTAATTTAGTTATCTGACTCTTATGTTTTGAACCGGAGGTCGGAGGTAGTATGTACTTCAGATGTTCTTTATATTCTTGTCTACGGAGATGGTACTACTATCACCGATAGTTCCTCTTAAAAAAATTCGGAGATATCTAACTGGAACTACAAGTCATGAACTCCAGATAAAAATAATCATCCATGCATAAATCATTGATACTTTATGCGTATTGAGAGAAACTCTTGTGTTTTGGCCATCAAAGAAGCAAAGCCACAGTAGCAAGATCCAGCACCCAGGTAGAATATACAAGCATGGCCTCAGTTGTGGCAGAAAGTTACTCCTAAGAGAGCTGCAGGTTAAATTCACAAGTGTGCCTTGGATTTTGTGTGATAGTCTAGGAACTGTATTCTTCACACCCAATCTTGTTCTTCATTTTGTTAGAGAAGGAGCTATCAAGAAAGAAATTAAAGTAGTGCATACATACACCTTCATCTGCTTAAATTGCTGATATTTTTGACTGAATCAGTGTTAACTCAATCTTTTATGACTTTCAGACAAGTAAGCCCCTTCAATTGAGGGGGGATGTAAGGGAAGTCAATTAAATGTATTAGTCAGAGTTGAGAGGAAATACAATCCTCATTTAGCTAAAAGTAATTCCCCAATCTTGTAGTAAATCTAAATTAGCTCTCCTTTGACTCATTTTACAAGATCTCTTCTAAGAAGTGTTTTTATCCTTTGTTAAAAGACATTTTGATAGTTTTAACAAGTATTAAATGCTACCTTCTGGGCCTAAATACAGTAGTTGGACAAGTGGTTTGCTTTATTCGATCATAAATGTAAAACCTCAATCCATTTTTACACCTAAACTTATAATTTTTTCTCTAAAATATCCTTGTTGATTGCACATAAAAAGAAAGTTTTCATCAAGAGTAGTTGCTATGCACATAATTAGAAAGGGTACTCTAGGTAAACTAGCACCTATTAAATTAATAATTATTTAACTAACTTTCTCAATATCTACAAATTAGTCATTTAACTTTTATATTTAATATCAGAGGGAGAGGGAGTACTATTTTAATATATGCTCATATTTAATAAGAGTAATGAGAGACTAGAAATTAACATGATGTTGGAGTATTTAGTGTGATTAATAAAGGTAATATTAGAAATCACTTAAATCTTGTAACAAATTTAATGTAATCAACTCTTTTTATTGGTACGCGTAAATTAATTAGAAACATCTTATAAAATGGAAGGAGTAGCACAGGAAGAACAGACAAGTTTTACAGCATTGAACCCAACACAGATGAAGTTACTGGCGAGGAAATAGACTCTGTTCAGTTCAGAGCTTCCCTTGTTTGTTGGGCGAACAGATTCAGGGGGAAAAAGCTCCACCGAAAAGCCCTTTATTACATGCCAAAACAAAAAACACAAACTGAGAAGTCAACGCTTTTTCACGAATAATTAGTAATCCACAATCAATGATGCCTAGGATCAGGACCCCCAGGACTGAGTCGACTCGGCATCATCGCTCTTCCCTTCTCCACTGAAGCCTCATCAACAGCTTCAACTTCTACCCTGAAAGTGGCCTTTGACTTTGACTTTGACCATGTGACATCTTCCTTCAAGCCTGGAAAAATGGCGTCACGACGAGATTCAGAGTATGAAAAAGAGCAGAGCGCCAACATGAAGCAAAACCACAACTTCAATAACTTGGCCTTCGCCATAATATTCACAGATTCTCAACTTACAATGAGAATTGTTATATGTAGCTTAAGAGCTTAATTTATAGGTGAAAGGAGCTATAGATGAGACTTAAAGTTCTATCTCTTTAATAACCCATAAGCAACTAAAACATGTAGGGTGTGTTTGGTTCAATGGAGGTTAGGTTAAGTGAGGTTTATTTAAGTTAGGTTAGAGGAGGTTATAATGTTGTTTGATTTAAACAGAGGTTAAGTTAGGTTTGGTATCTTGTTTGGTTCAGGAGGTTAGGTTAGGTGAGTTAATTATAAATGGACAGAAATGCCCTTATGCATATTTTACTTCTTCTTTTATAATGTATTTATTACTCGAGGAGGCGCGGCGGCGGCGACGGCTGGATCTACAGGACCAGAGACAACATTGAAGGAGCAGCGTGGCAAAGGAGTCGACTACAGAGCGTGCGAACAAGATGAGAGAAAATGGGATTTCGGGCAAGAGAGGGAATGAAACAAAGTGACGACTTATTACAGGGGAGGGCAGTACTGGAATTTTAAAAAATTGCCATAGGCAATTTAGTCACAATTGAAGACAAATATTCTCTCACCTAGGAAAAACTCTAATTTTGAGGGTTCACAACCTAGATTAGGTGACTACTAGAAGACAAAAAAACATCTAACACCTAACCTAACCTCCTTCCAACCAAACACTACTTTTTTTACCTCCAACCCCACCCCAACCTAACCTAACCTAATAAAACCTCCAACCAAATAAAGCAGTAGAGAATGGCATTAAAAATAAGACTTTATGTACTACTTTTATTATTATTATTATTATTATTATTATTATTATTATTATTATTATAGTTAGGATTAATATCATGACATATACGATTTAACTCCAACTAAAAATGTGACACACATCTTATCAAATGATAACTTAATTTATGGAGTAAAAAATACAAAAATAAAAGAATAACTTAATTTATGAAATAAAAAAGAATAACTTGTTATGTTATGTTTCTTGACTTTGATGGTTTTCAACTTTAAATCCATCAAAATCATGATTGTTAAGTGGGATTTAAAGGATATTAACATTCGAAGAAAAACGCTATATTTCTTAAACTATAATTGTTAGGTTATGTTTTCTTTGGCAAGAAAAAATTGTTAGGTTATGTTTTGACCGAAAAAAATGTTAGGTTATGTTTACGGACACCAATATCAGATTAATTATATATATAGAAAAAGTTGCTTTGCAAACATCAACTGACTCACTGACATTGCGAAAGTTAATGTGCTTGTATATTTAGTAGGTTCAAAACACACAGTCACCGAGAAGCCATTATGTGTGCTGATATTTTGGCGAGGAGGACTCTCGATTCGAACAATGATATGTCACTTTTGGAACACCCGTCAGATTTTTGTTCGATCCAAATGTTAGCTGACCTCAGCTAAGATTTGGATCTCGTTAGTATTTTTCTGTACTTATGACTACTGTAACGGCCCGTCATGACCCCAAGAGTCTTCTCTCTTATCATTACAATTCAAAAAAAAAGAAACACACATAAGCTCACTAATTGGATTGAGCCAAGCGGGAAGAGTTAATCCCTCATAACATAGTAAATCGAGATTTTAATCTTTATCTAAAGAGATGTTCACACTTAATACATGACAATATAGACATTACACAGGACTACCTTAAATAAAAGGACGCATGTGCTTAGTAAAGAAATACACACACACTAGTATATGTAATTAAAGATGTGCGCGCGCGCGCTCTACTGGCAAGATCAAATGTATAATGTGTGTTTGTATACTCATATATGAGATTCCCATTTACGTATCTGATCACTGAGTGGACCACTAGTATGAAGCTAATTAGTGTCCATGAGTTTATACATGCTTTACAAACCAGGCCATATCATTTAGGTCGGAGGTAGTATTATTTAACATATAGCTTTAACATGTTGTATTGCATGCGACTTAGCATATCATGAAATGGGGGTCCTATCATCAGTTTCCACGATGACCGACTTTGAAAAGAATTGGCTTAGCAACTTCTTACTTGAAACTGGCCAAAATGTTACCTCGGCCTCTTCCTCTCTCCTTGATTGATTAAATTATATCAATGGCAGCAAGAATCTCATCAACTATATTAAATTTCGGGTTATAATTAACCATATTTTTAGTCCATATAATTTGAGTTAACTTTGGTCTTAGTCCCTATAGTTTATTTCTTTAGGTATTAGTCCTTATAGTTTTACTCGATTAAAAAGTTAGTCCTTCCCTTAATGATATGACAAACTGATGACATGGCTACTAACACTGTTATTATATGATGAGATAGAAGAACACATGGACAAAGTAGCTCAGTTGGCCATCCTTTTCTTTTTATCTCTCTGTTTTTTTTTCAAAAAAAAAGGAACCCATTATTCAAAACACAAATTCTAGAGTTGGAATATTTGTCAGACTTAGCAAAACTCCATCATTTCTTCTCCTTCCTTCTTGTCAGAAACCAACGAGCCAGAATTTTGTCAAGAAGCCTTCCCCATGATTTACCTTCCCTTCCTAAAACTTTCTGAAACACTGACTAGAGTGATAAAGAAAACACCAAGTCAATAAAATTCAATCAGATAAATGGGCTTTTGTGTTTCTTTGGCATGAATGAAACAAATGCTATAGGTACAAATGTTTGAAGGATGAAGATAACAAATAGGTGGAGTTTACCGCAAAAAAACGGTTCTCATAAATCAAGCAGAATTTGAGAAATTTTAAAAAATTTTATAAAAATCAAAACTTTTCATGAAAAAGAAAGCCGAATAATTTGAAATAGTGAATCCGAGTCAGACAAGTTTGGGATGGGAATGGGATTCTTGACTCGCCAAACAACCTCAAAATCAACTGTGATTAAAACAGTGGTGGTAACCAGTTATGCTACTTCTGCAAGTATTTTGCAATATTAGTCTTGTTTATGTAAGTCTCAGATATTCGAGGGTAGACAAAATTACAGCCCCCATCTCCAAATTCATCAGTGGGCTCTTCTAAATTGATCACTTCTTGTCCACCGAACCCAAGCGACAATACCCTCTTCGCCTTCACCATGCAGCCACTGCGAATCGATCTCCTTTCCTCCACTGAACATCCTTCATGCCCTAGGTTGCCTTCCGACTATGCGACGTTGTTTTAGGGTTTTTTGTTGGGTTATATTTTTTTTAAAAAAAGAAAGCTCAGTCAGCAATTTTGCCCATTTGTTCTTCCATCTCATCATATAATAACAGTGTTAACGGCCACATCAGCTCTGTTTGCCTATCATCAGACGGAAGGACCAACTTTTTAACAAGGTAAAACTATAAGGATTAATACCCAAAGAAATAAACTACAGGGGGACTAGGACCAAAGTTGACTCAAATTATAAGGACTAAAAGTTTGGTTGACCTTTAAATTTTTATATGGAGATTCCCGTAATTAATTAATGTTTAATTTGTACAAGAAAAGTTTAAAAAAATGGAGAAAAGAATGTCTCAACTAACTCCTCTCTCCACTTACTTTTCCCTCCATTAGATTGATTTTTAATGGTTGGGATTTATTCTGTAAAAGTACTATTATCATTTAATGTTTAATTTTACAATGATATTTTTAATGTAATATAAATTCTCAACCATTAAATGACAATATAATGGTAGAGAAAGTAAATAGAGAGAAAGTGGAGAGAGAGGTTAGTAAAGACACTCTTTTCCAAAAAAACATATGTCATTACCCTGCACTCAACCACACTGGATGTTAGAGTTTGGTTCATCGAGCATGGATTAACCTATGATCCAGTAATCCACTGTCAAATAATTTATTAATTAGTTTAAAAAGTAAAGTAATTAATCTATTCATTTTGTTAAAAGTGTGGGATAGTGTGAGATACCAAGCAAACAAATGATTGATAAAATTTAACTTGCTTTTCAGAGATATATAATCCTTTGGCTTTGCTTCAGACCTCCATTTCATCGATCGCTCTCAACGCAGCTCACAACGTTTTATAGAATCAAGTGTGTTTAGGAACTTAAAATGCAAATATTTTCCAGATTTATACCAGAATATTGTAAGTTTTTCAGGACATACAAAGATTTTTCTCATTATTTCATTTGTAAGGTGTTTAAAGGTAGTAGTCCTTAATTTATTTAGTCAAAGCGTCAAATGTTACATGAACCACCGAGGAGAGAATGGACAGTGAAAATTCACCACATTAGAGAAGAAAACAAACAACCTGATTTTCTGGGTGGCATTGCGACAAAAAAAAAAAAAAGGTTAAAACCTTGCACTTGTTATAAATATTAATTATGGGGATGTACATTGACTCATATTCTAATCAGTATTTATAAATACTTTGTTGAGAAGCTAAAGGCTATTTAATAATAAAAGGGTTATATAGTATTAATTGCACCATTTATTTTATATTAATTGTGATCCTTAGTAGTGACTTTTAAAAGCCATAAATAGAGGCATTGCACATGGCATTGTAATCACAAGAAATACGGATGAATGAGAATTGCTCCCCTTCTTTCTCTCACCATTTTCTCTCATCGTCTTGCTCTTTCTCTATCTCATATCTCTTTTATTTTCACAACACGCTATCAGCACGAAAGCTCTAACGAAGTTATGTCTCTCTCATCATTTCTCTAACAATTTCATCTACCTTCTTTAACGGTATCTTTATTTGATCTATCTGGGATAATCTGAGCCATCAAATAGAATAAAAGAGACCCTTCTTACCAATTGTTTTATACATCGGGTTCCATAGCTAAAATTGGAGATTATTGTAGCTTTTCTATTTTATTTTAATCTCATTCGCAAGTTTTTTTTTTATTTATCATTTTCAGGGAATCTCTTATTTATGCACCATTTATATTTCCTTATTTTATATTCTCTTATTATTTACATTTTATGTTGTTATATTATGCTATTTCATTGGGGCAATTACAATGAAATCCCATGCAAGAGAAAAAATGAAGAAATGGTCCCTGAAGTTGTCAGTGTAAGCTCCTCGACTTATTAATATACGCTCCTTGACTTGTCATTAATAACTTTAGGGACCATTTTTTCATTTTTTCTCTTGTGTGGGACTTCATTGTAATTGTCCCTATTTCATTTTGTTTATGGTTCATTTATTTATTTACTTATTTAATATTTTTATTTCTTTATTTTATTTACATTTTATGTCATATTCTATTATTTATATTCTTTATTTTATGTTATTTATTTCATTTCATTTTATTGTTATTTTATTTATGTTGTTATATTAATTTATTTACATTTTATTGTTATTTCATTTATATATATACAAATCTCCTTTACAAGTTCTTTTATATTATTAATGTTGTTATTTTAGTATGGTTGGGAACCATACACTTCTAAATTATATTATGAAATTATATGGCCAGGAGCCATATTATTTGGATTTCTTATTTTGTTATTATATGACCAGAAGTTTTTTATTTTGTTATAATATGGCTAGAAGCTATATGCTTTTGATTTTTAATAATGAGATTATATGGCTAGAAGCCATATACCTTTTCACATTTCATCTTATTGTATGATCAAATGTCATACAACTTTTGTTTATCTTGAAGATAAAAGGTTATAAGCTATATAGACTTAATTTCTCATTTTGAGATTAACTGGCCCAAAGTCATGGGATGAGACTTATTGGCCTAAAACTATGAGAGTTAGATGGCTTGATGCCATAACATTTTAATTCTGTTATCTTTATGAATTATTTCTTAACTTTATGAATTTACTTTACTATAATGGTTGGATCATTTGAGTTTTATGTTATTATAGAGCCACGAGAGTTAAATGGCCTGATGCCACATTGCTCTTTATTTTGTGACTACATGGCAAGAAACCATGTTATTTTCGATTTGGTTACTTCCTAAAAGGTCACTTGATAATGATCTTAATCAATGGCATACATTTGCAAAAGAATTCTTGACAACATGATTGTTATAAATGGTATTTTTACCATGTTTTGAAGACTAATGATACAAGAGAATTTTATCCTAGTCCTGATGACTAGTTAGTATATAATAGAACTCATGTTCACGAAAGGCATAATATCCATTTATTGCCATATTCATTGAAATATAATGATATAGCTCAAAGCCATCTAGACATATGACCATGAACTCATTGCCATGTTCATTGAGATATAATGATATGGCTCAAAGCCTTCTAGACATGTGACCATGGACTCATTGACGTTGAAAACTAATGGCTATGAAACAAATAGTTATGAAGCCATAAATGATTGAAAAAAAATCTCAAGAGAGGTTATGATATCAAAGAGCCTAAAATGTGGTCATATTGTGATATTGATCCATTTTATTGTTCCATTTTGTGGGCAAAATTAAAGAGATTATATAATTCATATTTTGTCCATTCATATCTTTATTATATTATGATATTATTCAATATTAGTTTGATTTCATTGTGATGATAAATCTTATTATAAGCATTTGGAGTTTCCCCCCTTCTTTTAACTAACTATGAATTTAGTTTTCAAACTAAATGTTTAGCTACAGAAACAAAATCTGGACATCAGATCCCATAGACAAAGGAATGAAATTAGGTAGGAAAGAACAATTAAGCATTATTGCAATATTATAAATATAAAAGAAAATATTGAACAATGTTTGTTCAAACAGCATATTTTGAATGTTGCATATAGTATTTATATTAATGTTGAAAAGTTTAAAACTATGAGCTCAATTTGCATTTTATTCTTTCAAGTTCCCTTCAAAGGATCTTTCACATTCTTGGATTTTTTTTTATAACCATGTTTGCTCATTACAAGAATTTAAACAATTTTAAAATGATAATGATAGTCCTTAAGACAATTTGATGAATATTGGACTAATTTAATACATTCATGTTTGTTATTGTTCATCTCTTCTAACCTTAAAGAGTTATATTGAGCCTTAATTTTTTTTTTTTGAAATGGTAAATAGTTTGTCAATTTTTCACAAAATTAGTTTTGTAATATGTATAAATTATATACGTGTGTGTGTATTGCAAGCTTATTTTATGGTTGCATGAATAGTTGGGATAATTTAAACGAAAACTATAAATATTATAAGTATTCATTATTGCGTGTTCTATTGCGAATGTTCAACTTAATAATTTCTTGTGCATAGTTTATTGTATCATCTATAAGATACTCCACTATTGTGTCAACTAATTTTCTCTTACTTCCTATTATTATCAAGCATAAATTATAGGGAAAATTATAATAAAGGACTTAATAAAAATAATATGTTTTAAGAAGGACCATAAAAATGATAATTATTTTAAAGGACCAGAAATTGAAATATTAAAATAGAAAAACTAAATTACCCTGTAGCTATCTCCTAATCGTCTTACAACCATAACACTGTTACTACAACTAATAAACGCTATTACAGGTGGGCGACACTGTTACCTTGTCTTCATCACCACAAAGATCAATTTGAACCTAAATATACAAAAAAAAAAAAAAAACATTGTCTCCATCATCATAAAGTTAAAGATAACATTGAATGATTAAAAAATGATCTATAACTATTATCTTCACAAATTCATCATCATAGTTAAGTTGGGTTGGGATTTGTACAGCTCGCACGGTTATGCCCAGATTGGTAACACTGAGAACATTGATATTGCACCTTATTATGTTGGAATTGTGATATCGAATGGTTATGCCCAGATTGGTAACAAACATAAAAATATGTCAGTATAAGTTTAGAAGAGAGACGGAAAAATATTAAGATCAACAAATACTAGGAGGCGAGTTTGGTGAAGTAGAATGTTACTGGAAGGTGAGTTTGGGGTATAGTTTTACATATTTTTCAAGCGAAATCACTAGACTGTCAAAGGTGAAGTCACCTTGATCATGATTGTTCTCCGCTGTTCCGTCATTTGTGACTAATTTTATGATCACATAATCTGGAGTGATTGATGTAGAGTTGTAGTTTAATGCTTTCCTGTCAATGCAATTGAAATAGAATGAGATTATTTGAATTGGTCTCTATTTGTCAATTATCCATCAGTCACTCCATATTCTCAGGTAAACAAAATATTCCAGATTTAGTTAGAGAGAATATAGGAAATTTGGCTAAGTCCAATTTAGTCTTTCTATTTTAATATTTTAATTTCTGATCCTTCAAAATAATTATCATTTTTATAGTCCTTCTTAATAAATATTATTTTTCTTAGGTTCTTTATTATAATTTCCCCAAAATTATAGATATATTTGTTCAATATATAATTATCCGATCATTGGAAAGTGTTAGTAAATTATTATTGCCTTCCCATTTGGTGGACTAATTTAAAGTTTTTGCTGTGTTCATTTAATATATATATATATATATATAATCTATATTTAAATATATTGTAATGGAAATTGTTCATTGGTTTCATTATACAATTACATGTGATAAGGTTGACAAAAATTTTAGGACTTCATAATTAATGGCTAATTTTGGTAAGTCATTTCTATAGTTGGGATATGAGATGCAATTCTACTTATTTATTGAGTTATCATATAGATTATGAAAAACTATATATGTTGTAGATACTTTTAAACATTTTATAATGTTTAGTGTGTATGAAAAGAAGCAGAGTGAATTGAAATATATTATTAATAATTAATGCAATTCTTATTGTGATATAGTTCTTGAAAAACTAATACAGATTTTTCTAATTAAGAATGGATAATTAAAATTAAAACCCGTAGATCTACATCAGAACGTTGGTTCACCAAAGGGTCTGGAGGTCATAGCCCTATTGGACTAAAATTCATGATTGTATGTGAGATATGAAGTATTTGAGCTTTGAAGTGAAAGATAAGTTATTGACCTACTATATACTAGTCTGTATGTGAAATACAAAAATAAAGGAAGTATACTTATGTGACTCACACTTGAGGGGGAGTTTGTTAGAATACAAGTGTGAGTTAATATTGAAAAACATAACTCAAATACTTCATCACATATCCTATTGATCTCCCTAAAATGGATTTCATATTGAGATTTTAAATTAATATCTTAAGGAAATTGAAAATTTTGTTGTTGGTTAAGAAACATGTTATAGTAAGCCAGAAGTTTACTGATTCGAACAAATTTATTGTTGGCATGACTTGTTTGGTCATTTAAGTCATATATATGATGCAACAAATTATAAAATATTACGTATTGACATCCATTGAAGAACCATAAGAGTCTTCATGATCATAGCCAACATATTATTCAAGAATTATTATGTGATGTTTGTTCTCAAACAAAATTGACTATGAGAATATCATTGGTCATGATTAGGACTGTAACTCTATATTTCTGGAAATATATCAAACAGAATTATATGGGCCCATTGAAAAGCATGTAATCCATGCAATGGTTTGATAAATTTAAAAGATACATCTATAAGATGGTTACATGTAGGGGTGTGCAAGTTTTTCCCGTCCCTGTCTTCCTGTCCCGATCCCGAGCAAATCGGGACGGGAAAAATTCGGGATCGGGAAATTTTTTTTCGGGATCGGGAATGGGACTTCCCGATCCCGAAAAAAAAAATATATATTATGTATAATTTTTTAAAATATTTAAGAAAGCAAGACCAAATGCACCAAATATAAAATAAAATGTGAAAATTCCTAACACCCTCAAGGTAATTTTTATTCTTTTAGTTAATTTTATTTACTATTTATTAAATAATTCTAATTTTTTGTTCTTGTCTTTGTGCTTTTTGTAACTAAATCGACAACTTTAAATATATATTGGACTAATGATATATTTGTATTGGACTAATTTAGTACAATATAATATTAGATAAATTATATATTTATACTAGACTAAAGAAAATAAAACAAAAAAATTAATATAGGATTTTTAAAAAAAAATAAAAGAAATTCGAGATCGGGAAATTCCCGATCCCGAACATTTCCCGTCCCGTCGGGACGGGAAATTTTCGGGATCGGGAATAAAAATCATTCCCGAACCCTTCTCGGGATCGGGATCGGGATCGGGAATGACATTTCCCGATCCCGATCTCGAACACCCCTAGTTACATGTGAGATTATTATTAGCTTGCAAAACTTGAAGTTTGCCACAATGTTTGAATAAATTAAGCGCACAATTTTCAGATTATATGATCCAGAAATCACGTATTAAAGCCTCCATAAATAACTAGATCAATTTTTAAGAGAACAAAATTGTTACACCCTTATCTTATTTTCTTATTTTTCAGAGTATTTGCGGAAAATGATACGCAATTCGGTAGGCAACACAGCAATAGCATAAATATACTGATATTATGGGCATGATTATTAAAATTCCCCATAGGGGTTTATACCTGATAATTACAATCAATATAGCCGCGCAGGGCTACACCAGTTGGGGTCACCGGCGCTAGACGGAGGTGCTCTGTGCTTCGACAAAATGAAGAGCAGACTGAGTAAGGGGGTAAGATTCACTGGTTAAGGGATGAGAATTAGGAAAGGAGGTTAATTCGGGTGTAAACCTGATAGAAGACTTGGCGGTGCTGCCAAACGATGAAGGCAGGGCCGGTGGTTTCACAGCAACGTGGCTTCAGAAGGTGGCCCAAAAAAAACTATTGAGGGGGAGGAGATCGATCAATGCCAGGGAGAAGGAGGCCCAACGCATGGAGAAGGATCTAAGAATAAGAAAGATGAGGGAACTTGGTGAGGCGGCCACGGCGAGTCTCAGGTGGGAGGACGAAACTGACCGAGTGAGCAGTGAGAAGACGGAAGGCTTTTGTAGTGCAGGGGAATCTTTTTTAGTACTCTATTCTTGTGATAAAAGGCCGAAGGGAGCGAGAGATTAGAAGCTGAGGGTTGGTGAGCATTTTAAATCCTATTTAATGCACTTAACGGTCATTTTCAATCACAAAAAGCTCCCCACGTAGCTTTATGCAAATCGTACGAATATACGAAAAGTTAGATTGTCAATAAGTTCTCACCAAACAGTCACAATCGCCTATCCCCTCTCATTCGCACGATTTGGCATTTATTCGTGCGAATTGGCTGTTAAAACGCATCACCAAACATTCACTAAGAATCCTTGCACTGATTGCTAAAGTGATTGCAGAGACCACTTGTGGCACGTAAGTTTTTAGCTCTTCCAAGCTCATTAGTTGAGACGACGGATAACAATAATCATTGCCTCCAATCTCTCCCACAATAAATAAGGCGTTGCCAAGAACTTTTTTGCAGCCTGCAAGACTAAAATCTTAGACACTGCTTGAAACAGAACTAGGAATTAAATTACAAGAGAAAGAACTCCTAACTTGTAGAAGATGTTAAGTTACAAAATCATGTAACCACTACCACTGTTTCCGTGAACCTCTGTTTTTTCCCCTTGAAAAAATTATACCAAGTTCACAATTAAGACTCCTTTTACCAGCCCATATCCTTGTGGGGCCACAATTATTTGCTTCTAAAGCTTTAGTTCTTTAATTTTGGTTAGTGCGTTTGCAATTTAATATTTTAATTAGCTCTCTAAATTTTGATCTGAGTTGGTTGAATTAGCATTCAGGATCCAGGCACAAGTGCCAGATAAACCCTTTCAAAGCCCAAAATTCAGTGGTACCCTGCTCAATTGGTGAGGATAGTCTAGGGAACAAATCATCTTATTTGGTTCTAGTTGGTTCATTGGGTTGGCCGTAAAATTCAAAACTTAAGGCAAGTAATTAATTAACAGAAAAAATGAATTACTTGAAGAGGAATTTTGCAGGGAGAAGGCAGAAATTCCTTGAACTGATCTAGCTGAACCCTCAGAAAATAGTAAGCAGCTTCTTTGACATTCAAAGAACACACCGTCCATCGCGGTGGCTCCGGCAACCGCAAAATTCACCCCTTGATGTATATTCCAATCCTTCACATCCCCGTTTTTTATACCTAGATGGGGTTTCACCAGTGGAAGATGCAGAGATTCCGCTGCCCAAACCCAAGAATCAAGAACAGTGACATCAATTAATCAGAGAAGAAAAAAGAAATTCCACGAAAACACATGATTTTATGTTGAGTTCGTCGTTTAGTACCAATGAAATCGAGGACTAAACGGCCATCGGAGCATCGTCCGGTTGGGCGATGAAAATAGGTTGATCTGTAAGGAGGACGCAAGCAATCAGGACGCTGTGACGAGGAAATGAATCCCATGTTTCCGGTATCGGTGAGGGAATCGCCGAAGCTGAAGATCGACGTGTAGCATCCTAATACGGTGGCGGGGATCGTAAATGATACAGCTACAAGTACGGCTAGCCATTGTGCTTGCAAGGACCAAACTGGAGAAGACGAAGCACCAATCATTGCTCTTAACATTTATCTCATTATCTCGATGATGTGGTTCGTTCTTTTGTAGACCATTTTCCACTTCAAGCCAATTGACTCGTGGCACTCGTGGAACTTGCTATGATGTGGCACAAGAAGATCAACTTTTCAATAATTCAACTGGTAACAGTATCTATTTGCTCTTGAAGCTATTTTACAAGGACGGGCTTTCCTCCCCCCTTTTTTTTTTAAGAAAATGAGGGTTTTTATGGAATCTGGACTGTTGGATCAGATCTCAACAGTCCATATTCTACAAAGGACTCTCCTTTGTAAAGGAGGAAAACTGGTTCCATTTTACAATTTCGGAACAAGCAATTTTTAGATTTGATCCCTCTTTCAACTAGAAATAATTGAGAAATAATTTACTGGATAAAATTCCCACATGAAATTTCTCTTTAATAAGTCAAACTATAACTCCCGTTGTCATCAAGGCCGTGATTAGTGTTAAAAATACGTTTAATAAATAAATGAGAGATCAAAGATAATTTAAAACTTTTTATGAAACCTGTATAATACGATCTCCTTTCATTTTTAAACAAAACATTTAGCTTATTCGGTTTGTTACATATACAATATCAATGTGCTAGCAAAATTCCCGATATTCACCTGGGATATAATCATTAACCAAAGGGTTTTACAGAGCATCATTGCACATCTTGATTTTCCATACCGGGGATTACACAATAACTATAAGTCTATGGTCAATCCAATATATACAATTGTCTAAAATGATAACCAAAAACCAAAAGCTAAGACTACCGCTGGCAATCCTAGTTGCCCTTGTTCACTTGCTTGTCCCTTGACCTGCTTGCCCTGGCTAAAACTATTAATTGGAAAGAGTGAGGTTCAAAGGAATTACAGTAGTAACATTTTACGTATATGATGTATAATTAAACAAAACATGTAAGCACATATCACAATGCAGCAATATCAATATTCAAAGCTGGGCTATCCGCCACGACCCCTCGTTCGTTCAAGGCCGGGCTACCCGCCACGACCCCTCATTCGTTCAAGGCCGGGCTAACCGCCACGTCCCCTCGTTCGTTCAATTCCGGGCTAACCGCCACGTCCCCTCACTCATTTAATGATAAATACAAACAAGCAATGCATTAAACATGATGTAGGAGACAGTGTCACTATCTTGTTCTTTCCGTTCTTGTTCAGGCACAGGCTTGCTACGCTTCAGGAAAATATCAAATCCTGTAGTCATAATTAAGGATTACAGGTTATCACTTATCCCAATACTCAAATGACTCCAGAACACTTAGATTTGATTATCATTAAAGTCCCTTAGGTGGCTATTAAAATCCCAAACAAATGCCTAAAAGGGTTGGGAAGTATTATCTCAAAGACCACCTTACGTTAGTGAAAAATTCTGATTTTTGGATGTTGGCCTCGGCCAAGAATCTTTGGCTGCAACCAAAAATAGGTCAGAAATTTTTAGACTGCAGCCAAGTACTTTTGGCTGTGGCCAAAATCAGGTCCGAGAGTTTTTGGTTGCAGCCAAAAGTCTCCTGGCTGTAGCCAAGGAAAAATTCTGTTTCTTGACTGAACTTCCAAAAATCATAACTAATTCTAGAAGAATCGAAATGGGATGATTCTAAAGCCAATGGAAATATATTTAAGTCCTATTTATAGGAAAAATATGAATCATTTCTATCTATACCCACAAAAATACAGAATTCAACAATTCTCTTTACTGTTCTAGAATTGATCCCAGTTTCGACATCAAATTTTGAAAATTCATAACTCCCAGCACACACATAGAAATGACGTCTATAATATATTAAATTAAATCTTGGCATGTCTACTATTAGACTGAAAAGTTTTAGAATTTTTTGTCATCATTTATCTATTCAAAACGTCTATGCAAGCTGACTGCCTGCACAAGGTTTTACTTCACAGAATTTTCCAATTTCCAACATGTGTTTCCAATGGTTCCAAAATTTACATCCAACACTACTTCCACATAATTTTTCACAAGGAGCACAACAACAACTTCAAAATGACTAAAATCACAACTCATTGACATGTTCTACTTTGGGACACATTTCAACATAAAACCCCAAAGCTGCCAAATTCCACATTCAAGACTCCAAACTATTTTCATTGTTCAAATGACTCAACCAGATATCATTTCCATCACAACACATCATGCAATCTCATGCTCCATAATACACGAAAATCAAGGCAAAATTTCAAAAAAATCAATGTTCAACCAATAACCACAATACATATATTAAAAGGGAACTATCACTCACCTCTTTCACTTTCCCAAACTTGTTTCTTGATTCTTTAATTTTCAACTTTTCTCAAACACAAAGACACCTCCTCCTGAAATTCTAAAACCATAGGATGAAAACTCTTAACAAGAGGAACAACCTTAAAGAAGAGAGTTTGAGCATTTGAGGTAAAAATCTTACCTTAATCTCAAGCTTTTATTTTCTCTTTCTTCATTCAACTTGAACAAAAATGGAGAGAGCAAGAGAGAGAAAATGAGATGATGAAGATGAAGTGTCAGAATTTTCTGCCCTATGCCCATACCATACGCATAACAGAGAGGGAGAGAGAGAGGGACAAAAATGATTAAACAATGTCTATTTGACTTTCTCACCCACTCTTCATCATATTTACTTGTAGAGCCAGGAATTCGGGCCGAGCCCGTTTAGGTCCGGGCCCGTCAAGGGCTGGGTCTATGATGTAGAGGCTAAAAATGGAAGCGGGCCTAAAAGGGCCGGCCCTGTAGGGCTAGCCCTGAAGGCCTGCGGGCCGGCCCTTTTAGGCCTGTTTAATATTTTTTTAAAATAAATTAATAAATATAATATCATTATGTCAAATTATCAATATGAGAGACACCTAAGTTCCTAATAGAGTATTAATAACAGGCAAACACTTATTAATTGGTTTGATTTATTTTATTTTTTACAATGTTTTATTCATTTAAACTTAAAAAAAAGGCTAATTTGGACATTAGATGATTATTTTAACTAAAAATTTGAGTTTTAAAAATAATGTATACCAATTTAAAGTAAAATAATAAATAAATTATAAAACTTTAAAAAAAAAAGTTTTGAATTAAAATGAGTTTAAGCCCGTTTAGGCTCGAGCCCGTGAATGGCCAACCCTGTAGGGCCGCGGGCTTAAAAAATATGGTACTTTTTAGGAAACGGGCCTAAACGGGCCGGCCCGTTTATACCCGAGCCCGTGAAGGGCTGGGCCGGCCCGTTTTCCTAGCTCTATTTACTTGCCACTTATCCCAATCTCATTATTTCTCACCAAATAAGTAACTAAATGGTTACACTAACTACTTTATTAGCCATTTAGTCACACTCCTCATTTCTCTTAGTTAGTAATTAATTTCTTCATTAATCACTAACTAATTAACCGATAATTTCCATTCTTTCAAATTCTCCACTGATTATGGCATATTAACTTAAATTGCCACATAACACATAATTAAATTCTTTTCCTTCTTCTATACGCCATTTACCCTTATTTTAGCTCCAAAAATTACTTTGTCACATAATTATGCTAAAATACAAGATATTGGGCATTTTCAATAATTAATTTGGGTCTCAAATCGACTTTAATTCACAAAATCATTATCTAAATATTCATTACAACCTCTTAAAAAGTTCTTAGCCCTTAATCAAAATTTAAGGCATTACACAAACTCCATTACACGTATCATTATTATTTCAGATTACAAATCAAGAGGGCATTCACGGAGGATACAGATTATTGTATACGAAATTCTATTGAGGATTTGGTGGACGGCAGTTAGCAGCAGCAACGCGTGATCCCCATTCCAGCAACTCTTTGCTGGTGTCATCCTTGTGAACAAAAACTTCTATGAAGCAGAGAGAATCTTTCTTTGGTCCCGTAGCTGTTGCAATTGCTTCTGTCAGATCATCCTCTGTACGTACCTACACTTGCAGCAACACGGTCCATCAGTAAGATGACCAAACAACTTATAGAAAAGAAAGAAGATAACGAGAAAGCTCATCACCAGACATGTTATCAAAATATCCGACTATGTGATGCATATAGCCTAATTACATATCAAAAGGCAGAAAATAAGATTGCCTGTTCCATTGATGGCTAACCTTTGTAGTCCAGCATGTGCCTTCTCCATTATGGACGGCATCAACAAGGCCGGTGTAGTCCCAATTCTTGATCACATTGTATGGGCCATCATGAATCTCAACTTCAATGGTATAACCTCCATTGTTGATGAGGAATATGATGTTCCTTTGTCCACAGCGGATCATTGTTGAAATATCCTGCACTGTCACCTGTAGTGACATCCAACCAAATTGTTCATAACTTCATATTGATCAGGATATCAAGTAAACTTTTCTGTTATCACAAAATTCTACTAACCTGAAAACTCCCATCGCCAATGCAAGCAATTACACGCTTATCTTTTGCAGCTTGTGCATATCCAAGAGTAGCACCTACTGACCAACCAGTAGATCCATATTGCATCTGGAATTCAAAACTGAAAGTTTGGATTGTTAATTTATGTTAGCCATAATTGGTCGTATTGTTCATTGCAGAGATTTTATTAAACTCACCCACAGTTCTCAGGGAGACGAAGCTTTTGACAGTTGAACCAAGAATCTCCTGTTTCAGCTACGATGGCAGTATATCCACTGAGCATGTTCTGTTCAACAGATTTAATCAATGAACTAAAAGGAGAAGTTACTTGATAACTAAGTCTGGATTCAATGACAAATACATGAACTGCATAATGAGGAATTTGGTCAAGGAAATGAAAACAGACTCTGCATTCGCTACGCCTTATGTGTTATTGATTACTCCCTCCGGACCTAAATATAGGATAAAGTTTGTAGTGCAATTTGCACTTTACACTACAAACTTTATCCTATATTTAGGACCGGAGGTAGTATTTTGTTCCCTGTCTATAAGAAATGTTCAAAATAATATTCACACAACCAATGCAAATCATAGAAATGGCTTAAAATAATGGATCTCTTTAAGGACCCATGAGGTTACAAACTAATACTGGTTTTCATAAATCTAAGGTGCCCCACATATGAAGCCCAATATTGGTTTGAATCTTAAACAGAGTACACACACTCTAACAACTATCTTGAATGAAAATTCCAGTTTGAACTGAAATTCGTTATAGAACTAGGGGACAAAGGTAGAAAGTTCAAACTATTCCGTCAATTATACTCTAATGCCATGTCAAAAAGCCAAGAATTCTAAAAAATTAAGCCATAAAAAAAGTAAACCTAATTTCACGTAAATGAATGTATATTGTTGACAACCTTACATGAATATCAAGTTATCTAGCATCAGTTATTCATCAATACGGCAGATAATTGGGCTTCATGTTTGCATTCTTGAAGAAAGTACTTAACGCTTTTATCTATGTGATTGATCCCCAACCATTTCTAAAGCACAAACGAGACCTGGTACAATCTTATACAACTTACCTGAATGTGCTTAAAGAGAATATTAACTCTTAAAGGTTCATTGTTCTCCCGCTTAAAAGGAATGCCAGGGGGGACAAAGATACGCTGGTAATTTTCCAAAGCAGTGCTGTTTCTCTTAACCTTCTTGGACAATGCCGTTAAGAAATCAGCCATGAAGACCCATCCCAAGGAGGGACCATTGCCTATGGTCACCCGATTAGGCTGTACAATTACCGCTTTCTCCTTTTGTACCAACAATGAGTATCCAACAGAGCTGTAGTCATTGAAGATAGGGCCAACAAAAATATAGGCATCAGCAGACTCCACTATCTCACCACAAAAGGTTGTGCTAACAGCACCCCAGTATGTCCCAATGAAATGTGGATGATGCTCTGGTACAAGCCCCTTCCCTGAGGGCATAACAGCTATTGGATACCCACTGGCTTCAAGTAACTCCGAAAGGGCCTTTTGTGCCCTTGCCACCCTTAGTTTTGGCCCCGCCACTATCACTGGCTTCACAGCTTTGTTTAGGAAAGCAGCTGTTGCTTCCACAGCAGCTTCTAGTCCTAGCCGGTTGCTCACACTGCATAGGACAAAGTATTTTGCGGTAATTACTCTCAAGGGAAACGAAAAACGCCTCTAAATACCTCCCACTCTCGGTGGTGCATAAAACCGTGAGAGGTGACAAAGGGCCCCAAAGCATTACACATGCTCTATTGCTGAAGCAGAGGATATAGAGTCGATCATGTTCTTAAAACAAGTGCAGTAAATTACACATGCATGAGTTGATGCAAGTAAGGAAAAGAGGAAGTCATACATTGGTGCAATGTAAAATGGAACAGGGTCTCGGGCAAAAGTTGGATGAGGAATTCCAGATAAATTACAGCTTATGCTGATATAAACCGGCTTGCTTTCCTTCAAAGCGGTTGATATTGCTGTATCAATGAGCTCATGTGCATCATCCGAGTTATTGACCACAGCCTGATAAATCATTCATCACTAAATTAGAGAACAACTAAACTGAACATAATAATAATAATAATAGTAACTACTCACCTGGAAACAAGTGACTGTCTGAAAGCAGCGTAGTTCTTGGGTGAAATCCGCTAAACCTATTGTGTGATGGAGGATCCGGTTCGTCCCATAATCATTGGAATTCGGCCCCCCAACGATGCAAACAATTGGCAGGTGCTCACTGTAAGCTCCGGCGATGGCATTCAGAACGCTGAGCCCACCGACGGTGAAGGTGACTGCACACGCCCCAACGCCCTTGGCACGTGCGTAGCCATCGGCCGCGTACCCGGCGTTGAGCTCGTTGCAGCAGCCGACCACGTTGAGGCGGCGCTCGGCGATGAGATGGTCCAGGAGTGTCAAATTGAAGTCACCCGGCACGGAGAAGACGTCCCTCACGCCAATATCGACCAACCGCCGAGCCAAGTAGCAACCCAAGGTGCCACAGGAAGGCGAAGGGTGGACCGGCGTCGGAGCAGTTGAACCCACTTGCGTATTAGATTTCTCCATGAAAGGGAAAATAGGAATAGAAATTCAAAAGGTGTGTCTAACGGCGGTAGAGTAAAGAACTGTTTGATGGGTTTATGAAGGGTTTTAAGACGGTGGCTTATCGGTGGTGCCGTGGTCACCGAAAGAAGAACCATGTGGCGTGTGCTCTTTTCAGAACTCATACACTTGGAGAGAAGACTGAAAAACCATGTGTCTATGATGTTGCATGGATTTGCCATGCTGTGGGCCCCATTTTTATGGTATGTATAATTTCATATCGTTAGTATATTCTTCTCAAGTTCTCATTTATATATATACATACATATACGTGTGTGTATTTGATCTGAAGAACTTCTCATTTATATTTCTATCTAAAGAAAAGGTTTAAGTTATGATCATCCAGAATATGAGCCGCCAACTCTGAAAACTGCACAAATTAAATACTTGGCTTACTGGTTATAGGATCAAATAATGCGTCGCAATTAACTTTGAGAGAACAAGGAGCAGGCTTGCACCATGTTTTTGTTATTTAACAGCAGGATTCTCATTATTATTACATGATTCCAAGTTTGGCATTTTATTCTTCAAGACAATATATCTTTTTTTTCCCAGCCAAATTCACAAACACAACCGCACATGACAAGCCTCGGCCATGGATATCGTCAAGGTTTGAATCCAAAAACATTCAACAAAAATGGGCATAGCTTGGGCTACGTATGAATGGAAAACCTATATGGGCTCATTTTGGGGCCATAGTTGGGCTCAGCTTTTATGGGGCTGGTGGGAATGTCCAAACATCTTTTATTCTCTTTTTTTTTTTTTCATATTTTCAATCAGTATTCAGCTTCAGGGTATACGGTTTTCTTTTCAACACAAATATCTCTTTTGGTACTCAAACTCAAGACCCTGAAGGATCTAATAGGTTTTTACACCGCTAGGTTTGAAGCAACTAAATTTGGAATGCATTGACCCAAAAAATAATAATAATAATAAATTTGGAATGCACTAATTCTTAAGAGTTGTTAAGCACTTGGTTATACATTAGTAGTTTAATATGTACAATTTTGAATCCTCTTCCAAGGAGAATGTGTAACCTGAGAGACATAAATATAAAAACGGATTCATGCCTTTTTAATTGCACAATGTCAATCTCTCTTTGGTTGCCTAAATTATATGCAAACTTAATTTATTTTGAGAGTGGGGTCCTACCTCATTTTAGTAATATAGATATAATGAATTTTGATACCTCACTCCTACTAATTTTAATATTTGAACCGGTTGAGTTTAAACTCTATGCATCTAAGTATCTCTTCTGTATCTTTGCAATTTCAATTTACGTCTAGCACAAAATTTAAAATGAAAGATTTGAATCACTAAATTCAAATTATCAGTAATTAGAATATTCACTGATTCATTTGCATGGGTTTTAGTGTGAACTTGATCATCCTTAATTTCTTCTCTTTGTTTAAATTATTATACATCGTCCCCTTCTAACCCGCCAATCTTGCTAGTCTCCCATTGTTCTATTACTTGATGGTCGTTTGATTGGACAGGAAATTGATTTTCCTAGAGCGCTAATCACCCGTAAACAGCGACCTTTCTTGGGGGAAACCGGTTCCAATGGGACAGTGCTTATCGATCACAGCCCAAGAAATTCCCTAACACTCGAGTAGAAAGCAATGAGCGACAAGACAACGCACTATGGATCGACAAAGTAAGGGCGTGCACCACAATTCTTCTTGTTTATTTACTGGTTGACGTTTAATTTGATGGGGCCAATAAATGTGGTATTCCACTTAAAATTGCTTTCATCCACATCCAAGATTGCAAAACCTGCATAATAAAAAAACAGTGGGGTCTTTGTCCGCCAAGGAAACAAATAGCGGACGACAAAACGTTTTGTCGTATAATAAATTGAAATACTATAATTCCTGTGTGCATGCAAATCTCTGCAAGAGAGGTAATTAGTGAATATCGTGCGTGGCTGTAAATGATTGGTGATTAGTTTGTGGCTAAGACACGAGCGACCTACGTACAAATCAGAGACAATCGAGGTCAGTAGTGCATGCCAACTCTTCCATTCTCATAATTAATCATCACGTCAACGCTCATCTACGTTTTTTTTATATTGGCTCATTCTCTGATCCTATCTGTCTTATCCATAACTCACATATTTTTCACTAAGAAAAGTTTTAAATTCTTTTATTAATCCTGTTTTAAAATTTAATATTCTTCTAATCCTATTTATATGATCGATAGAAAAATATATTTTATTCTATTAATAAGTTACGTCATTAAATTTTTCATATAAACATATAAAATTATTTATTTATTATTATGTTGGCTTTGTTCTCAACTTCATATGGGGTATTATAATGTGTATTAAATAAGTAAGGTTAGAAAGTTGTTAAATTTTAAGGTTAAAGAGGTAATTAAATTTAAGGTTTTTCTTTTTTGTATGAAACATGTTGGAGGTGAATTATATATAGAATTATTAGAGTATATATTATAGACCGAGAGTACAACGTTTCTACACTAATAAATAGATGGTAGAATTATATATTCACTCCTAAACAATTTAGTGATGTTACTTAGAAACTAGATGTGACTTATAAATGAGATAAAAAAAACTTCCCTCCTCACCTTATAATAAATAGGATAATACGTCAATTTGACACTTTTTTCTAACAGCACTACGATTTCAGCTTCGAATTTGTGTTTATCCGCGAGCCTACCACACCATATATATATATATATATATATACGGGTGTGTATGTATGTATATATGTATTTATATATTCACAATATCTACTTTCCTTTTTGGCAGTGTTGTGTGTCTGTATAATATTGGAAACGGAAAAACCTAACAATACCTGCCTCTCTTTACGAATGAGGTATGCCCTGTTACCTTTCGACTTGAAGTTCTTCATTATCATATTCTTCCTTATTAATGTTTGTTTTTTAATCTCCTCATAACTGTTTCCATGAAAGCCGCTAAACTTTTACTTTCAATATGAATTATACTCATTCAATAATTTTATTGGTGAACTAACACTGAACAATGAATGATGTGGGATAAAAAATATAAATTGGTATAATATGTGAGATCTATAGAAAACAATAATAATATTTACAAGGAAAATATTGTTGGATAGCTTATTTTTAAATTTTGTATAATGCGTACATAGGACCCATGTCAGATTATTAAAACATAACAATGTTGGTATATTGGAATGAACAACAATCCATATTATGAAGGGGGGAAAATCATAATGCTTAGATTACAATTTACATGTAAGGCGTGTTAATTAAGAGATCAATTCACAGGAACATTTGTGATTATTTTAAGATAATAATGAAGAAGTAGCTAAACATACATTTTAGTTGAAACTTGATTATTGAATTATAGGAATGTAAGAAATCAATTCAAATCCGTTCCGTTATATGAAAAAACATGAATAAAGAGTTGGGGGGAAAAAGAAGAAACAAACATGGTTTAGGAAAGTCTTCAACACACAGTCATATTTATTACTATTCAAGAAAACACGTGTATTCATTCCACAAATACGTTTCATTTTCCTTATCCAAAACTGATATGATCAATCTTATTATTAAGAGCTTACTCAGGAACCTAAGGTTAAATTAATAACTTTATAGAGTTATTGCATTGAGGTCAATCTAATCTTCGTGGAAGCTCACATCATATATATCTAGTCCAGTAATTCTATAATTACAACACGGAGGCACACTCTAGATCTCAGTTCGTCAACAAACGTAAGCAATCACTAACGGCGATAACTACCAAATAACTTGTACCATCAACGTCATCATCATTCATCGTTATCCCTAATTAAAGTAAATATATCAAAGTAAATTTGAACGAATAAGGTCATGTTTAATTTCAACAAGAGAAGATAAAAATAAGGACATGATCGAGTGTAATATATATATATATATATATATGTTCTCATTAAAAATTAAGACATGTATAGCCGATCGACTCATCAGCGGCGTGACCAGCCGTTGATTAATGCTTGGATCAGCTGGAAAGTTGGGTATGACAGATCGGTTCCAATTTGCTACTATTTTACTGGCTACACGGTGACAAATATTGATGATATCCTTGTTGATGACCATGACTTTTGAATCAGCATGGAAGATCAACTCAACTCCAATATCTACCTACTTTAAATATTTTATATGTTCTGTGATCCATATAAATACCATACTCAGCTAAAAGATTTCGATATTCTCACGATCTACCTAGACATTCCCGATTCAGAAACAGTCTAGTATTTAAGGTCAGCGATCAAATCCTAGAAAAGCGTGCATTATATTGTAAGGCATGAGTTATACTACTGTAAGTCTGGAGATAAGTATGGGAATGATGGTGAAGATAAATATGGGGAGGTGGATGAGGAAGTTATTGGTGTGCATTACGTTGGTGTTATTTCTTAGTGTAGGAAGTGAGACACGACCATTGAATCATCCTACGACAATGGTGACGAGCAACAAGGTCCCACGCTCGTACGTAGTTGCTGAGGAAGGTGAACCGCCGTACGATAGGACTCACAGATTGAGTCCTGGAGGACCCGACCCTCATCATCACTGATATATCCATCTTCATATAAATTCGACTGAGTTTTATGTTGGCTGTTAAGGTTCTAACACAACCTTCCTCCTTTATGCGTGTCTACGACCGGCTGCGAAACGTATACGGAGTTTGATATATCCATCATTGTACCACGTAAAATCTTAGGATACTATACCACTGTTTCTCCTATTATCTTCTCTGGTTTTTCTTGGTTTGTAGTGTACTGTTTTTATATTCAATTTACTTCTAGTTCTGAACTCTATCGATATCAGAAATGATTCCTCCCACTACAATCCATCGCTTGAATCTTCTGAGCTTTTTTATTAAATAACAATGAGCCAGCATTTTTGTGTGCATCTCCTACACGAAACAAGGTAAATGCACGTTCAAGGATAGATCAAACTAACTTATATATAGCAGACTAATTAAGCAGAGAAGTTTTCCATAACAGTACTTATCCACAAATTAGCATGGTTATATATTATTAGTGCATCCCATGTCATGCTGTCGATAAGTTCAATCGTATATATACAATAAGCTCAATTGAGCCATAAAAACCACATGCCCAAGGTGTGAACTTCAGAGGCTGACACGTGGATCTAGTTTGGTGGAAGGATATTGAAGAATATATTCTCCCTGGCATTTAATATAAGAGTCAGTTAACTTTTTTCTTTATTGAAAAATCAAATAAGCTAAATAAATTACTTAATAATAATATATGTTGCATATCATTATATTATATATTAGTTTGTAATTCAGACAAATTATTTTAAAGAAAAACAATAAATATAAATACTTTAATTTAATGTAACTTATTTAGTTTTCTTAATTTCTCATAAAAAAATCAACTAACTCTTATATTAAGAATCAGAGTAGTATATATATAATGGAGTTGATTGTTATTGTCAAATCTAGTTAAGTAGTTAAGTGACCAACACAAAGTTGGTCTAATGGTATAAGGACTGGCTAAATCCCTTTGGATTTTGAGTTTGAGTCCTAAAAAGGACACTTATTTTGGGAAGGCAGTCAGTCATATACCCTGAAACTAGAGTAGTTGGTTACTCGAATACCTAATAATAGGATTAAAAAAAGATGCTGGATACTGGTTCATAATATCAAAAAAAGAAAAAAGTGGTCGAGTGAATTTATATTGAAGGGGTTATAGTCAGAAACTTTGATGGGTTAACTGAATTCAGTATTAGAAATTGCCATCGATATTGCAAGTCCCAAAACGGTAAACTATTGAGCTACTAGGCTTGGGTTACGTACATTACTCTTGAAAGTTGACCCGGATCATGGTTTCTTATAATTTTGCATTGATTAAATCACTGTGCAAGTGTGTCTAAGTTCTATATTACTGGGATATATATTCACGAGCTTTTAAATTTTTTTGGGTGCATTTTCAATGTATTATAAATCAAGCACATTTAATCAACAGACACGTGGAGATAGAAAAGCTTGAACAAACCAAGTTCTCACGCCAATGATGAGATCATTGACAGAGACTTCACTTTTGTTCAGTCTCTAAATTAAATTTGCTGTCCCTATATATTCATGACATTAATTAAAATATTATGAGAGAACTTTCAATATATTTTCAATGTAAATGCATCATTTCGAACAAAAAAATGTAAATGCACCATAGTCCAAAAACAGGAGACACATGAGACTTAAAACTAATTAATAAACAGAGGTTTTGTGTTTAAATTATCTTTTCTTCAAAAGAAAATTTAACCCCTTAACTATGTGTGTGTGTATAAGTATATATAGTTAGATTTAATTTTTCTTACTATAGCACTACATATCCATATCATAGAGACTGGAAGGACTAATAATTTATATTCAATTATTATTTTTCAATAAATTTAGTTTGAGCTAATTATATTAATGGTTGTATCTCAGTACATAAACCAACGATCCAAATTTAATCTCAATTATTTCGTTATTTAGAAAATTTTGTCAGATCAAAACCTAACTGTCATTTATTGCTCTTTTAGTACTTATATTTTCTTTTGACTTATACTGGTGTGTCAAGAGAGTATAAAGATTTGAAATGTTTGCAATCACTACTACAAAATCTCGCGAATATATAATGAGTATTATCGATCATAAATTACAGATCCAAACTGTTATATATACGTGCGCTATATATATTTAGTTCTAAAATGTTATATATGCACCGTAATATATTGAAGGTATATATAATGGTTATTTATTAATAAATGTAATGTATTAACTTTATATTTTTTTATTATATATAGTTATTTTTATTATTTATTTTTATTGTTAATATTTATTATATAAAACACAATATAATAATTGATAATAACAAAATAATTATATTAAGAAGAGTTATGAGACCCACTAGGGAAGCTCAAAAACGTTTAAGAAAGTGTTAGAAGAGTTACGTCAAATAATTTTTTTTTTCAAAATCCCACCTCCTTATATTTGACATTTGTAGAATCCTGACTTTTTAGCAGAAAGAATACTTAATAGTTCTTTGTGAAGAATTGTAATGTTTTGTCCATAATATTAATTAATATATCAATAAAGAATATATTAATATATTGCTAAATTACTTAATGGTCACTTGTGAAGAACCATATTTCCAAATAATTTTTTTTTACGTAACAGGATACTTAATGGTTCTTTATAAAGAACTGTAATATATTGTCAAATAAATTTTTTTTTTTCAGAATCTCACATTTTTATATTAAATAATACTTAACGGTTTTTTTTTTTTTTCGAAGAACCACAATGGATTGTTGAATAACTTTTTATGGAATCTCGCCTCCTAATATTTAATATTTTTTAGAATCTCACCTTCTTATATATGACGGTTATCATTTTTAACCGTTAAATAATATTAAAGAATATAATGGTTCTTTATGAAGAATTGTCAAGTATTATTAAATAAAATTTTTTAGAATCCCGTCTTCTTATATAAGACAGTTTTCATTCATACGTGTTAAGCAGTCTTAAAGAATACTTGGTGGTTCTTAATGAAGAATTGTCAAATAAATTTTTTTTTAGAGTCTCTCGTCTATCCGGCCTCCTTAAGATATTCATAGATATTATATATTAGACTAATATATTAACATATTATATTTATCTTAAATAGTATAAATCTGAGACTCAAATATATATATATATATATATATATATATATAAAAATCATACTTTACAGTTAACTATTATAATCATTATATATTTGTTTTTACTGCTATAATGTTGAAAGGCAAATTGTTTGTAAATATTATATAACAGTTGTTTGGTAAGAACCGTCATATTTGTAATTAAATAAATGATGGTTATTAACTATAATCGTTATTTTGTATTTTCATGAATTCCGTCTCTCAATACATGACGGTGTGCATATTTAACCGTTATGTTTTAGTATTATATGTTCTTGCGCGACCTCTGCCTCAACATAAATGATATTTATTCATTGTAACCATTATTTATTAATCGTTATATATGCCTGAATCTGTAGTATAGTGAATAAGCAAGCTAATGACTGATTGGATTATTCCCAAAATCGACATATTGGTAGATGTCACCCAACAAATAATTGAGGATGTATATGTGTAGTCTACTTTCCTCAAAAGATTTTGGCCTTTTTGGGGGGATTGTTAATTACCATAATATCCAGAAAAGCATGCGTAAGGATTTCACTAACCCATGATCTTAATTTTCCATGCGTGAACTTGATGTCTTGAACCTTCGTGTGATGGTATTCAACGTACGGCGCCGTGTAACCCACTATTGTTGTTTCTGTAATCAGTTGCTTGTCGTTTAACTAATTGGACATTGCTTATCATATCTCATAAAGCTACAAAACAAAAATGTTAAAACTTAAAACACAAACCAAATTACAAGAAAATTCACTTTACATCATAATACAAGCAGAATGAATGCGTATATAAAGCCAAATATCTCTTTTTTTTTCCGTATTCATTGACCTTGAAATTTATGGAGCGTAGATGTGGTTCCCACTGATAATCAATTTCATATAAAGATTAAGATTACAAAGCCTGCTTAAAGCATAAATGGCCGTTTTGGACAAAACGATTTGTCGTTTACAACAGGGTCGATATTGAGGATCAGCTTTATTATACATAACATATATATGCGGCGTCGTATCTGGCATGCAGAGTCTCTTGGCGGTAGGCACGTATATACTTAACTGATATATGGGGATTTTATTATAACAGAATATGAGGACCACGAAGTTTATATGGCTACAATAGCGAGTATCTACGTGTTATAGAATTGTTTAGAAACTAATTAGTGTGTGGTCTTTCTTGTTTAAGAAATCCAAGCCTCACAGTATATTGATAAGATTGCAACTTGTAAAGCCTTTAATAATATAAACACACGTCATATGTGGCAAATTAAAGTGCTCTTGGGAGGAATGTCTGAATATTTAAAAAGCGGTGGGATAGTGTGCGTATGCGTGAACTAATTATATGACTTCCTGTTTTAATTAACACTACCTCTTGTTATAAATGTAAGATATAGTTTAGTGCAAATTATATTGCAACTATAAACCAGGTCCTATATTTAGGATTAGATATGTAATTTTTTATTAGGAGTGATTTTGAAAGAAATAACTAATTTTAACTAACTTTTGAATTTAGGTAGAATAGTTAATTAGAACTTATGAAAATATTCAAAGGAAGCAGTATAGTACTCCCTTCGATCCTAAATATAAGATCCAATTAACTTTTTTGAGAGATTAAAGAAGTTAAATAAGTTAATTAATTATATCATATATCAGTTTATAAGTCAGTTAAATTAGTTTGGAGGAGAAAATAAAAATAAAAATAGTTTAAAGTAATTTAATTAACTTCTTTAATCTCTTCAAAAATATTAATTATATCTTATATTTAAAACCGGAGGTAGTTATTAATATGGTAGGATTGAACATGCTCAAGATGCGCTACCTCAGCATCTACGGAAAGTTCAAGTTTTTTTGAAAAGAAAAAAAATTATCCCAACGTTCAACTTTAGCATCCTACGCAATTGAACGTCATAGTGACCGACAGCGAGTAAAGGTGGGGAGCTAATGAATAATAAGTAATAAACAACATTTGGATTCTAGAGTGCCCAAGGATGAAAGAAGTAAATAACCCAAAAATAAATTTATAAACAATTTTCTAAATCTTTGGTTCTTTTGATTAATCAAACAATAAATGACATGCATGCATGTATGAATCTGGAAGCATATATACCGGCTATCTAATTTAATTTAAACGGTGTAAATTTTATTATTTTTAATCATATGTTAATATTTTTTATTCAAAAAGGAAGTGCAACTCATAATAATAATAAGAGTAAAATACTCTGACCACCCTCTAGTTTTGCGTTAATTACACAGATCTCCCCTTTATTTTAAAAACATACACTTAAGTCCAAACAGTTAACTCCGTTAAGAATATTCTAAAAAGATTCCAAAAATATATTTTTTTAATTAAATTTTATTTTTTCTTGCACATTTTGACTAAAGTTGTTTTAAAGAATTTAAGATTTTTTTTATCTATTCCTTAATTTCTATTTTTATCTTTACAAGTAGTTATCTGTTTGATGATTTTAGCATTGGTTAATGTAAATATCACAAACGTTGAATATTCAAGCAAGATTTTAAATAAAAATATGCTTGATCAAATGTATTTATTAATATTTGTGGAAAAAAATATTAAATTATAAATTTAAATGATACATACAATCTCCTACTTATATAGTTTATTATATTCGATAAAAATATGTGTTTAATATATATTTTAAGTCAAAAATAATTTATACTATCAAAATTAATAAATTTTTTAAAAAATTAGAAAGTTAGAGAATCTAATAGAGTAAATTTATGGTTGTATAAATTTTTATTATCCCCTATATATATAAATAATTTTAATACTAAAGAAGGGGATTTTGGTTAAAAAAAGTTTAAAAGTCAAACTTAACGGTCAACTAATGGTTTGGGTGGATGAAAATAGAATCTCAAACTATAAGGGAGGTTTGTGTAACATATATTTTAGTTTTAAGGGAGGTTTATAAGGGTTTTCAAAATAGAGGGGAGGTTTGTGTAATTAAGGCAAAATAGAGGAGAGGTTAGAGTATTTTACTCTAATAATAATAATGTCTTCATTATTAATCAATCACAAAGATAAATTTAAATTTAAAAAGTATAAGGAAATTATATATAATAAAATTCCAAACAGTGAAAGTCGCATTCCATTCCATGGAAGGTCGGTAGATAATGATCCACTTGAAAAAGCCAATAAACTTTTTACCTGTCCAAGTATGCCGCCAAGTAAAATTCTTTTTACGGATCAAAACCCATAATGCATGATGTCAACAATTAATTAAACATTCATAAACTAAAAGAATTTCACTCTTTGCAGTTGCACATTGCTAGTTAGTAACATGGCGTTTAGCTTTATCTATATCCACGTGAAAAGTAAATATGCATTGTGATCGTTATGACGCTGATTTACCTAGAGATTTTTTTTTTTGGGACCTGGGATTTACCTAAAGATTGATCGTGGCATTTTGGATTATATGTTATGTACGAAACAATTCTAGGGGAGAGGGACGGATAAAGAAATATCTGTGAAATTTACTATTTTTTAGTTATACATAATTTCACAGAAATATATTATCTTGTTTTTTCATACAATCAACTAATGCCCTATATTAATGCACGTCAACAGCTTCCTCCTATATATATATATATATGCGCGCTTCTACGTGAATCGGTGAATCTTAGTATATTGGTGTTACTGTTATGAAACTTGGTGCGGCGGACATGGCATTTACAGCCGACAGATTAGTCTTGAAATATTGAAAAGTACATATAGTGGGGTTGAGTGTGTACACGTATAAGCGAAATCAGCAGTATTTCTTTTTCAATTTCCATGTTATTTTACCCACTGAAGTGGCTTCAATTTGGAATCTAAAAGAGCTTAACACCAAGGTGATGTATCGTTTATATCCTATTTCCATTCACAGCCAATCAATATCCGATGCTTTTGCTAGCTAGCTAAAAGATTCAATGCATTCACCAACTATATATGTATGTGTACTTGCCCGGTTGCCCCTTTAGGTCACCAGTATCTCGTATATTTTTCAAATCGTATTATCAGGTGTCCGTGTAGCCGATTGATTTGGATTGAGGTTTTCTAATTAGGATGTGTTAGAATATTGAACCATTATATTGTTAAGATCTTATCTTGTTAATTAAGATCATGATTAGTGATTGGACCCTATAAATAGATGTCCATATTAATGTGTTAAGTGTGTAGGTTAATGAGATATATACCATGTTAATTGCAAGGTTAATGTGAGTCTCTCTCTAGAGAGGGAAGTCCTTCCTAGATCCTTAGGCCTAGTTTGATACAAGGCACTGGGGGTAGAGACCGGGATTGGGTCAGGGATTGAGCCAATTCTATTGTTTGGTATGAGGGGCTGAGGATAACCAGGGATTGAGAGTACCACGAAAGTGGGATTGCTGCAAAGCCACCTCCCCCCTGATATTGTGTTTTCAAGCCTGGGATTGCAAATTTCATAGACAAAAATATCTCTGTTTATAATATTTTCAAGACAAAAATGCCCTCAATCAATTTTAGCCTAAATAAATCGATCTGCACCTCGCCTTAGAGTCTCTCTGCACCACGCCCTCCATCAAGCAAGAAAATCCAAATTAATTCAATTACCAAAATGGGATAATCGCATAACCATGGAAGTTTTGTTGTCCTCATATATAATTCTTCTACCGCTTCTCTTCATCTAGGTTTGATCATTTGGGATCCCATAATTATTGTAGAAATAATATATTAATCGACATATTATCAGGCTGTGAGATTGCAGGAAAATTCCTTCCTTGATAATTTGGTTTTTGTAGTTCTTTGCCTTTTTATTGGGGATAGCTATGGGAGTTAACTTTGTGAATTTCTGCAATTTTCTCTTTTTTTACTTGATTGTGGTGATATACGGTGCCACAGATCCAAATGATGTCAAAATTCTGAATGATTTGGAGAATTCATAACTTCTTAAATGGCCAGACAATTAATGGGGATGATCCTTGTGGTCCTACTTCATCGAAGGTCGGAGATGGTAGGGCTTGAGGGGTGAAGGTGAAACTTGTATCTAGATTGTAGATTAAATTTGGGATTTAGGGCAGGGGTATTTGGGTCTCTTCATAACTAATGGCTACTTATGAAATGAAATTAATGAAATCATTCCCTCCAACTATTACTTCATACCAAATGTATATTTAAATATCAGTGCCAGTCCTAGTCCCAGTCTCAATCCCAATCCCAATCACAATCACAATCCCAATCCATTGAAATTCAATGCTTCGTACCAAACAACGGCTTAGAGTTAGGGTTAGAAGTTAATCACCCTCAAGTGAGAAATAATCATTATTAAATCCAAGTGGGTTGATTTATATTTTGTAAACAATCATTTACAATCAATGAAGATTCTTCTTGATTTTTTTAACAGGATATGCCTTTCCTTAGGTTTTGTTAGACAATAAGTGATTCAAACTTAGTTTACCCACTTTGTGGTCTAATCAGTCCCCTCTAGATTGGGTACCCTTAAATGTGTCCTTGCATTGACAATCTGAACATACAGCATCATCGGTCCTCGTTTCATATTCAAGCTAATAAGAATTTGGCAGTTATTATCCGTTAATTTGATAGCTTGCATTGGTTTCATTTGCCATAGTCAGTGACATCCACACGAACTCTTTATTGTACTTCAAATCAATCACTCTTTACTGAGATATGTAGTTCAGAAGTTCTCTATTGGACTTTGGGTCCAAATCCAACCTTGATGGGCCAGACTATTTGATTAGGATACAAGTAGCCTAATCAAATAAGAATTAAATCAGTATTAATTGTAAATTGGGGAATAAGTTAGTATTAATTGTGATATTGTTAATTGAGAAACAAGTTATCACAATTCAAGAAATTAATTGAGAATTAATTCTCCTAATTACTAACTTGGAAGGTAAGAAGGGTGGATATCATTTCCTAATTAGTAGCCACCCTAAACCACTATAAATAGGAGGTGCCTTCTTCAGTTATTCCTCACCCCTGCCATTAAGTTTTCTAGCAATCTCTTCTCTCCTACCATCTTTCTTGTTTTGGTGATATGTTGTGCCAATCCCAATTAGGCTCTAGTAGTCTAATAATTATGTGGGCACTATTATGGAGAATTGAAGCTTTGACCAGGATCCGAATATGAATTCTCTCCAGTACACTAGTACTCTCTCTCCTTATATTTTTCCTACATTGGTATCAAAGCATGTTGATCCTGTGGCTATGATTATTCTTGTGAATAATTATGTAATATAATTTGTTTACATTTCCATCATAGTTTTTTTCGTTGTGTTACTGTACATATGTAAATATATATTGTACATTTTTTCTTATCATCTCATATTCGCACAGATATGTATGTATATAAACATTGATATGTTGGCCAATTTTTTTTATCTCCTCCTACTTACATGCATGATTGTTCATTTCTTCGTGTTCGTTTGCACATGTAAGTTGAGTACAAAAAAAAAATTCTCATAAACATGCTTGAATATGTTTGAAGCTTGCTTGATTCTTATAAGTTTAAGCCTCTTAAATGATTCTATCTATGCATGCAAAGTACTGGGTTCTTGATTTCATTGGTATCAGAGTGTACTTGATCTTGTGGTTGTATATTATGTGTGTTCTGCCATGATATTATATACGTATGTATATATGAAAATATTATCACCTGCATACTCTAGTCCTTCCTCCTCATACATGTTCATTTTTTTATTTCTGCTGCTATTCTGTGTACATGCATGTTCACTGTGTTATCATTCTGGAAAGAAGCATGTATGTATATATGTATATGAACATGTATGATTTTCCCTCTCTCCCCTTCGTCTCTCTCTCCTTTGTTACATTTTTTTTCAGTTTTTATTTCACATGTTTATATTCACATTTTAAGCACTACGTTTTCATTTGTGTTCATGAGTATGAGACTATTCTTATGAAGCATGTTGATTCATTTACAAAGATTAAAATTGTATATGCTCTTTCTCTCTCTTCTCGACTTTTTTCCTCTATGGATGGTTGCTTGCTTCTGGAAACTATGTGAATTTGAAGATAACAACTTGAATGTATAAATAAGTGCATGAGATCATAAAATGTAAGAAGAAAGAGTTAGACCGTGTTTTCTGTGTGAATCCGACAGCCACTGACAAGCTTCAAGAATTGGGTCTTCGAAAATGCGAGTTTTTGTGTGAACAAAAGTGACGAACGTGAAGCACTCAAGGAGACAGTTCCAACAGGACCGGAATAGCTTGAAACGGAGGTTGGATGAGGGAGAAACAAGGGAAAGAAATTGGCGGGTCATGACGGACCCACCTGAGCTCCAGCCGAGTCATATTGACCCGGATAGAGGTTGAAGAAGGGGCGGGGGGCCAAAACGACGTCGTTTTGGCCAAAAACCCCTAAACGCGTCGTTTCACTAGGTGAAATGATGACGTTTCGCACTGCCAAAATGACGTCATTTCGGCTAGTGGAAGGCGCTACGTTTCGACTAATTGAAACACAGCGTTTCGGGTCCGCCTGACCTGAAACCCAGTCAGAGGAATAATGGGCTGGTTTAACCGACCCGAACCGGCCAAACTCGATTTCCATAAAAAGAAAAATTATTTTATTATTATTTTTTAAAAAAATGGAAGCAATGCGCCTTTGTGGCAATCTTATTCGCTTTGAACAAGCGTTTCGATGTACTAGAGTCTCAAATGCAAAAGAGCACTTCTTAAGGCGTACATTCTGTTCATGCTACTCTGATTGTATATGAACAATGTAATGATGTCCACATGCCCGACCATTACCCTCTCTATATGGGTATTGAATCTATCAACTATATGGGAAAATTTCAACCTCCTCAAGGTAACCCATATTCGCAAACTTAAAACCGTGCTTGGAGAGCTCATCCCAACTTCTCTTGGAGTTAAGGTAACACCTTAAACCCACCATATGAGTATACTTCTGGCACTAAGCCTGTTCTTCCACCGAGTTTTCAAATGCAATCAAGGCAAGTTCCTATAAAAAAGGAGGAATTTAAGATGGACAAGATACTAGCCCGAATCTTATCAGAGGTATAATCTTCAAGGGTTGAGAGTAAGGCTACCTTCTCTCTTCATGAATCTACAATTAAGAAACTTGAAGTACAAGTGGGACAATTAGCAATACAAGTAAATGCGATGGCACGAAATAGTCTCCCAAGTGATACCATCCTTAATCCAAAGCGAGGTGGAAAAGAGGAATGCAAGGCCATTAACTTGAGAAGTGACAAAGTGATACCGGATACGCCTAGCTCAAGTAAGACTAGCCCGAAGTAAGATGAGCAAGTAGATATTGAGATTGATGATGAAGAAGCCATGACTCAAGAAAGTATAGTGGAAGAGGATGGCACTAGAAAACGAAAGCAAATTGAAGGAGGTTTGGATGATGTTGTCAAGAGCAAGAAGGGGGAACAAGAGATGAATATTGAGAAGAAGAGAAAGCCAACTACCTTCACTATCATGCCACCACTACCTTTCCCTCAAAGATTCAAGAAGAAAGAGGAAGATGCTCAATTTAAAAAGTTTGTGAACATATTCAAGCAACTCTATGTGAACATTCTGTTTGCCAAAGCTTTGGAGGGCATGCCTAAGTATGCTAAGTTCCTCAAGGATGTGTTGTCCAAGAAGACTCGATTCAATGAATTTGAAACCGTGGCATTAACTGAAGAGTGTAGTGTGGTGATTCAAAGGAAGTTACCTACTAAGCTGAAGGATCCGGGAAGCTTCTACATTCCTTGCAATATTGGGACTAACTTCAATGGTAAAGGCCTATGTGACTTGGGTGTTAGATTAACTTCATGCCTCTAACTGTTTTCAACCAATTAGGTTTGGGAGAGCCAAGGCCCACTACGGTGACCCTTCTCTTTGCGGATAGGAGTATCTCGAAACCTAGAGGAATCATTAAAGACGTCCTCGTCAAAATGGACAAGTTCATCTTTCCAGCAGACTTTGTTGTGCTTGATTGTGAAGTTGATTAGAAAATCCCTTTCATTCTTGGCCGTCCATTCTTAGCCACAGTAAGGACTCATTGATGTGGAAAAGGGTGAGATCACTTTGAGGGTGGATGATGAAAAAGTGATCTTTAATATGCCAAAAGCCTTGAAGTTTCATGATGATTCAGCCCAATGCTCTTTTGTTGACATATTGGATTCACTCATTCCGCAAGAATCATATGCTTCTATGATAAAAGATCCTTTAGAGGCATTCTTAATTGGGGAGAAGAGCTTGGAGGAATTTGATGAGGAGGCTATTGAAAATCTCTTTCGTATGGAAGCATTCCCTCACTCAAGACTGAGGACTTTTGAGCCACTTGAAGTAGCTGATGCTTTGAGTACCCCTTTGAAGCCTTCTATTGAAGTTCCTCCAGCTTTAGAGTTGAAGCCTCTACCATCTTATCTCATTTATGCTTACCTAGGGAATTCTAATACCTTACCGGTTATTGTTTCTTCCGTTCTCTCTGATTTGCAAGAAGAGAAGCTCCTACGAGTTTTGAGAGAGCACAAGCATGCCATTGGATAGACAATAGCTGATATTAAAGGAATAAGCCCTTCTATTTGTATGCACAAAATTCTATTAGAGGATGATCACAAAACTTCCATTGAGCATCAAAGGCACTTAAATCCAATTATAAAAGAAGTGGTCAAGAAGACTATTAAGGTATTTATAGACGATTTCTCGGTTTTTGGTCCATCTCTTGACTCTTATTTAGAGAATTTAGATGCGGTGCTTAAACGATATGAAGAGACCAATTTGATTCTCAATTGGGAGAAATGTCACTTCATGGTTCAAGAAGGCATTGTACTTAGCTATTAGGTATCCAAGAAGGATTTGGGAGTGGATAAAGCCAAAATTGCTATCATTGAGTAATTGCTTTCGCCTACTAGTGTAAAAGGTGTCCGCAGTTTTCTTGGTCATGCTGGGTTCTACCAGAGATTTATTAAATATTTTTCTAAAGTTTCCAAGCTATTGGAGAAGGATGTGGAATTCAAGTTTGATAATGAGTGCCTGCAAGCCTTTGAGGAGTTAAAGAAGCATCTCATTTCAGCGCCTATATTAGTAGCTCCAGATTGGGTTTTACCTTTTATCATCATGGCCAATGCTAGTGATTATGCCGTTGGTGCTGTTCTTGGGCAAAAGGAAGAGAAACTATTTCACCCTATTTACTATGCTAGCAAGACCCTTGATTGTGCCCAACTTAATTACACCACAACTGAGAAGGAATTACTTGCCATATTCTTTGCTTGTGAAAGTTTTCGACCTTACATAGAGAGTGTGTTAACCTTATGAAATTCTTGTCAGAATGGCATATTTCCTCCTATTTCTTCCATATTTTAGGTGTATTAATGGGCATTTGAGAGTACTAAAATAGAGGAAATGTGTTCTATACATGCTTGGCACAGAAGAGTATAAATGTGGGGGAAATATGTGAATATCTGTTATGATTACCAAACTGTGATCTTCTATGAGTTCTTTGTGTTGAAAGGATAAAGATTCAGTTACAGTTGGAGCCAGAGAAAGCCAAATTCAAAGAAAAGAAGGTGAAATGGAGTTGAAGCCATCAACTGCGCCCGGGAGTTGTAAGAAGAGATGAGAACAGATCAAAGCAAGGGACAGATTGGCACTGCAAAGTTTCTAGCCACGGCTAACACAATCACTGGTTGTGGCCTATAGGAGGTCATAAACCAACTAGCCGTGGCCAAGAATCTTTGGGTCGTGGCCCAAAAGTGGTCAATAACTTACTGGTCCTGGCCAACACAATCATGGGTCGCGGCTAAAGGAAGTATAGAAGCTCACTGGCCGCGGCCCACACATCTCCTGGCCGCGGCCTACCCTCGATACAAGTGCTATGCATTTTGACATACAGGGGGGTATAAAAGCTGAAACGAGAGACGAAAAATGGGGGATCCTGATGCGGAAATACTTAGAAAGGCGGCTGTAACACTCCTCTAAGCCTGGATTTGCCATAATGCAAGTGAAATCAAGTGGGGATTGAAGATTTGTAGAGATTTGAGTTGGTTTTCCTTGGTTATACTAATTTCTTTCCCTTTCTTCTTTATTTTATTGATATAGCAGTTCATGTTCTGTATTTCTGTATCAATTTCTTAAACATGAGTAGCTAAACTTTCATTCTGGGATTGTTTATGAACCTTTGTATGGATTAAACTTGATTCCTTCTTTCTTCAAGTATCTAATGTCATATGTATGTTGATTTTACCTTATTTTCACTAGTATTTGTGACTAGCCATCACTGTGGACAATTTGTTCAACTAAGTTAAGCTTGAGAGAGTTAACTTACTTGTAGAACTCTGGTAAAATTATGCTAGACTTGAAGTTTAGGAGCTAAATGGATGGTTTGTTAGTAACATAAAGATATAGTTGCTAGCCTATCATTGTCATATTAAGGTTGGTGCCTAATGAGTATTTTCTATTAACGGTAGCAAGAGATTGTACATGTTAATTAAGAATACGGAGTTGGTTATGACTTGAGAGAGCTTAACTAAACGCTTGTGAACCTTAGAATAACATACATATATCCCATAGAAAGATTTTTGGAGAGGAAATAAATCAAGTTTATGAAATACAAAGGGGATTAACAATCCTAGGTTTACTACAACTGTTGAAATCACAATGATTAAGATTTTTGTTCAGTAATTCTTAGTTTTTACAAAAATATCTTTTGAAACTTCTCTTTCAACATAACAACATGTTTTGGCTCAACTTAATTGAATTCACCAAACCTATTGCTTGACTAATTTGTTACTCAAATCCTCGAGGGAACGATCTTACTTATCACTTTATTATTTGACGCAATCCGTGCACTTGCGGTAGCGAACAGTTGTCAAGGCAATAAATTTCCTTTAAAAGGATACTCCAATACAAGGCCTAGGAAAATGCTAAAGGACTAAAGAAATATACAATGTATTTTTGTTATCCATAGAATTAGTATACAAAGCGTGTTCTACCATCATACAAGGTGCCATATGGCTAAAGTAGCTCCTATGAGTGATTGGGAATGAATGGTGGATAGAAGGATTCAAACGATAGTATCTTATGATGAGGATTCTAAGTATCACAGCAAGGCAAAACATACATTTGATATATCTCTATGAGAGATATGCTTCCAAAGAGGGAAAGCGACAATTCAATGACCTTTTACTGACGGAATGTTAGTAGATCCCCTTACTGAGCCCGTAGCTTGATATTCATTGAGTTAGTGAAAATCTTGGGGCATAAATAAAATATAAAGTCATGAATTTCTTTTATATGAAGGTAAAATAAATAGTATGTATGTTATGAGTAAATATATATAAGGTATACAATTTTGTATGTTGTACAGGTCCGAAGAGGTTGGTTCATTCACACGAACAACTATCTTCCCATGTTTTGCAGGGGCGTGGGAGGGTAAGACGAGAAAATGATCATCATGAGATAGTTAAGAAGAATCTTTGCGTTTGAGTCGTCTTAGTTAAACTGAGATGAGATCTATATGTGTATATATACACATAAAATGGATCGAAGCATGAATACAGACCTATAGCCAAGCAAAGAACTCTTTTTCATAAATGAGATTGTAAAAGGAGATATTGTGAAAAAGAAAGTTCTGTTTCGGATATTAATAAGTGCATTTTGGAACTAATGTTTATACAGTGAAAGAAAAAGAAATCGACTTACACCATAAACCGTTTCACCGAGCATGCAATTCATACTACATGTGCTTAAGAGTTTGACTGCAACATGGGATGTAGGTGAAAGATTCCTAGTTCACTATAGTGTGAGTCCTAGGAAGGAAGAATCCTTCCACAATGCCCTTAAAACTTAAGCGGCATCATGAAAGCTTGGCTTGGTGACAACTACTTTAGCTAAAGCTCTATGATCACACTCAATTCGGTCAGACGAGTGAAAACTAGGAAAGCGACCAAGTCAAGATGGACTGATATTTAGTCAAAAAGAAAGATTTACTCTTAGATACATAAAATGTGCTAGTGTCTGTGGTCGACCCCTTACTAGCTCTATGTGTAACTTATAAGTGCGGGTACTATGTGCGTGGAAGGCAATCTGAGTTAATCAACATATTAACTCGAGAGGGATTAGATATGTCATGAGTAATATGTATGGGAGAATCTGGGGCATTTGAGGCAATGAATATATAGCTTACAGATATATATATAAAGGGTGTTCTTGGATGCTGATCCGATATGAGGGATTTATAGTATCACAAGCACCAAATCTTGAAGATTTTTTTGCCCACGCGGTCACAGCAGACGCACAATGGGAGGCCCATCAATTGCAAGTGGGAGATGTTGGACTTTGGGTCCAAGTCTACCCTTGATGGGCCGGACTATTTGATTAGTATACAAGTAGCCTAATCAAATAAGAATCAAATCAGCATTAATTATAGATTGAGGGATAAGTTAGTATTAATTGTGATATTGTTAATTGAGAAACAAGTTATCACAATTTAGGGAATTAATTGAGAATTAATTCTCCTTATTACTAACTTAGAAGGCACGAAGAGTGGACATCATTTCTTAATTAGTAGCCACCCTAAACCACTATAAATAGGAGGTGCCTCCTTCAGTTCTTCCTCACCCTTACTATTGAGTTTTTTAGCAATCTCTTCTCTCCTACTATCTTTCTTATTCTGGTGATTTGCTGTGTCAATTCCAATTAAGCTCTAGTAGTCTAATTATTGTATAGGAACTATTATGGAGCATTAGAGCTTTGACCCGGATCCGAACATGGATTTGCCCCAGTACGCTAGTACTCTCTCTCCTTATATTTTTCCTACATTCTCTATATTCTTGTCTATGGAGATGATACTATTATCACCGATAGTTCCTCTTAAAAAATTTCTGAGATATCTAACTGGAACTACAAGTCATGGACTTCAGCTAAAATAATCATCCATGCATAAATCATTGATACTTTATGCGTATTGAGAGAAACTTTTATGTTTTGATCATCAAAGAAGCAAAGCCACAGTACCAAGATCCAGCACCCAGGTAGAATATACAAGTATGGCCTTAGTTGTGGCAGAAAGTTACTCCTAAGCGAGCTGCAGGTTAAATTCACAAGTGTGCCTTGGATTTTGTGTGATAGTCTAGGAACAGTATTCTTCACACCCAATCTTGTTCTTCATTTTGTTAGAGAAGGAGCTATCAAGAAAGAAATTAAAGTAGTGCATACATACACCTTCATCTGCTTAAGTTGCTGATGTTTTTGACTGAATCTGTGTTAACTCAACCTTTTATGACTTTCAGACAAGTAAGCCCCTTCAGTTGAGGGTGGATGTAAGAGAAGTCAATTAAATGTATTAGTCAGAGTTGAGAGAAAATACAATTCTCATTTAGCTAAAAATAATTCCCCAATCTTGTAGTGAATCTAAATTAGTACTCCATTGACTCATTTTACAATATGTCTTATAAGAAGTGTTTTAATCCTTTTTGCTTTTTAATAAGACATTTTGATTAGTTTTAACAAGTATTAAATGCTACCTTTGTTCCTAAATACAGTAGTTGGACAAGTGGTTTGCTTGATTCGGCTATAAATGTAAAACCTCTCAATCCACTTTTTTGTCTGAATTTATAATTTTTTTCCTAAAGTATCCCTGTTAATTGCATATAGAAAGAGAGTTTTCATCAAAAGTAGTTATTATGCACATAATTAGAAAGGGTACTTTAGGTAAACTAATACATATTTTTACAAATAACTAACTTAACTAATTTTTTTACTGCTATTTCCAAATGAGTTATTTAGTTTTTACATTTAATATAAGAGGGAGTACTATTTTTATATATGCTCATGAGTAGTGAGAGACTAGAAATTAACAAGAAGTTGGAGTGTTCAATGTGATTAAAAAAGTTAATATAAGAAATCACTTGGAGTTTATAACAAATTTAATGCATTTAACTGTTTTTATTGATACATGTAAATTAATCAAAAACATCTTATAAAATGGAAGGAGTAACACTGGAAGAACAGAGATGTTTTAGAGCATTGAACCCAACACAGATGAAGTTACTGGCGTGGAAATAGACTCTGTTCAGTTCAGAGCTTCCCCTGTTTGTTGGGCGAACAGATTCAGGGGAAGAAAGCTCCACCGAAAAGCACACAAAAAAGACAAAAGACAAACTGAAAAGTCAACGTTTTTTCACAAATAATTAGTAATCCATAATCAATGATGCCAAGGATCAGGACCCCCAGGACTGAGTCGACTCGGCATAATCGTTCTTCCCTTCTCCATTGAAGCTTCATCAACAGCTTCTACTTCTACCCTGAAAGCCACCTTTGATTTTGACTTTGACTTTGACCATGTGACATCTTCCTTCAAGCCTGCAAGAATGGCGTCACGACGAGATTCAGAGTATGAAAAAGAGCAGAGCACCACCGAAAAGCACACAAAAAAGACAAAAGACAAACTGAAAAGTCAACGTTTTTTCACAAATAATTAGTAATCCATAATCAATGATGCCAAGGATCAGGACCCCCAGGACTGAGTCGACTCGGCATAATCGTTCTTCCCTTCTCCATTGAAGCTTCATCAACAGCTTCTACTTCTACCCTGAAAGCCACCTTTGATTTTGACTTTGACTTTGACCATGTGACATCTTCCTTCAAGCCTGCAAGAATGGCGTCACGACGAGATTCAGAGTATGAAAAAGAGCAGAGCACCAACATGAGGCAAAACCACAACCTCGGTAACTTGGCCTTGGCCATAATATTCACAGATTCTCAACTTACAATGAGAATTGATATATGTAGCTTAGGAGCTTAATTTATAGGTGAAAGGAGGTATAGATGAGACTTAAGTTCAATTCCAAAACACACACTTATATATAAACTTGCTTGGGCAGTAGAATGAGAGCTCTGAGCCTGTCGCAAATTGCCATACTAACCACAAGCTCATATTAGTAGTCTATCTCTTTAATAGCCATATGCAACCAAAACACGCAGAGAATGACATAAAAATTATGACTTTGTGTACTAAAAAAATCTCATCTTACAATCATATCTTTCTCTTTCTATAAATATATAATAATGTAGAACCACTTTTTTTAAACGTAAATCCTTGTAAATTGTCATTCCCATTGAGGAAGCTGATGCAGGAATGACAAAATGGGTATTCATTTTAGGGGTACCCTACACATTATCAAGGGACAAAATGCCTAAGATCCCTCTCCTTGATTAGTAGCTCATCTTTATATATAGAGTTTTTCTATGGGCAAGGGGAGGGCCGTACCAATTACAAGTTTTATGATTTGGTCCAAGTTGAATTATTATTATTATTTTTTATTTGTTGGGATATAAATGGAAACTAAAAAGCCGGCATAACCGAAAAAAGTCCTAGATACTCTAGAGAAAGCCTAAGACGGAAAGTGTATTAGGCTTTAGCTTTAGCTGGTTCATGCTTTGCAAAAAGATCAACGCAATTATTTGATATATATCTATTTTTGATGGGGTTTTCAAGAGTACTAGAGGAAGGAACCACTTGCATTTGAGATTTTTTTGGGGTAAGTATTCCTTTATGTTTTAAAAGAATATTTATGTGTTATTAAATTTTGACAACAGATACTCTCTTTTTTTTAATAATTTTTAATCAATTAGAGTAATTGACATGTACTATTGGATTCTACAATATAGACTATAAATATTTCCCCTCCCCTCCATTCTAAATCCCTCATACCAAATAGACTATAATTACGAGCACATTCCTCAGTGGGGGTTCATACCTTATTTCTTATATTATGAGGGATTAGTTCTTTCCGCTAGACTCAACTTCCATTTATGGTTTAGAGTTTGATTTTATCTCATTTATAACCTCAAGTCATTTGTCTCAGCCTCTCTAATTTGGGGGGTTGTACTGATTCAATCTATGGGCCTATACGTTCCAACCCAATCCACAGCGATCAGCCCATTCCAATAATATTGAGAGCCGAGATGGGAAGCTGACGTAAGGTTCGGGCTTGGTCCCTCTATTATTGGAAAAAGAAGGAAAGAAAGAAAAACATATAGTATTAATTTAAGATAATCTTTAAAAAAGAACTTAGAAATTATAAAATGATAAATTAAGTATTTTTCATAAATTAAGTTGGAAATTACTTATTAAGTTTCGACATTTTCTAATCAATTCTTTATAAAAAACCTGATTTATCGTTTTACAATTTTTAAATTCTTTTTTAAGGATTCTCTCTATTATTTTCAGGTTAAAAATCACTAAAACTACAAAAAAACATGATTTTGATGGTTTTCAACTTATAGTCAAACGCCTTCTAAGTTATAACTTCTTTTTGTGAAAATACTCAAAAGAGTGAAGAAGCTATACTTTCCTCACGTTTAATTTACGGGGAGCTACACTGTTGGCCGAAAAAAAGACAGGGAGCTATAGTGATATATGTTTAATTTGGCAAAATCTACATGTATGTATTGTATCTATATATTTAATAATTTTATAAGAAGCTAAATTTTTTATGAATTATAGCGTTAATTAATTTTGGTTTCTCTCGATTCCATACACTTCTCTCTCTCTTTTCTTTCACGCCCCCCCCCCCACCCCAAAAAAAAATCCCTCTTATTGCTTTCCACTCAGATATTAATAAGTGATAACACGTATTATTTTTTATTTTCTAATATTTTTCCCTCCACAATTTTTTATTTATCAAGTCGCAATTTCTTGAAAAACAACGTTTGGAAATGCGGGTTATCACCCAGACCCAACGCAATATAGCTCTGGGTTTGGGTTCGAATGTAGCTCTCATGCTATAAGCGAATTAAAGGCAAATTAATTAAGGATATTAACATTCGAAGAAAAAACTATATTTCTTAAACTATTAATGTTAGGTTATGTTTTGACCAAAAAAAATGTTAGGTCGTGTTTACGGACACCAATATCATATTAATTAGATATATAGAAAAAGTTGCCTTGCAAATATCAACTGACTCAGACTCTCAATGCGAAAGTTAATGTGCGTGTATTTTTAGTAGGTTCGAAACACACACACATGCTCACTACTAATCAGGTTGAATTTAACGGAAAGAGCTAATATCTCACAACATAGTAAATTCAGGTTTAGATTTGATGCCCATGCTTAATGCATGACAATACCTTAAACAAGATTACCTTAAGTAAAAAAGGGATACATGACTACATGTAATTAGTAAACAAGTATAAAAGACGTGTGTTCTCAACTTTGCTAGAGATCAGATGTATAGTGTGCCTTTGAACAAAAAAAAAAAAAGATGTATAATGTGTGTTTATGCTCATCTATGAGATTCTTATTTACACATATCCGATCACTGATTGGACCACTAGTATGAAGCTAATTAGTATACATGAGTTTACCCATACTTTATAATTACCTCCCACCCTTATAATATAAGAGTTAGTCAAGAATTAGATTTGATCATAAATATAAGATCATAATCTTCTTTATTTTTTAAATATATAATTTTTTCAAAGTATTTTTAATAATATTACATAAATTAAGGAGTTTTGATTCAAGAGTAATCCAAAAGATAATATTAATTTCCAAAAAAAAATCATATATGTGTTATAAATACCTAACATATATATAACCAACTTACTTAATTTATGCAAATTAGTTAACTAACTCTTATATTAAATAGGCTAAATTATACAAAACCCCCTTAAACTTTGAGTTAGTTGCATATAACTTCCCTGACATTTCAAAGTTTAAATTTAACCCCCGAACCTATCATTTATTAACTATTAACCCCCTTCCGTTAAGTAACTATTATTTTTCTAACGGGAAATGTCATGTTAGATTATGAGATGACACGTGGCATCTTGTGTAAATTATTAATTTCATAAAATCCCCTAAACTTTAAACAGTTACAGAGAACCCCCTGAACTTTGAACAATTGCAAAGAACCCCTTTCTGGAACTTTAATCAGTTACAAATAACCCCCTGACATTCCAAAATTTATATTTGACTCCCTCAAAATTTTGATTTATAATATTAAATCACATGCAGTTACTTTTTATCATTTCCATAAATTTATTAAGATTTTTGCTATCATTTATCAATTAAAATACTATTAGTTCTTTTGTATATGGCAAAAATAAGAAGAAAAACATTTAGAAAAATATAATAATGCACGTGGAACCTTTGATACATGAAAAAATTAATGTGGGCATAAGCTATCCTCTAACACAAACATAATATTTAAACTATCAATGCTCAATCATTCTAATAATATATTTAACATAAATGATGATATTTTAATACTATCAATGCTTAATTATCCCAAGGAAATAAGTACATGTTATACAAATGATGACATTTTTATTTTTATATTTTTTAAATATTATTCTTCTAATTTTTCTGTTTTTGCCATATCAGAAAACTATTTTAATTGACAAATGATAGTAAAAAAAATTAATAAATTTATTAAAATGATAAAAGTAACAACTTGAATTTTAATATTACAAATCAAAATTTTAAGGGAGTCAAATTTAAATCTTGAAATGTCAAGGGAATTATTTATAAATGACTTAATATTTGCTGCTGTTTAAAGTTCAGGTGACTTTATAAAATTATTAATTTACATAGGATGCTATGTACGATGCCATGTGTCATTTCATAATATGATGTGGCAATTTCTGTTAAAAAGATAACGGTTACTTAATGGCAGGGGGTTAATAGTTAAAAAAAGAAAAATCAGGAAGGTTAAATTTAAACTTTGAAATATCATGGGGTTATATGCTACTAACCCAAAATTCAGGAAGTTTTTATATAATTTAGCCTATTAAATACTATTCAACGTACATCTTTAACCTCTTATATTAAATTGCATGAAACTTAGCATACATAAAATGGGGGTCCTATCAGTTTCCAGCATGACGATGATCCCCTCTGAAAAGAATTGGCTTGGCTGAGTAATTGTTGCATATTTGCAACTTCTTATTTGAAACTGGCGAAAATGTTATCTCGGTCTCTTCCTCTCTCCTTGATTAAATTATATCACTTTCATGACCAAGAATCTTATCAACAATATTAAATAGTTTTATATGGAGATTCCTGTAATTAATTGATGTTTAATTTGTACGAGAAAAAGTAAAAGAAAATGCACGTCATTTCTCTGCACTCAGTCACACTGCATGTTAGTGTTTGGTCTATCTACCATGGGTTAATCTATGATCCAATAATCCAAGGTCAAGTAATGCATTAATTAATTCATTTAAAAAGTAAAGTAATTAATCTATTAATTTTGTTAAAAGTGTGGGATAGTGTGAGTTACCAAGTAATTAAAGAGATTGGTTGATGAAATTATCTTATAGAGATAATCCTTTGGCTTTGCTTCTGACCTTCATTTCATCCATCGCCCTCAACGCAGCTCACAACAACATTTTATAGAATCAAGTGTGTATAGGGACTTAAATGCAAATATTTTCCAGATTTATATCAGAATATTGTAAGTTTTGCTGGACCTTTTTACAAAGATTATTCTCATTATTTCATTGATAGGGTGTTTAACGGTATCAGTCCTTAATTTATTTAATCACAGCGTGAAATGTTACATGAACTACCGAGGAGAGATTCATTGGACAGTGAAAGTTCACCAAATTAGAGAAGCAAACAAACTAAACCACCTGATTTTCTGGGTGGCATTGAGCCTAAAATAATTAGATTTTGGGTTCTCCCGAAAATAGGAAAAAAAAAAAACACTTTCTAATTAACAGTTTCTGAATACCTCCTTCATTAATAAACTAGCCCGAAATGATGTCTTGGTAATATCTTATGTAGTTAAGTATTCTATAACACAAAATGCCCAACTTCAAGAAATTAAAAAATACCCACTTTGGATGTGGATACTGGATAGAGATGAAAAGGTGAGTATTTTTGCGCGAGATTCATACCATTAAGTGGAAATCACTATTCTTTATTTTCTTATCTTTCTTTTTAATCCCCTTAAAGTCACTTAATTTAAATTATGCAACCCACCCCACTTCAAAGAATGCAAATTAAAATTTTGAGTTTCATTAATTGCATAATTGAAAACGACAAAACTGTTATAAAGAAAACATTTTTTCTATTTTGCCATTCGTTCTAAGATCTAACATTATAGTCAAACATGATAACTAGGCCATAGTAGTCTTCCAAAATTATCTTGGTTAGAAGATGTGTCAATCTATTCGTTTCAAAATAGAGGCAAGGTTCTTATAATAATATAATTCTGGAACTTTTAACTATGATAAAACCTAGCTTGTTGGCCCCAAAAATGGGCCACAAAAAAAAATCGCTTCACTGGTATCAAGTCTCTTATTTTCTTGTATAATTGTTTTATGGAAAACTTATTTACTTCTTCCAACCTCTGCTGCTACTTCTGGCCTCACTTCCTACCTATTTAACACTGACATTTCATACTTTATCTTGTTCTGTGCCAGGCTAGGTTTGTGTCTCTCAGCCTTTCAGTCGCATTTTAGGCTCCTGTTGTTAATATAAGAGTTAAATTATTAATTTAATAATATTAAAAAAATTAATTATTTATAATAAATGAGTGTTTAGATCACGCGTATTTTAACTATATATCTCTTGAGGTAACTCTCTTAGTGTTCGTTTGGGATAGCTTACTTTTGATTTTTAAGTGCTTATAATTCATGATTTACGGTATACGAGGAAAGCATGTGAGAGGAGTTTTATCTCAACTTACGTAATAAGTGTTTATTTCCCAAAAATAAGCTATTCCAAATACTCACTTAATATATGTAATCAATTGCGATGTTTTAGGGCAAAATTTGAAAAACAAAGTGAACGTATTGAAGTATTATATTTAAAACTAAAATGAATTCATTAGGTAGCTCTTTTATCTAGGGGTGGAGGGAGTACTGTTCATTATTTTCACGGGAATTGAAATGTTTAGCATTAACGGTCCAGGTAAGTAAGCTGATTTGTTCACAGCTTGAGGCTAATATATTATCCATGTTCTTTTCACTACACCCATGCTTTTAAAAACCGGACCGGACGGACCGGCCAGACCGTCACTCGGAGGCAGCAACGGCTCGTTTATGTCTTAAGGGCCGTTTTACATGTTAGGCCGTTTCAAACCGGAGAAAAACCGTTTTTTGGCCGGAACCCGCTTTTTAGCCGGAAGCCGGAACGGCTACGCAATAACCGGACGGCTAAGCTTGTGGTAAGAAATGGGCTCAAAAAAAAAAATCACTGAGAGATGCATGAATGAGTGTCTCGCAGCGCAAGAAGAGAGAAAAATCAAGAAGAGAGATAAGATTCTTTTGAGAAGATGAAGAAAGGAGACGCAGAGAGAAAGAGAGAGCTGAACAACATACTGTGGTTTCTCCTTCTTCGTCGAGAGCAAAAACACGAGTTACAGAAATGGGAGGAGATGTTTTGAAAAGCAGAGAGAAAAGAAACACGGGGCGAGAAAACGAAAAAGTGATGCAAGGTGTAGTCTGAACTCAGAAGGGTGAAAAGCTATTAAAATAATCAAAAATTGCTAAAAAGCTTAAAGATGAAAGAGTCTAGCTAATAGGATAGCAGATTGCATTAATTTGTTTCAGGCTTCAGCTTTTTCGTGCTTTGTGAGATGTGACTTTGCCAATCCATCTTCCATTTAATTTTATGACTATATTTATATATTTAAAATTAATTTCTTCCATATTTAATTTTATGGTTTTTTATCTTAAATTTTATAATATTAATTTTAAAATATATAAAAAAATTATACTGTTGCTAATGCTATATAGTGTTATTTTATTATAACTCTCATATATTAAGGTGTTTTTATGTTAATAATTAGACTTATTATGACTTTATGAGATTCATCCTTAAACTAAGGATGGAATTGGAAGCTCTAGGATTGGAGTTGATAGTCTTAATTTTGGATCTTTTCCTCAAACAGGTAATGATATTTATGATCCAAATTCTTATCAAGAAACTTATACCTGGATCAATCAAAAGCCACCAATATTTGATAAGTTATGAAATTATTATGGTCTAATGCATTTTGTTAGGTTGATTGTTGACTTAGTATTCTTCATTCAAGCATATTTTGTGACCTATATAGTTAACTTTCTATCAAATTAGACTACTAAAGATTAATTGTATAATATATATATATATATATATATATATATATATAATTATAAATATATACGTATGTAATATTTTTAAATTTAATTATTATGCCACCGGTCTGACTGAACGGTCCAACCGTTCCAACCGGTTGAACCTTGACCCGCTGACCTTTCCGGCTCGACATCCGGTCCGGCTTTTAAAACATTGACTACACCTGAACGGCACAGCCGGTAAATTCATTAAATCATATGCGCGCGCGCGTGCGCACACACATATATAGTTATATGCACCCACACATGAAAAGCTACAAGTTATGAAAATGATAAAGAAATATATATACCACACAAAAGACATCGACTAGATAAGTCATAACAACACTGTCCTTTTATGTGTTATTTAGCTCCCACTAGAACTTGGACGTACGTGCAGACAAAATATTGGTGGGGCTAGCTCTTCAAAAGTCAACAGGACGGTTTTATGGATATAGAGAGAGTTATGTTTTACTCTAAACATGTATTTTCGCAAACAAAGAATCCTCTCAGTAGGCAAACCTATTAACTCAATGGAAATAGTGATCATTACTGTAAAAAATGGTTTTAACGTCCCTTATTTAGGTCTTTTAACATCTGAAAATAAGGGGACGTCTATATGAGCGACGTAATAAAAAATGACAATAACATTCATAAATAAAAGGATGTCTAAAGTGCTACATGACACTTTAGACGTCCCCATTTTAAAATGGGGACGTCTAAAGTGTCAGTGTAGCACTTTAGACGTCCCCATTTTAAACTGGGGACTTCTAAACCCACTTTAGATGTCTTCAGTTTAAAATAGGGACGTCTAAAGTGCTTTTTTTTTTAAAAAAAAATTATTTATATTACATATCTGAACTAAACAGTATTTAAAATCAGAAATTACAGATCATCGTCAATAAAATTACAGATCTAGTATCTGAACCCCAAATCCAAAATCTACACAATAATAACTCTAGAGCTGAAATCTCATAAACAGAAGATGATAACAATAAGATGAATCAGTTGCAAAAAACTTATCTCCTTCTATTATTAAAATTCATTTTCTCGTAATAATGAATAGAGAAGAGCAACAGGGAGAGATGAACTCATTTTCTCAGTGGGAACGTGGCCATGAAGCATGTTTTGGAGTCTCGATCTACAAACCATAACAACACAAGTTAGAAGATAAATAGAAAGGAAATCCAAAGAAAAAAGAGAAATAAGATAACATAATAAAAAATAGTAAGAAACATAACAGATCTGGTGAAAAAGAGAGAGAGAAAAGAAGAAGCAAGTTTAAAAACAGTATATAAAGAAGAAGAAGCAAGAGTTAAATGCGTGATGGTAAGCATAACAGATCTGATGAAAAAAAGAGAGAGAAAAGAAGAAACAAGTTTAAAAACAGCATATAAAGAAAAAGAAACAAAAGTTAAATGCGTGATGGTAATGTCTTGTTGTGGTTGCGGTGATGAGAAAGATAAGTGTGGGTTTATAAAACTGACAAATAAAGACTGTCAGTACAGATTTGAATTGTTTTTGGCGTCCCCAATTTAATTTAGGGACGCCTAAAATTGTTTAGTTAATTTTTTTTTTTTTTACTTTAGATGTCCCAAATTTAATTGGGGACGTCTAAAGTTAAATTTTTTTTTTTATATAATCAGGGATGCCTTTAGCGTCCCTAATATTAGGCGTCCCTGATATATGTAATATTAGGGACGCCACTTTTGGCGTCCCTAATATTATTAGGGACGCCACCTGATATTTAAAGCGTCCCTAATATATATTAGGGCCCCCAAAAGCGTCCCTGATTAAAAAAAAAATTTAACTTTAGACGTCCCCAATTAAATTGGGGACTTTAGACGTCCCTATTTAAATTGGAGACGTCTAAAACTATTCAAACTCACTTAGAATTACAAAAATATCATCGCTTTTATTTTTAATGTCCCTTTTTTAAAAATGGACGTCCTTTAGGATCGTAAAATCAATATTTTGTAGTAGTGGATGTGGCTGATGAGGCTCATACTCAATCATATACTACCTCTGGTCCTAAATATAGGACAAAGTTTGTAGTGTAAAATATTATACTATAAATTTTGTCCTATATTTAGGACCGGAGGGAGTAATATATAGGGAAATCCTATGGATCACTTTTAGCGCACTAGTCTTTACACATATCACAAGTTTTTTACCATTAGCACAAGTGGTCGCAACAGTACAAAAACAAGGGCTCTAATAAATATTGCAATTGTGGTTTTGATGCGTCTATCATATACTCCACTAGAAGCAAAACAAAAAAACAAGCTTTTTTTAGCGCATGTAAAAATATATATATAGCTAGATCCTCTTTGCTTGAATATCACACGTCTGGTACATTCATCAGAATCTTGAAGCATACCTAAAATATAATGGTGAGATCCGACGTGAGTTTGTTTTTGTTCACTTTGCTCATAATAATGGTGTTGGGCTTGTCCATGCCATTATCAGAAGCTCAGGTAGTTAAGAATCACAATGATCAATCTGGCTCTGTGTTTATGAGCAATGTAAAGGTCAACTTTAATGGAGGATCCCAGCCCAGTAGCGTTGAGTTCAGAAATAATAATGGGAAGGGTGATATTATTGCAGAAGGATCAAGGAAATACCTGCGACCAACAAGGGCGAGCCCCGGAGGCCCTGATGGACATCACCACTACAAAATCATCGACAACGTCGTTACTAAAAGGACTTGAGGTTAATAATAATAATAATATATATATACTGCGTACTATATATATTGTTGCATCCATATTAATATTCCTACTTATAGGATTACTATCACTTTTAAACCTTTAAGTTTGCCCTTATTTTGATTTTGATCCCTTAAGTTTCAAACCATTAGTTTTAGTCCTTGTATGAGTAAAATGATTCAGGTTTTTATTGAGTTATATGACCAATATTTTTAACGAAATGAAAATTGAGGGACCAAAACTAAAATAAAAGTAAACTTGAGGAACTAAAGATTATATTAACCCTTACTAATATTATAAGTTTTTGGTAATTTTTTGCAGGGAGGGTGAAGCTTTTCTTCTTCAGATTTGCAGGGGAGAAATCAGGAGCAGTTATTTCATGGAGCGAGCCTAATAAACAGAACAATGAATAGGGATAGCAATAAAACGCTTCATTCTAGACCACCACAGCTTTGCCATGCATGTACGTGGCCGGAATAAATTGTGGTCATGAAGTTTTTTTTTGTTTTTTTTTTGCCTACCTGGTTCATCGGAGTTTTACCCAGACTATATCCAGATCCGACTCGCGTCGTGCTCCTGGCTATAGTGGGAGAGTCTCCTAATAAGAATTTTCTGCTTACACAAAGCTCGAACCCAAGACATTGCTTAAGCGGAACCAAGCCGCTATACTTGGACCAACTCTCATTGATTGTGGTCATGAAGTTTTGTTTTTTGAAATAAATTTCATGTTTTAAGTATTCTAATTATTGAAGTTTGGATTTGGATGCCTCATGTTAAAGTGCTGTGAAAATCATAAACGGCTACATGCTATTATTTTACGATTTCTTATAATATAATATTAATAATACTCCGTAGTATTCTAAAACTAACGTGTGTGAGAGAGCGGAGAGAGAGATACATATGCGCGCGGACAGAACTTGGGTGAGTATTCTACCAATATTACTTGTTACTAATCACTTCACTAATATTACTCCCTCTGGTCTTAATTATAAGATAAAGTTGATTTTTTTGAAGAAATTAAACAAGTTAATTAAATTACTTTAGAATATTTTTATTTTTATTTTTTCTCCAAACTAATTAGTTTGACTAATAAACTAATATATAATCTAAGATACATAACATATGATATAATTAAGTAATTTATTTAGTTTTCTTAATCTCTCTAAAAAAAATCAAATTTGTCTTCTATTTAGGCCCGGAGTTAGTACTAATTTTACATAGTAGTAATATCAATTTTAATTTATGATATACCGCATTCGCCACGCAAGTGTGTGTAACAAGTTTTATTTGCTAAGAAATATTATGCTTTTATACATATTTTCTCCATTTTTAGCTAGTCTCAAGTCCCAACCGCTGCACTAATCTAAATTAATTAGCTTAATGTCAAATATTAGCTTTTGTTACGGAATGACATATTGTCCTTGTGTAAGCAAAAAGGTTAAAAAAAAACCATTTCACCACTGGTCATCGGAGCTCTCAGCTCCAGCACTAGCCACGGCTACGGCCACCGGAGCTATGACGTTAATTGGCGATGACCACAGAATTAGTGAAATAGAGATTACCTTAAAGATTAATGACTATAGCTACTTTTAAGAAATAGCAATAGTACCAACAAAAACTTACACAGGAACAACTAACATTTTAAAAAGTTAGGGTTTGGATTTTAAGTATTAGTGATGATCGTTTTGTTGTCATATAAGTACATACACTTAACAGGCATAAAAGAAAAGTGAAACATAAATACTACTTGATTTGTAAATATAAAGCCTAATTGATTTTTTTTTAAGAAATTAAAAAAGTTAAATATGTTACTTAATCATATTATAAATTATGTGTCATTAGATTATAGGATTAAGGTGCAATTTTATCAATAAAATTTTCTTTGGGAGCATCTAACACAAATAAATTTAGGAGGGATAAAACTATTAATGAACAATTTAAAATGGGGCAGAAATAATAAAACCGTTAACTTTTAAAAAAGTCTGTTATTTTTTATTTGTGGGGCCCACAATGTCTGAGAAAAAGTTATCTCTCTTGTTCAAGTCAGCCTTCTCACTCTCACAGCTGCCTTCCTCTCTTGCTCTTCTCTCCCTCTCACAGGCCTAACTGCCGGCCACTCTTATTTCTATAGTTTCTTGTTCAGATCTTTCCTTCCATTGGTGAAGGAAATTGCTCCCTGTGATTAAAGCAATATGTGAAGAAATTTGTCTCAAATGCTGCGAAAGCATGCTAGGAACTGGTTTCCACGCACAAGCTAAGTTGTTCACCTTAACCCTTATGTTCTCTATTTTCGACCTTGGGTCTTGTTATCAGATCCATTTGATTATTGTAAAAAGCTAATGAGAAAAAATGGAAGCTCTTGAAAGGTTTGAAACAGGGCTTGTCTCTGTGGGTGTATAATTTTATGTTGCTTCGAAATGAGCCTTGTTCCTCTGCCTCAAAAACACTTGCTGTCGGTGTTATGTGGAAGCAGCTGTGCATTTTTGCAATATAATAAAAAGAAGTCAGATCAATGAATTCCAAGAGTGATCAGGTGGATGAAATCGGTAATAAGTAATTTACATATTTTAGAAACTAATATTCTTGATGATGATGGAAATGGAAATGGAAATGGAAATGGAAATGGAGTGCAACGAGTCAAGCTCCATTTTCAAGAGCGAGGGACTAGCCGGCAGTTTGGCCTATGAGGGGGGGGGGGGGGAGAGGTGGCTGTGGGAGTGACCAGGTTGACTTGGATCTGGCTTCGGTCCTTTTCCCTCTCAGAGTCGTCGGATGGAGATCTCAACGATCCAGATTTAATATATTATAAAAATATTATTATAATATTAATATATTAAAAATATTATTATATATAAAATATATTAAATCTAGACTGTTGAGATCTCCATTTGAGGGACCTGAAGGGGAAAAGGACCGAAGCCACTTCCGGTTGACTAGGACAAGAGAGAGAACTTTTCCCCAGACATCACAGGTCTCACAAATATAAAATAACGGATGTTTTTTAAAAGTTAACGGTTTTGTTATTTTTGCCCCATTTCAAATTGTTTATTAGTAGTTTTGCCCCTCCTAAAACTTGTTTGTGCCAAACTTTCCTTAGGAAAAACTTCGTTGGTAAAATTGCATCTTAACCTTAGATTATATATCAATTTATAAGTTAAATAAATTAGTTTAGAGAAAAATGATAAATATAAATACTTTAAATTTAATTATTCTCATTAATATTTTCAAAAAAAATTAATTGGATCTTATATTTAAGACCGAAAGGAAGTAGTAACAAATACAGACGAAGTAAAGGAGCCTAGATAGAAAACCCAATGAAAATCTACGTACCTGGGCTTTGCACTAAGATAATACAATGGAAGAAATAACACCAAGTGAACTTAAAGTGATGAACATCAACATCAAAACTCCAACTCCTCAAACTATATATGCGTAGCGCGCAAATGACAAGCTTTGTCGACTAGTCTTCACAAGGCGGTGGCTTTGTGCGTTGTTAAATCCCTCATAGGGTTTTGAAGAAGGCTCTGGAGCTTTGAAATTGAGTTATGACTGCATATATATATATATATATATATATTGTTGCTAGCACAGCAGATTAAATCAGACGATTTAATGCAGATCACTTGACTTCTTTGAAAACACATTAGTAGGATTTTTTTACTTTAATTTGATGGTATTATATATATCCAAATACTAATAAATATCTTAAAGTGGTAGACAACAGGCAAGAACATCACTCAATTAATCATTTGCTATTTCATTCTTCAGAACAAATTTTTCAGGATAATTAAGATTCAGAGGTCATTAAGATTACAGGTGAATGAACATGTGAACTCCCTCTTGTAGTTGTAGGAGAGTTTTTATTTCAATAAACTACAAGACCTTTACCAACAGGGTTACGTCTAACGTTTAACGGAAGGAGTTAGGATATCAGGAGTTATATTGTTTCTGTTGTCTTGTACTGATCCAATTTTGAGTTGAGCTCTTGTATAGATAGCTACATAATACTCCCTCCTATTCTTAATATATGATATACTTAGAGAATTGATCTTAATCTTAAATATAAGACATAATTTTTATATTTATCAATATTTTTTAATTAACCCTATTAATGCTCCTTTAACAATAATCAAGGGAGGAAAGAAAAAGGGGAAATTAAGGAAGATGACTATAATGTTTTAAAAAATACATGTCATGTTAATTAACATCTTTAATATAATCAAATTAGATAAATATATTTTATATTAAGAATCAGAGCAGAAAAATTCTCCATTTCACTCAAAAGAGGAGAATGACTCGGGAGCAGATATGGATAACAAGGGTGCAACATATCTAATTTTTGTAGTTCCACATTTGATCATATATGTAATACTTAGAAAAGAGCTATGGGTTGCAAGTTAAGTACGTCCCCAGTTAAAGTTTGCCCCTAAAAAAAACACATTGCCTGAGCCATAAAGATGAATCTAATATGGGCGCAATAAAATCTGAGCCCAATTAGGTTTTGCAATCCTATATATACCAATCTTTGGGCTACGGAGAATTGGAAGTCTATTTCGGATCCAATCATGAATTGGATAGTTAAATTGAACCCATGCCATGAGTTGTTTATCACAAGGGAAAACCACGGCAAGATGCTAAGGAATGAATGTTATTGCCAAGGTCCAAGAACCTGAACCGGGTACTGCACTGATTGGGATACTGGGTTAAAGATCAGTGGGTTAGATCGGGGCCAAATCGGAGCTAAACTGGGGGCCAAATCGGTGAGAAATTAAAGATTTTAAGTTTATTAATATGAAATTCTAAAGAAAACCTAAATTTTTTTTAAAAAAAATAGGAACCTTGACCAGACCAGTCTACCGATAGGTTCGCCAGTTTCTGGGTCAGACCGGTTGATCGGGTCTGGGTTTGCAAACACTGGTTATTACAAAATAAATTCCACAATAAGTAAAGAGCATGAGATGAAAAATTTCGGTGTAGAAAATAACAACAGAGTCATAATGTTCAATTATTATTGAGATTTTAAGGTGATTATATTTCTTCTTCAGACATCATTGTGATTTTCCCATAATAGAATGTGAATATGGGTATTTTTCAAAAGGAATGTAGAATTTCTTATGAAAGGCATTTGTCAATTCTCCTTACTCTAAATTATTGGAGAATTCAGAGTGGGTTGGAGTGTTTGGAATTAGGTTTTCTCATCCAATAAAGTGGAAATCCAAGGTTTTAAGCGTTTTGACTTGGAATCTCCCTAAGCTTTTGAGGAAAAAGTAGACCATTATTAGTAAGTGCATACTTTATAATGAGTTAATATAACTTTTAATCCTTAAAATTTTATCCAATTTTGGTTTTGGTTCCTGAAGTTTGACCCTTTGTCTCTCAAATTTGAAATCGGTGATTTTGGTCCCTCAAGTTTGAAAATGACTTAGTTTTTTTCCAATTCAGTTTGGTTTTGCACAAAATCTTTTTCAAATTTGAAGGACCAAAGTTAAAAACGGAAAAAACTTGAGGGATCAAAACCACCGATTTCAAATTTAGGAGACCAAGGGTCAAATTTCAAGGACCAAAATCACTGATTTTAAACTTAATTAAGATATTAAAACCAAAATTAGATCAAACTTCAATGACCAAAAGTTATATTAACCCTTTTATAATTCAATAGATGTAGATTTTGAATTATATTAGATCAAATCTATAAATATTCTATATCTATTTAATTTTTTATATATATATTTTCCCCTAAATATAATTGTATAGATAAAAAGTAATATTTCTACAAAATCTACTCAGGTATCTTTTATCTTGTAAATAATATAACATCTTGAAAGCACGGGATCCTCAGCTGTGATTTTCTCCAAAAAGCCAAGAGAAGATGAAGGCACGTGGCGGAAGATATTTACAAAACTGGGGTCCTAAATCATAATTTCCGTAAAATATTGATAGAGCTTATTGAATGGGTCTTAAGTCGTAATTTTCACCAAAATCTAAAAACATAAAAAGATGTGACGTCACATCTTTTTATGTTTTTAGATTTTGGTGAAAATTATGAGTTCGACTTCGTGCAAACAAAATTATTCATGCCATTATGTACCAGCTTATAGAGGCAAAGCATGGCAGTTTCTCCCTTCAAGATGAAGATAATATTAGATGGAAGCCGCCACCGGAAGGATGTGTGCGGTTGGATACATATGGGTCAGTCAACAGTCAGCAGGAGGCGGCGTGTGGAGGAGTGATTCGCGACACCAGGGGTAATTGGGTCCTGGGATTCCAAAGGAAGTTGGGGTTTGTTCCGTCGACAACCGCGGAACTCTTTGCTTTACAGACGGGTCTGCAGATGTGTAAGCAATATGGATTTCAGAAGATTATCGCTTACATAGATTCTCTGGAGGTGTATCAACTAATCCTTCGAGATTGTGGTCTTAGTCATCCGTACAGGACTGTGATTAATGCAGTGAGAGATTTGATTTATTCCGAATGGGATACGGAATTGAGATATGCACCGAGAGAAGCAATTAGGTGTGCGGATTTTCTGGCTCGTGATGCGCAGCATCTTCTTTAAAGTATGGTAGTTTTACCGGTTCCTCCGTCGGGATGTATTTCCATTATTAGGGAAGATATTAGTCCCACCTTTTGATGCTTTTGTTGTCTTGTAATATGCGATTTCCAAGTTAGCTTGGCCTCTCTTTAATTCAAAAAAAAAAAAAAGATAAATCAAAGCAGATATAATATATTATTATATGGATATATCAAAGAGTCCCAAGAAATAACTTCATTAATAAATAGAGACTCTATGGGTCACTTTTGACACACAATCATTGCTAAGAATTATAAGCAATATTCTTTCTCTGAGTTTCTAAACTCCTCAGTTGGGGGAGGGATGTAGCTTAACAGAGAAGCTAATTCTATTTATTGTTGTTTGACTTTTTATGAATTTCCATTTATGAATATTCTTTATGAATTTATATTTATGAATATATTTTAGTTTATTTTAATTATATCTATTTCTCTTGTTCGTCACATGATTTGCTTTGGCTAGCCATCAATAGGATCTAATATATGGGTAATCTCAATGGATTGAGAGGTGAAGGGAGAACCTAAATCTAGAGAAATACACACAAATTAGTTAGGCTAGGGATAGTTCTAGATATTTGTGGTGATAAGAATTAAGAACTATAGTTTCATGGTTTAATTAGTTGTGTGAGTGTAGTGGGAATGAGTTCAACACTAATTAAAAGGAACCAATAATTTGGGAGAATATTAGGACATTTTAATTAGGAATAGTTTGTCACTATAATTAGTTAAAGAGTCAACTCAAAATAATAGAAATTAGCAACATGTGGGTGAACTCTTGAACTTAACTCTTTAAGTGATTGTTATATTCTAATAAATATTCTCATCCTTATTTTCTTCTTAATCAAAACTCAAGTGAATTAGTAAATTACAACCTCTCTCTGAGTATAAACCCAGAATACTTTGGGATTATTACTACATCGATCCTGTACACTTGTGAGGGGGATCCATTATGTTACATTAGCTAGCTAGCTATCACCTCTGATGCCTGTTTAGTACTTTCTTCGCACTCCCCCCAAAAAAATTATTTCTGAGATTAGTTTCCGATCTCAACCATTCAACAATACATGATCAGTTTAAATATTCATGTTCTGTAATGCAATAATAATAAAAGGGATGGGCATTAGTTAGTTCAATATTATCCTTGTTTAATTAAATAAAATTGAATGGGACCTGTACCTCTCTAGCTCCGGAATGGTATTGACTATAAGAAAACCTTTATAATATATATATATATATATATATATCAAATTATTGGAGTGCTATAGCACACATACAAAAAATATTGAAAGGCATATATGCTATATATATATATATATATAATATAGTGGGATCATTACAAGTGTACGCGATGCGTATGAAGAAAATAAGCATGAGTTCTTCAATGACAGCAATTTGGTATATTTCAAAGAGCTTAAGCCAATAATAAATCCTGTAAGTGATGTGTTCGTATATAAGCAATATTTCCAAGCACTGAAATATAATATAAACCAAAATAATCATCAGATCAGTTACAAGTGAGCTTACCTTAATTGAGCGAACAGAGTAACCCGTAATTAAACTTTTTTACTCATCATTTTGTCGTCTTTTAGTTGTCATCACCAATTGGACAAGCTACTTAATCTGACGTTTAGCTTGTCCAGTCATTTTCGTAATATATATATATATATATATATATATATATAGTGCTGCATGAAAACTACGTAATCAAGCACTACTCTATTTTAGAACATTATTAATATAAGGCTTGCTCATTCTTGCTTCACATTTCTTAATTTTCACTTGGGTCCACTTATATAGGCTGTTAGCTATATCATATATTTGATTCACTTTTTTGTTTCCTTACAGCACATAATTAATTAACAGTTTCAAAATGAATATTATTTTATTTAAATTAATTTAAAAAAGCTTTCAGTGCAACTCAAAAAAAAATTAAAACATTCAAAATCTTTCATTTTAAAGAGAAATAAAAAAAATTAATATATCGAACTTGGTAATCAATAATAATACTAGTAATAAATTAAAAAAAATATTATTATATGATACAAATATGACATATTGATTGATGGACTTGAAAATGTTGAGTAATCCGTAATTGATGGCTAGCTTACACGTTTGTTTGGGCGATTGAAAGGAAGACATCTACGTTACTTATATGAGTAAACAAAATCATATTTTTTCAGTTTTCTAATTGCAACAACTTTGAAGACAATTAATTAATAAAAAGAACCCAATACCCAATAAACTTTGAAATGCGGCAAAGGGTCGAGCACTACTTCCTACTTCCACTCTAACATTATATTTAACCTCCTGCTGATGTATATAAATCCAACCTCCCCTTGTATGTATAGGATTTATTTTTAACTGGAACAATGAGAGAAATCAGCAGCATTTACAATTGATCCTATGGTGTTGTTGCTATACCCAATAAAAGGGCTGCAATTTGGAAGCTAAGCAAAATAAATCTTCTCCTTTCATGTGTCGCATATACGTATATATGCATGTGAAGAACCTAATGATTATGCGTTAGAAGATATTATGAATTAATAAAAACTTATGATTCTAAATTTTGATGTATATATTGACAAAACTTGAAATTTATGGTTTTTTTTTTAAAATATTATATCTTGTGAGATGCGTTGCGCTTAGTTTTGGCATGACTTATATTCTTTAAAATATCATAGTTATCTTCTTTAATTTCCTAATTCCCTTTCCTCCTTGATTATGGTTAAGGGAGATTCAATGGGAGTAAAGTAGGAAAATATTGATAAATATGAAAACTATATCTTATAGTTAGGACTAAGATAAATTTCCTAAATATGTTTTATATTAAGGACCAAGGAGTATTTAAATATGGAAAATGGAATTAAAAAGTTTGATCAGTAGTGGCACAAGAAGTCAACAATGATTTAATATTTGTTTAAGAAAATTATATTGTATCTTGAATCCTAAGTAGGCAAATGAACCTAGCTTTAGGGTAAGAGTGTGTGAGTATAAATATTGTGTTACGCGCTTAGTTTTGGCTCCCAAGTTTAAGCCTAAGGGCTCTCAATACATATATCCCTTCCTTGCAGTTTTCGCCTTCGAATATCTTCGAAGAATCTGATAATGGCGAAATTTGGGTTTTGGCTGTGCCTGGTATTGATCCTTTACTCAGCTGCATATTGTGATGCGCCTCGTGATGATGATTTCATTATTCCAAGCTGGAAAGAGGATAATGTCTCCGGCAAGTCAAGCCCAAAGCTGCAAGTAGTAGAAGCAGTCGATGATGATGAACTTAATTTCAGAGAAACTAATTACAATCGCCCAAACGAGCCCTAACCCTCTATATATAACTGATTGATCCATGAATCGAACTTTCCTTTTTTGTGTGGGTCTTCTCTTTTGCATGTAATAAGAAGCAAGTGTTCTCTCTATCTGTTGGTCCTGATGATCTTTATCAAATGACTATCATCACTCTCGTTTGTGTTTCCTGGCCTCTCCAGTTAGTCGGAAAAGTAAAGGGCGCACACATATATTCTCAAGCATGCAAGTTGAAAGTTGGAACTAATCATCGATAAACCGTTTCGCCCAAGACGACCATTATATATATTTCAAGCAGGTTTTGTGGTACCTTGACGTTTGAATTGAAGTGAATACTATTGGGAATTAATTTGAACCACATCGATCTGATCCATCTACTAATTAAATTCCCCTCCATCGCAATAAAACAAATAACATTATGATAGAGATTTTTTTCCAGGGGCATCATAATGATGTATAAATTAGAATCCATTTTATATCGTTCCACTTGCCCCTTCTTCGTTAGTCTTAAATATATGTATGAATTTTGCTTTTTTGGGGACGATTTCATGTCAAATGCCACAGCCCACAGGATAGTTGACATGTAAATGAGACCTATCATTGTTAATTAAATTCTTGTTTATGATTTCTCTGCAAGTTTTCTAATTAGTTTTCACCCGGGACACAGTTCAGTACATTTTATTAAAGTAATCACGGGGTCATTTCTCTAATAATGGTCAAAGAATTCTAACATCTGTATCAGTGAAAAGACATTGCTTTTAATCAAAATTATTTCTCAATATACCTCCCGGATGAAATATATATACATGATCGTTGGGATATTAATTTATTTAGTTGTTCCATCTGATCCTTTTTATAAGATATCAATTAAATAATCAAATTACCCAAAAAAAAGGGTCAAAATTAATAAATATGTAAAAAAAAGCAGCTTATTAATTTAAAAAAACTCTTAGTTATGGGAAAAGCAGAGCACAAAGATAATTAATATAATGAGACTAATCAATAATTAATAAGCATAAGAATAAAAAACGGTACTAAAAATTTCATACACTCTATTGGTATCACTTATAAAAAATATTAAGATGTTACTTATTTCACACCAGAAGTAGTATCTTATTGCAATCACAATTCCGTTGATTATCATTTTTGCAAGTTAATGGTGCTGCCTCCGGCTGAATGGACTGAGTCGACTTGGACAGCTTAACGGTGCTTAGGAATGAACGGTGATATCCGCCGTGAAGGCGATGCTTCTCGGCGCTCAAACTGAGAGAGCCGCACAAGAAATGGGACGAAGACCATAACTCATTAGTGTTCTTCATCACATCAACTTGAGCTTCTAACCCCAACAAACTGACCAACGTTTAGCTAAATCACCAAAATCAAACCCACCCTTCTCCTTAGCATATCTTGATGCCTTGCCTATATGTGGTGTATCGGTGTGTGTGTGTGTAGAGAGCATTATATATAGCGTTCAAAGCACCATTCTTTATTCCTTCCAAGCTTCCAACCAACACAAGTGGAGATAATGCACCAGGCTCTATCTTATGTCTAATACTCCTCCATTCCATCTTTAATATTAGAGATGGTTGAGTTTTGTTAGAGAGGTTAAGAAAACTAAATAAGTTATATTAAAATATTTATATTTATCTTTTTCTTTAAATTAATTTTTCTAGCTTATAAACTGATATATATTTAAATAATACACAATATATGTCATGGTTAAGTACTTTAGTTTGCTTCCTTACTTTCTCTAAAAAAATCAATTAACTCTTATATTAAGGATCGGAGGTAATGTATTATATAACCTAATAATTGTTTATAATTATATATCTATTCTGAACGTTCTATTCTGAACATGATAATAACCTTCCTTTATGAGCTTCGTCGTTTGCGGAAAATACAATCATAGGGAGGCAGGGTTGGGCCTGTCTTTCTTAAAAAGATTACAATTTGATTGAGTGATTTGTGTAATTTTAAGTTTTATATCTAATATAAACATTCAAATGCCACTAGCTTTAGTTGGGAACTTTAATTTCACGGACAAATCAGGAGGAGGAAACTTTCTTTCTCGTCCTCCTAAGACTAGCACCTATTGCTAAATTATATACATGTAGAACTACATGCGCACTTTGTTTTGTTTTACACTTTTACTTCTGCGAAGACAAATAATCCCATTTAGCTGATTTTTTCCTTGAGGATGTTTGTTTATTAAGCATTTTATTAGATGCATTTTATATTAAGCCTGAGGCACCAACCCGTCTCTAGCTAGTTCTTTCATTTTATTGTCAAGAATGTTTGCTTTCTTTTCAAGAATTTTCAGGTTCTCATTGTTAATGTCGACAGCGAGTAGAAAAATCTAGATAAGATTATCTCGTTAATATACTGTTGTAATTAATGCGTGGGTGAATACGTACTTTACCGCCGAATAATAGGAAGCGAAGGTTGAAAGATGATTTCCATCTTCATAGTTGAAGGATGCTTTGACTTTTGAGAGACACAGTCACCACATAATCTTACAACGAATTTCATCAAGTTAATATTTATTTCCTTGGCCAAAAAAAAAAGTTAATATTTATTTCAAAATAACCACTCACAAATCTTTCCCTTTCCCCTAGTTCTGAATTAGCTGCTGTTTGTCAACTATGAAAAGAAATTGAATTTCAATTTCCTAAACAGGTAGGAGACAAGAGCAATGTATAATAGCCGAGTAGGACACTTGTGGTTCTCATCTTTCGATCGTATAATAATCAAGATTATGATCATTAAAGATTCTTGTATTTAATTAACTTTTTAATGTTAATATTTATTATAACGTCGGCAAAAAAAGTCTAGACATTATCTCATTATTATATAGTTAAAATTCAGGTATGAAATAAAAAACTAAAAAATATCCCTGGGGCGGTGGATAGTTTTACCGCTAAAACACCATTATTATATTACAAAGGATGATAATGCAAGTGTGACTGTATCGTGAATGCAGAAAGTGAGTCCTGTGAAGTGAATGGAAGTGTGAGGCTGGTGTGTGAGAGAGGTTTGGATTGAAGAGGAAAAGTCAAATTAATATAATATAAACTATATGGTTTAAATAAGTAGTACACATTTTTTTTTTATTGAAATCCTGAGCACTTTATCGTGTCTTTCTTCTAATTCTTATAGCCTTGACAACTTCAATTTCAAAAGAATTGCATAGCTGATCTGTACCATTCACATGCAGTGAAAAACACAGAGAGAGAGAGAGAGAGAGAGAGAGATTATATTTCTTGCTTAGAGAAAATGAGAGATTCAACGCAAAGTGCCTTAATGGATGAGTAATAGGAAATCCATTACAATGATTAGCGTATGCTAGTCGAGGAATTATGAGAACCTTGACTCTATCTTGAACATTGACATCTAATAATTTTGGAAGATTCTGGATTCACATGTTTACTTGTTTTTCTCCATCGCTGCAAGTAGGGTCATTTTCTTAATGTGTGTTCGTGCATATCATTGTGCACACTAGAGAAGACAAATGTGTAAGCAGCTGGAAGAACGTCCGGACAACTATTAAATGACAGATTTTAACGTTGTATATCAACAGATTTGTGAGATCCAATCCAGTTTAGACATCACAAGGCTAAAAAAATAACCTTGTCCCTAAATTCAGATGATGACTAATAACCTGAAGGCCGTATTGCTGTCTGACAAAGCAGGAAAAATATACGGTATGTAGAAGTCGAGAAATTATAGTCTACAGGAAACCAAAATTAAAAAATTTAAACTGATGGTAATATTATTACTTTTCTTTGTTTTTCTCTTTCCCCTTCTAAGATACTGTATGCCTGGATGAAAATAAAGCCTTCCACTGGCTTTGGCTTGGGAAAATTGTAATATAAAAGAGATGTTATCAAATTTTAAAATAAATGAAAGTGCATAAGTAAAGTAAACCTGGGTAATTTATAAAGAAAAACATGGCTAGTTTTTTGCTTAAACCATGAAAAAATCTATATGTTGCCCTTGAAGACACACACACACACACACACATGTTAATTAAGCATTTTGTTAGATTATGCATTATATACTACTACCCACGCACCGACTCGATCGTCCCTAGCTAGTTATATTTCATTTATTGTCAAGAATAATGCCTACATAACTCTCTAGAATTTTCACCTTTTTATTGTTAAGTCAATAACGTGAGTAGAAAAATCTAGATAAGATTATCTCATTATTATATATGTTGTTGTTATTAACATATGAATAAAAAAAAATCATGTCTTTACACCCAAGCCACCCTATCGATCTATTTAGGTGCAAGCATATAAACATAGGGCTAGAGTGGGTTGTGAATATAGGAATTATGTGGTGTGTAGGGTAAAGGTGTTAAGATGGTGTTTGTGAGAGGTGAAAGATGTGAGGATTGCTAGAGGAGAAGTCAAATTAATATTATGTAAATTATAGTTTAAGTGAGCAAAAAAATATTTATTTTATTGTTTCATCTTAAAAAACATTCTTATTGAAGTCCAAACGTGTTTCTTGCATCTACCCTTTAATAATTCTCATCTAAATGTTCCAAGCCTTTACAACTAATTCTAAGATTTGGAATATATAGAAGCAGATCTAGAATTGATTCATACTATTTTATTTGGTGTTGCAGCAGAGTGTACAGTTTGGAACTTATTTGGTATAGTCCTAGTTTGCATGCTACTAAACTACCTAATCGAATAACAAATAGGAAGTGGAAGGTTGAAAGATGATTCCCATCTTCATAGTTGAAGGTTTTGAGAGAGAGATATATATATATCCCCACCACACAAATTTACAAGGAATTATATATATTACCTGAAGTCTATAAGTATATATGGTGGGATATGGGGATATTAAATAAGGATATTTATCCATTAGATTATGATTTATTAGAATTATTATTTTATTATTTGTAGTATCTCAATAAAATAGGATATCTAGTATTCTATTATCTTATTTAGGATTTAGTTTTGAATTTGAATTTAAATTTTAAATTTAGGATTTAGATTTAAATTTTGAATTGTTATTTTATTATTTCCAAAGCTCTATAAATAGAGCTAGGGTTCTCAATTATAATTAGTTTTGATTGATTGGTTAATAAAAGGATTATTTTTTCCTCTGAATATTCTCTCTCCTCTCTCGATTTGTCTAATTTCCCTCTCCTTTTTATTGTCCTCCCTCCTCTAATCCCTCTCTCCTCCTCTTTCCCCCACCCGTTTTACATCAATATATATTCAAATAACTAACCATTCCCATATTTTTCTTATTAAAAAAAAAGAATGGATTAACAAACTGTTGATTGATATGGTAAGGGGCCTCACTCCCATAAAGAGAAGAACACAAGTTTGCATATTAGAAAGTGTACTTATTGAAAGAGGTGAAAACCCTTTACTCTCTAAACCTCGAGGGAAAAACCCTTGGTCATAAAACAAAACGAATGGAAAATTAAGAGTGGAAAGTACGCATAGACCATTATGGTGCATTAAGGGACAAAAATGACCAACCCCTCCCTCCCTAACTAGCTACCCCCCACCTTGTCTATTTCAGAATTCTTCCTCAAGAATGTAATTCAAACATACAATTAATGATCAGTTTATTAAATTCTTGTTCTGTATTTAATGAAATTGATTATAATAATAAAAGGGACGATGGGGACTAGTTACTTCAAGATTATCCATAATTAAATAATAAATTGAACGACCACGTTTCCGGTTCCACAATGATAGGTAAGAATTGAGTGTCAGAAAACCACTATATATGTCTCAAACTATTCAAGTGCTATAGCATATGCACAAATCTTAATTTCATGAGAATTAGTCACTTGCATTACTTCATGTTACAATTGTGCATTTGAATCTAAAAGAAACCTTATATAATTTAAGTGATAAGATATTTAATCCGGGAATAAAACTGGGATACTTAAATATATTTAGTGATGGCGCATGCAGTCAAAAAACATGGAAAGGAAATATACTATTCACCCTGATGCTATATATATTACAACGTGACTAATCAAATAAGTAGATCAAAATGTTGTCGGGCAAAAAAAATCAAAATCAAAATGTTGATTAAAATTTTTTAAAAGTAATAAGTGTAAAAGGGATGCAATTTTTTTAAATATACCTTTATTTATACAGAGAGTAGTAGGAGAGAAAGAATGAGTGGATAATATATATATATATATATATATATATATATATATATATATATATATGTATGTAATGGGAGTAAAAATAGAAAGAGTAAATTAAAATTTCAAACGAAAAAGAAAGAATAACACGTGCGTGCTTGACCAGCTTTATGAGAGAAAATGTAACTCATGGATAGGGCCGGAGTAAGTAAGTATAATATAGTGGGAATGCTCGTACAAAATAAACATAAGTTCTTTAACTGCGGCAATTTTTAATGTTAATTCTGATTTTAAATATAAGATCTAGTTATAATACAGATTGCTGTTAAAAAAGCAATAGTCATTAGTTATATGTGTCCTTACCTTAATTGATCAAACGGATTAACCCATAATTAACTTTTTAGTCATCATTTTGTCGTCTTTTACTTTTAGCCGTCATCACCAGTTTGACCAACAACTTATCGGTTGTTTCGTTGATTGCCTCGTTATTTCCGTAAGATGTATATATCATGCGGCATAAAATCTTGCACTACGTAATCAAATTGCATCAGTACTATTCCACATTAGTATTTGTTAACATTATTAAGTAATGCATGCGCATAATGGCTTTGCCAGTTATACTTGAGGCCACTTATATGGGAAATTAGGTTTAACAAAAATTAAGATGATCACTTGTTTCTGTTGGGTTTTTTTTTTTTGACTGACTTGTTTTTTTCCTTTACAGCATATCATTAATGAACTGTTTCAATATGATTATTATTTTAATTAGTTCAAATTAAATAAAAAAAGCTTTCAGTACAACTCACAAAACATTCAAAATATTATCAAAGAGATTACAGATTGTAACTGAAAAAAATATATATCAACTTAATAATCAATAATAATAAATTAAATAATATTATTATATTATACTGTTTGCCTCCGCAAGTGTACGGATCGTGTCAAGTAATAAAATGATAAGTAAAGTATCGTTCCCACAAGGATTTGTTTTAACAATTAAAACCAAACAATAAGCTTAGTACATTCAATCAAGTTGAGCCAAAACAATGTTGTTGGTATGGAGACATAATTGTAAAATCTGTATTTAAAAACAATGGAAATCTGAATGTGCAAAATCAATTCTGATATGAAAACTAGGATTATTTATCCCCTTTGTATTTCATAAGAACTTGATTAGGTTCCTCTCTTTTAATGTCTTCAATGATTAAATGTGTTAGTATAGATTCAAAAGTATTTAGTTCAGCTTTCTCAAGTAAAAAACAAGTTCATATACCCAATTAATATGCACAATCTCTTGCTAAAATCGAATGAGAATATACATTAAGCATCAATCTATATTGACAATACTAGTTCAGTGATTACATTTCTATATCACTAACAATCTATCCATTTATCAAGTAAACTTCAAGTCAAGTATGATTTCAACCGAATTCTTTACTCAAATCTTGCTTTCTCAAGTCAAAAATAGAGTAAACAAGTCAATCTAATTGCTAGCCAACAGTCAGAAACTTTATGCATAGGATGAAATCAACACATGTATATATCATTCATACATAAAAGAGAGGAAAATCCAAGTATTAATCCATATAAAGGTTCAAAATAATCCTAGAATAAGAGTTTAGCTTCTCATATCTAGAAAATGAATACAACGATAATACAGAGCAGCAACAACCATATCATCAAAATGGAGAAGAAAGGGAAAGAAATTAGCAAAACTAAGGAAAATTAACTTGAATCTCTTCAAATCTTCAATCTCCACTTAATTTTTCTTGATTTTTGGCACACCCAAGCTCAGAGGAATGTCACAGCTACCTCCCTAGGGTTTTTCAGTTCTGGAAGATATGGTTTTAGTCCCTGGATCCATAATTTATAGGCCTTGAATGACAAAACATATAACAGGTGTATCGGGTGTTGGCCACGGCCAGCAGATCCTTAGTCGCGGCCAGTGAGCTTCTGTGAGATGATTAGCCATGGCCAATGTAATACCCCGAATTTTGAGACTTGAGGCTAGAGAATAAGTCTGAGATTAGTGGATTGCTAAGCCCTGGTTTAGCAAGATCCCAAATTGTGATTGGGGGTTAATGACTACAAAAGTGGACGTGGTTAGTGATTAATGAACCCTTTTAAAGAATATAAAGTGGATTGTAGTCACTTGTGTTATGAGCAACGCCAAAACCCTGTATTTGAGTTCAATTGTGGATCAACATCCAAATTGACTTAGAATAGAGGGAAGAATTGAATGGGGTATTGTGATGGAAATGGTGTCATGTTGTGGTATTTAATCATTGGAATTGATTTAAATTGAATTGGACACATTGGTTGCAAAACTGGAAATGCTGTCCAGTGTGAATTCTGTATGGCCAGTCTTCTCGTGTGGATGTTTTGACTAGGCAAATGATGTCAAAAAATTATGAAACTTTCCAGTCTTAAATTTCACATCCCAAGCTTCAAAATGGACATATAATTTGTGCCATTTCGTTTTGGGAACTGGGATATATGACTGTCCAAAGTTTGAGGTCGAAAATGGACTCTGTTTTGGGGCAGTGATGAAATTTATGTAATTCTGGAATTGTGTGGTGATTTTTAGTAATGGCCAATATTTTTCCTATTAAGAGGACTTAAATATATTTCATTTGGCTTTGGAATCACTCTAATTCTATTTTTCTAGAATTAGTTATGATTTTTCAAAGTTTGGGCAGAAATCTGCCAGAATTTTGTAAAATCCGAATTTTGGAAAATTGTTGATGACATAAGCAATGACATAAGCATAAGATTATTAAAGAAACATCATCTTTCTCCTACAGCATTCCGACGCCATTCTGCAACCAAAATAAAGAAAAGAGTTGAGAGGGTTTTGGGAGAAAAGGAGAAGAGAACTCGCAAGGTAAGCCGATTTCTCCGACGATCTAGCTCCTAACGTGTATAACTCCGATCCTAAGCTACTCCTTTATGTTCTTTAAGGTTTGGAAGCTCCTCTTTTGGTGTTAAAACACCTAGGGTTTTCATTCAAGTCAAGGAAAAGCTATTGGGAGCTTGAGGTAACTTCCAAACTCTTGTATATTGACTATTATGGCTGCTGTGGGCAATTTAATCGGTGAAATTTCGCCGGATTGCCATTGGTTGTAAAAATGGAAAATGGGTTTCCCTAGGGGTTATGCTGCCCAAATTGATACTAAATGGTAGTTGTAACCTAATGGAATAGTCAATAAAGTGGTTAGGAGTAGAAAGGAACGTGTTTACGGAGCCGAAACCGAAAAACCCTGATTTTCCCTAGAAAACCCATATATTTCGGTCTGGGCTATAAATGGGTCTTAGATTTGGATTTTCAATGATTTGATGATTCCATTGAGTTCAGGAGGGAAAATTAGGTGGGGTTACAGTTGGGCACTTTTTCGGAAAAGGCCGAGAAAGCATAATTACGGAAACGCCCCTAAAACCCTAAAAGTAGGGCTGCCAAGGGTAATTTCGTAATTTGACATTGAATTTGATAATTCCGAGTCCGGAAATGGATTCATTGGGCGAAAATATGTCAGAATAGCCCATGTCAAAATTTCAAGAAAAGTACAGCTGGACCGGGTACAGTGGGGCCGGACCGGGTCCCCGGGGGCATTTTAGCAAATTTTCAATATAGCCTCATATAACCCTCAGAAACACTTTGGAAGTGTCTAAATAGTACATTTGACATTGTAGGACCGAATGTGAAGCCCCGAGTTGCTGGCACGCAAATCGAGGAGAAAAGACTAGAGGTAGGGGACTTACCTTACTTGCATGTATTGATATCTTTGCTTGTGTAGTGATATATGTGATTGATTTACTTGATTGTGTAGAGCATATTTGAATAAATGAAGCTCTGTTTCTGTTTTACTGTGGCCATAGTTTTGTTACATGAAATATTGAGCATGCAGAAATATCATTATGGGGCATGTATCTAGATAAAGCTAACATGTCATACACATAGCATCTATCATGCATGCATTATGGTATCTGTTTCCTACTGAGATTCTCTTGAATCTCACTCTCCCCTACCAACAATTTAGACAGGGCAAATGGCTCGTGGAGGGAGCGGCTAGGACTCCTCCATGATGAGATTGTGTAATCCCCATTTGAAGAATTGTAATGGGCAATTGTACTCTGTGTATCTTTAGCGAAGGTATGTACCCGGGATTGCCGGGATGATTAAGTTGTGCACTCTGATATTTATATGAATGTGATTTATCTTCGCGTAGTAATTGTATTCGAAATGTGAATATGAGACCAAGTTTATAAATGATTTCAAAAAGTATTCGTGAAAACCCCGTCATGTGATGGGTTAGTAAATGTTATTTGATTATTATTGGTCTCTATTTCATTTTAATCGCGTATTTCGGATATAATTACAGAGGGGGTTACAGCCAATAAGTTACTGACCATATGTTGGTCGCGGCCAATATGTTTCTAACCAAGTGTTGGCCGTGGCCAGTGAATGGGTTGGCTGCAGCCAATGACCATCTGGAATTGATTGGCCGCAGCCTGTGAAATGGCTTGGCCGAGGCCAAGACTGCTGAAATTGCCTGGCCGTGGCCAGTAAAATTCAGCCAAGCTTCTTGAAATGCAGTTTCACTCAAGCCAAGGTATGTTTTCATCCCTTCTTGCATTTTCAAGGCACAGTTGATTACTTAAACTCCATTTCACCCTGTTTTCATTGAATTGGGTTTCTCCGGCTCCAACTATGACTAAATTATGGCTCTATCAACACAAAGAACTCCATAAAAGCTCACAGTTGATAATCAAAACAAATATTCATATAATACCACCACATTTACACTAGTGCAAAAAGCTAATTTGGCATCAGTTAAAATTACATTTTTGCTACAATATATAGGGTGTAGCGGAAATAGGCATAGCGAAAAATAGATATTACGGCGTCACTTGCTCAAGATATGACGCCGTAAATGAATATATTACGAAGTCAGTTGCTCAAGATATGACGTCGTAAATGAATATATTACGGCGTCACATTCAAACTAACCCGACACCGTAATAGACTATTATGACATCTTACATATGCTCAACTGACTTCGTAATACAGACATAATTTGGTTGTTTACGATGTCTGTTTTTATCTAAACTGATGCCATAATTACCAATTACGGCGTCCGTTATAGTCATAACCGACGCCATAATTGTAATATATTTTTTTAAAAAAAAAAGAGCTGAACTTATATTAACTCCTCATCATTCGAGAAACCTGTTATGGAGCCAATGTACAATAATGCAAGTCATGCAACCAACGTATAACATAAATAAATGGTCAAAACAAAAGTATGCATCTAATATTATCAAGTTACAAAAGAGAACAATGTACAACTATCGTTCTACTCTAATTTTGTTAAATGTAGAAAGTATTCAGACCAAATGTCGCGTATATATCTCTCTCATTTGTGCTTCAGAATATGGCTCCAAACTTTGAAAATGCTGCAAATTCAAAACATCTTCAGAATATGGCTCCAAATTTTGAGAAAACTAAAGTCTAAGCTAAAATTATGATTTATATATATGATATTATTACCTTGTTAAATGAGTTAGTGATGCCTCCAATGATGATTTCATACATATATCGCATCACGTAATATCCGCACTCAAAACTTTTGGGTTGTTTATGGCACTTGAATGTACACAAACAAGCAGAACAATCAAATTCAAAAAACCAATAATATAATTCATCAATTCATTGTTTAAATTTAAAGTATTTACCTTCAAAAGAACCCAATTGACGTCACTTTGACCATTCTTTCCCACCAGCCTAGAATGCATCTTCAAAGATCTATTATATCAAATAATTGTAAGAAAATGATATATTCAAATATTATAGAAGAGAGTTTTGCAGAAAACTTACATTTCAAACACCCACTTAGTATCTTCACTCACTGCCCATTGTAAAGAACATAACCAATATATAGTGCGTTCACGTGGGCAAATAACAGCGAGCCTCCAATGATTACTACAATATGAATTCATATTAATATTACATCGCTAAGAAAGTTTTTACTTAAGTGAGAGATGAATTAGAATTAAATACCTTTCTATAAATGGTGCAAACCAACACTTTTTATTCCCTTCTTTGATTGTCCTTCCAATATATGATGTTCTCTCACTTACATTATTGTTTCCAGACGATTGAATTAAATGTGGGCACAAGAATCTATAATTATTAATCTTACCCGATTCTTCACAGAGATTGTGGAGATACCTATGAAAATGAGAAATAAGTTAGTGAAGAAATAATATAACGTAAATGTTAAATTCAAAAATAAAAGTGTATACTTATGTCGGTGTGCAAGCATATGCATCCAAGCATACTAATAGAAGGCATGTTCTAGTCAGATGATTTATATAACCCAATCAAGTTTTTTCAACTGGAATATTTGGTGGGTCAAATGAATTCTCAACTGGAATATTTGGGGGGCAAATACTCAGTTACCTTTTGAACCTTTAAATCCACAACAACTCAACTTCAGTTCAAGGCTAATAATTCATCTTAATCAAACCTAAATAACAAATGGGAATACAGATTCCCAGACACCAAACTGGATCTTGGATTGACAAGAAAAAGGGAGGATATCCGTTGCCATGGTGATTGGTAATGTCAATTTCAGGTTTCTATATAAGACTTTGACAACTATTTTTTGACTTGGTTTCTGATCAGTGACATAGAACAAGTATAGGACTCTCAACTCTATAATGCACTAGTAATAAAGCCTTTAAAATCAAGTCAGTAACTGCAGTAGTTGTTATCACTCTCTAGTATAGAACAGTAACAGCTAGTGTTATTTGGTGCATTTGACTCATGATAATAGAGTCAATAATGTTTCCCTTTTTTGCAATGAAAGAAGCTCTCACAAAAAGAAGGAAAAGAAAGATACACGGTGGAGGATAAGGCATCCTCCAAGTGAAAAATAACAGCAAAACAAAAGACTGACTTAAAGAAGTAACAAACTAGTGATGCTCTCCGATCTCTCAGCATGAGCAACAAATTCCACAAAACTGCTTCGGGGGATTAAGCACAGAGGGCAGGTAACAATTTGGGCAGATTCCCTAGGTTCAGTTCAAAATAAAATCATGTTGCAAACGAAAATCCACACAAAACCAGTGCCATCATGTAAGTAGCGATTTCCACATAGTAACGTCACATATCAGAAGAAACACCTATTCTTGAACATCCCAGTGCCTTTAAAAATCAACCACCATTAACTATTAACTTGTCATGGATGAACTGCTAATTCATTTATTTATAAATAGCAGGTTCAAACAATTTATATTTCAGTAATGCTAACAACATTGAAATTCAAGCAACATCAGAGTAGATTGGGCGATGGTTATTATATAAAGAAAAAGCAGAGTAACCAACAACTGTCAATTTATAATAAATTCCTATCTCACTTGTAATGTTTAAGATAATGTACAAGCAAGTATTTTCCAGTAATTAGTAAATACTCATCAAATTCTAGAGATTTACTATCTACAAAAGCTGATAAAAAAATATCAAATGCAGAATACTGAAGAAAATATTTTTTGCATCTCAACTTCCTTTTTTTAAAATATTTTTTTCATTCCTTCTATTTTTATACTCAGATTTATATTAGATAGAGTTTGGGTGCTAAGTTTTGGTTGACTCTGTATCCCAAATGCTGGCGTAAACTTCAACTCTCAGTCTTTCATCTTATCTAGAGTCTGGTCTATAACTTTTTAAAGAGATTGTATAAATCCAATCAGGTTGATTGGGTTGATCTCATGATCCTTCTGACTCTTCTCCACGAGGCTCATACTAATTCTCATCTAGTTGGGTTTTATGTTATTTTAGTTTTGCATAGTATTTTGATGGTCTTGTTATGATGTTATTTCAGTTTTTAAATTCGTTATGGTGATCCGATCCCCTAAGGATTAGATTAATTAAGACAAAAATCTCTTAATCAAAGAGACAAAAAGATATAGATAGCAAATTAAACCAAATCATGAAGATTAAGAATAAGGACATGAGAAGAAAATATGATCCAAATTAAAATGGTGCCTACGAAGAAGAACATCACTTGATGGAATTAGAGCCTTTTTGAACAGCTTCAATATATGACCAAACAACTATTATTTGAATGGCAGTGATATTGACCAAAAAAATTTGCAAAATTGATCAACACTTCTAAGACTAGAGAAAATGAGATTGCAATTTTTGCAAGCTTAATTTAAAACCTTCCCTTAGCTTGCTGAATAATATCTAACAAAATTGCCGGTTTCTTAATGATATGCAGATTTTGTTGTGGATGCCTTGGACTATGCTATTTCAACTCTGAGAATCTACTATGATCCGAGATGACTATGAATCCTATAAGCTCGTGGATTGCTAGGCCAGATTTCTATGCTAGAAGAGCACTTGCCTAGTCCATATGTTTCTTGCATATCCCTTTGAATAATAATACAATGCCTAACCCCGTACAATGACCCAATGCTATGCAATGCTAGTAAATCGTATAATTCTATTAATCATCAGCAAAAGCAAGTTCAGTAACATCACCACCAAACACCAAAACAAACAAGCCAAAACAAATAAACTGAAACAGAGTCTCAAAAAAGCAAAAATAGAACCAGCACTCCTTAAAAAAGCAAGGAACAAAAGGGAAACCACGGTGCACAATCCAAGCAACTCCAAAGCAGTCATTAAAGTCAATGCACTAGTGTCCAGCTTCTATCTCTATAATTACAGCAATATATCATACAGCAAAAAATCCACGACAAACAATGGCTTCAGATTGCAGAACATAGAATTAGACAAACGAAAAATTATACCATTAGACGTAATAGAACGTAAAATTAGACAAACAAAAAACTCATACAGCAAAAAATCTCATTATTGCATAACTCACCAGGCCCTGCGATCTTGGAATTTGGAGGAAAATCAAGACCCACCACGGCACAGTGAAAACTTCAAATTGACAGCGATGAAGTTCTATCAAAGCTCTATCTGGAATCCAACGGAGTTGCAAAGCTGCGAAGTTGCATAAACCGTGATGAAGGACAGTTGTGAAAGCAAAGCCGCTGGAGCGAAATTCATATGGTGATGCTGCGAACTTAGCAGATGGTGGAGCCGTGGGTTTGAATTAGGGCGTCTGTTGGCTTGAACCGTCCCTATATTATGGTTTTTTCTTTTAGAAAAAAAATAATTAACATATTTGTAAGACTTCTTTAGAACCATATGGGTTATAATTAAGGCTTTGGGTTCTTATAGGACCCGATACTATAAATAAGTTTGATAAATAAATTATAAATTATGGGTTAAGTTCCACCCATAAATTGATCATCAAATTTTTTAAATTTTTATAATTAACTAGGTTTGGTTCAGTAGCTAAAAGAAATTCATCAATCTCTATCAGATGGTCCGGAGCTATAAATGACTCACTTAAAAAAATTCATTTATAATATAAGTATAATATAATTATATTTTGGGAAAAATTATTTATAGTATTTAATTACAATTATGACATGTTATATTTTAAATTTATTTATTTCAAAAGTAAATTCCAAAACTTTATATTAATTATGGCTTCTGGTGCTCACTAAACTGATTCCATAATTATTATTGTTATAGCTTCTTAATTACGATATCAGTTGAATATACAACTGATGTAATATTGTACATTACGGCGTCAGTTACACTTAAAACAGAAGCGAATGTATGTCACATAAATTATCACTTCTGTTTTTCAAGTAACTGATGCCATATTATATATTACGGCGTTAGTTACACATAAAACATAAGCGAAATTATGTCACATGAATTATGACTTCAGTTCTTCAAGTAACTGATGCAAAATTATGTAGTTAAATTAATATTTTACACTAGTGTTATGCTCTTTCTATGCCAAATATGCTTCATGCACATTTCCTTCACTTTTGCAATCCCAAATACCCATTACTAAACCAACATGTGGAAGAAATAAGAGATAATGTGCAAGTTTGACAAGAAATTCATGAGGTTTACACACCCTCAAACTTAAACTTTTGCTCGTCCTCGAGTAAAACCAATAGCGTGAAAAAAGAGTTAGATTAATGTATCCCATACGTAGTATTCATGCACGATAATTTCCTCATTGATTACTTATGATGTAATGCTCAATAGGAAAAATAATAAAATATAAAGGAATGTCTGGTTCGCAATTTAAGGACGAACTTCCAAACATTTTCCCGAATGTGCGTGTGTGAAGAGAGTTGAATAACAATCTTCCTGCAGTTGTTAAGATCAAATGCAACACTTTAACATCTATAAAAACAATCTCAATATCCGATCTTAATCCTTCTACATTCTCCTCTCTATTCACTTATAGATCATTCCACAAAAATTTTAAAATCAATAGGACTTCATGGGCTTGTAATGTGGCCAATGGTTAAGCTCATTAAAAAAATGGGGAAATAGAGAATTCAAAACTCTTGAGATAAATGACAATATTTACATGGATTTACACATTTTTTTTTGTAAAATAGGTACATATTGCTGAAGATTACGCATCACATTTGTCATGCCCATCTTAACAAAAGAATATATATTTTCTAACCAACAAACCAATCCTTGCTATCACTAATCATCACCGAATCTTAATTTATCTCAAGATAAGGGTCATTCATGGTTTTTCAGGCTATAAAGTTTAAGGCCTGACTTTGGTCTTTGGCAATGCATCAGGCACTTGTTTTTTTTTTTGGGCTCAAAAAGGGGTGCAAATGGTTTTAATGTCATTGCTTGGCTTAAAAGGCACAAACGTATTTAAAAGAATGCCTAAATTATGTTTTAAAAATCTGTGAAATGCTAATTCATTTCAAGAAATTCAAAAGTCCTTCAATGAGAAAAGCTCATATACATCAGTTTGCTATAAAATCTCGTAACAAAAGCATTCAAATCATTTCCAACCCTTGTGCGTAATGCTTATTCCAGAAATTATTAGGAAGTAAGTTTTAAAATGAGAACCAAGCATTCATGAATATTTATTATTGTTTTCCTGGAAAACATAAAATCCAAGTATCCATTTCTATCATTGGATCACGCATTCAACTTAAGATATAATTAATCAAATCTAACTCAGCTTTTGAACCAAAGGACAGGGCACAAAAAACATTTTCAACTTGAAATTCTTGTCAACATGCATACAGGTAGTCAGAAACACCCCCAAACTTAAACAGATAGTGTCCTCACTGTCAAAAGTAAAAAACAGAAAGTAGAAATCTTGTCTAAGAAATACACACAACACCTGCACTAAGAATAGATAAAACCACCAACCAGAAAGATAGCAAATGATAGTAAGGTATGTTAAGCACAAAAGAAGTGAATTGAGCATATGAACTAATCAGAGACAGCCACCAGTATCCAATGAACAATAACAGAAACAATAAAGTGAAAAGAGGAATTAACAAAAGAAACTAAAATGAAATCACAAAAGGGTGCAAAGAAAATCCATAATAAATGAAAGGAACAAAAATTCAGTGAAATCAGCCAATCAGCACCCATAGGAACCTCTTACTCATCTCCATCTCCACCACCACCACCACCACCAGCATCATCACAACCTCATCATCATCATCATCTGTATCTGATTTAACATCATCATCGGCAGTGCCCAGAGCACGTGCAGCAAGTAACTCTTCAAGTCAGGTCAGTCGGGCACCGTGGTCTTACAGATGCGAGAGACAATTGGCGATATTGGCCTTAGTGCGCTAGATAGCGGAGAAGATCAAATCCAAAGTCGAGTCAGGCTGAGAGGAGGATGGGGCACTTGAGGGTTCACCATGTTTGGATGAATGGTAAGAGGGTCCACCATGTTCGAATTTAGGTGCAGTAGATGGTTGGTGGGTGGGTAGAACTTGTTTAGTCTCTCTTGGCTTAATGCTCAGTTATTGGAATTTCTTGAGTGGCTTGAACAAGACATTAGTAGAAAGAGCAGCAACACCAGCAAAAACACAGAAGGCATAAATGAGATGAAGGAATATAAGACTGCTGGTATGCTCATGAACATGATCTCAAACAAAATTGTGAATCAGATAGCCCACATCTACTGGTTTCTTTTTCATTAAAAGATAGACAAGGAGGGCATAATCCCGAGTGAGTTGATTGCGGTTAGATGAGGGCCAAAAGTAATCTTTTCCAAAATGCAACCAAATTCTCACCTCCATTGATAAACGCGTGCACAGCAAATATTTTTGTGTCCCACCTCTGCTCTTTCACTTCACGGCTCCTTCATAATTGACCAGCTGAGATATCTCATCTTCAGGAATAGCATAAGTGTCATCCATGCATTGCTTATACTTACAGTCCTCTACAGCAGGTAAATTGACATACTGCTGAAAATTGTCCAGAGTGAAGTCAATATCAAAGCCCCAAAGGGAAAACCGCCAAACAGGTTGCACACATGCGTTGGCGTAAAAAATCATGGTCAATTTGGAGATTTCCCTCAATCTTAGGGTCCATGAGTTATTCAAGTGATATGTCTTGGTAGCGAGTTCATAAAACGTATAGGAGACCGTGAAAGGGAACTCATGTTCCTGCAAAAGAGGTTTCTTGACAATTTTCTCTTTAGCCGCAGCAACGGCCCTAAGATCAGATTGGTCAACGGTATGCTTGGCAGGCATGGTAACTAGAAAAAGACGAGACAAATTCCAAATACTCAGACAACTACTATCAAAATTAGCAAGAAAGACAAAAAAATATCCTCACAAGAACACTAAAACGAAAATCCTAACAGCAAGAAAAATGCAAGCTAAAACCCTAAACTTATGTTCTAACTAATACCAAATTAGCAAGCATAATCCCAGCCTAAATCCTATCCTCACTGCATGAAGATTCCAATAATGTGCCAAGTATAGCTAGCTAATACCAAGTCATTTAAGAAAAATTCAGCCTGGTTTCAATCCTTAGTACATTGAGAATCCAATAATGTGCCAGGTGCAATTACATCAAATCCATGGAGGTAAATGAAAGTTTGTATGGCTCATTCAAAACAACTATGTCAAATCAGAAATTTTTAGCCAAGTTCAAATTCCCAAAAATAGAGTATGCATGTGGTTTTCGCAAGTGATATTTCAAGTCTTTGTCATCAAACATGATATGTAAAATTTGATCTCTTCAAAAATTCAATGAATTGCAAAAATTTCAGGCATGGTGTGAAAAGACCAATTAGCCACAAAGTGCAGAAATGTGACAACATTGAGTGTGGTTAGCACAATATCCAATCCTGAGAATTTATTCAATACAATCTCAATTGCTAATCCAACCATCACTGTTCAAACCTAAGCAAGTGACAACACTTCCATTAGTGGAAAAAAATTATGAATGTGATATATGGCTAAAACAGAGGGAGACATAGGGAACAACAAAATTATGGTCAAAACAGTGAGTAACACCACAATGTTGAACAAAATAAGGAAACTTGTGAAGTGCAAGCAAAGACAAATGCCAATCTCAACAAAGTCAAGCATATATAATCTCCTCAAATTCATCCATATCACCGTTCAAGCCTACCTTGAAATCCCCAAATCATGACTTCTCTAAACTACCCACAATGCAAATTTTTTAAAAAAAAGGATGAGATGCAAGTTTATATACCCAATTAATATGCACAATCTCTTGCTACAATCAAATGAGAATATACATTAAGCATCAATCTACATTGACAATACTAGTTCAGTTATTATATCTCTATATCACTAACAATCTATCCATTTATCAAGTAAACTTCTAGTCAAGTATGATTTCAACCAAGTTCTTAGCTCAAATCTTGCTTTCTCAAGTCAAAAATAGAGTACAAGAGTCAATTTAATAGCTGGCCAACATTCAGAAGCTTTATGCATATGATGAAATCAACACATGTATATATCATTCATACATAAAAGAGAGGAAGATTTAAGTATTAATCCATATAAAGGTTCAAAGTAATCCTAAAATAAGAGTTTAGCTGCTCATATCCAGAAAATGAATACAACAATAATACAGAGCAGCAATAGCCATATCAGCAAAATGGAGAAGAAAGGGAAAGAAATTAGCAAAACCAAGGAAAATTAGCTTGAATCTCTTCAAATCTTCAATCTCTACTTGATTTCCCTTGATTTTTGGCACACCCAAGCTCAGAGGAATGTCACAGCTGCCTCCTTAGGGTTTTTCGGGTCTGGAAGATATGGTTTCAGTTCCTGGATTCATAATTTATAGGCCCTGAATGACAAAACGCATAACATTGTATCGGGTGTTGGCCACGGCCAGCAGGTCCTTGGCTGCGACCAGTGAGCTTCTGTGAGATGATTGGCCGCGGCCAAGTATTGGGCTGGCCATGCCTAGTAAGTTACTGACCATATGTTGGCTGCGGCCCAAAAGAACCTTGGCCGCGGCTAGTGACCATCTGGAATTGATTGGCCATGGCCAAGACTGCTGAAACTGCCTGGCTGCCGCTAGTAAAATGTGGCAAAGCTTCTTGAAATGCAGTTTCGCTCCCACCAAGGTCAGTTTTCATCCCTTCTTACATTGCCACGGCACGGTTGATTACTTAAACTCTATTTCACCCTGTTTTCATTGAATTGGGCTTTCTCCGGTTCCAATTGTGACTAAATTGTGGCTCTATCAACATAAAGAACTCCATAAAAGCTTACAGTTGATAATCAAAACAAATATTCATATAATACCACCACATTTATGCTCTTTCTATGCCAAATATGCTTCATGCACATTTCCTTCACTTTTGCACTCCCAAATGCCCATTACTAAACCAAAATGTGGAAGAAATCAGAGAAAATGTGTAAGTTTGACAAGAAATTCATGAGGTTAACATGTACAAATATGATATATTACATGATCAGCTTGAAAATGTTGAGTAAATGATGACCATCTGATTTAATTAGGGGGGGAAGGTCGGGTCAATGGTCAACCACACCCTACCACACACTAAGAAATAACAACAATGTAATGCACACCAATAACCTTCTAATCCACCTTCCCACATATATATATATATATATCTTCATCATAATGCTCGTACATATTTATCTCCAAAATTACAGTGGTATACATAATCATGCTTAACAATTAATGCATTTTTTCATAACCTAAAATACTATACTGTTTATGAATCGGGAATGTCTTAGAGATCGAGAGTATCAAAATATCTTAGAGCTGGGTGTGGCATATAAAGTTCAAAGAATATATAAAATAATTATTAAAGTAGCTAGATATTGGAGTTGAGTTTATCTCCATGCTGATCCGAAAGTCATGGTCATTCTCACAAAGGATACCATCAATAATATTTGTCCCCGTGCACCCAGTAAAATGGCTGCAATTTGGAGGTGAAAAGAGAGAGCTCAACTTATAAATTTTCTGGCCCACTTGTCCTATCAACTTTCCAGCTGAACAAGTATTAATTAACAACTAATCACACTGATGATGAGTCGATCGGCTATGTATATATATATGTCCTTGAATATTAAGCAGGCAAAACCTAGATTTAGGGCATGTGTGTGTGTGTGTGTGGGAAATATAATTTGTGTTGCACGCTTAGTTTTGGCTTTCAACCTAATAAGGACTATCAATAACCCTTTCTTTCAGATTCACCTTTGAAATTTTGTGAATATCTATCTTGGAGGAAATCTGATAATGGCGAAATATGGGTTGTGGCTGTGCCTTTTACTGATTATTTACTCAGTTTCATATTGTAATGCTCCTCATGATGATTTCGTTTCAGGCTCGAACGAGGACGATACCTCCTGCATTACGTCGGTGTTATTTCTAAGTGTAGGAAGTGAGACACGACCATTGAATCCGTCGACGACGACGACAAGCAACATGGTCCCAGGCTCATATGTAGTTGTTGAGGAAGGTGAACAGCCGTACGATAGGATTCACAGATTGAGTCCTGGAGGACCTGACCCTCATCATCAGTGATCCATCATTATATTATTATTGTACCACGTAAAATCTTAGGATATAGTACTATATATGTTTCTCTTATTACCCCTTTTTATCTTTTCTTTCTTTTTTTGGGTTGGAAAAAATCTAGTGTTAATTCTCTGTATTGCTGTTGTGTTCAATTTAATTCTATTTCTAGACTCTATCTATCTAAAATGATTTCCTCCACAACAATCCATTGGTTGAATCTTCCGAGATTTTTTTGTGTATCTCTTACATGCAACAAAATGCATGTTGAAGGATCAAACTTAATTATAGCTGAGTAAGCAGAGAAGTTTTCCGTAATAGTATTTGTCCACAAATTAACATGATTATATATTATTTGTGTACCCTGAAAGATAAATAATCTTGAAATGTGATTTACATTGATATTTCTCAAATGAGAAGATTACAAGATATATACACACACAAGAACAGAGGCAAAATGAGCGTAATTGATGGAGTAGGTGAAGAAACAATCAAAGAGTTCCACCACCGACTTGCTTCTTCAACAATATCATGCTATCTATATTCACACGATAACTTCTAACACTCTCCCTCAAGTTGGAGCATATATATTGATCATGCTCAACTTGTTATAAAGATATTGAACCCGTGTCCCATGTAAGGCTTTTGTCAAAAGATCTGCCAGTTGATCGTCGGATTGTATGTGCCCTGTAGATATAATATTTTCTTTGATCTTATCACGAATAAAATGACAATCAATCTCAATATCTTTTGTTCGTTCATAGAACACAGAGTTCGATGCTATATGAAGTGCTGCTTTATTGTCACACCATAATTTTGCAGGCAATGTTTTGGTGATTCCAATTTCCTTCAAGAGTTGAACTACCCACACAATTTCTTGTACTGACTGTCACATGGCTCTGTATTATGCTTCTGCACTTAATTTTGACACAACTCCTTGCTTCTTGCTTCTCCAAGATATCAAATTTCCACCAACAAACACACAGTAACTCGTAGTAGATCGTCTTATGGCCTTGGATCCTGCATGATCCGCATCACAGAAACACTCGATTTTAGTGTGCCCATAATCTATATAAAGAATACCAAGACCTGGAGAACTTTTCAAATAATGCAATATATGTTCTAAAGCTTCCCATTGTGCCACCGTTGGTGATGTCATAAATTGACTAAGCCTACTGACTGAGAAAGTTATATCAGGACGAGTTACTGTTAGATAATTCAGTTTCCCAATGAGTCTTCTATATCTCTCAAGAAATGGAAATGGCTTCAATTTCTCTGGATCAATCTTCTTCTTCAAATCATCAGGAAGTTCATCAAACATACTAGCATCAAGATCTAGGAAGGAATTCGAAATCATGGGAATGCTACTTGGAGCAGCTCCAGTCTCCTTTAGGAAATCGAGAACATACTTCCTTTGAGTTAAAATAATACCTTTCTTGCTTCTCAAAACTTCAATACCTAGAAAGTATCTTAATGACCCCAAATCTTTTGTCTGGAAATGAGAGTTTAGGAAGACTTTAAGTTGTGAGATTCCGGAAATATTACTTCCTGCAATTACAATGTCATCGACATATACTACTAAAAGAATCATCCCTGCATCAGATTGCTGGTAGAACACAGAGTGATCACACTTGCTTTGACTTAATCAGAATTTCTTGACTATATCACAGAATCTATCAAACCAGGCACGAGGACTTTGCTTTAGACCATACAACGACTTCCGGAGGTAGCACACTTTCCTATTCTCCCCCTAAACAACGAACCCAGGAGGTTGCTCCATATAAACTTCTTCAAGGAGGTCACCATTCAAAAATGCATTCTTAACATCTAACTGATGTAAATCTTAATGATATGTGGCAGCAAAAGAGATAAGAAGACGAATGGAGGTGAGCTTAGCCACAGGAGAGAAAGTCTCGGAATAATCAATACCATAGGTTTGTGCATACCCTTTAGCAACGAGCCGAGCTTTTAATCGTTCCAAGGAACCATCAGTATTAGTTTTAACAAAAAACACCCATTTACAACCAATCCTCCATATTCATAGCCAATGGATCCTCTGTCTGTGTGCTTGGTTCAGGCACCATCAACCCCACTCCATCTATTTCATTATCCTCTGTTCTTAATATTTCTGATCTTACATTTAATCTTCTATCACCCAATTAACTCGTCATTTGAATTGTTTTATCTCATTATTCCCTGACCACTGTTTAATTCAGGATTTGTCGACGAAGCAGATTTTTGGTAGAGGTTATGAATCTGACGGCCATTACATTCTTGATGATATGGTTCCACGTTCTGTTGCTTGTTCTGGTGGGTCATCCCTGTTTGATATCCATTGTTGTCTTGGTCATATGTCACTTTCGTCCTTAAAGAAGTTGTATCCTCAATTTTCTTCCGTGTCTACTTTAGATTGTGAGTCATGTCAGTTTGCCAAACATCATCGTGTTCATTTGTCACCTCATGCCAATAAACTGGCTACATCCCCTTTTGAGTTAGTACATTTTGATGTTTGGGGTCCTTGTTCTGTTATGTCCCAGACTGATTATCGTTATTTCGTCACCTTTGTTGATGATTTTTCTCGTACCACTTGGCTTTACTTAATGAAACAACATTATGAATTATTTACTCACTTTCGTAATTTCTGTGCTGAAAAGATAAATAATCTTGAAACGTGATTTACATTGATATTTCTCAAATAAGAAGATTACAAGATATATACACACACAAGAACAGAGACAAAACAAGCATAATTGATGGAGTAGGTGAAGAAACAATCAAAGAGTTCCACCACCGACTTGCTTCTTCAACAATATCATGCTATCTATATTCACACGATAACTTCTAACTTGCCCCATCCAAGTCATGATGTTGATAAGTGAGTTCAGTCACGCCATAAAATCCACATTCTCAGGGTTTGAATTACAGAGTTTAGTGGAAGGATAAGGAAGAATATATATATATATATATATATATATATATATATATATATATATATATATATATATATATATTGACACACTCATAATGGGGTTAATTGTTATCGTCAAGTCTAATTAATTGGCCGAGTGAATGTTTATTGAAGTGGTCGTAGTAACTTTGGTGTGGAGTAGACTTTATTCATTGCAAAACTTGACCTTGTGGATTTTTAGGGGTTAATTGAACTCAGTATTAGTAATAACCATCAATAATATAATATTGTAAAAGTGGTAAACTCTTGACTTGCTACTGGCTGTGGGCTCTGTATGATTTTTGAAAAATGACCCGTATTGTTGTTTGTTTATATAGATTTTGTATTGATGATTGGCAATTGATGAGCAAGTGTGTTTAAGTTCTGTATTACTGAGATATTACGAGTCCCACCCCCCCCCCCCCTGCATTTTTTTGAAATGAATCAATCACAAATCAAACACATTTAATCAACACGCACGTGGAGATACAAAAACTTGAACAAACCAAGTTCTCACGCCAATGATGAGATCATTGAGAGAGACTTCACTATTGTTGGGTCTTTAAATTAATTTGCTGTCCCAATACATGACTTTGATTAAAATATTACTCTCAATCTTAAGTTTAGGAGCAAGTTAGAAGTTGATTTTTGTCATAAAAGTAAGAACCTAATATACTTTTTTTCCCTTGTATTTATCATTTTCTTCTAAATTAATTTATCTATCTCATAAACTTATATAACCCTGGTCCTTACTATAACCCCACAGTTTGACCAAATTAAATCTCACCTACCAATAAATAGAAGTCAAGACAAACTGTTAAAATTTTCAAAGTTGCCCTTATTTAAAAATAATTATTGGAAAAAATGCTATACATTTTCTATCACCTACTTTTTCAATAGGGGCAAAATTGAAAAATGGTTATTAATGATTCTCTGATATCTTATATTTAGGATAAAATTTTTTCGCAAACTAAACTTATAATAAAGACCAAAGTGATATATAATCTAGTGTTATAAAGTGATATTTTAAGGAGATGAGGTCATATTTGTTAGCATTAAGTAACTTATTTCGCTTTTTGAGATGCTCAAATTAGTTACCCAGTTGTTTGTTATATTAAAGACCAGATGAATAGTTAGATTTTTCTTTTGTATAGCATTACGTACCCATATATTAGGGACATGGAGAGGACTAGTAATTTATACTCCCATATTATTTTTCAATAAATTTATTTTGAGCTAATTATATTATTAGTCATATCTCATTTAATCTCAGTTATCAATCATGCAATTATATATTATTAGGGAGTCACGATGTTCAAGGGGTTCAATTGTGTGTGTGTGTAGTGAGTTCAATGAAGCCATAAAACTCACATTCTCAGGGTGTGAATTCCAGAGGCTGAAAGATGGAGTTTGACGAAGTGATAAGGAAGAACATAAAGGTGTTACTCCCTCCAATCCTCAATATAGAACATATTTGAGGAGTTGATCTTAATCCATATAAGATATAGTGTTCATATTTGTCTATTTTTCCTAACTTACCCTTGTAATTGCTCCTTCATTAATAATCAAGGAGAAGAGTGAATGATAGTATTAAGAAAGATGACTAGGGTGCTTTAATTTAGAAAATATATGTAATATTAACTAACTAAATTAATTTTTTTAATATAATCAAATCAAGTAAATATATGTTATAATAAGAACTGAAGGCAGTAATTGTTATCATCGTTAAGTCTAATTAAGTGGGTTGAGTGAATTTATATTGAAGGGGTCATAGTCAGATTTTTGGTAGAGTGAATTTATATGACTAAATAGTCTAATTAAGTGGTCGAGTGAGTTTTTATGGGTTAATTGAACTGGTTATGTATGGGTTAAGTGGTCTAGTAAATAGTCTAATTAAGTGGTCGAGTGAATTTATATTGAAGGGGTCATATCGATATGACTACCACTTTGGACTTCCAATATCAATTAATTGAACTCAGTACTAGTAATAGCCATATCGATATTGGAAGTCCAAAGTGGTAAACTTGACTTGCTACGGGATTTGTATTGTAATTTTGTTACATATAGATTTTGTATTGATGGATTTCGCTACTGTGAAAGTGTGCCTAAGTTCTAACAACTGTACCTATTAGTGAAGACACTATTGCTTTTAATCAAATTTGTCACTTATTTGTATAAATCACAGTAATAAGTTCAGAATGACATATTCATGATCGTTTACACAACAGATCATTCATAATCCATAATCAATGACGACGAGGATCTCATTAGGAGCCCCGGGAGTGAGTCGACTCGGTCCCCCTCTCAATGGCGTAGGACACCTTCAGGGCAGTTAGGGTTGAGTAGTGACATGCACCGTGAAGGTGGTGATGCTTCTGGGTGCTCAAACTGAAAGAACCGCTCAGGAAATGTGACGAAGACGACAATTCATAAGTAATCTTCATCAACTCAACCCGAGCTTCTGGCATGAACAACCTCATCACCAACGGCAGCCAAGTCAACAAAATCAAACCCACACTTCTTCTCGCCATCATTTATTAGCTTGCAAGCTACAAGCTACAGTGCTCCCAGGCCAATATTAATTCCAGGCTTCCAGTCTCCCACTAACTCAAGCTGGCACAACGCACCAACCACTAGCCCACTAACTTATGTCTAATTTTGTGTGTGTGTATATATATATATATATTTATATAGGGTTAAGATGCAAATTTAACCACATCTGATATAAATAAGTTTTAGAATGGGCAAAAATAACAATAAACAATTTAAAAGGATATAAATTTAACAAAACCGTTAAAATTTTCTTAATACGTACAGTTAGAGGTTTTCTTCTCTTATAATTTAATGTCGTTTGGTCAAATTTAATGGTTTTATTGAATTTGCACCATTTTAAATTGTTTATTATTATTTTTGCCCCTTCTAAAATTTATTTGTGCTAGACACACCTCAAAAAAAACTTGGTTGTTAAATTTGCACCTTAACCCATTTATATATGATCTAATACCTTCCTTTACATAAAAGGTAGGGTTAGTCGTTTGCGAGAAAAAAAAAAGGATTAATCATAGTGCAGTAGGGTGGAAGATATTTTATTAATATATTATAATTATTATTAGTTATTATTTAGGTAATTAATTAAAATATCCTAAGTGTGGTTCTTTAATCAGATCCAGGCCTAATTTAAGACTAGGGTTATTGGCTATTAATGTGATATCTTTGATGGTGGGAAAACACAATTGAGTTTTACGATCGATTAAATATGAGTGTTAGAAAACCTAGACTACTTCTTAAAGTTCCCTGGTTGGCGATGGCTCTTAACCCAGTTGCCATTGTTGTGCCTCACAGTCAGTCAGAAAGAGACCTGACAATTATCTTCTATCTTCACTTTCTTTTACAGCTATCTTTTAGAAACAAAAGAGCAAATGAGAGAAAATATTTTGAGGTGAAACTCTTGTGACCTCAGATCCTGTATATATAGCAACATATCCGTATAACAAACTTTGATACAATATCAGCATATTCTACAATATTCAATGAATTCCCTACACGTGTCGCTATACAGCTATACAAGATAAGCACAAAATATATTCTAGACCTTTCTTATGATTAACACATAATTAGTAAATCATGTTAACTCTGTAACATTCCCCCTAAAACGAGAGGGTGTTGCTGACAGACCGAGTTTGCTTCTGAAGGTAGAGAATTGAGGAAATGATACGGCCTTGGTCAGACAATCAGCTATTTGATGTGAAGAAGGAACATACCTAACATCCAGATTTTTCGATAAGACCATATCTCTAATAAAATGGATATCAATTTCAATATGCTTACTTTTAACATGTTGAACAGGATTCGTTGCTAAAGCCTTGGCACTAAGATTGTCACACCAAATAATTGCAAGGTGCTCTAAATATAGTTCCAGTTTAGATATTAATGAATTCAGCCACTTGATTTCAGAAGCTCTATCAGCTAAAGCTCGATATTCAGATTCACTACTTGCATGAGCTACTACTCTTTGTTTACGAGATGACCAGGAGACCAATGTGCCACCAAAATAAACACATAAACCAGTTGTAGATTTTCTGTCATCTATATCAGTTGCCCAGTCAGCATCTGTATAAGTAATCAAACTTGGTGATATAAGAGGTTTGATATGCAATCAAAGTTGATGAGTTCCTTTTAAATATCTGAGTATTCTCTTGACACCTTGAAAATGCATATCAGTAGGCTGAGACAAGAACTGACTTAATTTATTTATAGAGAAAGCTATATCAAGCCTGGTAGTTGTTAAATACTGTAATGATCCAATAGCTTGTCTAAACAGGGTTGGATTTTCCATGACTACTCCTTCATTAGCACTGAACTGCCTCCCTGTCACCATAGGTGTGGTGACTGGTGCATAACTTAACATGTTAAATTTGTTTAACAGATCTAAGATATATTTACTTTGATTTAAATAGAGTCCAGTCCTATCACGATATACTTCCAAGCCCAGGAAATAGTATGCAACACCTAAGTCTTTACGTGCAAATAGTGAATTTAACCGTTGAATAATATCATTTAGAAACATAGAATTATTGCCAACAATTAAGATATCATCAACATAAACCAGGATAAACACAGTCAGCTTATATCACCTCAAGTAAAACAGAGAAATGTCACTTCTAGCATTTTTAAAACCCCATTGAAGTAAAGTAAACGGTATCCTATCAAACCAGGCTCTAGGAGCCTGCTTTAGACCATAAATTGCCTTTATTAACTTACAGACATGATTAGGCTTGGCAGAATCTCAAAGTCCTTCTGGTTGTCTCATATATACTTCTTCTTGAAGATAACCACTGAGGAAGGTGTTGTTGACATCCAGCTGACGAATTTCCCAGTTAAACGTTACTGCTATCGTGAGAACTACTCAAATAGTAGTAGATTTGACTACTGGACTAGAGGTTTCACTGAAATCAATTCCGGGAGCTTGTTGAAAACCTTTCGCCACTAGACGTGCTTTAGGCTTCAAAATCGACCCATCTGGCTTGTATTTGGTTTTGAATTCCCACTTACAATCAATAAGCTTTTGAGATCGATTGTAGGGAACGAGAACCCAAGTTTTGTTGTGCTGAAGTGCAGCAAATTCATCTTCCATGGCTCATTTCCAGTATGCACACGACAAAGCCTCCAATGTTGACTGTGGTTCTCGTGCCCTAACCAGAGAGTTTGAATCTTCAGATTACAGCAAACCAATGAATGGATATTTTGGCTTGCTGACTCCAGCCTTTGCCCGAGTAATCTACGGATGCATATTACTTGGGCTTGAGTGTGTGGTGTCGGACTGGGCCGAAAGTTGGGCTTAAGGACTTGTTGGTCTTGAATTCAATAGGGGAAAAAAAGGAGTTGAGACACTATTTGGATCAGCCATATTTAAATGGTCAACAACTAGGGCTTGAACCGTGCTATCTGAGTTGTCGGAAACTGTGATAGATGGTGCTGATGATATATGTGGTACCGTTGATACAGATGAATTCGACAATATAGGAACAATTTCCATAGGAATAACACACTCATTATCCTTCTCTGGTATGCTTCTATTTAGAAAACCAGTAGCGAAAGGAACCACAGATGAATCAAATACAACATGCCTTGAAATATACATTCGGCCAGTTGTACTGAGACATTTATGACCTTTGTGGTGTGGCGCTGGACCAAGATACACACATTTCTAGCTATGAAACTGTAACTTATGTTGATTATATGGCTTTAAACAAGGATAATTGATTATATGGCTTTAAACAAGGATAACAGCCGCAGCTAAAAGGTTGCAGCACTCTAATTTTAGTCTGAAATTGAGTTTCAACATAACTTTGAAAAAGCTTAAATGCATGAATAGCCTCTCCTTTATGTTTTAATGGATATAACCATGTGAACCTACTGAAATCATCAATGAAATGGATATAATATCTAAAACTACCATTTGTAGACTGTATTTGTAAGGGACCCCAGATGTCTGTATGTACTAAGTCGAATGGAGATAATGCATGTGATAGAGATTTATTAAATGGCAATTGTTTGGATTTTCCAAAATGACAAGCTTCACAAACATAACTTTCATTAATATCAACCTTGACATTACAATTCTTTAAAACTTGTTTCAGAACACTATGACTAGGATGTCCTAATTTGTAATGCCATGAAAGAAAATTCCTCTTCTCATCTTGAAAACTTACAACCATGATTTGAGCGTCAAAATCTCCATTATTCATTGGGTACATTCCTTGATTTGGGATCCCTTGCATCAGTTTATACTCTGTTACTTTGTTCTTCACAACACATCCAGAATTAGTAAAATTCACCATTACATAATTATCTTCTAGCAAACGATTAACGTACTTATGAGATTTTTAGTAGCTGCATGATATATCCTGATTTTATCATAATATTGAATATCATATTTAGGGATTTTATCATTAATTTTTGGGTTAAATAGCATTTATTATGATTAAATTGAATTAAAGATGATTGTGTGAAAATAAATCTTAAAAGCATATATTTGTATAATCTTGTAATTAATTTTTAAAATTTGAATTTTGAATAAAGATATTACAAGATATTGATCTGAATTGTAGGTCATATTGGAAAAAGAGGAGCTGAGGGACTAAATTGTAAAGATTTTCAAGGACTGCAACGGAAAATAAAATTCTGCATGTGGCTACAAGGAAATTTTGACAGGAAAAAGGGTATAGTCTGTAATATTAGCTCTCACTTTCAGTGGGAAAATGTCAGAAATAATTACATAAAAGTACCCCGAATTTATAAAACACCACTTGGGTCCCAAATTACGAAGATGCCGCTGGAACTGATTCACTTGGCCATCAGAGAATATTACAGAATAGGACCCTGAATTTCCAAAACTCCAGTTTGATCCAGATATCCGAAACCGAAACCAGCGTTCTTCACTCCTGAAACTGATTTTTTTCCGGATTCTCATATATAATCTTGGAAAATCTTATCTAAATATAATCTGAAAAGATTTTATCCCAAATTTAAGAGGATTTGACCTAGATTTCAAAGAAAAAAAAAAGGAAATTAACAAGAGGGAATTAAAAGGGGATGCACATCAGAAGAGTGAGACGGCCAGCACGCAGCGTGGACGAAATTGAGAGACGAGATCAGAGGAGCAGCCGCAGACGAGAATCTCTACCTACACCAGCACTACCGTCGACTCTCCAACAGCGTCTCCTCCTTCTCTAATCTTTTCTTTCCATCTTAATTTATGGGTTCTTGATGCCTTCCAAGAGTTGCAGCGGTGATGAATTTTATGATGAGAGGCTAAATTTTTTTGTGCTTTTTAGAGATGGAAGATTGGTTTGAGCTCCAGAGATACATTCAGGGGAGTTAATTGTTTTAATCTTTTTATTTAATTATGTAACGAATTTCCTGAGTTAGGATTTTATGTTATATGGTTAATTTACTGAGATTGCGAGTTGTTTATCTTAGTATTGATTAAACAATTATGATTTAGATTGGTTTATGTGATTTGAGATTTAAATTTTTATATTTCCTTTTGGTTTAATGTGGTTGTTTATTCTTTCATAGTTTGAATGAATATTATGACTGCTTAGATTTTGTTTGAATAATTCAGTTGAATGTTCATTGTATAGAGGAACAAGTTGCATAAATCCAATCCTAAATTACACACTAAGTGGTAGTTAATAGTGTATTAAGAGGTAATTATCTAGCTAGAGTTCTAGGGGTAATCACTAATTAATATTACTAGACTTAATGAATTGTTAAGGTTTGATTTTGACTTAGTGAGTAGTTTAACTCCCAATTCAATTTGAGCAATGATAACCTATATTCCATTTTTCCAAGAAGCATTCATCATCAATTTGTTTAAATCTCAATTTCATTAGTTATCTCAACAATTTCTCAAAAAAATCCAAAAAAATAGTAGTTTAGGTTATTTTCCATTATTAAAAAGAAAAAAAATCAATTTAAAACCCATCTAAATATTTTTTGTCACTTAGTTTAGATTAGGAATTAAATAAAAGGCTCCTCAAGAGAATACGATCCGAGTTGTGCCCTTCACTGCATAATTTGGTTTATTTTGATTTAACCTGAGGCAACTAAAGGCTTTAAATCACTGTAGGTACTAACAAAACATCTTTCAAGTGTATTTTAGAGTTAGAACAAGGCAGAGTTGTAGTACCAATACCAGCTACTTGAGTTTGCTGACCAGTGCATGTAACAGGAGTTTTAGACTTACCAACAGGTTTCACATAGTCTAGTTGTTCAGGATCTGAAGTGATATGAAAATTTGCTGCACTGTCCATATACCATGAAGGATCATTGATTGTTTGTGGACTTGCATAGAACGCCTAAGGACTGTAAGCATTTGAGACACGACGACCATGAGATGGTGGCTAGAAATTCCTATCATATCGATGATAGCAGTATTTGACAAAATGACCAACTCGGTTACAAAGATGACAAAAAGGTCTACCACTGTTGTTATAGTTGTTTTGACACCCTCTAGAGCGTCATCCTCTTTGAAAGTTTCGTGGACCTCTCCAGGAGCCACGATCTGGATCAGGTGAGTACCGACGTCCCTCTGTTTGAGCAATGTTTGCACTTGGTTGAATAGTGAGTGAGGAGAAATTGTTGAGTTGTTTTAGTCGACTTTCGAATGACAGTAATGAAGCTTGAGCTTAAATCCAAGTCGGATTAGCCTGATCTATGAGTTTGACTACAATAGCATTGTATTCATTGTCTAGTCCAATAAGAGTATGGAGAATGAGTTCATCGGTTAAAATCGGAGCGCCTGCTAGTGCGAGCTAATATGAGATATTCTTCATTTTAGACAAATATTCTTCCATTTTCAACGAGTTTTTACGAGTCTGGTGTAACTCATATTTAAAAACCATGACCCTTGCTTTGGTTGCTGCACAAGTCAGAGACCATGCCTCTGTCCAGAGTTCGTAAGCAGTCTTGCAATGGAGGAGTTGAGTTCCTACATCTTGAGTCATCGTATTGCGTAGCCAACCTACTAGCATACGATCTACCGAAAACTAATCTGAGTCTGGAACGATGCCATTTGGTCCAGCAATCATTTTCAGAGCAACAATTCATGTACCGTCAATGTGTGTCTGCAGCTCGTTTCCTTCAATCAGTGGCAAGACAACTGATTCCCAAACCAAGAAATTGCCTCTATCTAGCTTGATGGAGGTGGTCTGAGTAGAGGAGCTGAACAAAGAATAGCATTTTGTTACCGACGCAACAGAGGAGGAGTTATGTACATTCGAGGATGTAGAACCATGTGATTCTTCTGCTGTCGATGCCATTCCTCTGACACCAAGAAACAAAAGAGCAAATGAGAGAAAATATTCTGAGGTGAAAATCTTGTGAACTCAGATCCTGTATATATAGCAACATATCCGTATAACAAACTTTGGTACAATATCGGCATATTCTACAATATTCAATGAATACCCTACACGTGTCACTATACAGCTATACAAGATAAGCACAGAATATATTCTAGACCTTTCTTATGATTAGCACATAATTAGTAAATCATGTTAACTCTCTAACACTTTTATTAGGATTTGTGAGTTCTCTCTCTGATCAAAGCTTAGCAATGGTACAGCCAGCAAAAAAGAGATCTGACAATTATCTTCTATCTTCACTTTCTTTCGCAGCTCTCTTTTCTCGGGATTTGCAAGTTCTCTCTGTGATCAAAACTTAATAATGACGAGAGGTAATTCTTATAAGTCTTCCGCTATTGATATAAGAAAACTCATGTACTATAATGCATGATTTATTTTATATTTTATGAATTCCGTCCTACATGGTGAGCTCGTTTTTCTTAACAAGATTAACTTTTGATTAGTAAGTAGTTTATTGTGTAATTTTAAGTTTTACATTATCTTAATATACTAACGGTTCAAGTTCCACCAGCTTTATTTGCCACGATGCCTACGTATGTCCAACTTTTAGTTGGAGATTACAGTATGACGCGGCGTTGGCACCGAGCAATTTTTCCCCCCGTCACGGACAAATTAGGAGGAAAATTTCTTTTCGTCCTCGTAGATTAGCACGTATCTATAGCACTTAACGCCTGCTTTCTTATTGTTAATGTCAATAACGGTTAGTAGCAAAATCTAGATATGATATATTATTTCACTATTATATTGTTGTAATTAATGTATGTAATCATCTAGAGTGGGCGAATACTTTACTGCCAAAGCACCACTATATATTTCGGTGCATCGTGCATAGCGCAAGTAGAGATTATGCAATGGAATAGCAAATAGGGAGTGAAGGGATTGAAAATATGCTTTTCGTGTCGATAGTTGAAGGAGGTTTTGAGAGATACCCTCAGTCCCTTGCCACACAATTTTATATGAAGTCCACTTAAGTGTTCAAATAACCACTCACATCTTTGTTTTTCTCTTTCCCCAAGCTCTTGAAGCATGTGTACATGCGTGTGATGAAATCATTCTTGAGGCTGACAAATCAAAGTCCTGAATTTAGCCGCTGCTTGTCAACTATGAACGAAAAGAATTTTTTGGATTCTTGTATTCGATTAAATTTGTAGTGTTAGTATTTATTATAACGTCGGTGGAAAAATCTAGATTAAATTATCTCATTATTATATAGTTGTAATTAGTTAAGGTATGAATGGATATACTTTCACTGCCAAAACACCATCATAATATTATATAGGTGTACATATAATGCAAATGTTTGGACTGACAGGTTATATAGGTTCCTTTTTTTTTTTCTTTCTTTTTTCTTTTTTTTTTTTGGCAATTATTTTCAATACAGGAAAATAAGTCGCAGTCAATTTTAGGGTCAAAATCACATAAATTCCATGAAAAGGAGAACAGATTACTACGTTAAATGCAATCAAATGGACTGCAACCTGATCAAAAGCCAACATATCTTCCAAAATTACTTGATGCATATGCATCACCGCAGATTTCACAATCAAAACTAGAAGAGGCCAAAACACAACTATTAAATCACAGATTTTTAACGTTGTATATGAAGTTGTATGATATCAACAGATTTGTGAGATCCAATCCAGTGTAGACATCACACAGGAAAAAATATAACCTTGTCCCCAACTTCAAATGATGACAAATAATCTGAAGTAATTGATATCTGATAAAGTAGGAAAAATATACGGTAGAAGTCGAGAAATTATAGTCCACCTAAATCTACATTCTACACTGACCTCTGAATGCAACAGTTTGCCGCCCATCAAGTTTGAATCTCCTTGGACATCAAGCGGAGGGCAAGTTTCTGAACCTTCCGGAAGTTCACAGTTGTTAAGGCGTAACCATAGTTTATTTTCTATAACAAATTAAAAAAAATGAGGAAAGGACAGGAAAGCAGATGAGGATATTTTTTCTTCATAAATGGGATGATTCAGCATCAACAAGTTATTGTTATTCACAACTGCTCGAACAATTAATTCTTTCGCTTCCTCATGCTTCTTTTTCAGCACGTTGCAAATCTGCGAGAAATCACACTCAAAAATTTTAAACAATGGTAATAATTTACTTTTATCTTTTCCTCTTCTAAGATACTGCATGCCTGGTTGAAAATAAACCCTTCCACTGCTGTTTGGCCTGGGAAAATTGTACTTCTTTTGGTCCTTAATATAAAACATATTTTTCATATTTATCAACATTTTCTTAATTTACCCCTATTGATGCTCTTTCAACAATAATCAAAGAGGAGAAGGCATGGACGAATTAAAGAAAATGACTACGGTGTTTTAGAAAATACATGTCATTTTAACTAACTTTCTTAATCTAATCAAATTAGGTAGATATGTCTTATATTAAGGACCTAAGGGAGTAATATAAAAGAGATGGTATCAAATTTTAAAATAAATGCAAGTGCATAAGTAAAGTAAACATGGGTAATTTATAAAGAAAAACATAGCTAGTTCTTTTTTCACTCACATCTTCAAGTTCCTTTGTATATGCTTCAGCCTTTTCAACATTGCTGTTATCTTCCACTAATGCAGAAGTGGGCAATTTTACTTCCACCAGGTTAATCTCCGGTGGACGTGGAAGTTCCAATGTGGGAGTATTGCAGAGTAAGCTATTGGACCTACTCTCCACCTGAATTTCATGAGAGTAAAACTAAGTGATTTATAAAGAAAATGAAAACTGATATTGACAACATGAAGGATTGAAATCCTCGTATCACTGTATGTTATCAGTCGTCATCAAATAATAAAGTGCATCAGATACGATATTCCCAAACCTTAATATACCTTTCCAACAACTTTTTCTGGACACCCCTTAGAATTTCTGCAGTTGTTTAGAAATATATTACTGGTCCAGCACAGAATCAAAAGAAACAATAAATAATAAAAATAACCAGTCATCCAGTGAAACCTGATTTCACTAGGAGAGTGACAGAGTCGCTTCAGGGACCTCAAGGGCGCTAAATCTGCTTCTGAAACCTGCAAAGTTTTATTATAGTTGTGCTGAAACTTGGTTAAGCATATGTATAATTTCTTTTCAACGAAAAGGCATTGAAGCTTCAACTAGCTACGGATTTCTTCCTACATTACATATTCTTTGTCAAAAAGAGCAAGAAACAAGAGTTACATTCCTATTACGAGAGGAGCAGGAGAACCTAGAGGGGAGAGAATAATGAACCAGACTACACCATTTTTAAAAATATGACCCTGGCCCAGATGAGAGTACAATAGGGATGACAATATGGTGCCAAGGGAAGTCATCGAATTCCAGACCTCATTAGTGTTTTTCCTCTTCAAGAAAGGGGTCGCAGGCTTTTGATTCGCAGAACTGTCAATAACATGATCAATCTTTGCTGCTGTAATGCCCCGTATTTTCATATTTTCAGAGTTTGCTGGGGACTTGGTCTCTTTCTGACGCATAGGAGTTGGTAATGCCTTGTCAGTTTCAACACCCCTAAGATAACATATGAATTGTCACTCAAAACCAGTAGCAAGTTAATTGACTAGTAAAGAATAGGGCAGTATTACACTTAGCATCATACTTTGCAGTCCTAAAGCTGCCGATCTTGACAGCTTTAATTGAAGAAAGTTTATTTTCTTCTCCGGTTACCCTTAAATTCTTAAGGGGTTCCTTGTCTGAATTTTGAGCTTGAAGATTCACAAGCACCTTGTCAGCATGTCTAGCTGTTTTCTCAGTTAAACAGGAAGGATTAACATGAGAACTGCAAAAAATACCAACAAAAAGGCAAATTATGGGCCATCACTATGATAATCCCCAGAAAGTCTTGTCGAAAACTTGAACATCTGAAATAAGTCTGAGAGAGGTAATTACATGGCATAATCATTTCAAAACTAAATTGATACTGAAAGAAGTATTAACATGAAGGAAGGAAACAAAAAGTAAAACCAATTTCAGAGGCCAATATTGAACAATTAGCAATATGGTGAAGGGTCTAGAGTAAGTAATCTGATAAAAGTCCATCGTGAACTAACATCAGTCGAAACATTAAGGCACAATTTGTTTAACATGAGAAAACTAGAATGTGATTATTAACACACATCCCTTCCATGTTTCATAATAGGAAGTGATTTTCATTGATCCAATCAATGGATTAGGAGTAAATATACGTACGATAATACATAAATATGCAGAATCGACAAATTCCTCCCCTATACATTCACATATTTATTGATCCATTCTTTGAGGTTTTGGCCTCAATCCAGGAAAGCTAGCATGTAACCTGGCTGAATGTTTTCCTCAAACTCCGTTTCTTAAGGATAAATAGTATCAGCAGAATTCTTTTACCAATTTAGTTCATATTACTGCATCTGCAAGTCAGCAAAGCTTATCATACAGAGTCCTGTTAATATGATGGATGCTGGTGTGTATATTATACTTCGACTTGAGTAGTAATGGTCAAGTGTTGCTGCCTTACCTCAGAATATGAACATCTTTAGAGGACATATTAGTTTCTAGCAACATGATTTTGCTTTTCTTTACTTCCTTGAGAATTGGCTGCTTGGTCTCAGCTAACTTTCCTCCACTTTGAGTACCATCAGAAACAATACCTTTCCTAGTCATGATCACAAATGACAATCACAATCATAACAAATAGCAAAATAAAGTTGAGCAAATTAATGCAATTATTTAAATTGGTTAGAAATATAGGAACTTCTAGGAGATTATTGAGATACAAGAACAGATATCTTACATGGCATTACTAGGAATTTTAATACCATGTTTGACATCAATTGATACTAATTCATCTCTCACTGATTTGGTGGTTGGTGGAGTTGTATCACTAACCAATCTGGCTCCACATTCTGAGTCATCTGATTTGTAGCTCTCCCTGTTGAAAGCTGTGTGAGACACAATACCATTGAAAGGCAACCAATTATATATGTTAAGACAAGCGTAGCTTACCTTGCTTTGACCATGGATTCAAGATGCATGTCACCAGTTTTTTGGTAGTCAAAGGAGATTCCCTTCTTCCCAAATGTCAATGAATTATGCTTTAAAGGAACATTCTCTCCTGTTTTGCAGAAAAACTTTGATTGCATGCCTTTGATTTCTCTATCTTTCATCAGCATCTCTTCATCAACTACAGGTTTACTGGATCCATTGAAAAAAAAATTGTTAAAAACAATGTAAATTCAATTGAAACATGCGCTTTACACCTTCACGTAAATACTTTTATGTCCAATTCAGATGGTATAGGATAGGGATCAGAGTGGGCACAACCATCAGCAACTCAACTTATTCTAGAATAAAATTGGTACCAGCTATTGATCTCTGATCCAAAAGACCATAAATAATTAAACCTTCTTGCTATAGCCAAATGAACCTCTGAAGTTGAATTTTGGTTTTCCTTGATGTCATTATCAAGCAAAACCTTCTTTGACACATCTTCTGAAGTATTATTTTCAAAACTTGAGTCATTGTTAACTGGATGAGGGTCATTTGTATATTCTGCTTGATTGTTGCCGCCAAATGCATTATGTTCTTCATTACCGCTTTCTAAATCTTTCATTTGAAGTGTGGCTGACATCTCTAATGGTGACTTTACTCCATCAGGGTCCACATATGTTGCCTTATTATTGATGACACTTTGCTTACCATCTGAACTTGTAATCATTCTTGTTCCCAAAGAATGAACTTCAGTATGCTGACCTATAATACTGTCCTGATTTGAAACATTGTGGTCAACAGATTGAGAAGGTGGGTTATGGATATCCTCAGATATTGATTCTGAGGTATGTCTCTTCATGGGTATTTCTCTTTTTTGATCCTTCTCTTCTGTACTTCTAGCTTCAACTAACATGTCCAGCTTCCCAGACGATGAAGTTTTTGGTGCAGAATCACCCTGAATGAAATCTAGATCCTTTTGATCACCTACCATAATCCCAACTTTTGAGGTTTCCGCAGTCTCTGATGATAGAGGCTTCAAAATCTTGGGAACATTAGATGCATGAACATGTTCATTATTATTGGTTTCAGGTTCTTTAGCAACTTCACTATCAATTTTGTGTGAAGTAACTCCTTTTTTAGTCAGATCCATGGTAGAGGTCTTATCTCCTTTCAATAAGCTTGAATCAAGATTGAAGCTATCCATCCTGAGCCATTAAAAGAAGCAGTAATCATAAGCTTCAAATATGAAAATTGCATTGATGAATAATTTCTTCTACTTACTCGTTGAAATCAAAGTTGAAGTCAAAACTGTGTCCCCTTCCTTCTTTTGCACCAGAACATCCTCCTCCTTTATTCTCCTTGGACTTTGTGTATTTTTTGGGTGAGCAGGAAAAGTCAAGGCCTGACATGTTTCCCACTTTATTCTCTGAAGACTTTGCAGGTTTTTTTGGGGAGCATGAAAAATCAAGGTCTGATATGTCACCCTTATTCTCCTTAGACTTTGAAGGTTTTTTGGGCGAGCATGAAAAATCAAGGTCTGACATATCCATCTTAAATGATGATATCTTATCAAACTCACCATCCAGATTGAAATCCATGTCCCTATTAAAAAAAGTGATATATTATAACTACTTTTTAGATGAAAATGATTACATACCTTCAGGAAAAGCAAAATAATTCGCATTTAACTTAATTCAACATATTAAACTCCCCTCAGAATAGGCTCAAATGAATAGCAAAATGTAAAAACAATAATCCAAAACAGGGGTTTCACTGTGCACTGTCAGCAGTGTGTACTTATTAGCCTTATTTTATTTAAGGAAAAAAAAATAACTCTAGCATGACTTACAGTTTTCCGAAATTGAATGTCTTTTTCTTTCCTTTAGTAACACTGTCAAAATTAAAATCCATTGCATCATCATCTGTCATAGATATTGATTTCCAGGAGCTAAGAAATTCCTTGCCAATGCCCTCTTCTGTTCAAAATAAAGAAAGTAATAGTTTCATTATATCATTGTTGTAGCTGAAAGAAGTAAACAATAATTGGTGTCCGCAGGGTTAGCAAGAAAATCCAATCTCACATTTATAAGAAATTTTTAGAACTTAGAATTTTGCAATAATACATAGAACAATAAAAACAAGATATTATATAAAATCAGTCACATAGAGTAGCTAGCGTGGCAATAGCATCCCTTAATTACGAAGGGGAAAATAAACTCTGTATTTCAGCATGTTTTGTTCACTAGTAACTCGATTTTTTCTTATATCATGCTTCTCAGTTCGCATAAACAGTCCAATAATGAGATTCAATGTAGCAAGGACTCTAGTGACAGCAAGGCCTTATGGCGGCGCCTATAGATTTCTTTTTATTGTCATAGTTCTTTCTTTTTGTTGTCATGCTTCCGTATATATGTTATAAGCCATCACCCCACATTATTGTTAAAACAACACTGCAACAAGGAAATGCGTAGAGTGATGTCAACCTACATTCATTACGGCCATACTTAATTCCAAGAAAATACTAGGAAGAGTATGCTTGTGATACTAATGGGATCCTGGATGCAAACGTAAAGTGGGAGAATAACCTTTCTGTGAAGTTCCTTCCTTTGAATCTGCAGATGAGGTTTTCTGTTGTTGATCTGCCATTATTTGAGACTGGTAAAACTTCCTGTCACTTCTCAACTACACTGAACCTGTCATGTTCCAATTCAAACAAATCAGCTCAAAATGAAGTAGGAAAAGAAAAAAAATTAAAATAAAATAAAAAGAGCATCAAGTATGATAGATATTTGGGGAAAATGGAAAACACTCGGGTGGAAATGTGAAAGTGACCCAAAAAAAAAAAAAATTCCCCCAGCGACTCAGGTAACTGCAAGAAAGAAAGAAAATAAGAATGGGAAGTAAAATAATGTTATCAAGCACTTGTTGAAGTCAGCCATAAAGCAAATTTTTTTGACTCGGTTCAAACAGAATTAACCGCTTTCAAGTTGACACAAAATCAGAAAATGAATTTCTAGTAATCTATATATTTTGAGGCATTCGAGTAGTGTCTGAAGGCCGTGTATGAACAAGATGACCACAAAAGAGAAAAGAAGACTGAATCCATGTATAAGTTTGCAGATGTGCAAAGTCGCAACCTAATCCATGTGCTGGAGGAAATCTTAAGCGCTTATGAAGGGAAAAACAAGTTGATCAAAACTTCATTAAATTTGAGTAGAAGACAATCGAATTAATAAAGATAAGTTTAAAAAGGAGCACAGATCATATGCCGAGAAGCACTAGTTTAATCGAAAGCCAGTTGAACTACAGTACGTTTGCAAAAATAAAGAATCAAATTCACCATAGGCGGGCCTATATTACACTCAGTGGAGACAAATGCCCCCACTGAAATCTTTGAAACATGAATAGTTGATTAATATCCTTTTAATTTGTGTCCAGATACTTTGACGAAGATGCCTTAGTAAGCCAATTGATTCGGCAACTCCGCCAAGCGACTGAAGAATGACAATTTTAAACTCAAGCTTCTAAATAGTTAGAGACAACTCGAGCCAAGTCATTTACCGGATCATGCATCACAAATACCTTAAGAATTTTCTAAATAGATGATGATATAAAGAGATTAATAAACAAAATGACCATACACGACAAAACAATCCAAAGAAAATTGAAAAGGGCAGAAGAATAATAGCCGATTAAACAACATTGAAGCAAAAACTAGTAATATAAGCTTTTTAAAAAAACAAAAGCAAACTCATCTTTATTCAAAAGCGTCAATATTCAAACGATTATAAGACTAGATTCTAAGAAAAATTAAAATGAAAAATGAAAACCAGCGCAAGAAACGGTGCGCCGGCGTCCAACAAAGGGTTGACGACCACGCAGGGAACAGATGAAGCGGGGAATAAATTCAAATGCAGATTCAAAGCCAGAATGAACAAATCAATCTCACCGGAGTTTGGGAGTAGACAAAGCCTAGTGTTCGAACCTACTTCAGTACTTGCCCGAGAACAACCACGCAGTGTTAACTACGAAGGACGGCGTCCAACGGCGAGCTCGATCAAGCGCGGAATGCTTGTTCGTCGACGAAGAAAAATGAATCCCTACTTCTTACGAGACGAGAGAGGGCTTATAAATTTGGACTACATGCATGAAACGATTACTTTTTGTTGTGGCTCGACCAGAGAGGTATATATTAGTACATTACTTCAAAGCCAAATGAGCAAGTTTGCAGCGCAGACACTTTGTTTTTTGGACCTTGCAACGCAGACTCAAAAACAGAGAGTACAACCAAAGAAAAAAGGGAGAATGACAGTGTAGTCCCAAGGAAGAGGAGAAATAAAGAAATGGTCCCTATAGATTGCAAAATGAAAAAATGGTCCCATGGAGTTGTCAATACAGGCTTCTGGAGTTGTCATTAACAACTCCAGGAGCCTGTATTGACAACTCCATGGGACCATTTTTTCATTTTGCAATCTATAGGGATCATTTTTTCATTTTTTTCCTTGCATGGGACCTAAGTGTAAATCTCCCAAGAAAAAATATGAGAAAAGGACAAGCTAAACAGACGAAAGACAGAAGCAAGACAAAGCTAGTCTTGTTATATAATTTTTTTTAAAAAAACAAATACAAGGAGATTATGTCATATTTTTTAAGGTAATTAAGTTTGGATGGGCCACTGAACAATTGGAGTATTGGGTCAAGGGTCAGTGGATTAGATCAGAATCAAACCGGTAAAGAAGTAAACTTAAACGATAATATTTTTTAGAATAGTTTTAAAATTTAATAATTTTTTAAGATCAAATGATAATATTTTTAAGTGATTCCTTTTGTATTAGAAAATAGATATCTCAAGCTTTTCATAGAGTTCTAATTTATAATTTTTGGAAACATGTATAGTTAAATATGAATTTTTAAAATTAAAAAAATCTTAATAAATATTAAACTAATTAGATCAAACATGTTAGATGGCCGATTCGACAGTCCTCATGGTCGAAATGGCCTGTCCAATGCAGGGTTAATCACATTAATATTTTTATAATCAAATGATTTATTATAGTCAAAAAGCAACAGAAGTTTTTTATTGTTTTTTAGTTGCCTGAAGCAGAATATTCTATCACAACTTCACAAGTTAGATGTGGAAAAAATGACGGGAACAAAGTGAGTACCAAATGTTCGATGCATGCTTCTGGAATCCGGATCGGATTGGCTGGTAGACTGGTCCGGTTTCTGGTCCTATCCGGGTTTCAATTTAAAAAATATATATTTCTTTTAGAATTTTATACTAATAAGCCTAAAATCTTCAATTTCTCACCAATTTAACCCCGGTCTGACCCACTAACCCTTAACCCACTACCCGCTCCGAGTTGTAATATATTGGTTAGATGTCACATATATTATGATCAAATACTATTTTATTTAGTTCTCATAATCTCATAAAATTAGTTAATTACTTCTTCTAGTCTTTTTTATAAGAGTCTAAAATTTAAATTGTCCAAGTCTTTTTTATAAGATCTTGATAAGAGTTGACTGAACATTTAATGAGTTTTTTCTTCTATTTTTACCCTTATTAATTATATATATTGCATTAATTAAAAGGTTGACGATACTTATATTTATTTTATTTCTCTCTCTTACTTACCCATATAAATAAGGGCATATTTAAAAAAATAAATTTTATTTCAGACATACTTATTATTTTTAATTAATTTAACTATTTTTTTAAACTGTGTAATTCAATTATTCAGCTCTTATATAAATAAGATCGGAAAAGTATGATAGAACAGTACAGTATTTTATATGACTGTACACTAAAAATTTAAATTTTATTTAGATATTTCGACTAAAAACTTTTAAAAAGTGGCCCTTCTCTCCTCATTTCCAATTTTTTAAAGATGTGGCATGAATTTGGCGGGGTAAAAAACAAAACAGTCGGTCCCCGCCACATTCATGCAGCAAAGCCGTTGGGGGAGTGACAGGCTGGACAGGTGAGGGGCAACACCTAGTCCACGTTTTCCCTCTCTCTGCTTTTTTCTTTAAAATTTTTTAACTTTTTTAATCCAGGCCTTCGTCTTCCCTCACATGGTTTGGTGATACTGAACTGTTGAACAGACTTCATAAATAGTTGACTACTGCGACCCGATCACGCAAGGCGGACCTTCAACCATATCCCCAATTCTACATTCATCAATGGTGCAAATGGTTCAGGTCTCTGAAACCACTCTCATCCACCCTTCTCGTCCTCCCTTCACCGACGACCATGCCCTCTCTCTCTCTCACCTTGACACCGATCGCAACCTCCACCTCACTTTCCGATACCTTCGTGCTTACGTCAATACGCACCCCTCCTCCTACGCCGGCCCTTTTCTTGTCATCTCTTCTGCCCTCTCCCAAGCTCTCGTTCAATACTACCCACTCGCCGGAAAACTCCGTCGACGCCAACATGAAGACCAGCGACTCGAGATTTGGTGCTCAGCTGGCCAGGGCCTCCCTTTGTTTCGGGCTAATGTGGATTTCACGCTTGAGTCCGTGAATTATCTCGATGATCCTGAGTCTCCTTTCCTCGAACAATTGGTTCCCGATCCGGACATGGACGGTGCGATGGAACACCCTTGTGTTCTGCAAATCACGGTGTTCAAGTGCGGTGCGTTCACTCTTGGGGCTGCGATACATCACTCCCTGTGCGACGGGCTCGGCGCGACTCAGTTTTTCAGTGCCGCGGCCGAGTTGGCCCGTGGAGCTACCCAAATAACTATTGAGCCGATTTGGAACCGTGAAAAGTTGTTGGGTCCTCGGAATCCGATCCGAATTGATTCGCCTGTGATCCGAGAATTTCTGCATTTGGACAAGGGGCTCCTGCCGTACGAACAGAACATTGGTCCAGTTGCGAGAGCCTGCTTTCCTGTGAGAGATGAGTGCTTGGAGAAGTTCAAGCGCTCGCTGTTTGAACAATCTGGATTGAACTTCACCACTTTTGAGGCTTTGGGTGCATACATTTGGAGATCCAAGTGAGTAATTTTCTTCCTAATACCCTTGCTTTTGCTCTTGGCTGTGAAACTGTATGTAATTCCTCTGTTCGATATAGGCTGCATATAAATGTAATTGAAAGAGAAGGTTGTGAAAGTGACAAGCTGAACTTTCAACTTGATCACCTTTTTCTTAAAAAAATATATAACTCAAATGGAATTGATCGTTTGTTGTGGTTGGTAAGTGATATATACTATATTCATTCTGGAATATTAGTCATGTAGAACACTGTACTCTCAATGATTGGTCTTATGATCTGTACAAGTGAGGAGAATTTGGTATTGAAATCAAAAAAAAATCTCAGTGGACCAAGTTTATAACAGGGCATTACAAGAGATGATATTTTGAGTATAATTCACATTCTGTTATGCGCACATATCTATTTATTCTACACATATTGGATTTACGAATCTCTCCCAGGAAAATCACATAAAAATTGGCCTCAACGACTAATCTTGTTTCTGAAACAGGGTTAAGGCCTCAGGGATTGAAGCTGATGATGAAGAGATAAAGTTCGCATACTCAATCAACATAAGGAAACTGGTGAAGCCGCCGCTTCCAGTAGGCTACTGGGGCAACGGTTGTGTTCCAATGTACGTGAAGATGAGAGCAAAGGATGTGATAGAGAAACCCATATGGGAAACAGCAGAGCAGATAAAGAAGAGCAAAAGCAATGTGAGTGATGAGTATGTGAGGTCCTTCATTGATTTTCAAGAGAAGCATTATGGGGATGGGGTCACAGCGGGAAAAGGAGTGAGTGGGTTCACAGATTGGAGACATTTGGGACATTCAAGCGTAGATTTTGGGTGGGGAGGTCCAGTGACTGTGTTGCCTCTTGCAAGGAATCTGCTTGGAAGTGTGGAGCCATGTTTCTTCTTGCCATATTCAACAGCAAGCTCAGGGAAGAAGGATGGCTTCAAGGTTTTGGTGACTTTGGCTGAAGCTGCCTTGCCTGCTTTCAGAGAGGACATGCAATTGTTTTCAAATGGCCACGAAGTTGGACAGTCATCAATATAATGGTAAATCTCAGAGAAATAAGAGAAAATGAATAAGGATTAATATGTTATCTATATTTTCCTTGTATTTTCATTTTCGTTTCATAGAACATAATTTATTGTTCTTGGAGAGATTGAGGCAATCCAAACTTCACCAAATGAGCAAATGCTGTTAATAATCTGATTATGATATCCTTATGTAACACTGCTAGATTGGGGACCTTGCAAGTAATACTTGTGACTGATTTTAGTCCATGCATGCCATATTTGTTGGATTTTCAAGTGGTTGAATTAAAGGATAATTAAATATGTACTTTCTCTTATTTTTTTAATAAGAGAATTTTAGATTTGTTCTTCTGATCTTATCTATAAGAAACAAATATATTTATTAAAATTTTTTATTTATTTTTTTGCCGTTAAAATTTTTTATTTATTTACTCATTAATAAATGAGTCCTCAATCAATTAATAAGCTACCAATCAATTTTATTAATGCTCCCTTGACTCTAAATATAAGATTTAGTACAAGAGTCCCCCCCCCCAAATATAATGTTTCAATTCACTTTGTTTTTAAAATTTGTAGTGGTTTTTTTTCTAAACTATCTTTATTAATTGTGTGTATGTGGAGAGAGTCTTCTATTTTTTCTAATGCAAATAATTAAAATAAGTACTTTAGAAAAATTAAGACACTTTTTATGAATGACTAACTTAACTGATTCACTTAATCTCTTAAAATTAGTTATTAAACTCATGATGACAATGGGAGGGAGTATATTATACAACTTATTTTTTTTAGTTCTATAATTTTATTTGAAATTTTAATTTTAGTATTTTACTAATATAATATTTTTGAAATTAATTTCTCATTACCCATAAATTGTTAATAGTTTAAAAATTAAGTTCTCGAGACAAACCATTATTTTTTAAAAATATTTAAGATTTGACTCAAAAAATAATAATTTATATTTCAAGAAATTAAGAATATATCACTTCTATAGTTATATTCAATACTAAAATTTTGAATTACACTCAAATATGAAATATGTGCTAATTTTTTGAAAAAAACCATTTAAATAAAAATAAATGTATCAAATAAAAAATAAAGAGGTAATACTATTATTTTATTATCTCTTTATGTAATGATTCATCCATTTTTGTGACTAATTAATTTATTTTCTAATTTTTTTGTTTAAAAAATTGGGTTAAGCAGCAAATTTGCTCCTGGGTTCAGGAGCAATTTTGCTCTGGAAGTTTTTTGGAGAGCAATTTCGTTCCGGAAGTTTCAAAATGTAACAATGTTGCCATTTCAGTTAAAAAGTTAACAGTCAATATCAATTTTTTAATGGTCAACCTTTGTTGTTTAACGGAAAATAGCAATATTAGTACGTTTTAAAATTTTCTAGGTGAAATTGCTCCCCAAAAAACTTTCAGGATAAAATTACTCATGAACTCATATTTCTGAGATAAATTTATTACTTAACCCTAAAAAATTAAACCTTGGTATAAATGCAGAAAATAAAGACACATTTTTTTAACGAGATATACAAATTAATTGAAATTAACTAATATACATGTGGGAGACCGATAAAGAGGGATGGGAGCGAAATCTACTTCTTATCCGGCTATCCGCATCCTCTTCGACCAATAGAGTCGAAGTCCTTGCCATGGCTCACAGCTGTGACTGTTCCTAATCAAACACAGACTGCTTCTGCTTCTACTTGTACAACAGCCATTGCTTCCTTTATCTTCCCGATTATGGCTTCCATTCTCGGCACTTCTTCAATTACGACCTTCCCTTCTCGATTCCTCTCCTCTCCTTCCAGAATTTCCCTTCATTCTCTCTCTCTAGCCACAGGTACATTATAGGTTTTCCCTCTTAACATTCTTTCTTTTTGGAGTTTGCTATTGGAGATGAAAGTGAGTGTTTGCAGGCGTTGCTTAATTGCTGACTGTGTTGAGTGTTTGTTGTTCTTCAGCTCAAAGCTATGGGCGCAAGTTTTACGGAGGAACTGGAATTCGCGGCTTAAAGGGAAGGTCTCGCTTCTCAGTGGCCGGCGTTGCCACTGAACTAAATTCTGTAGATCAGGTAATTAGAAGATTTCAGATTCTCATATCTGGATTCAGTTTACTTGCCGACGCACTGTTTTGTCTGCATCTCGTAGAGCATTGTTCATTGGTGTAAGAAAATGTGAGTTCAAAATAATGTCTTTGGATTCTAATTGGGGTTCCTGCGCTCCAGATGTTTTCTGGAAATAGTTCAATTCTTTTGGGCTATTCCTAACTAAGTGTATGGTGAAACTTTTTCGCCTTAAAGCATCTGTTAGCTGTTTAGTGCGCAGTAGCAAATATCTCAGAAATGAAGCATATAGACGAGAATATGTTGTTTAATGTCATGTGTGGCATGATAATAAGGATAAGAGTCAGCCCTCTGCATTTCCCCCTTTTTAATGTTCATGTATAACATGTCAAGTCTGTAAACTTATCATTTCCAGGGTCAGAAGACTGATTCTGAAGATAGCCAGAGGCCAGTGTACCCATTTTCCGCTATAGTAGGACAAGATGAGATGAAGTTGTGCCTTCTACTTAACGTGATTGATCCCAAGATTGGAGGGGTGATGATCATGGGGGACAGAGGGACAGGAAAATCAACAGCTGTTAGGTCATTAGTGGACTTGCTTCCTCAAATTACGGTTGTTTATGGGGACCCATATAACTCAGATCCAGAAGATCCAGAGTCCATGGGTGTGGAAGTGAGAGAACGTATAACAAAAGGAGAGAAACTTGAGGTTGTGTTGACTAAAATCAACATGGTTGATTTGCCATTGGGAGCTACAGAAGATAGAGTCTGTGGGACAATTGACATTGAAAAAGCCCTCACCGAGGGTGTCAAAGCATTTGAGCCTGGTCTACTGGCCAAAGCCAACAGGGGAATCCTCTATGTTGATGAAGTTAATCTGTTGGATGATCATTTGGTTGATGTTTTACTGGATTCTGCTGCCTCTGGCTGGAACACAGTGGAGAGGGAGGGTATCTCAATCTCCCATCCGGCTCGGTTCATCTTAATCGGCTCAGGCAACCCAGAAGAAGGGGAGCTCAGGCCACAGCTTCTTGATAGATTTGGAATGCATGCTCAAGTAGGGACAGTGAGGGATGCTGAGCTAAGAGTGAAAATCGTGGAGGAGAGAGCAAGGTTCGATAAGAATCCGAAGGAGTTTCGGGATTCTTACAAGGCAGAGCAGGAAAAGCTTCAGGGACTGATTTCTTCAGCAAGAAGTAATCTTTCTTCAGTTCAGATTGATCAAGATCTGAAGGTGAATATCTCCAAGGTTTGTGCAGAGTTGAATGTGGATGGACTGAGAGGAGACATAGTGACAAATAGAGCTGCAAAAGCTCTGGCTGCTCTTAGGGGAAGGGACAAAGTGAGCGCAGAGGATATTGCTACAGTCATCCCTAACTGCTTGAGACACCGCCTGAGGAAGGATCCATTGGAGTCTATAGACTCAGGTTCTGTTGTCATTGAGAAGTTTTATGAGGTATTTAGCTGATGGTGCTGTGATATATAACATGGTCCATTAGCCCTAATGATTGGTGAGCATATTACTATTTCTTTTATTATTACGTTGGGATTTTTCACCGCACTTTAGGCCTAGCAAGATGAAATCATGTACACTTGGGTCAAATGAAACTACGATTATTCCATCGCAAATTTGAAAAATATTACAAGTTGCACCTGATGTGATACGAATTATTGGAATCATCAGAGAAACTGAATCCTATTTTTGTTTCTTGTCATGTATTCATGTTTTTAGTTAAACATATGCATAACATCAACTTTAGATTTTTGACATGTCATGTAGAGTATCAATGTCAAGAAAAAATGCTAGCACTACATTGGGGCTCAGATTATTCCACATTTTAAGACGCTCGAGCATATATTTCAGTGACGCAACAATTGATGATTAGAACAGCCGAGAGACTCGCGATTCCAACTTCGATTTTCCATTTTTCATTTATATTAAAAGGAGCCATTGAGTAAGTGTGTGTTCTTTTACCCCCAAAATCATGGTTTCAGAAGCACTTTTCCGCAAATCGAGATAAAAATCCTCTCACATACTTACCTCGTAAACTGTAAAAGCTATTCTTCAAAAGCTAATCAGAACACACACTAATACTGACTAGCCATTACATAATTGAATCAATATTCAACAATCCTTATCCTATTAGATGGGGTCAACTGCATGAATTGTTCTTGTTTGACACCATTGTGTTGCATAAACATTATTGAATCAATATAAAGAAAAAAACGAAAGTGAATTGTTTACATGATATGTTTCTATTTGCCATGAATTGGTTATACATGCGAGATGTCATAAAACATACACAGTGAGTGTGGTCTTTATGTAGTAGGGGGCTATTGAGTCTAGAGGTCTGAAACTAGAAGTTTTTATTTCTCACTAATAACAAGATTATTGGCCTACAACAAAAGGCATCATACAATCTTATACAACAACAATAAGTAATCTTATCCCACTAGGTGTGGTCAATAACATAGATCGCACAATAATCTTATAAGGAGAAAAAAAAATGAATATATCACTGTTTAGAATTTAGAACAACCCTGGAGTATTAAAATGTCATTTTCAGTAAGTCCTCCCCATATGCTAGGCCTCAACTCCAGAAATTCTGGTGGCTGCTGGTATACAAGGGAAGCTGCCCTGATTAACATCGCCGCAGTAATAGCCCAGATCACATATTTCTTATTATCAACCTCATAATCAAAGAAATGTACTAGATGCTTCTTTCCCATCCATTCTTTTTCCACAGCTCTCCTATTCTCATCCTGCATAACCACACCGTGATGTCATACGGTTTATCGGATCGCAAACAACAATCATCATGCCGAGGTACACAAAGTTTTAAGGAAAAATTGGAACTGGAGTAAAACCTTGAGGAACATCTCCAATGGGACATCAAATAGAGCTTCAACTTCATTTGGATTTAGAACTGGAGTAAATGCATCCTTGTTTGACAGTATGCCAATCACAGGAGTTATTGCCACACCATACTGCACTTGAAAATACCAGCATGTCACGAAAGATACTTATGTATGGCTTTAAATTAGTTAGTCGCAAAAGATTAGCAGGCAGGATTAGAATTACAGTATGAAATTATGAATGGAACTATAAATTAGACATTAGAATGCATTCAGAGTCATAAATCAGCCAGGCTTATGCCCCTATCAGTGAAAGAACTGAAACAGCAAGATATGTCAGGGAGTTAGAAGGATAAGAGAAGGAAAGGAATCCCACTAAAAAGAAAGAGAAAAAAGAAGAGGAAAACATGTTCAAATATAAATTCCTTCGGTTTGTTTAGAGAAACTGTATTCTTCAAAATCTCTCCTATCAAGGCTAGAACTTTAGAAGCAGGTGAGTGGGCAGGACAAACACTACAAGTCTACAACAAAAAGGCTAAAACAGCTGATTTCATCTAGTGGGTGGGCAGTTAATATTAACAGCAACCCAGGGCACCAAGGCTCCCGGCCAAGTGAGTGGACAATGAATTGGCTAAAACATTGAACACAGCCGAACTGAACGCTTGGCACACCTATCATTCCTTTTGTCAGTCGTGGATTCTGACACAGTATATGTGTGTTTGGATAGAGGGAAAAAAAGTACTTTTTGGTAAAACCATAAAAAATACCTAAACACTACGTTTTTTCCCATAATTCCTTTTCTTGCCTCTCCAAGATCATGGTTTTGGATAATCTTTTTTTTATTTTGGAAGAATCACTCCTAGATCTCAAGTAAAGAACATATTATCAAAAAGGTCCCTATTTACAACTCTTCTGCGTGTATTAACAACCTGTTGAGTGTGTTTTACAACCCCAAGGGACTTTTCTGATAATATGTTCCTTACTTAAGACCTAGTAGTGATTCTCCCTTTTTGTTTACTTTTTCCATGTTGTGGACCCACCCCTTCTATTCATTCACGCCACTCTCTCTCTCTCTAAGAATTTCGAAATTCTCTCTCTGTTCCTGTCTTTTCTTTTCTTTTCTTTTTTTAAATTTTTGAATTTTAATACTCTCTCCTATCCTTAATATAAGATCTATTTATCTAATTTGATTATATCATAAAAATTAGTTAAGTTAATTAACATTACATATAGACAAATTTATTTCATATTTGGTATTAATTATGAAATTTAATGTTAAATAATGGGTTAAGATACATTATTTTTAATGCCGTTAGGAGTTTTCTTCTTTTATAATTTAACGTCGTTAGGTCAAATTTAATGGTTTTATTAAATTTTCATTTTTTTTAATTGTTCATTGTTATTTTTACATCTTCCAGAACTTATTTGTACCAGACGCCCCTTAGGAAAAACTTGGTTGTTAAATTTGAACCTTAACCCTTAAATAATACATAAAATATAATCTTATTCTTTATATATAATTATCACAAAAGCTAATGTCCTTTTTAGTAATTTGACAATAAAAAAAGTTATTCTGATCACAATATCCAAACACTCTCATTTTATCAAAATCATTTTTTTCCCATAATCTATTCTGCTCATAATCTATTTTCTAAAAGTTATTCTCCACTTTTTCTCTAAAAATTATTCTCTAAAAGCTAATCCAAACACACTCTATGTTAGGTAAGGATTGAGATTTTGAGCCAAGGTTCTGGCCTGCTGTCTCTTTTTTGGTTCTCTTGATCTTTGCTTTATGATGTACTCTCTCCGATCTTTAATATAAAACATATTTAGTTAATTTGATTAGATTAAGAAAGTTCGTTGTATTAGTTAATATGACATGTATTTTTTAAAATACCCTGGTCATCTTTCTCAATTTCCTCATTCTTTCTCCTCCTTGATTATTATTAGCGGAGCATTAGTAGGGGTAAATTAAAAAAATATTGATAAATATGAAAATTTTATCTTATATTTAAGATCAAAATCAATTCCTCAAATATATCTTATAATAAGAACCAAAGGAGTATAAGCTGCTAATTAGAGCCAAGAGTTGTTATGACAAAGTGTAGGTAGAACTCAGGGAATTCGGCCAAAAAAAAAAAGTAAAAGCTTACAACTATGACAAACGTAGGTGTTCATCATGTGAAATGAGCTGCTAGTATTGGGAAATTACTAGAGGAACTCAATTAACATTAGGACTCAAACTTCACTAGTTGAATTTTATTGTATATTCCGGACAAATTATAAGCATGTTTGGATCAGCTTATTCCTAGAAAATAAGTGTTTTTTATACAAATCAAGAAAAAACTCCTCTCACGTACTTACCTCATATATTATAAATAACAATTTAAAACCATTTATAAGTTATAAATAAGTTATCCCAAACACACCTCAATCTTTCGTATTTTCACGTCACCTCATCAACAATGAATCCAGTATTCTGACCAGAAATGTTTTTTATGCGTGCGCGTGTAACAATAACAACAGAATGCACAAATTCCCACGATGTTTTATTAAAAATCATCGGCAATATATCTATAAAAATAAAAATTGCACAAAGGCTTATGGATAATCAACAATACCAATCTGCTTGTGTATGCTGCTAAGTGCTCATTTAGAATAGCTTATTTTTAGATAATAAGTGTTTATAAATCGTGATTCACAATATACGAGATAAGTATGTAAGAGAAGTTTTATCTCGACTTACGTAATAAAGACTTATTTTTTAAAAAATCGTGATCTTAATATACCTTAAAAGAGTAAAAGTTACATAGAACGAAACACGTTTTAAAAGAATCATGTTCATACCTTGGTGCAAAATGGATCAAGAGAAGTAACAACAGTAACAAGAGAAGGGTCCAAACCAATCTCCTCCTTAGCCTCCCTCAAGGCCGTTTTTACATCGTTAGCATCGCCTTCTTCTCTCTTGCCACCAGGCAGCGCAACTTCACCTGCAAGTTGCAACCACACACACACACACAAACACCTTCACTCGGATCACTCAAAGGAGCGAACAACCTCAAGATTTCCAGTTTTTCAGAGACAACGGGAAGCCAATACCTGAGTGGGTTGACAGAGACGAAGCCCTCAAAGTGAGAAACACGCGTAGATTCCCATCGTCCCCTTCGAAAAGGCAGATCAAGACGGAAGCTCTCTTGGTGGGTCTAAATTGGCTTGACGACGAATTGTTGAAGCCGCTAGGTTCGGGGCTCCGACAATGCCGGATCAAAGCTTGTAATCTCTGAGAGATTCTCGGGTCTTCCTTATTCGAACCCATTTCACCCAACCTCTGACCTCGGTCTTTACAGCTTCAACGGAGAATAGCGGACACGATCGTAAAAGGGAACAAATTGTCGCCAGTTCGTCTCTACTTGCTAGAAGATCTAATTAAGTTACATCAAAACTCTCGAAGAAAACTTCAATCGCCTTAGATGAATGGTGAATCACGAGCGAAAACAATCTTGTATTGAAAAGTGTCGACCCAAATTATCCAAAGGCCAAATTAATACTTCAACTAAACGGCTAAACCTGCAATTGCATCCAGCGAGCGGCTTGAGGGAAGTTTTAAAGATCAAAATATTATTCTTTTTTTATTCTTTTTCTTTTTCAACAGCTTGGTTTAAATCTGATCTTAACGTCTTTATTCCTGTTTGCAAGTTACTACCTCCACTCCTAAATATGAACATAAGATAAAGTTAACTTTTTTTAGAGAGATTAAAGAAGCTAAATAAATTATTTAATCATATCATATATTATGTATCCTTAGATTATATATTAATTTATTATTTAAATTAATTAGTTTGAAGAAAAAAATAAAAATATAAATACTTTAAAGTAATTTAATTAGTTTCTTTAATTTCTTCAAAAAAATCAACTTTGTCTTATAATTAGAACTGGAGGGAATAATATTTTTAATTGATTTACACAAACAAAAGTAATACTCTTTCCGGTCCTTAATATAAAATATATTTAAAAAGTTGAACTTAATCCTAAATATAAGACAAAATTTTTATATTTGTCAATATTTTTCTAATTTACCTTTGTTAATGCTCATTCAATAATAATCAAGAAAGAAAGAGGAGGGAATTATAGAAAATGGTTAGGATGTTTTAGAAAATATATGTCATATTAATTAACTTAACTAACCTCTTTAATCTAATCAAAATAGTTAAATAAGAGTATGGCATATATTGTACATACAAGGAGTAGTATATTAAAACACTACATAGGCACAAAGAGGCAGAGTGGTGAATAACCAGAAGAGCCAAGACAAAAGCTCTATCGCATGGTTCATAACAATCAAACGAAGTTTCAGAAAGACTTGTTCATCAAAACTTGCAAAAGATAGATTTTTTTTTTCCTTAACAACGATAGAAGCCTTGAAATTTCAGGATGACAAAGTGAACTGGCAAGAAGTTCCCCTCTTTAAACAAGACAAAGCTAAGAAATTGACAAGGCAAAAATATAGCTTCAGTAATATTCTATTGTGTCAACTAATGAAGTACATTGCAGGACTAATACCATCCACGCAGCAACCTTACAATAATTTCAGATTTGAGAAAGGACAAGCTGACCTAAACAAGTGGTGGAAGACAAGCTAGCAGTCCCCAATTGTTTCTAGGATTATTTCTGAGGCTATAAAAAATAACCTGCCAACTTTTGAGCTTACATTTTGTAAGCAACAATAGAACTCCACTCTTTTCCTTTCTTAAATAAATACACATGGAAATACGATTCTCCAGAGTGCAGGGTGCACTTTAAAGAACAAAATATACCTACTTTGGAGAATTAAAATAGTAATCTCAAACTCAACGCATTGCAGAATCCTTGCTTGCATCCTCGGGAATCTTGAACCTAGGGTTTTGCTCCACGAAAGCCGGGGGCCGTTGATACACCACTGATGCAGCCCTAATCAAAACCCCAGCAGTTAAACCCCATATCAGATACTTTTTATGATTGGTTTCGTAGTCAAAGGAATGTATTAGGTACTTCTGTCCCATCCACTCCCTCTCCTCCTGACAACGATTTTCATCCTGATTCAAGTAGAAACATCAGAAAACCTGTAGGTGAATATGAAGAATGTACAAGACATGAATAGAAATTAGCGCAGACCTTGAGAAACATTTCTAAAGGTGCGTCAAATACTGATTCCACTTCAGCAGTATTCAGAACAGGTTTGAATGCTTCCTTGTCATTAAGTATGCCAACGACAGGAACCACTCTCAGTAGGTGCTGCAAAATGGAATTGGGGAATAAAACCAATGAATTTTTAAAATTGGGAGATTGGAAACAACTTCCTGCCAAGCAAACAAATTAGGAAAACCATATGTATTAAATTAAACCCATTAATCTAGTCCGGACATAGTGATGGTTAGATCAGTTTGGTAAAGAAGGTCATTAAATCTCACAATTTGTATGAATCGCGATGGCATCCCAGATAAGTGTATTTCATTCACAGGGCTGCATCATAAACATACTCCTTTGAACCATAATAAATCTAATACAACTACTGCAGATAGTATATAACCAACCACCAAGTAGCAACATGCCATGGAAGTTTTAATATTAATAAAATCTCTGAAAATTATATAGGTTGAAAATCTCCAGCTTAAGCCACTAGGTATTGGTAATGGCCATGGATATGAATAGATATCAGAAGTTCTCTGGTTTAAACAACAATGCAACTCCTAAGAACCACATGAAAGTAAAACAAGAATTGAAATGAATTATACTTGGATTAAATGCATAAAGATGAACGGTGAAACAACTTTTGCATATCTCGTCTAGTTAAGTGTCTCCAGAATTTGCAAAAATAACGGAAAAAAGCATGATGCTTTCATTTTCAAACATGAATAAGAAACGCCGCTTTTGTTACTCATCTCACCAAATAATTTCCAATCTTTTCTTCCAATTACTACCCTCTGACATTCAGTGGTTCTGTTATGATCACAAATGAACAGAGTGTATGACTAAAGGGCAATGCATATCTTAACTAATTCTTCTAAGCACTGAGAATCCCTAGTCTTGGTGCATGTAGAAAATTGTCTCGTCAAACCATCATTTTTAAGACAAAGCGTGCACATATGCTTGAATCTTATATGCTCATGGAAGATACACGGCCATGCCAGTAATCTGCAATACTATGTAACTTTTACAATCAGTGATACCAGAGAAAATATTTTAATGATTTTCTACACATAGGAAAAAGGTACCAAAATGAATCATGCTGTGTGAAAAATCACTTCTTGCATACAAGGATGTCGTGAAAAAGCCCTATCCACAAACGTGGAACTAGTCCTTAGGCAACAGAAATAAGACAGAAAAGCGAATCATAATCCTTGAATCATTAGTAAACGGAATATATCTCATTACTCAGGCCAAACTCATTAATTGTCTAATGCCCAAATATCTGTACTCCCAGTGTGTAAGCCCCAACTGGAGAAACCAAGACAGGGAGAATAGTGGTAAAGTGCTTCACAATTCTGCATAAATCTAACAACAAACTAATGAATATAATTCAGAAAAACCTGGTATGTCACTGACCACCTGAAATCCATATCTTCTGGCATGAAAATATTTCATGGAACAATTATCATAGAATTAATTTCACTGCAAAATTTCTTGCTATCGATTACAAGAGAACCCTCAATTTTACAATTAGCCAGCCATAATGTAGAAATCATCAAAACTATACCAATTACTTCAACTGGTAAATGATCAGAGAAAATCATACCTTAGATAAGAAAGGTTCAAGAAACGTAACGACATTGACAAGTTCAGGGTCCAACCCAATTTCCTCCTTCGCCTCTCTTTTTGCAGTATCCTCATCATCCTTATCCCCTTCATCTGCTTTCCCACCAGGCAAGGCCACTTCGCCTGTAACACACTCAAGAAGAATGTTTAATCCCTTCTCTATAATCAAACACTATTAAGGATACAATTTCCTATGTTTAAAGTTTAAAACCCTCAAATTGAAACATATCCTCATTGAATCAATCAACATCACCCATTCCTAACTCGACATACCCGAGTGAGTAGACAGCTTGGATGATCGCTTAGTTAGAATCACCCTTAGCTCCCCAGCATCCCCTTCGAAAAGGCAGATCAAAACGGCAGCTCGTTTAGGTCTAAATTTTTGCGGGTTTTGAGCAATTGGAGCGGTCGACTCTGGAAACCCGACTTGGGAAACAACCTTGCCGCCATTTTCTTCCATTGTTTGCTCATCGATGTCGTCATGAAATGATGGGGGTTTGTAAAAGCGAAGCTGCTGAGCTAAGGCGAGAAGTCTCTGAGATCCCACATTATTTTTGCAATTGAGGGTGGCAGAAGAATCCATGAATTTGGAGGAGAGAGATGGTCTGGGTAACAACACGATCGTCGACAGCCTTCTGAGGAACGAAAACCATGACTGGTTGATAAGTACCATCCGTATCAATTATAGAATATCTTTTTTGATCAAAATCCGAATCAATTATATCACGTTACTTTACGGAAAATAGAAATTAATTCGAAAATGCATGGCTAGATTCTTCGAATCGGGGGTCCAACTGTTTTTTTGTAACAAATAAATAACTTGAGAAGTTCCTTGGATGACATGGACGCTGCAGCAAAAGGAACTCGGGAGATGATTTTCTTATCTTTCCATCCTTTTTCCCCTTTTTTTAGCAATAAAATTAATATTTTGATATTTTAGATTTTTTGACAAAATATTTTAGATTTGATCTCTTGTAAAATATTTCTTATGTTGGTTATAATGCAACTTAACGGGCCTGTTTGGTTTAAAGGGAGGGGATGGGATGGGAGGGGATGGATGGGAGGGGATGGAATGGGAGGAGGGAGAATCACCTTGTTTGGTTTGGTTGGAGGGAGAGGAAGGGAAAGGCTTTTTAATTATCCTTTGTTTGGTTTAAGAGGGGAGGGGAGGGAAGATAATATTTAATTTACCATTTTATCCTTAAACATTAGTTTATATATTTTTCCTTATATAAATTATTTAAATTAGTTTACACCTCAATATGAATTATATAATTTATAAAAAAAAGATGAAGATATAAAATAGAAATAGTTTTCAATTTCCCTCAACTTAATTTCTTATTATATGAATATTTCAGTAATTATTATATTAAATTAAATGAAAAATTCCTTCTATTGAAAAACAATGCAGAGGAGTTGCAAAAAAAAAAATATAGATTTCATGCGCTCACACTTGTATTATGGATTTATGGATAACTCTGGTAAAAAAAAAATAAAGATTTATGGATAACATTTTACAGTCGAATTCACCTGCGAAAATATCATTACCAAAATTATATTTTAATCGCCATTCATTCCGCTGGAGATATTTATACTCATGATTTGGTTGAACTACAAGGTTGGAAAAAAACACACACAAGCGTGAAACACTGGAGATGATAAAAGAAGTTATATTTTTATTGAAGACTCATAGGATATAATTAAGAATATGAAAAGATTATGGGGGTAAAATAGTCTCAAATTTTTGGCTCCCTCCAAAACCCCCCAATTTGGAGGGAGCCAATTTGAGGGAGTGGGAGGGATTTGGAACCCCTTTTTTGGGGCCCCTCCCCTCTTACTTTTCATACCAAACAAGGGGAGGGGCTCATTTTTCATCCCCTCCCCTCCCCTCCCCTCCAACCAAACAGACCCAACATCTCTGCCGGTCACCCCCAATAAAGAATTTTAATAGTAGTAATTGGCGTGTCATTGTTAATTTTATGCCTGAGAGAATAACTCTCTTGTGAATCATGTTGCTAGATATTAGGGATGATTTTTGAACCTTTTAAAAATGTTTATTTACGTAAATCAAAATAAATATGCTTTCACATACTTATCTCGTATATTGTAAATCACGATTAAAAAATTATTTTTAAAGACTTCAATCATTATTTCAAACAACCAGCCTCCACTATCAGACAGAGATGGAAGGTGATAAATGAGTCTTGTTTATTTCTTCGTTCTCTATGTATTCCCTTCTGTGGTCATAAAATTCAGTTTCATACCCCAAAAAAAAAAATCCTAGCCTGCGGGCTTGAGAAGAGAGAAAAGACTAGAGGCAAAAGGATGCTGAATAAACCGGAACATACACAACGTTGTTGGAAAACTTGTACATGGAAACCAAACTGTAACAATCAGCAAAACGAATCCCACCAAGCTTACAAAATCTCTCTCTGACGCCAAGAAAAGGAATAGGTACAAGCAAAATACTGTTCTATCTACATTACCAATTTCCTTTGAATGTACATGATTACCAAAAAAGAAAAGAAAAGGAACGACAAACCAATCAATCACACTCATTCTCCACTGCCAAATCGTCTTCAGATTCACCCCAAGTCCAGTATTCTCGAATTGAAAGTAACCGTTAATAAATAAGATTGCTTTTTTCAACCTTGGCTTTCTGCAACGTGGCCAACTGAAAATTAATTTGACTCAGCTCAAGTCATACAGTAACAGGTTTGATTCTCCCCTTAGGATTTATTGCTTTCCTCATGGACCACAGTTTTCTCTGAGGCAGGATAAGATAATCGCCTAGCTTTTGAAGTCACTTTTTTTGCATTAGCCACAGGAGGTTTAACTGAAACAGGTGCTTTCGGTGTTGATGGGTTCTTGTCCTTCTGAACCTTCTTTGGCTGCCTAGTTTGAGCTTTTTTGGGGTTAACTGGCTTCTCAACGACACGGCTTTCCCACGGGCGAGCAGCAATCCAGCGATCCTTCCAGCTCCAACCCCAATTAGCTTTGTTGAGTTCATAGTTACCGAGCCCTTGGTTAGCGTTAGCCCTCCACTACAGTTACAAAGATATGCATGTGATTTTCAGTAGTAGGATCTGGTGACATAAAGCCAAGAGACTCAGTTTTCTAAGGTTAACCTACCTGATGAGAAAAGGCATAGGCCATAGCTCTTTCCCGCTTAACGGCGGCTTCTTCTCTATGATGTATCCTTGCCAAGGTTTCCTCCATGGTTTCAAAACCACCACTCCATTCCACCTGTCATTTGTTTCAACAATAAACTTTGGAGAAAGGGAAACAAAAATTGGGTACAAACAAGCTAAAGTACCCAGTGGAATTAGATTTTGATCAAGTATGTTTTATTTATGCACATTTAGCTAGATCTTCATGAAATGATCAGAGTAAATCTACAGATTAAGTTGTGCTCGGAGGAATTGTCCAAATTAAACAGCATGGAGAAATTGTTTCAAAAAAACAAAACTAACACAAGAGAAGGCAAAGATGGGAACAACGCAATTGATATGACTGAAGGTCATGTTGCAGATACGGGACAATTGACCCTTCAATCAGAACAAGATAACAAGCCGGCACTTAAGAGGACACTTCATAATTCCAAACATAGTTATAATACTCCTCCAGTCCTAAATATAAAATATATTTACCTAATTTGATTATATTAAAGAAATTAATTAATATAACATGTATTTTCTAAAATACTCTAGCATCTTCCTTAATTCCCTCCTTTGATCTCCTCCTTACTTATTGTTAAAGAAGTATCATTAAGGGTAAATTAAAAAGAGATTGATAAATATGATAAATATGTCTTATATTTAGAATCAAAATCAACTCTCCAAATATATCTTATATTAAGAACCGAAGGGAGTAACTAATAAATTTATAGAACATACTGTAGAGATAAACAAATAGACTTTTAGGATAAAAACTAAAATCTTCACAAGCCATCAATCCACACAAGGCAGGAGCAAGAAAGGCAACCTCTAAATCATGGAGCTTTGCCTCAAGTTTAAGTTGAGATTCAAGTTTCTTCCGCCTCATCCTGTCTTCAGTGACCATACAGATTCGGCGAGCTCTAATCTCAGCCTGAATCTTGCTCCATTTATGAATATGACTTACAGCTGTATTGACTTGGTCTATAACAGAATGACCTTGTATTTGGACCTTAAGTTTTGCACAACCTTTCAAGCGCCGTAGAGATTTTCTAGCCTGGCAAGTGAAAAATCAGTATTAGGAAAATAACAACAACAATTACAAAATTAATGCTATGTGTGATGCAGCATCTATCAACTATAGGCACAAATGGTATGCATATTAAGGGCTATAATCAACATAACACGTACTGAATGAAGTTGTTGTATTAAATGTTTTACATTAACTTCAAAGCAGCAAGTTTTTCCAATCCTATCAGTAGATATCATACCCTCAGCAGTGAAAAATGAGTCTTAATGAAAATGTCGAATTTAGTGTTTTTCAAAGTTTTTACAAACCAAGCTAATCCTTAAAGATCATACTGCATATCCAAAACTGTTTATAAATGGGGCAAAGATGTCAACAAAGAATTCAGAAATGAGCTCCGAATAGATATATTAAGCCACAGAGTCCCTATTCCTGAAAACATATGGGGGAAATGATTTGTTTTGGAAACGTAGCAAATAGATTTAATATATTATTCCATGGAAAACATCCCCTAAAATGCAAATTAAAAGCTGGCAAAACACAATAGCATAAAGATATTGACGGCAGAATAGTGAAAACCAGAAAGGGAAGCACATTTTGGAAAGAAATCAGATTTGTTCTGCAATAAATAAAACTAGATTGAAGAATTAAAAAATTATATTTTGTTGGAATATCAAATTTACGCACCAAATAAGCCCGGAATGCTGTCTGGATCATCGTTGCAGCAACAGTTTCAACTGATACCCCAGGTGACACAAGATTTGAATCGTTAGTGCCATTTGTTAAATTGCTTGAATCTCTTCCTGTATAATTCTTCAACTTCAATGCAGTTTGTTTCTTGGATCCCTGTCTCATATGGAGATACAAACTTTCATGATCCTGCAGCCCTTGTAAACACAGCGAACTCCAAGTACAGTGTAATAAAAGGCATTGCTGCTACTTAAATAATTATCCAGGTACATTAAGTCTTTTTTAACATAAACTATCAACCATATGTATCATGCCAAACTCATAAAAATTTATCGTCCATAACGTCCTGCTTGAAAAATAACATAATTTAAAGGTGTATAGTAGTCTAAGACTAATTATAAAACACTATCAGAAGAGTTTAGCTCTTCAGTTTTTAGCAACAACGAACTGTATTTTGATAAAACGTTGACATCAAAGGAAGAAGAAGGACAAAAGCTTCGGAGACAATTTGCTGACATGATGAACCCTCTATATAGTAAATTATGTGTCCATACCATGAAGCATTAGCACTAATAATCTGAATGATTAATAATCAATCTTTGTATAAACTTTTAAAAGACAAAATTGGTTTTTGAAAAAAGATGAACTACCAGTCTGAAATGACACGAGTAAATTCCCACTAGGTTAATTGGAAAGAAACTAAATGACAGAAAATGCAGTGTACCTTTGCTTTCTTTGAATTGCCTTCTTTTGATTTTCTTAAGCTAATTATTGTCTTAAACCAATCACCTGAGCCCATCCCCGATGCAAAGTTGCTTCTTTCAAATTAGCATAATCCTGGCAGAGTTGTGATAAATCTAATAAAAATTGGCATATCATTGAATGAATAAGGATTCAGTACACAAACCATAATCAAAAGGAATTAAACTGATCCGAACAAAACTTAAAAGGATAGAAACTGTAATGGTAATAAAACAACATCGAAAATTCTGTCTGTCATTTGTGATTTCTATATCAAATTAAAGATACCTTTTTAAACAATAACCTCTCTGAGATTACATTCACATAAAAGATTGAAAACTGAATATCTTTTTGCATGTTGAGCTGTTTGTGACCAAGTCCATTATATTTTATACTGATATTTATATGTCTACAGCTAGAGTGGAAACACCACTTGCGCATATTAACATATCCACCAGTACATAAACCATCATGGCACCATCACAATGATACACGTAATTATGATAACAATAACAGGGTGTCCCAGACCTGGAAACGAGACAAAAGCTCCGGAAGGTCTTAAAATTGTCAATTGATTTGTTACCTATTACATTAAGATCATAGAAACGAACAATTAACCTAGTGGATCACAGTTTGTAAAAGTCTAACAGAAGAAGATGGAATTACACTGCACACTTTGAACCAAATTCTAGCTATTACTCTATGCCAAGCTGTCAGAGCTAATCCCAAACAAGGCAACAACCAGCTGGTTTCTTCACAGTATAAGAAATCCCAACAAAAATCATCCTACTAACTGAAAATTTAAAAAAGAAACTAAAACCACTGGAGGATATTGTATTCCCCATCTAGCTCATACAGTGATCAACTTAACAGAATGGTGGAAACAAGGATCAGCTTGTCAACTGCATGAAAACAATGCATAGTTGCTTATCAAACAGATACCTTAAAACCCACCTCACACAATAACCAAAGAAGTAAAAGGAGTTACCCAAAATCACAATAGTCAACCCATTCAAGAAGCCAAAACAGTGCAAACAAAGACCAACGAAAAAATGCATCTGGGAGAGAATGGCATACCAGAGAAGAAGCTGTGAGGAGTCTAACCACAACTTTTTTCGCACTCTGGAGGGAAAAAAAGAGGCGGCAATAATATCAGCAGAAGTAAAGAAGAAGAAAAGCACAAGACAGAGAGAGAAATAGTCAGAAAAGGAATAAAAGGTGGGTATGAAATATGGATTGCCGTGGCCCAAATATCGCCTTTAATTTTTCTCAAACGATGCGGAAGAAGACGAGAAATTAAAAATAATAATAATAATAATGATGATGACAATAGTCTCTCTCTTGCAGCCACCAATTTCAAAGCCTTAACCAACGCATACGTTCCAACTCAGAAGATATCGTGTGCAGCGTGGTACAGCGTAAGTGCATGATAAGTATTATCATTGGTTGGTTGGGTGGATGTTGATAATTCAACAGTGGTTGTTACAGCGACAGAAGAACAAACCAAAGAGGTTTTTGATGGTGATGGGTTTGCTTGCTTTTTTGGCTTCTCAGTATATATCGTGTGGAGGTGGAGGTCAATTTGTATTTGTAAAACAAAAATGAAATCGTTCTCAATTATTGGTCAATGTATTTAAATGGTTTTTAATTAATTCTCATATATTTAGGGGAGTTAGCTAACTTATTAACTATGAGTTAAATTTTTAATACCATCTTTATTTATGATTGATTTCAAAAATTAACATAAATAATTTTTTTATTTATTATAACTAATAGGGATAAGAAAATATAAAGTATATTTATTATCCTAAAAATAGATTGATAAATAGGATTAAAATTTTGAATTAAAAAAAACCTACAAATAAAATGATATATGGATTTGGATTAAGGGGAGGCAGAGAGTCGGACATCCTCGAAGGAAATGACGAGTCAACTAGATTCATTATCATTGGTGGTGGGATCAGGTACGACTGGAATCTTGTTGGCTTTAATAAGGTTGTAACGTGGCAGGTTGTATGCCGTTGATGAGGGAAAACGCAACCAACGCATGATTGGTGGTTTTGGGCTTAATTTAATAATTAAGTGAGTGTTTGGTTGGGCTTATTTTGTCTAAATAAATACCTATTACGTAAATCGAGATAAAACTCCTCTCACATACTTACCTCATATACCGTGAATCACGATTTATAAACACTTATTGTTCAAAAATAAACTATTATAAACAAACACTAAAAAGAGTCTGATCCCAACGGGGTTCGAACCCGTGACCTTCGGCTCATAAGAGCTCTAACCTATAGCTGGGCAAACGGGCCGGCCCGGCCCTGCAGGGCCGGCCCGTGACGGGCTCGGGCCTAAACGGGCCGGCCCGTTTAGGCCCGCGTCCTAAAAACACCCCTATTTTAACGGCCCGGCCCGTTTAACTGAGCTCCGGGACCACACGTTTATTATTAGTTTTATTTGCTAATTTTTTAGTTAATGATAATCATCACTAATAAACACGATATTGACTTTGTGCATGTCTTATTAGTTTTTTTTTTTTTCAAGCATGTCTTATTAGTTAATTATTGTTAAGTGTTCTTTGGGCCAAAAAAAATTCTAAGTGAAAACCACAATGGACATTAAACACCGTTATTTTAAAATGATGTTAATTCTTGGGCCAAAAAAAAGTTATTCCGTTGATATTAAAAAAGAATAATGATAAATTGTTACAAATTTTTTTATCTGACGAAAAAGTCACTGGTTTAGGATTGAGTTATGTTGTGGGACCATACAGAGTTTCTACTAGTCTTGTGATCTTAATTTGATGAAAATCTAAAAGAACTTTTGGACAAAGCAGTTCACCGGTCTGGAATAGGGTTTTGAAAAGTAAACAAATGAGAGAAATGAAAATTAAATTGAATGGATCAACGTGTAACGTGTTGACGTCGCTTTGCGTGTTTTGAACCTTTCAAAATCTTAAAGGTTTATTTCATAACATTATTTGCTTTTATCTCATCTTTCCGCTTATATATTTACATATTAGAGGTTGGACGGTCTTGAAAGATGTGTGTGTGTGAAGGCGAAAAAATATTTTTCATTTTCTCATTTTCTTTTAGAAGTAAAGAGTTAAACAAAGCATTGCGATGGTCCCTGCGGATGCTAACGTAATGTGATTTCTGCCCAATACTCTAAATGTCAAAGTGAAGAAATTCAACCAAGCGCGGGTAAACGGCGGGAGTAATTATGACTCTCTTAAGGTAGCTAAATGCCTCATTATCTAATTAGTGACGTGCATGAATGAATTAACGAGATTCCGTTGTTAAACTCACTAATAGAATCTCTGAATTTATCGCTTCTACGTTCTTAGCACAAAAAATAGTCTTAATTCACTCTTAAACCTATGCTAATTTTAAACTCTTTTAAACTTATAAGTATACCGATTAGATTTACCGTTTTTATATTTCTAACTTATAAAACCTTATTAACTTTGTCTTAAACTCTTGCTAACTTTTTCATTTTGATCATATTAAATGGTTTTATACTAAATTTAACTTTGTCTTAAACTCTATAGTTGAATTTAACTTCAATTATTTATATTTAAAATATATTTACATCAAATTGTTGTTATTTTTTATATTTAATTTTAATTATTTAGCTATATACTATTAAGACCTATTTATAAAAGTAAACCCTTACAAGTTTACTATTTGAGTTTACATCCTTACAATGAGTTTACCTAAACTTGTGAGTTTGATAACTTTGACATAAAAACTATAGACTTGCACCAATTCAAAATACAAGTTACCTTTGAGAAAAATTCTCTAGCCTATATATAAGTCAGTTAGAAGATAATTAATGTTTATTTAATAATTTTTCTTATAGTTAATGTTTAAATGTAACTCTTCATATATATATATATTTATATATATATATATATATATATATATATATTTTTTTTTTAAATTTTTACACTGAGTTCCTCATATTTTTCTGTCATCTTTAAAACTTCTTTAATATATAATTTTAAATTGTTTTGATTTAAAATATATTTAATGAGTTGATTGCTCTACTTTAATTGTGGCAAAGTGGCCGAGAGTGATTTATATTTTGGACTGAGGGATGGGAGTGCATTAAACCGCAATAATACAAATACAAGCACACACACAGTAATAGCAAAGATGTATGCAAATAAAGATAATTTATACATGGGCGCGTATGTGAGGTGCGAACTCTACTAGTACTATTGCTTCCTCTTGTATTGGTCAAAAAAAAAAAAAGGTATTGCTCCGTCTTCTGCTTACTTTTCAATACAGCAGGTAACAAATGTTTTTAATTTTTTTATAAGACACGTGTTTGTTTTCAAATAGTATTAGATTTTTTTTAAGTTTACCCATATTTAACAAAGATAGTGAAAGATAATAATAATAATTGAAATGATATTTGAGTTTAATTATATTAATAGGGGTAATATTAGAAATTATTTAAATTATAAGATAAATTTAATGCTATTATTTGTTTTTATTAATTTGTAAAAATTGTTAGTCAACATTATTTAGTGCTCGTTTGAAATAGTTTATTTTTAGGTAATAAATATTTATAAATTGTAATTCACGGTATACAAGATAAATATGTTAGAGGAGTTTTATCTCGACGTACGTAATAAACATTTATATTCAAAAAAATAAATACTCCTAGACATGCACTTGATAGGACAAGAAGGAGAATATTTTTCAACGCCCAAGAATCACAGCCACGTTAAAAGTCAACAATTCTGACTAATTACAAAACCGTAAAGCATTTGAACTAATTAATCTCGTACCGTCTTTTTCAACCACCTAACCAATTAACCGACCCTCACTTCCATTGAATCACATGTAAACAAGCGAATATAATACACATCACCATGAATGAACAAGAGATCGACGTTATTAAACATCTTCATCGTCCCAAAACCAGGAAAAAAAAATAAATCAACGCAGAAAAATAAAAATGGATTTTGCAGATGGAGAAGATAACTCACTTGGTTTCGGCCTGAAGGTGATGATCGCCATAGCTTTAACCATATTCGCCGTCGTCTTCTTCATAATCGTCTTCCTCCGCTTCTACGCCCGACGCCGCCGACGAATTCTTCAGCTGAGCCTGAGCAGACGCCTCGCGGATCAACCAGTTTATCAAATCAGTACTCAAGTTTTGCCTATTGATACCGAATTACGTTCTCCGAACGGCGACCGTCAGGGGCTGGACTCTTCGGTCATAGCGTCGATTCCTAAACTCTGGTACAAGCAAACGGACAAGTTCAACGACTGCGAAACCGTAGAGTGCTCGGTTTGCTTAGCTATTATTGTCGAAGATGCAGCCGTTAGGGTTTTGCCTAACTGCAAGCACCTGTTTCATGTTGATTGTGTTGATACTTGGTTCGCTTCCAACACCACTTGTCCGATTTGCCGTACGGTTGTTGAACCCACCGTGCGGTCCGGCGGTGGTGCTGTTCAACCCACAGCACCGCCGGTATTAGAGAGTGGCGGGACGGTATAAAAGTAAATGTAATAATGCATTTAGTGAAATATAGAGCATGTGACATTATACCCATTGTTATCATTTTGTTTTCTCTCTGATTATATTAATATTACATGTTTTTTGCCAACTATATTGATATTGCATATACTTCCATAGGAGATATAGAAATTAGGCTCTTCTAGTAAATTTCGTGCTGCCTTTCTCATAGGATAATTAATGATTAACTATTTGCTCCGTTGGATTAATAATGTAGAACTGTATATTATATAATTTAGTTAAAATATTTTTATATATTTTTTGATCGAGGATAGGTTTCTTTTAATAAAAACATAATTCATATACATTATTAATACGAGAAAATGAAAAAAGAAATCTTATTCAATAATCATTTGAAATATATACATGGCTTCATATATATACAGGTGTCCAATATATCCAGCTGTGATGTAACAATATTCAATAATCACTACAAAAAGAAAAAAAGAAAATTTCTGATGGAATTTGCCATGGAAACAATTTCCGTGGATAGATATTTATCAGAAATTCTGTCGGAAATTTCCGACAAAACTTATTCTGTGGAAAAATTTGCCACTGAATTAGCAACGAAAAATATTCCGTAGCAAATAATTTTCCCACGGAATTTTCGATGAAATAATTCCGTGGCTAATTTTGTGATGAAATTAGCCACGGAAAGTTTCCGACGGAATTTTTGTGGCAATTTGCCAAGGAAAAATTAATTAATTATTATTATTTAATTAATTTAATTTTAAAAAACTATCTTTATAAAAATTAAAATTATGATATTTTTAACCATATAAATATTTAAAATTTTCAGTTAATACCATCTTTCATCCATCAAGTTTTTCCTCATTTGAACTTGGCTTCTTAAGTTTTCAACCATAGGTTTTGATCCATGAAGGGGCAAATGGTCATATAAAAATTAATTTATAAAAAATAAAATTTATTAGTTATTAATTAATATTAATAAAAAATTATTATTTAGTAATTATTTATTAGTTATTAATTAATGTTAATAAAAAAATTAATTTTGGAAATTAGACAAAAATATAGTCATATGAAATTTATTTAAGATGTAAAATTTTTTAATTTTAAGTTAATTTATATTACAAATATAAAAATATATAAAATTATTTTATATTATTATTACATTTATATATAAGAAACAAATATATATTTATAAATAATTGATTATATATAATAAGATTATATATGTAATTGTGTAATAATAAAACGCCAAAGCAATCGAGCCCATTCGGTAAGACATCGTGCGAGCACGAACAAGGCCAGAGCTGCCACGCACCACCACTGGCAATGAGGTGGTAGCCGCTGGAGTTGCCACGTGGCTTTTTAAAATTTTAAAAATAAAAAATAATTTTGCGAGGGAATTTCTAAAGGAATTCAATTCCGTCGGAAATTGAGACGGAAAATTTCCTATAGAATCCATCCCAAATTTCCAATGGAATTCAATTTCGTCAGAAATTATGACGCAATTAATTTTGTTAGAAATTTGAGACGGAATTCAAAATTCATTTCCATCAAAAATCCGTTGGAAACTCTGAATTTTGTGGCAAATTCTGTTGGAAATTCAGTGTTTTCTTGTAGTGAATAATCTAACTAATAATCGGTTTAACTAACTAATTGTTTAGACTCTGTTACCCCTAACTCCGAGCCCCAAGCTGGCTAATATATATCAATCATGCCAAACTTAGGCAATAAAGAGTGAAATGGCTTAGGACTCAGAGGTTTTGTTAGAATGTCAGCAAGTTGATTGGAGCTTCGTATGGGTAAGAGATGAATGATGCCAGCTTGAACCTTGTCATGAACCAGATGGTAATCCAACTCGATGATGTGAGGAAGTACATGCATAATAAAGGGATCCAAAAACCTTTAAAATCGTGTAATCAGGATCTTGACCATTAAGCAATTGAAAAGGTTATTTAGTTTTCAAAATTTTAGTTGGCAATCTATTTATCAAATAAACTGCATGTTAAAAAGCAAAAGTCCACACTCCAGAGGAAAGTGAGATTGAAAAATAAGAGCATGAGCGGTTTTTAAAATGTATTGATGCTTCCTTTCAACAACACTATTTTGCTCTAGAGTTTCAACACATGATGTTTGGTGTAAGATGCCTTTGGAAAGATAAAATGAATTTATTTGGAATTCAGGACCATTATTAGTGTGAGTAATCTTTGCTGATGTATGGTACTAGTTTTCAAGAAGAGTAATGCAAGTGTTTGGAAATCACCAAAACCGTGATTTCAGAAGCCCTTTTATACAAGCCTAAATAAAAATCTTCTCACATACTTATCTCATAAATCGTAAAAGCTATTATCTAAAAGCTAATACAAATGCACACTAAATGCGGAAAGGAAGGTCTAGCATTTGATTTAAGTTTAAGAAAATAGATCCATGTATGATAAGTAAAATCATCAACAACAGTAAGAAAATGTATGTATCCATGTATTGATGAAATAGCATATGGACCCCATATATCAGCACGTAACAATTCAAGAGCATGAGAGGTATGAGATACACTGGTAGGAAAAGGTAACTTTCGTTGCTTTGCTAAATGACAGGTATCACAACCAAAAACATGAGGCATACAAGAAATAAATGAAAATTGACTATGTAAAGTGTTCAAAACATTAGAAGACAAATGGCCAAGGCGATAATGCCAAAGAGAAAACTAAGAATTATTGGTAGAAACAGAGTTGACAGAAGTAGCTTGTAAATTGTGACTTGAGAGTTTGTATAAACTTTGAATTACTTCAGTAGTACTAATTGTTTTTCATGTCTTCAAGTCCTATATGAGACATTGAGAAGAATGGAATATGAGACAACAATCTAATTGCAGGGTCAGTTGAGTAATGGAAATAATATTGAAATAGAACTCAAGAATGTCAAGAACATTGGAAAGGCAAATATCAGGAGTGATTTCAACAATACCAAATATAGTAGTGATGATCGTGGATTTGTTAGGAAGATTGACTCTAATAGGAGAAATTGAAGAATAAGGCTTGAACAAAGATAAGGTAGAACAAATGTGGGTAGTAGCTCTACTATCAATGATCCAAGAAACTAAAGAATCAAAAGAGAGAACAAAGTAATTACCTTGTTTTTTTGCATTCGGCATAAGAGTAAGAGATGACATTTGATTAACATGGTGAGTAGGAGTAGATGTAGTGGTAGTTGCCAAAGGAGTGACAACAGTGGATTAAAGGAGAGCTAACAATTGCTTATGTTGATCTTGACTGATAGAACTATATCCATTAGTAGAAACAGGTTTCAAAATCAAAAAGCTCATTTGTGTGACTAAATTGTTAATTAAAGCTCCATTGTTTCTGAACTTAAATCCAGCTAGATAACTATGCTTTTTGTAATATATATCAATAGTATGACGCAGCTTGCCACACTATGTGCAGATTTGTTGGAAGAATTCATAGAGTGATGAGGCTGCTAAGAAACATGAGAAGAACACTGAGGATGTTGCGAAGGTGTGCGAGTAAGACAAACAATGGCATCTACAAAACCAGGTAATTCTCTTTCTTGTTGAACAATGAGAGAAAATACTTTGTTGATGGAAGGAAGAGGATCCAACAACATTATCTGATACCAAATAGTAGTGAACTTCTCATTGAGTCCTTTAAGAAATTGAATGACATAATCTTGCTGAATATATTCTTTAGCACAACAAGAACAATCAGGTATAGGTCGAAAATTGAAAATTTCGTCCCAAATTATCTTCATCTTAGTGAAATAGTTAGAAACAAAAAGATCACCTTACTTAAACTAATAAAGTTTTTCCTGAAGCTTTGCAACTTGAAAAATGTCGATGTGACTGAAACGCTCCTTGAGATTACTCCAACATCAACAGCTTTATTGATCTAGATAACACTTTGAGCAATTGAAGGAGATAAAGAGCGATTAATTCAAGTAAGCACCATAGTATTGCACCGCTGCCAAGTAGGAAGTAGAGAATCAGCTTTATTAAGAATTGGCAAGGATCCATCAACAAACTAAAACTTGTTTTTACTCATTAGAGCCATGGTCATAGCCCTAGCCCAATGGTGATAGTTCAAACCAGTGAGCGGTGATGAGACGAGAATTAGGGAAGGGATCTTGTTTAGGTGAAGATAAATACAACTTGTTAGAACTTGAGATTTATCCAAAGAAGAATTGTTGTCACCGATAATCGCCATGGTAGAAGACAATTGAGTTGCAATAATGAAATTGCAGAAAAATCGAATGGAGTTGAAAATGTGAGGACAAAGATGAAGCTCGCAATGGGAAAAGTGGCAGAGAAGAGAGCAAGAGAATTAAGATGGAAATGCGCAAAGAGAGCTTATTAGCTCTGATACCATAACACGAGAAAATGAAGAAGGAAAAAACATCATCTTATTCAATAATTATTTGATATATATACATGACTTCATATATAAACACGCGTCCAACTTATACAGCTATGATGTTACAATATTCAACAATTATCTACTAATAATGAGTTTAACTAACTAATTGCTTAGACTCTGTTAAATTATACATATGCACAACTAAGCATTATGTATCATTCTTATTATCTTCATTCTAAAATGCATTTTTTATTTACAATCATTCATCAAGGAAACCCGAACAGAATTTAATCGTATTTAAATCATGGTTGATAAAATAGGTAAATTGTATGTCTAAAAGTTTTGCCATCTTTTCATCACCCACAGCCCACGATCCCTTTTTTGTTATGTTAGCTAATAAGCAATACACGGTTAACTATCTAATTAATGTTTGAGAAAATATGAAGTAATAATAGAGGAAATTTGAAGAATTCATTTTGGGAAAAAAAGAAAGAAAGAAAAGGTAAAGAAAAATTTGCAAATCTTTGTCAACATTGTTTCTCAAGTTTTGAGATTATGGAATATATATATATCTATATATATATATATATATATATATATATGAAATGAAAAATAAGACGTATTGTTTTTTTTAAGGAGAGAATGTAGCTTTGTGCGGGCGCGCGCTCGTACATATATATGTGCCGTGTAGTATGCTTAATGCTACAATGGGATGAGAGAAGTGGAATTAGGATATCTGTGGTTAAACGATTTTGATTTCTACTCCCTCCTATTTTATATATAGGGAATTTTTAAAAAAAAGGTGTTTTAGGTTATTTTACAAGGCATTTGATAGCTTTAATTAAAATAGATTAAGTACCTTTATTTTATATAGGCATTTGATCCTTTATATTTATCTTTACCTGAGGTTCTATTCTAGTTCTTTAAGTTTATAAAATACACCTTTAACCTTTAAAATTTAACACCGTTATTGTTACAAACGAAAAATGCTGACTAAATGAAATTAAATGGTGATGATGCAACATTGATAAAACAAGCTGGATTTACATCACAACACCTCATTTAATTTTATTCTTAATTATATTAAGTGTAGAAATTGTTAGTTGTAAGTCCGACCCAGCACTATTATCATATTTTGTTATACACATTTAAAAATAAAATAATATAAATTAAGTAAATGACATGTAGGATTAAAATTAAATGAGGTGTAGTGTTGCAAGTCTAGCTTGCTTCGTTAGCATTTCATCGTCCCCATTTAACTTCATTGTTCAACATTTTCCATTGATAACATTAACGGTGTTAAATTTTATGGACTGAAAGTGTATTTTATAAACTTAAAGAACTAAAATGAAACCTCATGTAAATATAAAGTACCAAAAGTATACTTTAGCCTTAATATAATGTTGAAGTTTATGGTAGATAGAAAAATGTATTATTGGAAATCATTTGAATTATATATTCTCCGGGTTCTTAATATAAGATAAATTTACCTAATTTGATCAAATTATTGATATTAGTTAAGTTAGTTAATATGACATGTATTTTCTAAGATATTCTTGTCATCTTCCTTAATTCCCTTCTTTCCTTTCCTTTTTAATTATTGTTGAGAGAGCATCAATAAAGGTAAATTAGAAAAAGATTGACAAATATAAAAAATAGATCTTATATTTAGAACTAAGATTAACTCTCTAAATATAAATCTTATTCTAATGGACCAGACGGTGTAATAAATATAATGCAACTGGGTTTTACTTTTTTTTCCAAATGACACATCTATAATTGCGGTTGCATAATTAACTTATGGGCTCAATAATGATTTTCTTTATTTCGTTTTCCAACAATAATGATTTTCTTTATTGCTTCCTAATCAATCAAAATGGCAATGATCCCCCCCCCCCCCAAAAATTCATTGCTTCCTAATGAATATATGCATGTGTGTATGCGCGTTAGCAATGATTTTTCTGGTAGACAAATCATTCATATAAATCATCATTGATCTTAATTATTAGACAGATCTTACTTGGAGGGACCATTTCGATTTCAGTTCAAACCTCAAATTATCAGATAATGTCGAAACACTTGTAAATGTAATCTTACCATTTCTCTCCTAATTTTTTTTTTCGCATTCATTTATTTAATGCAAGTATTAATGCTCTAGGGTTTTTCTGGCCACTATATATTTAAGGGTTGTGTGCTCACTGCTTAAAAGATCACAATAGATGCATGTATTTGGAAAGGATCAGTATACTCAGTATCACGTACATGTATTATATTTTAAAATTTGTATTTATTTATCTTTAATTAAATACATTTCCAAACACTTCAAGTTGTACCACTCTTTTACTTATAAGTTTAGTTTAACAAAATCCTCACATACAAAGAAATGAAAGTTAAGACATTTATAATATCTTAAACTGATCAATGTTTTCAAATTTGCCCTTATTTAATAATGAGTATTAAAAAAGGGTTTAGTAGCAAATTTGCTCTGAAAGTATGGGTCTATGAGCAATTTTGCCCTGAAAGGTTTTTGGGGATTAATTTCGCCCCGGAAGTTTCAAAACGTAGCAATGTTGCCCTTTTCAGTTAAAAAATTAATAGTCAATGTCAATTTTTTTAATAGTCAACGTTTGTTATTTAATGAAAAAGGGCAACATTGCTACGTTTTAGAACTTCCGGGGCAAAATTGATCTCAAAAAAACTTCCAGGACAAAATTGCTCCTGGACCCATACTTCCAGTACAAATTTACTACTTAACCTATTAAAAAAAGATGATATTGGTACATTTTCTCTCATTTATTCAATAGAGTAAAATTGAAAAACAGTTATTAATAACTCCACAGTAGACGTATACTCTCTTTGGTCCTATTTACAAGAGCTCAGTAACTTCATTACACAGTTTAAGAAAGTAATTAAAATTAGTTAAAAATAATAAATATGTCTGAAATAAACTTTTGTTTTTAAGTATACCCTCATTTATAAAGGCCAAGTAAGGGAGAGAAATAGGGTAAATGTAAATATTACCAACATTTTGCTGAAAATTGTGCCATAAGGGCTAATCATTATACTTTGAACATTATTATTTAATGAATTTCTCCGCTCTATTATCATATTATTTGCATGTTAACTGTGATAACTATATCCTTGGATGAATCATAAAGATTGTCTTAAACGTCCCTAGTCGATCATCTATGCGGGAGCAAAGATGAAGTAAGATCAGTATGACTTTGATAAGCTATGGAGATACGAATCAAAGTCTTAGGCACTTATAATAGTACAAGGTGCTGGATTGACCCACTATGAGAAAGCTACATGGATCAAGTCATAAGCTTATCTCATATATAATCACATCACAATGCCCTTTGACCTGAGATCATCATGGATTCCTACATAAGAGTTGTTAAGATTTGAACTAGTCAAAAGTCACCTTTTAATGGGGTGATGATAAAGGATACGTTCAGGCTTGGTGATTTTTCTTGCAAAGGAATATGAATGGTCAAGATGAAATTTGTCCCTCACATTAGTAAAGAGATACTACTAGGCCCCTCGATGAGTGGGTTCGAGAAATGTATTGTCACACTACAATGGAAAGGAGTTTCCATTTCTATTGTTAAACTATTTAGGAATTGGGAAAGTAATGGTCAAGAATAGGAGAATGACATCATGCATGCCTCATCCTTAACCGAAATATCGTGTGACAAAAGGGACGTGACATGGTTGTATGACAGATTATATCGTGTTAACAATCCTCATATGAATTGGGTAGTCATAATGTCTTGTTAGAAGCCGCTTACAGCTTGTGGGTTAGTACAGTTATTGGCCTACTGCCAACTTCGTATGGGCCTACAAAGTCGCACACAAGAATGACCCAACGCGAGACAATGTTTAATCTAAAATGGATGAATTTTATATTTATATATATAATATAAAATTCATGAAAAGAAAATTAATAATATTATATATATATATATATTTTCGAAATACACACACACACATATATATATGATAATATTCTTATATTGTGTTAGTTTTAAATTTAATTTTATTAGATAAATTAAATTTAATAACTTACATGATAGAGATATAATATCTCAGATTTAATTTATAAGGATAAGTTAAATCTATTGGCTTTTTTATTCGAATTAAATAAATAGGTTAAATTAAAATTGTATGACAGATTTAATTAAACCGAATTTATTTAATTAGCTTATTAAGATAATTAAGAGTTAATTAATTTTGAAATTTGAATATAGCCCTTATGGGTTATAAAATTGATAGGGCAAAAAAAATTGATTAACAGATGAGAGTTCAAAGTCGCAAAAAAAAACCCTAGCAGACGTTAGAGGGGCTAGCACGCAGTCCGTGTTGGAGTAACATTCGTGTAGATACCGATAGAGGGAGCCAATCGGATGTGTTGGTTCCTAGAGATCGAAAACCCTAAATTAAAAAAAATATGATTCTTTCTAACTCGATTTAAATGTCATTGATAGATCTATAATTGGGATTAGCGAAATTTTTTAAAATTATTCCATTGTGCAAACCAATCCCAACACATTTTAATTAATACAATATTTCTAATTAATAAGAGGTAAAAATGAAAAAAAACTCATTAAATACTTAAATAACTCTTATTCTTATAAAAAGTACCAAGCCATTTCAAATTTCGGGATCTCCTCTCTGTTAGGGTAGGCTATTTTCTCTCCACTAGGGGAGCTTTTGCCATCATTGAGGATGGCTTGTTTGCTTCGTCGGAGACGGAGATTTCACTGTGAGATCTGTAATATGGAGTGCTTCTGTTTACCAACATTTGGTACTCAGAAGAGGTGAGGATTGTGTGAGATTTAGGGTTATCAGAGGGTCGATTCCATTAGGGATTGTGATCGCGAATGGTTTATTGGAGACTGGAGGTTGTTCTTTGTAGATATTGTGCGGGATGGATCTGACCCTTTGACATAGGTAGAGCTACAGTGGAAGCATCGTGCTCAGGGGAAAGCAGCTGGTGGTGTGTTGATTGGAAAGATGATTAAAGGAAATCTTAATCGAAATATGGCTGTAGGAATGATCAGGAATGGTTGAAATATGGGAGAAGAATTGGAAATCATGGATATTAACGAGGCTTTCCTTTTTCTCTTTAATAGGAGAGAGGACTATCTTCGAGTAATGAAGGGGTGTCTATGGGCTATTCAAGGATAGCTTCTAAATATCCACTATTGGGAAGACTTCATGGTTTATAGGGAAGTGGATTTCATGAAGTGCCAATTTTGGATGCAATTTCATGGGCTACCCATAGAAGCAATTAGCAAGATGAATGTGATCAAATTAGGAAGTGCAATGGGAGAAGTTTTGATGATTGAAGATCCAGAGATGGAATGCTTCAAGAATAGAAGTTTTGTATGAGCAAGGCTGTTGATCGATATAAGGGAACCTTTGCAGACAGAACTAGCCGTGTTGAGAACAGAGAAAGATGATGCTCCTGTTGATATTAGGCATGAATGTTTGCCTAGCTTCTGTTATAGATGTGGTATTTTTGGTCATGACCAAAGAAATTGTAGAAACCATGATGTCAATGATGATGATGATGATAGGATTTCTTATGGTAATTGGCTTGGTGTGCAGTCGGTTAAGACCTTTGATGATGCTATTATTCTTGTTAATAAGAATTGGTGTGAAGGTGAGGTGATTAGGCATCACAAGGCTCAGGATAGAAGTTTGAAGAGTGGATACTTGGAGGGTTATGAGGTTAATTCTATTAAAGCAATTGAGTTAATTTCTAAGCAGCCTGGAATTGAATTTTCTGGTAGTGATTTGAATGATGTAGAAGTAGAAAGGGATTATAAGGGTAAAGGAATTCAGATTGTGGGTGATAAAGAAAATTTGGACTATAATATATTGTGCAAAACTGCAGGAGTTGTTGGTGGGAAGAGGTAGAGACGATATAAAGAATTTGTGGATGTGCAATATGTGTTGGAGGGAATTAAATTCCATCGTCGTGTTATTCCAAGTGGTGGTAGTCCTATTAGGATTGCTAAAAAGAACTACTATGTTAAAAGCCCAAATGAGAAGGTTAACCGTTCTAAAGCATTGGTGATTGGTTCAAATGCATCTTTGATCGTTAAGATTGTTGAAAAAATGAGAACAATTGAGTTGAACAGGAGTGTAGAGGAACCAGAATCCCCTCCAAAGGCTAAATATGTGAAAGAGCTAGAAGTGATGGGCAAGTCAAGAAGCAAGAAGAATATTAGAAATTTAAAGAATGTAGCAAGGAGAAGGTTGGGTTTTAATAAGACAGTTGTGGGTAAGGCTGTTAGTAAAAAGGAAGATGGCAAGGAGGTGAAGTGTTTGAGGGGAATGAACAGTAGTGAGGGTATGAGTGGCTGGCCTAGAATAGCCCCCATGGAGCTATGAGTATCATTTCATGGAACTGTCAGGGGTTAGGGGCACCTCTGGCAGTAAGGAATATTAAGGAAATATGTAGGGAAAAAAACCCTTAGATTGTATTTTTTAATGGAGACAAAACAAAAATAGAAAAGTATACAAAAAATAAGAAGAGCTTGTGGTTTGGATGAAGAAATGGGTGGTAGAGCTGGTGGGATTGAGTAGTGGTTTAGCTCTACGGTGGGCGGAGGAGGTAACCATTGATATCCTTTCTTCTAAAATATAATACACATAAGGGTGACCTCTAGTGGTTGTTCTTTACCAAATTATATTACTTTCATATATGGTCCTCCCCAAGAAGGGGAAAGACTTAAAGTCTAGGAGAAAATTGTTGAAATTTTTAGGTATATAAATGGTGCTTGGATTTATGTAGGTGATTTTAATGAGTTGGTGTCTCAAAGTATAAAGTTTGGGGGGGGGGGGGGGGGGTTAACCCAAGGTCGGAGAGGAACATTCTGAATTTACAAAGATTTATTTTGGATTGTGAATTAATGGCCTTGGGGTTTAAAGGAGCCAAGTATACTTGGAATAATAAGAGGATGGGTGCTGCTCACATTAAAGAAAGAATAGACAAGGCACTAGCTAATGTTGAATTTAGAGAGCCTTTTCCCAAACTTCAAGTATTCTATAAGGAACAGGTAAGGTATGACCATCATGTCTTGGTTATTAAAATGTGTTTCTCTGGTAGTAAAACCCCTTTCTCTGTTAAACTTGAAAACAGTTTGACTGAGCATCCTGATTATATGGGTGTGGTGCATGAAGGGTGGAGGGGGGTAGATGGGAAATTGGATGATAAGGTGGAGGAGTTTGTTTCGAGGTTGGATAGTTGCAGAAGGGCGTTGATTAAATGGAGTGGCAGAGTGTTCCCAAATTGCAAAAAAATGATTAATAATCTGCGAAGGAAGCTTCAAAATGCAGAGAAGGTGAGTGTTACAGGTATAAATGGTTTATTAAAAAGTGTAAGTGTACAATGTCGTAAACAAGTAATATAGAAAGGAGTAGAGTATCGTTCTCATAAGGATTGATTACTAAGTATCAAAATTGGTAATTTTAATTCTATTTAGTCGATTGATTAGTTAGTGATTGAGATTACAAGATAAAAATGATTAAATATGACTGCAATTGATATGAAAACAACGATGAGAAAAAGCCCTAGGGATCAGATTTTACTTAGCAAATTTCATATTAAATAACCTATCTATTTTAGTCCAATTTATTCCACATGATTGATAGTCGAGTTTCCCTAATTTAATTACTAGCCTCTTATAAGATCAAGAAATTATATAATTAATTGTTAATCCAATATATCCTTATATGAATTAAAACAATTAATCATGCATTAAGATTTATAGAACTTATTAAGACTACACAGCCCATATAAATATATTGCTATTTCATATACAACTTATGGTATTGATTATAGGATCTACACACATATATCTCCTTCCGGTCTCAACAAACATATTAAAATCATTCAAAATATGGTCAATCAATTGAAAGCATTAAGAATAATAATCAAAATGCAATCATGAAGGAAAGATTAAAACTATATTTAATAAATTAAAATTCAATCTATCATTAGTAAGCAACATCATCACCCTAGGAAAATGAAAATTCAGCTCATGATTAAATTAAAAACAAAACCAAAATAAATTGAAAACTTCATAAATATTGTATAAAACTTAAGTATTAAATTCTAAAATATAAAGATACAACTACAAGATACATGAAAATGAAAAAATCTAGCCTTCCTTATAGAAGGTAAAACCTTCTATGTAGGTGGTATGACAACCTATACTATCCATGAAGGAGGTCTACCTAAGTCTTCCACGATTGAGGCATGCAAGAAGTAATGCAATGCATGAAATTAAACTCTAAGATTGTGTGTCTCCTTGTGTCTTCTACTCCTCTATTTATAGATGAATGGGGTGCAAAGATTTCCACTTGTTAGGTATGAATTTTAACTTTACGCCACCAATGTTGACCTTATGGCAACCATGCTTCTTTATTACAACCGAATTTTGATAGTCAAAACGGTGGATTCTCATGTTCTTCTCCTCATAAAAGTTGTAGATCTAGATCTTAGCTTGAACACACATGTGAGAGCTTCTCATTTCAACATTTGCAACTCAAGTTATGGTCAAATTAGTGGGTAAAGGTCAGACTTGGACAAATCCACATTCTCAACTTCTAAGTAAAATTCAAAACTCTTGAAGACAGAACTGAGTTTTGGCCTCAACATAAAAGTTGTAGGGATTTTCCTTAGTTTTTTATCCATATAAAGAACATCACAATCCGACATTTAGAGCTCCAAATACTGCCTGAAAACTAAAACAAGGTTAAAAGTTAGTATTTTTTGATAACTTCTATTTTATGCCAAAATCTTTATTTATTTATTAATTACACCCAAATTCATTAAACTAAGCTCAAATATCATCTAAAAAATCATCATATAAGAAAAAATAAATATATAAATATTTTACTTATCAGTGAACTGATAAAAGAAAAAGTTAGGGTAGCGAAAGCCTTGATGGCTAAGATTAGGAGATTTGGGATCGGGAGGAGAAATATTGGTGGAAGAAATTTAGAGTTTCTTGGCTTTGCACAAAGGATAAAAATACTAAGTTCTTCCATTTATCTACAATAAAAAGGAGGAGACACAATGCTATTTTGAGGCTGGAAAGAGATTATTGGTTGTGGATAGATAATGAAGGTGACATTGCTGATTGCTTTTCATCCTATTTTGCTGACCTTTTTAAAGCTTCTAATTGTAGATCGTTTGATGAGGTGCTGCGATATGTAGATCATAGAATCGATGATTCTGTGAATAATATTCTTATGGCACTAGTCACGGCAAGCGAAGTTAAAGAGGCTACTTTTCAGCTTGGTGGAATAAAGGAGCCCGGTATAGACTACTTTAATGGAAAATTTTATCAAGCTTCCTGGTTTGAAGTGGGAGGGAAGGTGGTGCAGATGGTTAGAGAATCTTTGGAAGGGCGTTGCTGTTTGATGGAGCTCAATGAGACGAATGTTGTCTTGATCCCTAAAGTTTAGAAACCTGAGTGGGTAAATCAGTTCCACCCTATAGGCTTATGCAATTTTTCTTACAAAATTGTTTCTAAGGTAATTGCTAATAGAATGAGACCATATTTAGATGTGTGCGTGTCAGAAAACCAAGGTGCATTTGTTCCGTGAAGATTAAATCCGGAATACATAATGATAGCTCATGAAGTAATACATTACTTGAGGAGGAAAAAGAGTGGTAGGAAGTATGAATTTGACTTGAAAATAGATATGAGTAAGGCATATGATAGAATTGAGTATGATTTTTTTAAAGGCTATGCTATTAAAAACGGACTTTTGTGAAAGGTGGGTTGAACTAGTTATGAATTGTATAACTACAAGAAGGTTGAATTTATGCCTTTCGGGAAAAAGTTGCATCTCTTAACCCGGGGAGGGGATTGAGGCAAGAGGATCCTCTCTCCCCCTATATGTTCATTTTAGTGGCTAATGTCCTGTCATCTTTGCTTAATAAGAGTGTTGAAAGCAAGGATTTGAAAGGCATAAGTTGTATAATAGGTACCCCATGTTATCTTATAGCGATGCCCTGTTATTCATGAATGCTAGCCCTAAAAACCATAAGAAGCTAGCGGGTTTAATGAAAATGTATTATGATGCTTCTGGACAGGTGCCAAACTTATCTGAATCAGGTATTTTTTTTCTTCTTCTAATAATACACCTGATGCTGTGAAACATTAGGTGTGTGATTTCCTTGGTATATCTGATGTGGATGATTTTGGTAGATATTTGGGTATCCCTAGTATTTGGGGTAAGTCTAAGCAACAAGCTTTGGCTTATGTTAGGGAAAGGGTGAGTAAGAAGGCGCAGGGTTGGAGTAGGGATGTCTCATCTTTTGCTGGTAGGGAGGTGTTAATTAAAGCTATGGTTGAGGCTATCCCATTATTTCCTATGTCTTGGTTTAAGTTCCCTAAGGAAATTCACAAGCAATTAGACAATATGGTTAGGTAATGGAGGGAAAAATCACTGGAAAGCATGAGGGCTACTTAAGAAGGCAAAAGCTAAATGTGGTTTGGGTTTTAGGGATTTTGAGACCATAAATGTTGCATTTTTAGCTAAAACGGCGTCGAGGCTGCTACTTGGGGGAGAAGGGTTGTGGTGTAAGGTTTTTAAAAGCATATACTTCCCCAAGGATTGTTTCCTTGATGCAGTTAGAGGATATAAGGCTTCGTGGGTGTGGTCTAGCAAATTGGCTGGGAGGGAGTTTATTTTGAAGGAATTAAGATGGGTTATTGGGAATGGGTTGGGTACTAGAATTTGGAAGGATGGGAGGGAGGATTGAAGGGTTGGGGGGAAAACTCTTAGCACAAATCTATGGGGACAGTTACTGTAATGACGATAAGGTTGCTAGCTTAATTGAGAATGGCTGCTGGAATTTACCTTTATTGATTAACAAGGTTGATGTGCATGTGTTAGATTTGATTGGTAAAATTCCTGTGGAGGTGAGTAATAGTGATGACAAAATTGTTTGCAGGAGGAATGAACATCAACTCATGAGCAGAGCCAGCTCTTCAGTTAGTATCCCCCAGTTGTTTTGGAGGAAAATGAAGTCCTACCCCGGATTGCACACTTCGTGCGGCGTTGTATGAGTGATGTTGTACCCACCAAAGTCTCATGATTCAAAAGAAAGTGTGGCCAATCCCTTCTGTGTGATTTGTTGTGAAGAGGAGGAGACTTTGGAGCATGTGTTATTCTTTAACCCATGGGTCAGGACTGTTTGGTTTGATTGTGGTCTATCTATTAGGATACACGGAAATGTTTTAAAAGCTAGACCGGACGTCGAGTTGGAAAGGTCAACGGGTCATAATTCAAACGGTTGGAACAGTCGAGCCATTTAGTCAGACCAATGACGTAGTAATTAAATAAAAAAATATTATATATATATATATATATATTTTATAATTAGTCTGTATTCTAATTTCATATGATGTTAATAAAATCACAAAATATCATTTAAGGAAGAACATTAAGTCAATAATCAACTTAACAAAATGCACTAACAATAATGATTTCATGACTTGTCAAATATTGGTGGCTTTTGATTGATCCAAGCATGAGTTTCTTGAAAGGCAATTGGATCATACCACTCTGGTTCTATTTATAAATCCTTTTTAACCAAAAAATTCGATCCTATTTATAAATCTAGTTTCAGTATAATAAATGAGATTGTGACAATTTTACCCCTATTTATTATACAAATGAATAAATAATTTAAAGATAGATAGAGCAGAAAGAGTTAAAAAGTACCTATTAATAAATGAAGGCATAGTTGTAAAGTTGCCCTATAATCATTGAGTTAACTATCTCTCCTTGGTATGTGAGATTTAGTTAAAAGGAACTTATAAATAGGACCAGAGTGATAAATGTCGTCATCTTCTTGAGGAAATGACCAAAATTCAAAACCTTTATCTCCAATCTCAATGCTTCCAATTTCATCCTTGGCTTGAGGATATTAAAACTCATTGCCTTTTTCTTCAAAAGCATCTTTATAAAATAGTTTGTAACAAGCCAAATTATTAAAATTAGTAACATATAATATAAATAAAAAAAAATAACATGTCTAAAATTTATATGCCATTTTTTTATTTTTTGCAGCATCAATTTTTTAAAAAAAAAATTGTAGCAAAAAAAAATTTCACATTTTTATTTGGCCGGACTGTTTTTGAAAACCCGTCCGGTTTCCGGCCCAGAAGTGGATAAACGATGACCCAAAACGGCTCCTTCAGAAAAATGGTTCAACATATATATCTGACCCGCCTCAGTGACTGGCCAACAGTCCGACCTATTTGACTGTCCGGTCCACTCCAGTTCTCTAAACAATGATACACAGGGCTAATATTGTATGTTTCAAAAAATGATGCATGGATCTATTTGAATTAAATAATAAGTTAACAGAATGTGACATTTCTATAATTTTCTGGACTTTATGGTTGATTTGGAAGTGCAAGAATGATTTCATTTTCAATCATGTTGATCCTAACCCGGTTTATACTGTAGAAAGGGTCAGAAACTATGCTCTGGAATTCTGGTTGGCTAATGATCAGGTGTCATCTTTGGCAGGAAGCAACATGGGCTTCAGGGTTAAGCGTTGGAAGTTGCCACCTGATGGTTCTGTGAAAATAAATTGCGATGGGTGTGGATACCAAGGAAGCTGCGGTGGGTATTGTATGCAGGGATCACTCCAGTATGTTTTTATAGGGATATGGGGAAAAAGTTGAATCAGGTTCTGCTTTTATGACTGAAGTACTTGCCTTGAGGAAAGCTCTAATGCTTAGGGATGAGTTGCAGGTTTCATGGGCTATCATTGAGGTTGATAACAAAGAAGTATATGATTGTGTGGAGGAAGATTTGGTGGTGAATCGGAGTGTTGTCTTTTATTACAGGATGTGGGGAATCTTCTTGTGTCCAAAGTGAAATGGTCACTTTCTTTTTCATCTAGAGAGGGAAACAGGGCAACTAATATGGTTGTTATTGACTCTAGAAAAGGGATGTGCCCTATTCGGTAGGTTAACAAACCAACATCTCTTCTAGCAGAAGTGTTAGCTCAGGACGCAAGGGATACTTGATGTTCTAACTATGATTCTAGAGGTGAATCGGCAACAAGGCAAGGAATCCCCTAGAGTGGATTGGTTGTAATTTTTTGTTTTCATTAGTATAGTTTAGTTAGCTAAACGTTTTGACTGTTGTGTTGTTTGATATTGCAATATAGTTATGCTGTAAACTCTTCTCTTTTGGTGATTAATAAAAATCATACTTGGTAAGACAAAAAATATCAAATTTCGGGCTCTTATTAAAAAGATTGGAGAGGGTATTTAGAACCAAAATTTTTTTTACCAACTGAATTCATAAGGACCAGAATGGTATATCAGATAAATGCGTGATTTGGGAAAATTAAGACTAGTTTTTAGTCAGAATTGGCTCTCTACTATTTCGAATAAAAATCCCATAAATGGTTCACCTACCTCCCTTAAATATAGGGTCTCCTTTATAGAAAATATGCTTAGCTCAAAATATAGAGAATAAACAATAATGTGGAATGCCTGCCCCCCAAGCTCCAACCTATGCCTCTGTTGATTCAGGATCACCACTGAACGTCTAAACCACAACAACGCAGCAGATTTTTAACAGTCAACACTAACATTTATTCCATGATAGATATGCTTTTGCTCTTTATGGAAAGAATTGTTGAGAATCTAAAACCCAGAAAGGGGAGCGAAGACAGACGTGTGGGTGTGTATTTGTTCCTAAGAAAACACAGACAACATCTCCAAAATAGTATAAGCCAAACGATTTCCAATTCCAAGATGTAAGGGATTAATCTCCAATAAAACTAACAATTGGATCCGCTATCATAAAGCCAATGTTGACTAGTCAACACGCAACATGCACTTCGTTATTCACCTTCCCTGCAGTTGCAATATTTAATACTAGTCATTAATATAAGATCTAGTTCGTAGCATAAAAATTGAGGTGTCAAGGAAAAAATGGGTGTTAACTTTAAAGATGCAAGAGGCTAAGAGTAAGAGGATGTATTTCTTCAAATGAAATTTCCCAAGTTATAGTAAAATAAATAAAATTGCGACCCGAACCTTGAGCTGCCAATGAGGAGAAATAAGCATTTGAAGCCAGAAAGTTTCCAACTTGGAATTCAGTCAGATATTCCATATCACTGGCTGATCTGCATCTAAAACTGAGAACTAATTCAAAAAAAGGACGGCCTAGTACACAAGGCTCCCACCAGTTGAGGTCTAAGGAGGAATATATATATGCATCTTTACCCCTGCAAGTAGAGACTGTTTCTAAGATTTGAAACCGTGACTCCCAGGTCACATAGCAATATGATTACAATTTACAACAGTATCTATCTATCCGTCAAGCACATCCTACTTGCTTTCCTTTATCCGAGTCGGTCAGCGAAGAGGATTTGGACGCTGTAGTTGGTAGAATTGTGGAGCAGCTTCCAACAGCCAAGAGGGATCAATGGATATAACGTTACGCATGTATTGCTTATCAGTTGATACAAGAGAACTGTATATTACCCACTTTGGATTCACTCTGCATAGAATTTTCACCGGACTTCAGCTACTCACACAGTATGTGTATGCGGATTTAAGCAAACATGACAACACTTGAAAGAAAACACAATTAAAAGTGCTCAAGTTTATCAGTACAAAATTAAAAAATAATAATAAAGTTACACCATTTATTAGCCACAAACAATCTCTCTCATTTTGCATACTATGTAACACTATTTATTCTGCATACTAAAATTGGTTCTGTGAATTACCTGAATAAAACTGAGGATGGATGAATATAAACTTCCTGCGAGCCTCTGATTGTCTTGTACATCCCATCATGGCTGTATGCCTTTTAACAAGATATAGAAATAAGAAATTTAAAATGTCACCAAAAGAATGAGTAAAAAAATGATTTTTAAAAAAGTGTCCGAGGAATGTCAAGAAGTCACTCACTTCTAGACGGCATGCATTAGCAAAAAACCCAGAAGTAACTGCCTTTCTAACCACCTGGAAAATGTAAAACATATTTTTAAAAAAAACCCTTCTCGAACAACAAAAATAAACAAGCAAACAGAGGAACTTAATGCAGCATCTAAGCAAGATATCATACAATTAAACATCCAATAAAGTGAGAAAAATAAATTGTAGAAACTGATGAAAGAAGGAAATTAAAAGGATGCATGAGCGAGTTGTCCTATCCCATATTTGCCATTCATGAATAAGGAACAGTCATAGAAAAGCTTCACTGTCTTTCGTGGATAAGGAACAGTCATAGAAAAGCTTCACTGTCTTTCGTGGTTCCAAGGTGGGAAAAATGTATGACGCCTTAACTTTTAGCATTGACATGAAAGAACAGCAACTTATAATAATAAAGTTATATGACTGAAAGTGAGTAACTTATGAAACGAAAATCAAACAATTCAAAAAAGCTACTGGTGGCCTCATTCACAAGTAGTAAATAGAAAAATTCCATGACGAAAGAGGAAAGAACTTGTCTAAGTTCTCGACATTAGGTTATTCACATTCTACAAAAGCAGCCCCATGGTTCAACAAGCATGCCAAGTAAACTAACAAAAGCGTCATAAAAACCTACCCCCATATCTCCTTCACAAGATTTCAAGACTAAGCCTATCCTCTGTGCAATTCTTTTCAGTTGTTCCCTGACTTCAAGAACTTTTCTCTGCACAGCATGTTCACATATATATTGAAAAGTGAAAAAAAAAAAAAAAATGAGACAAGCACCAGAATAAAGCATCCTAAAGTACCGAATTATACACACCATAGCATGATAGTTCACATGGTTCTTGTGACACCACTGTGAAGATTTACCAGACTGAAGAAATCCCTTATATACATTAAGGAATGTTACATGGTCGCCCTGTATCAAATATTAAAGTAAGATCATATATTAAGGAATGCTAGACATTAAAAGTTAAAAAACAAATCAACATAATTACCTCCGCAGCAGCAAATCTCAATTTTGCTTCATCAAATTCCCTTTGTATCCCTCTCCCAGAGATCCAGATGGACTGCAAAAATAATTTTGAGACTGAATTCAACTTCTGATCGTTACTTATTCCCAACCACCACAAAAAAATTGTTTGCAGAATTTGCCAACTTTTTTAGATAAGTAGCAGCAAATTTGACTTAACAAAACACAATGGATAAACACTTTACTTGGATGGAGAGAACAGCAGCGATTGTAATTATCTCCTCTGAACATCCAAATTGGCTAGAAGCTATCAACATTTTTGAGATCATAGGGTCCTTAAAAAATAGGAAAAATGATGTAAGTAATGCTTGTTGAAAGCTAACTGTGAATACTCATTTTTGCTATTGCTATACTTATGCGGCGCCGACCATCTTCCTAGCTTTCTGAATCAGGTCCGTCTCATATAACTATTATAATATCATAATAACGGTAATAATAAAAACTACTACCATAAATGATTCTAACATGATTGTAACAGAATTTAAATCATACAAGTGGAATTTCTGCAACTTGAAACCCAGTTGGTGAAGTAAGTTTAGCATCATCATCCAAGACACCAAGTGAGTAAAGAACTTCCAGTGATCGGATCATAGCTTCAGGAGATGGAGACGCTGGCCAGTCAAAGCCCAATATATTATCTATACCCAATGCTTTTAACTGCAAAATACCAGACACAACACATGCGCAATGGATTGTTAAGATATAATTATTACTCCAAATCTGGAAAAACTTGGTAGAAGGTTTTAATTTTGGCATCGTATAACAGATGCTAGAGTTAGAGAGAAGATACAGCATGGTTCAAAACACAAATACGATAGTTGGCAGTGCCATCATGGAAATTTGCCCACGAAGTCCTCCCATAATTCTCAAATAACATCATTTTTTCCATAAATGAAATATATCATACATCTTAAATTACAGGATCAGTTATAGTTCAAGTATAATTCAAGTGCTCATCATAAAACCCCTCATCAAATAGGAATTAATTTAGTTTACAAATCTTGACTTGTTGAGAATTCTGTTTTTCTCTTTACACAATACTTTGAGCTCATTCCCTCAAGCTATGTCAACAAATTGAACAACCATGACAGCCGATGAATGCAGCCATGGAGCTTCTGGTCCACTCATGTAAGATTATTAAAAAAATTTCAGGCCATGGAAAATAGGAATCAGATCTATTGAAAGAATATAATTGGTATAACAATTAAATAATTATTAAAAAGAAACGAAACATTGCTCTTCAGTTTTATAAAAATATTTATTATGACTAGAACTTTTACTTTTTAACATTTTTTTACTAAATTAAATGAGTTCATCATGAATTAGAAGATCATTAATACAAAATCTTATCTCAGAAGAAATTGCATTTCTGAGAAGAAAATCACCAAATGACTACCGGAAGAAATAAGTTGACTGTGAAAATAAGTTGCAGCAAATCAACACAACAAAATCGCTCACCTGGATTACACATGAAACAAGGTTTGATCTCTGTATCTCTGGAATTCCCTCATCAGGCATGTCATTAATATAATACTCTTCTGTATACAACCTGATTGCACCATGGGTTATCAAAGTAAAAAACAAGCCAGAAAGCAGTTAAGTGCCGAGGGTAAGGAAGGAGAAGCTATAAATCATGCATCACCATGACAATTTAGACACAGTCTAGGTAATGGGAACAGAAAAAAATAAAATTTATACAGGAAATTGCAGAATAACATCCTATGAATCAAGAAATCTATTAAAAACTTTCTTAAGACGAAGGGCCAACAAATCTTGAAAGAGAAAACCACATATATGGACTTGGGTCAGTTCAGTTGGGTCCTGAAAAGGAGTATGATAAGAGTACTTTTGCTGCCCACACATAAACGAAGACCTAGGCAGATTCATGAAAATGGACCACTGCCTTTGGTTGCTCAGACCGTTGACTTGGAAACTCCTAACAAATTGGAGAAAGATCTAAACAACTAGGTGGCAGTAGGATGGCTGTAGCTGTTTTGCTAAAAGTGCATTGGGGAAAGTGACATGCACCTTTTGTAATATCTAAGGAATAGTGTCCTTCAGGAGGGTCATGGCTTATTTTGTGTTTTGAGTGAGGTTAGGAGAGGCTGGACTCTCGAATCACCAGAGAGTTCCTTGTTTTTGTTTTGTTCCTTGTTATTGTTCTGTATTTTGGTACTTAAGGGTCGCTGCAGAATCAGTGTAGCATTTCCTTTGTAATCCTGATTCCGTCAACTACATTAATATCAACCCTCAGTTTCATTCTGATTGTTTTTGTCACTGCTATCTGTTTCTATCGTTATAGTGCTAGGCTGTACCAGAGTACATAAAGGTTAAAATATAATGAAACATGCACATGGAAGGTTTTCCTTTTTAGCCAGTTATTATGAATAAAAAAGGGTACAGACCCCTTTAGTTCAATCTTGAAAGAGAGAACCACGTATATGAACTTGGGTCAGTTCAGTTGGGTCCTTAAAAGGAGTACATAAAGGTTAAAATATAATAAAACATGCACATGGAAGGTTTTCCTTTCTAGCTAGTTCTTATGAATAAAAAAGGGTACAGACCCCTTTAGTTTTAAGCCATTAAAATATCTTCCCTTTATGCCAACGTCCTTGTGGCACAGTGACATAGAAGCCGTTAGTGCTTGCACTGTTTCTTCTTTCTCATCTACAGCACCTCCTAAGGTTTCAGAGATGGCACTAGAATTCTTAGAAAACCAAATTATAGTCATTAACCATAAACTTCATGGAAAGACCTGCCCCCAGTGGTCCTAGAGTGTGCTGAGATACCTACGTGACAAGAGGAAGGAAAAGTATATTAACGGAGAAGCTCCTCAACCAGCCCACGATGATCCAAATTTCGACACCTGGTTTATTGAGAATAACCAAGTGATGAATTGGTTGTGTAACTCGATGACTTTGGATATTAGTGAGGGCTTCTTGCAACCACGGCAAAAGAAATTTGGGATGCAGCCAGGAGAACATACTCCTCCCTTGACAACAACGCTGCCTTGATCCATCTAAAGTGACAACTCCATGATTTGAGATAAGGTAACGTGTTGATGACTGAATATTACAATGCTTTGCTAAAATTATGGCAGCAACAAGATTTGTTTGAGGTTCATCCGTGGAAAAACATCAAGGATGCTCAATTGTACAAGAAGATAGTGGAAGAAGGAAGAATATATGACTTTCTCCTAGGCCTAAACGATCCTTTCGAGGAGGTAAGGGGTAGAAGTATGGGATTAAAACCCTTACCACATCTATTTGATCTCAACTTTGTGCAATTCAAAGCAAGCAGAAAACCCCTTAATCCAAGTGGCCCAAGTCAAATTGAAAGCTCAGCACTTGCTATGAGAGGACCACAAGGTGAACGAAGGAATAACAAATGGTACAACTATTGCAAGAAGAAGGGCCATATCAAAGAAAAATGCCGAAAGCTACACAAAAAGCCATCAAATGGAAAACAGAACTTCCAAAGTCACCTCACTACAGCTGAACAGAAAATTGAGGCTGATGATCATCAAAGCTAGAAAGAATTGCAGGTGCTTCGTAGGATGCTTGACAGACAAAATAAATCAACCTTAGTGCTTGGTGTTAATCTGGTGCAATAAGGTAATTCCATTATAGCTTTCAATGCTGTGATGACTAGTGATGATACTTGGATTATCGACTTAGGAGCTACAAATCACATGACCGGTAACAAAACTCAATTTAATAACCTTAAATGCAGTCATGAACAACTCAAAGTCTAAGTAGCTAATGGTGTATTCACGAAGGTTCAGGTAATCAGCACGGTCACCCTTTTTGATCACTTGGAAATAAAAAATGTCTTGTTTGTGTTTGCACTCACCTGCAATCTAATATCTCTAAGCAAGTTGACTAAAGGTCGAAGATGCCAGGTAATTTTTGATGATAGTCTTTATGTTTCTCAGGATTTAAAATTGGGGAGGACAATTCGGCTTCTAGAGAATGGGATGGACTCTTCTACCTTGAAGGATCAAACGTAAAGAATAAAGATGCACGGAAGGCAAGAAGGGCACTGTTTAGCTCCAACTCTCAAAACAATTATGTATTTATGTGGCGTTGTCATTCAGGCCACCCTAGTTTTGATTATATGGAACATGTGTTTCCAAGTTTATTTGATAGAAATTACATTCCTTTTGATTGTGAAACTTGCCATCTTGCAAAACAAACTCGATCCTCATATCCCAAACAGCCCTACACACCTTCTGCACCATTCACAGTAATCCATAGTGATATTTGAGGTCCAACAAGAATAAAAACCCTCATTAATGCTAAATGATTTGTTACTTTCATAGATGATCACACAAGAACCACATGGGTTTACTCAATGAAAGAAAATCTGAAGTAACCAAGGTGTTTCAAAGCTTCCATACCTTTGTACGCAACCCAATTCAATACTTCCACTAAAATCCTACGAAATGATGATGCCAAAGAATACATGAGTGGAACTTTTAAGGAATCTCTTGATCAGCAAGGAATTCATCACCAAACTTCCTACCTAACCTGATCACGAGTCTGAGCCTTCTCCACCTCAACCTGAACCTATATTCATTGAACTAGAAACAAATGTTGAGATCAATTCAAGGGTGGAGGCCAAAACAAGACGAGAAGCAGTATCCAGGAAACAAGTTCAAGAGGAACCCGACACTAATAGAACTATCTCTCCCATTCAAAGGAACAATCATGATCCAATCCAGGATTCAATTCTAAAGAGGGTTGGCCTATTGCATTGAGAAAAGGGGTAAGATCTTGTACTCAACATTCAATTCAATAGTTTGTCTCATATGGTAACCTGATTGCAAAAATGCAAAGCTTTGTTGTAAATAGTGCACAAATGAAAAATCCCAAACACATTTCAGCAGGCTATGGCTAATCCAAAATGGAAACAAACTACAGAAGAGTTGAGAGTACTCAAGGAAAATAAAACGTGGGAGATTACAACTCTTCCCAAAGGAAAGAAGCCAATAGGATGCAAGTGGATCTTCACCCAAAAATTCATTTCAAATGGTAGTATCAACAAATACTAGGCGAGACTTGTTGTGAATGGATATACCCAGACATATGGGATTGATTATCAGGAGACATTTGCTATTGACACGTTTGTCAACCAAATTCCAGGTGAAAGGCCTCAGACAAATAAGGTATTTTTTTGGCATGGAAGTAGCAAGAACTAAAAAAGGGTAGCAATGAATCTCAATGGAAGTATACCTTGGACATGTTACATGAGACAGAAATGTTGGGTGCTTAACCTGAGGGGACACCAATGGAAGAAGGATGTCACCTTGAGATCAAGCCACAAGGTGTTCCAGTTCACTTAGAAAGATACAGAAAACTAGTGGGAAAATTGATACACTTAGCCCACACACGTCCAGATATCAACTATGTAGTTGGAATAGTAAATCAGTTCATGCATCAGCCACAGGAAGAACACATGGAGGCTGTATACAGAATTCTGAGCTATCTGAAACTTAATCCTGGTAGAGGAATCTTCTTTAAGAAATGCACTGCCACAAACATCAAAATCTACACTGATGCAAACCATGCAAGGGATAGGGAGAATAGGAGGTCAACCTTAGGGTATTACACATATGTGTGGGGAAATCTAGTTACGAGGAAAAGCAAGAAACAAATTGTGGTGTCAAGAAGTAGTGCAGAAGCGAAGCTGAGAGCTGTTAATGATGGAGTATGTGAAGGAATCTGAGTCATCAGGTTACTGAAGGAGTTGGGAATCCCACATGAGGGATCGATGCAGCTCTAGTGTGACAAGAAAGCTAGCATTGAAATGGTAAAGAACCCAGTATATCATGATAGAACGAATCATGTTGAGATAGATAGCCACTTCATTAAAGAAAAGATAGAAGAAGGCACCATGAGTCTAGCCCACATACGATCTGCAGACCAGATTGCAGATATTATGACAAAACCACTGAGCAAAGCTAAGTTTGAAAGATTTCAAGGCAAGCTAGGAATGAGTGATACATACCCTCTAGCTTGAGGGGGAGTGTTAGAAATCTATTTAAATTTTAAATTAGAGAATCCCATGATTATCTCATTGATTGCAATCCCTAATTTAGTGCTTTCAATTTAGGATATAATATCTTATTGCAATCCTTTATTTTCTCCACTAATTACTCTCTCTAAAGTCTATATATTTTCTCCACTAGGTAATAAGAGAGTATTATCTTTTCGCCTCTGACTTAAACACATCAGATATTCAAGTTTTATCCATTGTAAGACAACTTCATATATCATTGAGGAATTTATTGGAACTGAGAGATTATCAGGTTATCATTCTTCTTCATCAGGAAATCAAATGTCACAAATAGAATTATAGAAACACAATTTTTCAATTTAAACTATGGAGGTCTTTCAAATATGAGCATTGATATCCGATCCCTAAAGCAACAGATGATAAGGTGTATTAACCAACATCAATAAGAATCTAAAACATCTTACTGAATCAACTGAAGAAAAAAAAATTAGCCACAAAACGTAACAATTTGCAGTAAGAAACCTGTAACACTTTCCTGGTCGTACTCTTCCAGCCCTTCCAGCTCTTTGTCTAGCAGAAGCCTTAGATATGGGCGCTACAACGAGATTTTCTATATCAGAAATCTGTGACAGAAATGGGGAGAAAACAGCATGTAAGAATGGCAACAAGACTATTAGAGGACGGGAAGATAAAACAGAGATAAGGAACCTCCAGACATAAAGTTACTAAAATAGTACTTAAAACTGTCCAAAATTTAATGTAGTAGTAATAAAACTGCACTGTGAGAAGGTGGAAAAGTTCGATAAGAAATCAACAGTTTAGTTCTTGCAGGACATGAAGATGAAATCATCCCACACTGAAAACTACATGTTTCTGTTGTTTTCATGATTCGATAGTGGTGGTATGTAAAATTTATAGAGAAATTAATGAAGATTCCGAAATCTGCTGGAAAAATGTGCAAAAAGGGAAACCAAGTACAACCTGTGCACACTAGAATTTTGTCAGGTTAAGGTTAGATGGCAGAGGAAAATGAAAATGTAAATTAAGATAGTGGGTGCTTGGTCTGGTAGGTCAGTGTCTGTATCAATTAAAATTTGTTGAAGATGAACAAAATTTTGTGAGTTTGAACTAATCATTCCACGGGTCTCATGCATATTTACAACCATCTGAGTTGAAAGGACACAATTAAAGTACCGGATTATAAAACCGCTGTTTTGAGAATCCACTATCAACAACATAGACAATGCCCTGCACAATCAGAAGAGCAAGTATAAAGAACACAGTACTATGTTGCCCTTGATTAATCTGATACCTTGAAGAACGCAGTACTATCAACAACATTTTACCTCTAAAGTAATTGATGTTTCTGCTATATTTGTTGAAACAACTACTTTCCTCTTCCCTCTTGGAGTGGGAGAAAACACCAATTCCTATTACGAAGTTAATCATTCATCATAACTTTCAGAAATTTAACGAAATCAAAGTACAAAAATCATTTGGAAGGAATAAGGTTCATGAATGTGTAAGTCATGGATTATAGACCTGCTCAGCACGAGGAAGTCCCGAATACAGAGGCAAAATGATTAATCCTGGCACAAGAAAAAATGCAGAATGCAGTAGCTTAATGTTTGTCATTAGAAAAAACACTGGAAGAGTGAAGAGAAACTCTTGAGCACAAGTCAATATAATCTTTCATACAGAGAGAATTCAGGCATTAACAACGTATCATAGACTAAACCTATGGGCAAAACACACTAGTTCACTCATTAAAAAAGGAAAACAACAAAATAAAACATCAACTAATTCTATAGAAAAATCCAGTAAAACAACCAATACAGCACAATAACCCAACAGCAGCTGCTAAATAACATGATCACCAACACATTCAACAAGTTCAGACCAAATCGCATATGTCCATATGTTAGTTTAATCATCGACTAAATAAAACATTGTCTGTGACGGAATAATAATAAATGCATAACAAAAATAACAGAATGGGTAGTTATATAAATGAGAGGCAGTTAGAAGTACTATTGCCTATAAATAGACATTAAGTACCCCATTTGTAAGGCAGATTATGAATTATATAAATTAGGGTGTTGCTATGTTTTTCTTCTCGTCTCCTTTATGTCTCTCATCTCTCCTCTGTTTCGCCCTCTCAGATCCTCTCTTCTCTATTTCTCTTTGACTCTTTCCCTTTCTCTCTTTCTTATTCCAATACCATGACATTGTCACACAGTGCAGGCTCTAGATAGTACCTCATTCCAAGACCAAGAAGAGGAGAGTACTTCCTTGACCCCCTATTTAGTTGGAGGGGAATGGAAGGGAGATTCAAATGAATTCGATTCAAAAAAATGGCTAAGTGGGGTTACTAAATTTTAATAAAGAGAATATATAAAATAAAAAAGTTAGGAATATCAATTAAAAACTTTTAATCCCACTCCTTTGTTAGCATCTCCCCCTCCATTCCCCTCCAACCAGACTACACTACGCTAAGCAACAAGTCTTGCGCACTCATTTTCTCGAAAAGAAAAATACTGTATCATAAAATTTCATTGATTGGAACTTCATTCTATGAGCCAAAACTACAGAAGCTTACTCCAAGAACTCTTTCTGGCAACACTTCACAAACATTGTGCAGAGCCACAACTAATTTATGCTTGTTCTACTCCCTATTATTTGTAAGTAGTTAGAGATGAAAATAATTAAACAGCTAGTAGCCTACATATGAACAGCATATAACATATACCTGAAGCGTTCTTTCTATTAGTTTGAGTTTCTTCATTAAGCAACTGAACAGCAGCATCAATATCATCTTGCCCAGTAAGGAAAACAAGAATATCACCTGAAGGTTCCTGAGAATAAATAACACAATACCATATGAAAACCCAAGCTCAAAATCAATTGTTCAATTCTTCATACAATTAGTTAGTTAAACTGTGTTTTGTGCTAATATCTTAGTTAATCTTCTAAAAGACATTTCTGGAATTCACTAACAATATCAAACCAAGAAAAAACAAGTCAGTACCTTAAGTTACTAGGAGTTGATGAAGTAGACATGCAAAAATTTTAAGTTAGCACAGAGGAATCTGCCAAATAAGAGGTAAAAAATGGAATTGCAATTTAGGTTTATTAAAGGGTTAAGGTGCAAATTTACCAACGAAGTTTTGTCCGAGGAGCGTCTAGCACAAATATGTTTTAGAAAGGGCAAAAATATCAATAAACAATTAAAAAGGGGCATCTAGCACAAAAACCGTTAATTTTGACCTAACGGCGTTAAATTATAAGAGAAGAAAACCCCTAACGGCGTTAAGTCAAAATTAACGGTTTTTGTTCTGAATGCCTCTTTTTAATTGTTCATTGGTATTTTTGCCCCTTCTAAAACATATTTGTGTCAGACGCTCATTGGACAAAACTTCGTTGGTAAATTTGCCCCTTAACCCTTTATTAAATTCTTATGACCCCAAAACTGAACTCCACATTTATTTCCTTACCCACATGCTTTAGAATATATTAGAAGCAATGACAGAATGATTCTGTTCTAAAGTCCAATCATAACTGATCAAGTAGTTATAAATTACCAAGAAACATTCACTTAGGATGAAGTCTTCTATGTAAAACACACATACACAGCCATGAGGCAGTCTGGAACGATCAGAATTTTGATTACTGCACAAACAAGATTTCAATTTGGATTCTTGAAATACACTAAAGATAAAACTTATAGCTCCAAGATATACAATTAGCAAGAAACTTGATGAGCCTCTCAGTCAACCATTTTCTCTACTTGTCTTCCTTTTCAGTCATCAAATACTTGCTTTGTGGTATTTACACAAACTCATTGTTGGTTAATGAGCTCTATCCCAGTCAGGACTCAAACCTAGCAAAATCTACCTTGATCGGAGATAACTATAAAACTTTAACCCATTTTAGCTTTCAGATATGAAGATAAAGTTATAAAGAAGGGTGCTGAACTATAAGAATCAAGAGAGAATCAAAATTACCTGCTCATGAATCACAAGTGCTGTTGAAACAGTAGCCTGAACATAATCTGGGACAGGTTCCTCAGTGTAATTTATTTCTACATTGAAGCTTCTACCCTGCCAATCACAAGGTAAATGACAGCCAAATAAAACCATGCACTCACAAATATACGAGTCATGCATCCAAAACAATACCTCAACAGACAAGATTGCTGGTTCCATCTGTAGTCCACCCTCCTCACTTTTAAGTTCTCTACGCTTTTTGCTGTTAGAAATAATATATGATAGATTTAATAACTGTTTTTAATTCATGAGCAACAAGCAAATGATTCAAATGTGCTAACTCAAGGCAGTAAACCAGCAACAAGGTTTTCCAAGTTCAAATAACACTGAAACACTATGACATAACCAATCAAATATTGACATATCGCATTATGACAATTTCTATTTTACTATTCAGAATATGTATAAAATTTTTTAACTAGAAAGACGATGAAGTAGAGGCATGCAGAGAAAATGAGAAATGTAATAGTGAGTGCAATGTTAAAAACAGAAACACTCGCTGCAAATAATTAACTAATTACTCTAAGTGAATTCAGTGACTAATTAATTAATTAATTGAAGATATGATGTTCAACACGTTTTATTTTTCCCTTATTCTTTTGGAAGGACAGGCAGGAAGAACATTGAAAGATAAGTCATATGGATATAGAGGGCTAATGGATAAAAACGTTCTTTCACTTTCAATTGTTTTAAGAACCTCTGCTGATAATCTTTTGCTGGCCGTTCTATATCTGTAAATAAAACCAAATCTGGTGGATCCTAAAAATTTGGTATTCACTAACAAGGTTATTTTACAGATGAAATATTTCATCCATATCAAATGAAGATCAGTTCTATGCATAGAGTATACAGAAGATAGTTGAGGTCAGGTCCAAAGAAAGAAAGCCATAACCAAAGCAAATCAAGAGGGCAAATTCATTCGATGATCAAATCAAAACCTTGTCCGGAAGAAATCAGCCATCAACTTTGCTTCAATTGTAGCAGAAGAGATAATCAATCGCAAATCTGGTCGACGCCGTTGAATCTGGAAGGAAAAAAATAAAACAGAAGATATAATGAGAGGTCTAAAAATTTCCCAGATAAATACCTTTTAGTCCCTAAAATTTTTGCTGATAAGATTTGACCATCAATTTGATACCTTTTTCAATAGTCCAAGTAAAATATCAGTTGAAATTGACCTTTCATGAGCTTCATCTACCATTATAACACTGTGACAAGAAATAAAGGGAGAAAAATGTTCACGGCAAGAAATTTGAATCCTAACTTTCTATCATTCTTAATATAAATTAACTGAATAAAAGCAAATCCAGGTCCCTTGTTGGGTAACCATAAATTTGTAACATTCCATGAAAGGTGATATGAATTTGAAATATAAATCCCTAATTCCTATTTGTGAACCCTAATCCTAAAATGTTAGGTAAGTTAGTTAAGGGAAGAGCAATGTTAGTGAGAGTGGCATTAGCTATTTTAGAATAGCACTAGCCAAACACGCCCTAATTGTATCCCTTAGCTAATTAGGATAGGATTAGCAATTAGGGAATGACATTTAATTACAGTTATGCCCTAAGCCTATAGTTATCTATATAAGGAGCTATAGACCCCATTATTAGTTGTTGTTGATTGATCTTAATAAAAGAATTATTCAGCAGCCCACGTGTCTCGCTCGTCTTCCCTCTCAGAATCTTTGTTCTTCTTCTCTGTTCCCTCTCTGTCCCCGATCTTTCTCTCTCTTTCTACCTATTTTTTCCCCTTCGGTTCTGGTCAATTATTCCAGAACCATATCAAAAGGACCCTTCCAAATCACTTATTAGGCCATGGATGGACAAAATCCAGGCATCCTTAACCGTTATTATCAATACAGGCAGATTGATCGCCACTGAGAAGCTCTACTTCTACACTTCTTTCATTATCAAAGGTTTAAATGAGAATAAATAAATGAAGAGAATTAAAGAAGAAATAAGAAACCAAAACACAAGTCACAAAGAAATGGAAAAATACATTATATCAAGAGAATCCTCCACTACCCAGTATAAGAGACAGAGAAGAGACCCCACAAACAATACACTAAATAAAATATAATAGAGTAAAAAAGCAACGAGCCAAAGTTAAAAAAGGGGGGGGGGGACTCTGCTGACAAACTATGGTGTTACCTTTTCCAACCAAATTCACCACTAAGATGTAACAAACACAACAAATTACAGAAGTCCTTAAACCCCACCCTTCTTGAAAAGAAAAAAGGACCAAAAACCAAACAGTGACAAAACTGAAAGTATTAGAGCGAACCCTATGCTCCTAATTTTTTTTAAAAAAAAAAAGAATCACGTGAAATCTTCCAGGGAACTTTGAAATTAAGGAAAAAACATACACGTACTCTCTGTGCTTCACAAAAACTTAAATTTCTATAATATCACCACTCTGAAACTACTCATCAACGGTGTCAATTCCACCAATTTGAATGTCATTGTAAGTCTGTATCTCAACCAGAATATGGCATCATAACAAGTACCTATATTTGGTCAGAAGTGGATCATCCATCATCTCCCTTAGCAGCACACCGTCTGTTAAAAACTTTACTGCTGTCACATCCTGTGCTGCCAAAAAAGGAAAATCCTCAGTGATTCTGATGAGGATTGGTTAATAGATTTACTTATGTCACAACTCACAACCTATTTCATGTAGATCCATTCAAATGATAACATGATTATTCAATATAAAGTATCATCTGTGATCTAGAGCTATCTTTAAGAGAAGTATATAAAGCTTGCAAATATAGGTAAGGATTTTGAAAGGTCAATGGACAGTTGAGGCCTCACTGGTTTTGTAAGATCTTCAAATCTGATTGTGTAGCCTACTTCCTCACCAAGTTTGACTCCCATCTCTTCTGCGACTCTAGATGCAACAGCCTATAAAGCGCCAATTCATGGTCCTCGTAAGATAGATACAGTAAACATCTCATTTAAAGACATCTCACATATTTTACCCTCAGTAGATGCTTCACATAAAATCTCAACCAAGGTAAATTGAGCGGATGCCAAAGAATCAATTTAAATCAAATGTTAGTATGCTACAGTAAATGGCAGTAAGTAGAATCCCTGCAACCAAAGGCACTTCCTTAAGGCCGAGATGCCTCTCACCATAAGCAGCTCAAACAATTATTTTGGAGAGTTAGAATTAAATTTCAGTAGGAAGAACCTATGCTTTATCCCTAAAACGAACATCTAAATTATGATATATGAAGTTTGGACCATTGAGAGGCATTCATGAACAATGTTAAACTGTTGGTATGCTCATTACCCAAGTCAGTATAAAAATCATACTTCTAAAGTTTCAACCAAATTAGAGGAATAGTCTTTAATTGTAGTGAAACTAAAGTAAAGGGTATAACTCTTAGTACGGTTACAGTACTCATGATTAAATATAAATCAAGGTTGAAAGTTCCAGAAACTGAGCATTTAATAGTATATTTGGTTTAGTTCCTCGATTGTTCCCTTAAATTCTAAAGATTTTTTTTTTTTTTGTGCCAGGAACTTAACTTCTAAAGTTTTATCATCTACAAAAGATCAAGAACAAAGAATAATCAAAATGTTGCAGGAACAAGTGGAACCTGGACAGCTAGCCGTCTTGGTTGAGTGCAAGCTATTATCCGACCACCATCAGTCCAGCCTGCCTCTTTGAAGTACTGTAATTTAGGGAGGGGGAACAAAAAGATAAGTATTTAAGATCATAAAGTCAATCCTTGAAATATTTAACTAAGAAGGCCAATGCAAGAAAACAAACAAACAACAATACAATGTAGGTGTTTAGAAGTTTCATGCGCTTGCAGGGAAGCAAAACTTGCAACTCTAAATTCAAAATATGAGACAAGTTACAACAACATAACAAGACCCATCTCAAATGTTTGCATTTCACAAATGATTCAACCCAAAATATGAAAATGGTAAGCACTAGATGCAAACCTGAGGAATTTGAGTAGTCTTGCCACTACCCGTCTCGCCAACTATGATAGTAGTAGCGTGAGTCTCCACGAGATAGAGTATGGCAGTCCGGTACTTGTAAACAGGCAACCGCTGCCTTTGCTTCTCCATACTCGCATACCCATATCTGCAAATTCAATGGAGCACTAAGGACTGTGCCCAAGCACGAAGATAAAATACCTCTGGAAACAGTGAAGTATATGGATACCCAGAAGAGGGAGAAGGAGAAGCTGAAAAGAAAAGAACGCCGCCTTCTTCATCGTCGACTAGGCGAGGCTTCTCGGTCCCTGGTTTCCAAAACCCCGACATTACTCTGGCTAATGAATAATGATCAGGAGGAGCTCCGTAGAGAAACCGCGGGAGGGGAATAAACTGAAGCGGGCACAGCACAGAACCGACCTGAAACCCGGTTTCATTTCGGAGTCCGGATTCATCAGTCGTTTATTTGACTTTTTTTTTTCTTCTAAATTATACAAAACTTTAGGGTAGTTAAATATAACCCCTAATATTTTAAAGTTGAAATTTAACTTTCTGATTTTTTTTTAACTATTAACCCCCTATTATTAAGTGATTGTTATGCTTTTAAGGGAAAATGTCACATTAGATTATGAGATGTCACGTGTTATCCTATGTGATATCCTATATAAATTACTAATTTTATAAAATCTTATAAAATTTCACCAACTACAAATAATTCATGACATTTCAAAATTTAAATTTAATTTCTTTAAAGTTTTGATTTATAATATTAAACCACATGAAGTTACTTTCTATCATTTTAGTAAATTTATTAAAATTTTTACCATCATTTATTAATTGAAATAGTGTTTTCTGTATGGCAAAAACTAGAAGAATAATATTTAGAAAAATATAAAATAAAATTTTAACCTCTAATTTAAGGAAATATATGCATTATTAATAAAAAAAATTAATGAGGACAAAATCTATCCTCTAAGAAAAATATAATATTTAAATTATCAAAGTCCAATTATTTCAATAATATATTTAACACAAATAATAACAATTTTTATACTATCAATGGTCAATTAATCCAAGAAAATAAGTAAATATTATATAAATGATGACATTTTTATTTTTATATTTTTTAAATATTATTCTTTTAGTTTTTTTTAATACAAGAAAACTATTTTAATTGACAAATAATAGTAAAAAACTTAATAAATTCATTAAAATGATTAAAATAATAACATGAGGTTTATTTATTACAAATCAAAATTTTAAGGAAGTTAAATTTAAATTTTAAAATGCCAAAGGTTATTTGTAACTTAGCAAAGTTTAAGAACGTTTTATAAAATTAGTAATTTACACATAATGTAACGAGGACAACACGTGGTCTCATAATCTGACGTGACAATTTCCACTAAAAAGATTACAGCCACTTAATGATATTGGGTTAAATTTAAACTTTGAAATATTAAGGGATTACATACAACTAACCTAAAATTAGGGGTTTATATAATTTAGCTTTTTTTTTGTTGGATATAAAGTTCATTTGAATATTTTTGTTTACAAGTTCTTTTTCTTTGTTTTTTTTGGGCCTAATGGTTACAAGTTCATTTGACTTGAGACTTCAGAGCAACATCCGCACAAATTAAAGCCCAATAATATGACCCAATTATTATTTTGTCTGTGTTTGGTTTGAAGAGAGCGGATGGAGGGAAAGGATAAGAGGTTATCTTATTTGGTTTAGTTAAAAAAGAGGGGATGGAAGATGTTTTTAATTATTCCTCATTTGGCTCAAGAAGGAAGGGGAGGGATGATATTAATTCATTTACCATTTTACCCTTCAGATTAATTTATATTTTTGGGTTAATATAACTTTTGGTCCCTGGAGTTTGATCCAATTTTGGTTTTGGTCCCTCAAGTTTAAAATCGGTAGTTTTGGTCTCTGAAGTTTTGGTTTTGGTCCCTTAAGTTTGAGAATGACTTGGTAGAAAACGAACCAAATTGGAGAAAAACCGAACCGAACCGGAAAAAAACCAAGTTCTTCTCAAACTTGAGGAACCAAAATCAAAACTTTCAAACTTGAGGGATAAAGGGTCAAACTTCAAGGATCAAAACCACCAATTTTAAACTTGAGGGACCAAAACCCAAATTAGATCAAACTCCAGGGACCAAAAATTATATTAACCCTATATTTTTATTCCCACTTGTTGGTACAAATATTTTTATTTCTATTTTAATAGGGGATATAAAAACACTGATATAATGATATTTTTATTTTTAATTAGTAAAATAATATATTTTAAAAACTAAATTAACAATTTTATTTTGGAGGTAAAAAATATACGATATAATTTTTTTTGGGTGATAGATAGGTATGGAAAAGGAAAAGTATGTGGATGAAAAAAGAGGGAAAGGACGAACTAGTTAGTAAGTAGTAACGGGGGGGTTTTGAGTCAAGCTATCAGCTTCATCCTCCTCTGCAAAAAAGAAAAAGAAAACATCAGCGTCATTCTATACTTTTGTCTTCAAGCGTGACTTGCTCAGTGCAAGGTGATCTATAGTGGTGTTACCAGCGGCGGATTACACTACATCGGCGGCGTTAAAGGTCGAGCTTCCCCTTCTACTGTCGACACCTCCCAGATAAAGAACCTCAAAGCAGAGACGGGTGGCTCTCTCCCCCTCCAATTAAGCACAGGACTCAGCTTTCTCAAGCATGATTTCATCTCTCCAAGCAAGCTTCAACAACATACACTACAGAAAGCAAAAAGAGTTGTGGGCTAGAGCTGTGACAACGTAGGAGACGAGATCTGTGAGCATGGACATTGATGGAATAATAAAAATATCATGGGGGCAAATAAGTCAAAATATGTGGCTTCCCTCCAAAAAAACCCCAATTTAGAGGGACCAATATAACATAAAGGGAGGAAATGGAAGAGAGGGTTAGATTTTGGCTTCCCTCCTATTCAAAATTTCAAACAAAATAAAAAGAGGAGCTTATTTTTTCTGCCCATCCATAGAGCCTTAAGAAAAAGTGTTATGCACTTATGCTTGAAACAATAAATTCATTGTTCAGGCCCAACGCTAACAACTGATGCTGCGGCAAATGTTGTGTGTGACCTTTTTAATAACCTCCAACGAAAAATCGGACTGGATATTGAATCGGTTAAAGCAGTGGTTTAAGGGTCATTGGTTGGATCAAGGTTAACTTGGGATCAGGCCGGTCTTAATTAAAATAAGATAATTTAATTAAAAATATTTATATTTGACAATAAATATTTTAAATTCACCCTAAAAGAGTGTTTTTGGAGTGAAATACTTGCATTAAGGGGGATTATATCTGATTAAATATATTACATAGTAATATTTGATTATGTTAGATTGGATTAGTTGAGATCATAACAAATTAATTAGTCAAAAAATCACATATGATTATCGATATACATGTGTATAATATTTTTAACTACAAATATTTATATTTAACTAAGATTTTTGAAATTTAATTTGAATTTTAAATATTTTTAAGAGTGAAAAAAGGTCATATATTATTCACTGGCCAAAAAACTAAACAGTCATATCTTATTTAAATTATATATGAGGCCTTATTTTTTATCTTGATCCTCGTGTTTTTTCCTCGAGCCAATGCTCATGTGATCATATCTTATATTTGATAGTATTATTTTGCCAGCTCATTCTTAATACATGTGCCATTATTTTATTTTAATAAAAAATGTTGGGAATCCAAAGCAAAACTATAGAGTACAACCTTCATTCTTTGCCTCTTTCATCTTCCATTTTTATTTTTTTCCTTCTCCAAAATCATCTTCAGATCCTCCCTTTTCTATTCTCTGCATTGTTTAAAAAAGTTTTAATTTGGCTGATAGTTTAATGATCTTCTTCACATGAGATCCCACAACCAGCCACTTTCCTTGCCTGGTTTCACGAGATCTTCAACAGCTAGATTTTGTCATCGCATTTTCTTCATCAACCTCCATAGTCTCGGCATCTCCCATCTCTTGCAAGTAGCGATATCGCTATTTACATTGCTTCTCCTTCCCTTCTTCATGCTCCTTGTCAGCTGGTAGCCTGCTCCCCCTCTTTGATCAACCCCACCGGCAGGTAGAGCCGGGAATACGGGCCGGCCCTTCATGGGCTCGGGCCTAAAGCCATTTGCTAAAAAGTATAATATTTTTTAGGCCCTCGGCCCTACAGGACTAGCCCTTCACAGGCTCGGGGCTAAACGGGTTTAAACTCATTTTAATTAAAATTTTTTTTTTTCAAGTTTTACAATTTATTTATTATTTTGCTTTAAATTGAGATACATTATTTTTAAAACTCATAAATTTTTAGTTAAAATAATCATCTAATGTCCAAATTAACCTATTTTTTAAAGTTTAAATTAATAAATCATTGTAGAAAATAAAATAAATCAAACCAATTAATAAATGTTTGCCTATTATTAATACTCTATTAGGTACTTAAGTGTCTCTTATATTGATAATTTGATATAATTATATTATATTTATTAATTTATTTTAAAAAAATATTAAATGGGCTTAAAAGGGCCGGCCCTCAGGGCTGCAGGGCCGGCCCTTTTAGGCCCGCTTCTCTTTTTAGCCTCTAAATCATAAGCCCGACCCTTGAAGGGCTCGGGCCTAAACGTGCTCGGCCCGAATTCCCGGCTCGACTAGCGGGTTGCCCGAGTCAACACCAAGTTGCCGAGTCAACTCGGATATTCCCGGTTTGATGCCCCCCCAGTTCCTTCTCAAACCTGATCGGACTTACATTCGGTTCACTGATTTTCCCGTCGAACCAGCTAGTCTGGTCCGATTTTTTGTTCCTTGCCTATAATTAATAAACTTCATTGAGAATAATTTTTATATTTTAAAAATTCTAACTAATTTTATAGAACTTCTTAATCCATCCTTTTTGTTTAAAATAAATTTGCCCCTAACCTAGCCATCTCCCATAAAGAAGGGATATACACACACTTACTCACACAAACATCATATTGCCTACCTTTAAGGTTAGAACTCACAACTTCCTAAGGAATGTGTGATTTGTCAATTGAGCTATTGGCAAAACTATTAAAAGACTGTTATAGTAAAAATTTATCAAATTAACTAATAAAATGTTGATCTAATTGGTAAGGAGCTGACTCATGATTCACAAGATCATGAGTTCAAATCCCACTATCAATATAAAAATTTTGTTAGTGGATAATTTATGAATACATCTATAAGCGCTCTTTAAACCTAAATGCATGTTTTGACCTCGATAAACCCACAGGACCAAACTCACCTAATTTTTTTTATACAACAAAGAATCTATTAAATTACATATAAGACTAGAATATACCAGCAAGGGCAACTTGCACAGGATTTCTAAAAGTAAAAAAGAATTCAAAAATGTCCAACTATGCAATAACTGTACAGTAGAAAAGTTTGTAGGTTACTAGGTTGGTACACTTGTCTAGAATCATTTAACCATATAAATCATACGCTCCCTATACTCCTTATTATAACATTTTTTAACTGAATCACATGGTTTAAGAAACCACTTAAAATTAATTAATAATAATACATTTATAAAAAAATAATTTTTTCCCTAAATATGCCCCTATAAATAAGGGATAAATAAGAGAGAGAAATAGCAATAAATAAAAGGATGAAAGAGAATGAATAAGAAAACAATGAGTAGATATAGAGATAATAGAATTAATTATGGATAAAACTAGAAAAAACAAATATTTAATAGGGAAAATCGCTGGAAAATACCAAATAAGCAAATTAATTGCTCTTTGCCACCAACACAACTGAGGTACCTAACTGTCATTAATATTCAACTTGAAGAGGCACAAAAGCCCCTTGTTTCACAACACGATTTTAGGCGGGAGGGAGGAAGCAGGAGCTCTTAGTTTCCAATATTCCTCAAACAAGCCTTCCATGGAGCACTGTCCGCCGTCCAGCACTGTCCGCCGTCCAGCACTGTCCGCTGTCGAGCATTGTTCTCGGGCAAGCATTGAAGAAGATTTGTCGAGAATCCTAGGGATTTTGCTACTCCCAAAATCTGGTGAGAATGATTTGCTCAGTTTCCTCGTGTCGATTTTAAGCAGATTTCCTCGCATGTCAATGGGGTTGGTAGTGAAGATTAACATATTCTGTTCATTTAGTTCAATATAATTAACTCTGAACTCGGTTTCGGCTTTTTACTTCAGATGGGTTATGCTAAATTAGTAGACTTTCGTTACTTAATATATTTTAACATTACTCAATATCATTGCCACAATGGATCATCCATTGCACATTATGGGAGAGTATTTGCACAAAACGTAAGCTCAATGGCACATCATGGAAGATCAATTGCACATAATGGAAGAGTGATTGCACAAAATAAAAGATCAATTGCATAAAACGGAAGATCAATTGCACATTATGGAAGAGTAATTGCACAAAATGAAAGATCAATTGCACAAAACGGAATATCATTGGCACAATGGATCATCCTTAGCACATAGGAGACTAATTGCACAAAACAGAAGCTCAATTGCATATCATGGAAGATCAGTTGCACATCATGGAAGAGTAATTGCATCTAATGGAAAATCATTGGCACAATGGATCATCAAATGCATAATGTTAAAATATATTAAGTAACGAAAGTCTACTAATTTAACATTATGCATTTGATGATCCATTGTGCCAATGATCTTCCATTAGATGCAATTACTCTTCCATGATGTGCAACTGATCTTCCATGATATGCAATTGAGCTTCTGTTTTGTGCAATTAGTCTCCCATGTGCAAAGGATGATCCATTGTGCCAATGATCTTCCGTTTTGTGCAATTGATCTTCCATTTTGTGCAATTACTCTTCCATAATGTGCAATTGATCTTCCGTTTTATGCAATTGATCTTTTATTTTGTGCAATCACTCTTCCATTATGTGCAATTGATCTTCCATGATGTGCCATTGAGCTTACGTTTTGTGCAAATACTCTCCCATAATGTGCAATGGATGATCCATTGTGGCAATGATATTGAGTAATGTTAAAATATATTAAGTAACGAAAGTCTACTAATTTAGCATAACCCATCTGAAGTAAAAAGCCGAAACCGAGTTCAGAGTTAATTATATTGAACTAAATGAACAGAATATGTTAATCTTCACTACCAACCCCATTGACATGCGAGGAAATCTGCTTAAAATCGACACGGGGAAACTGAGCAAATCATTCTCACCAGATTTTGGGAGTAGCAAAATCCCTAGGATTCTCGACAAATCTTCTTCAATGCTTGCCCGAGAACAATGCTCGACAACGGACAGTGCTGGACGTCGGACAGTGCTCGACGGCGGACAATGCTCGACGGCGGACAGTGCTGGACGGCGGACAATGCTCGACGGCGGACAATGCTCCACGGAAGGCTTGTTTGAGGAATATTGGAAACTAAGAGTTCCTGCTTCCTCCCTCCCGCCTAAAATCGTGTTGTGAAACCAGGGGCTTTTGTGTCTTTTCAAGTTGAATATTAATGACAGTTAGGTACCTCAGTTGTGTTGGTGGCAAAGAGCAATTAATTTGCTTATTTGGTATTTTCCAGCGATTTTCCCTATTTAATACTCAACAACCCGAAACTGAATTTATAATGACAAAACCAATTAAAAAATTAAAATCTTATGAACATGAGTAACTTTTAGTAAAACAGTACTCTTTTCAGTCAATTAATGATATAGTAAAACAGTACTCTTTTCTATCAAATAATCCTTTGGAAAAAATTTACAATCTATTTATTTGATATTTAAATTCCACTAAAATTTATGAAAAATATATAAAGTCCAAGAAAAATCACACAACTTATATGCTTTTAAATAACTTGAGTTTGTAGACTCGAGTAACGTTCAGACCACTATTGGCACCTAAGACTAGCTCATACGTCAAATGTATGGTAGAAAATGAGTAGAAGTCAAGAGTTTAAATTATCTCAATATTAAAAGAAAATAAATTAACTCACTAGGAGTAGTGCATACATTAAACGGCTGGTCCACAATTTGCTTCTTGCTGGTGTAGTCTACAATTCTACCATCATCTATAACGGGAGACAAACCTATCCCAAGAACCAGCAACAGTCAGAATTCCCCGTAGACAAGCTCTGTATAAAATACAACATGCAACTTGATCCACAATGAAAATAAATAAACCTCAAGATTCTTTATAATCAAAACTTCCTCTGACAAATTTAATACATTAACCGCTCCTAACCATATTACGCTAGTCTCGTACAAGCAGGCTGATGTTTCTATACTATCACATTCGCGGTAAAGGCAACTAATATCCCCTTCCTCTTCCCCTTCCTCTTCCACCCCAACCCCGGCCTCTACCCCTTGCACCGCCCCTTCCACCACCAGATAATCCTTCAAGTGCTCTATTAACAAGTTGGTTTTGAAAACCACCGGCACCTCGGCCCTTCTTCAATGCATTATTATTGGCGCCATTAGCAGCAGTTGCCGGCCGCTTTGCTCTGCAGGATACGTAATGAAAAATTTGAGTTTGAGCTAAAAGTGAATTTTTTTGACATGGTACAAGGGTCCATTATTACCAAATTATCAAGAGTTAAATTCTTGCACTCTTCACTCCTTTGAACTATAAGATTAAATTTCAAAACAAAATATGATGGGTCAAATGCTTGGTAAGCACTAAAAACCCAGTGGACAAGCGATGGGGTGTGTTGAGAAGACTTCACAAGCCTTCCTCAACAGCTCCACGTTTGAAAGTATATGGTCTCTGAAAAGATTCATAACTGATCTGACATTTATACGTAGTTGGAAACTGTGAAAGAAGGAAGGTATCGTACCCGAGCGCTGTTGTGGCTGATGATGCCACTGTTTTGGTTGTCTCCTTCCAAGAAAGGTTAATGCTTTTATCTCCAATAAACGATGGTGTTTTGGCATGTAATGGCTGCAGAGAGTCAAAATAGAGAGAGAGAGACCAAAAAGGAAAGAAGGGGGAGGAAAAAAAGAGTTAGTGACAAAAAATTAAGTGCACAAACACGTCAAAGTCAAAAAAAGGTTTTATTATTGCATGTATGTTACCTTTGTCATCGCCAATATGTTATTGCATGTACGTAACCCAGTTGTTGTGTTCTGTTTTTGAGTTTTCTGCAACATGAAATAAAAACAAAAAAGTTTAAGCAAGAAACATACAATAGGATAAAGGAGGCAAGAGAAAAGACTCTAAGCCCTGAGGACAAAACTCACGATTTTTTCCTTTGCTTCATCTGTTTTAGCAGCTGTCATAGATTTGTTGTGCTCAGCCATTCCCTGAGTTAATTTCTTAATGGTAGCCCGGGTTAACTCCTCAATGTTATTCAATCTGGGGAAAAAAGAAACCAAAAATCTCATTACGAAATCCAGAGCATTTACCATGAAAACCATGGGAAGCAGGTAGAGAGAAGTGATAAAAGGTCAATTGTATTACATTACTCAAACAAATGTATCACACTGGCATACATACAGGGAAGTTATTCTAGTAGACTAACTAATTAAAATAAATAAAACTGATCCCCAAAAGTTATAATTAATAACAACTACTTCCTTAAGACAGAAGAACCCTAAAGGTAGGAATCACAATAACTAACTACAATAATTATGACCATGCACACAGTTTTTTCCACTCTCTCCCTCAAATTGGTTAGTGAAGCTCATACATCAGACAGCCCTTTGTAACCTTATGTACCTGGTTGCGAAGGAACAAAATAAGTACCAGTAAGGCTACTAACTAGCTTCTTTCCAATAAAATGCCCACCCCCTCAATGTGCTTAGCCAGCTAGCTTAGCATGGTCATCTTGCACTGGACTGTGAAATATCGGGAACTACTTCATTATCACAACAATCAACATTCATGGATGCCTTCAGCCTTCCAGATCTTTCAATATTATCTTCTGTCATGGTAGTTCACATACCCCAAGGATCATTGCTCTAAACTCAGCTTCATTGCTGGATCTTGTAAGAGCCTTCAATTTTACGCTTCTCCAAGTTACAAGATTGCCTCCTAGACATCAAGTGTCAGCCCCTCTCCCTTCTTGAATAGAATTCTTCTTCTGATTTACCCTTCTAATTCTACAATACTCCATGCTCTGAGGTGTTATTCTTTGAGATTATGCATAAATTACCTCAACACTCGTACAAGCCATATCAGCTCTACTAAGTGATATGAATTACTTCCCCACAAATCCCACACAAAAACATTTATCAACTATCAGATCATTTGCTTAAGGGCCGCAATCCTCAAGTATTCCATGTCATAGATTTAAGCATACTCTGGCAACAAAGCTTATATCTCTCAAAGTGGCATATGAATTGTACTTGGTTGTAAATGCCTTTCAGCAGTTTCACCAAGTCCCAAGTCGTTTTCTCAAGTGCATCAATCTCAACCTTCAATGCAGCTATCCTATTCTCATTTCCCAACACCTCTAATACGGCTTTTGGGATAGGAGTTGTAATTAGCCTGGTGAGAGGCGTTGAGGTTTGGAGAAGGTTCTTATGCATCCTTGAAGGTGACCATTCTTCTATTCAGTCATTACTTTGTTGTGGTGCATTATGCAAGACTCGTGTTTTTATTATATCATAAGAGCAAAAAATATCAACCTCCCATCAGATTTGTTTTAACAGAAAGATCCAAGACACAAAAGTCTAACCATCAATCAATGGAACAAGCTACTATGCCTTATAAAAGTTAGGAAAAGTGGGTTACAAAGGCAAAGTTTCCACTTGCAACTGTTCAGCACTTTCACCCATACTAAGCTTCTTTTTCTTTCATTTTTTATTTTCTGGCTCAGAAATCCTTGTCAATTTATTGGAAATAAAGGACAAGATCTCCATTTCCATGACACATCATGTTGACGAAAATAGGAGTGGTCCACTCTTAAGTTTAACTGGATTTGGCTGTGATTTAAAAAGGTCATTTAGGCTGAAACCCTAATAGGTTGATACATTGTCGTGAAAGATTCCAAGTGGCAGCTAAGATCAGTTCCTTCTTCACCAAGATAACTAAAGCACTATTGCACTACATGATCATGGTTCAGCTGATTGTTCCAAAACTCCATAGCCTAGCAAAACTGATACTCATAATTCAAGTATCCAAGGATCTACAATGTGACAGTACTGATGCTATAAAAAATGTATTATATACAATATAAACTTAGGTTGATGTGAATGCCAATGGTAGGGCCTTTTGTTGTTTAAACAACTGGCAGGGGGTTAGATTCCCAACTTTTGTGTAAGGAGCAAATCCAGTAGCGAAGGGTTTACTCTTAACACATATTCATACTCCTAGCATCTCACCAGAAGAAGAACGGACAAATCTAATTCCAAGCATATCACATTTTTTACTAAGCATGGACAAACCTACTTTCCAAGCATCTCCCATTTTTTACATCAACGCCACTAAGACAATGTGTCAACACACCTCTGATACACATAAAAACAAGTCAAAATAAACAAAAAGCTCAGGTACATGCCTAATGCATCTTGGATATGCACTGAATATAGCTTAGACTCAAGAAACAAGGCTCAAGCACAGATGACTACAAAACAAGGGAAAAAGGTCCAAAAAAAAGCAGAACAAAAAATAGACAACTCATTTTGACAAGTTACTTTAAAAATACAAAACAGAAAAATGGTGAGTCATTTATTCACAACTTCTCAAAGAAAGATGATACCTCTCAGTAAAATCCTTATAATTTTCTGAAAAGTCCTCTCCAAGCCTATCAGAAGGTTGGCCAGTAACAATCTTGTAGCCACATAAACTATTAGTGGCATTAGGAACCTACATATATAAAGTTCAGTTAAAGCACTGTATAGAAAAAGAATTGCTCAATAAAAGTTTGATCTCTCTTCAATGTCCAATCAGGGTAGTATAATCACCTTATGAGCTAGATGATGAAATGTGTACAACAAACACTCAACATACGTGAAGTTCGTTTCTTCTCCACTCTTCTTCCAAGGCATGTATTTCTGAGTGGAGCAAAGTAAACAAATTCATCAGGACCGATGTAAGAACAAAACAGATTATTTACTAAAATGATATGAACACAGGAATTAAAATGTTCAAATAGGTACGGCTCAATGAAAGAGTACAACATAATTGTAAGACTCAAGAACAATATGGTAGAAATAGGCTACGTCTTTCTTAACTTTCTACTGAGGAGGGCAGATTTTGAAAATAAAAATAGACACACACACACACATAGATATATAAGGTTTTAAAAGAGAACTAGTGACAGCACAGTAAAAAATGCAATCAATCATGAGAGAGAGAGATATAAAGGTTGAATAAACCCAATATAGCCAGACACCTCATATCCCAAACACAGAATGTTGATGACATAAAACAATGGCATAAATATACAGTACTATCTAGGTTTTGAAACCCGGACCAAACCGGCCCAGAAACTGATGAACCAGCCGGTAAACCAGTTCGGTTCGGGCATCAACCTGTTTATCTTTCTTTCTTTCTTTTTTTTTCAAAAATCGATTTTTTTTAATTTTCTTTAGAATTTCATATTAATAACCCTGAAATATGCAATTTCTCACAGGCTTAACCCCGGGTTAGCTCTGGTTGGACTCCGGTCTGACCCTTGACCCAGTATCCTGACCGGTTTCGTGGCCGGTATGGGTTTCAACACCTTGCGTACTATAACTATGATATCAAAATCCTAAATTTATGCTGCCAGCCAGAAAACATTGATGTGCCATTGTTGCACTTTAGAGAAGATATTTACCTTCAGCAACTGAACTATGGAAGGGAGAATTTGGCGTGAATCTTGAGGTGTTGTGTATGGGGAAAATTCAGCCAAGGATTTCAGCAGATCTACTTTTCTCTCTTCAGGAAGCTGAGGGAGAAGAAAGATCATTTTTTGTAAGAACAAGTTTCTCAAGCAAGGGGAAAAAATTCTCAGCTAATAGATTGCAAGAAATCATCATCCCAGATTCCATTAAGCCATGACCTACATTCAGTCAACTAAGAACTTACCCTTGATCTTATTAGCTGACTTGAAGAAATATCATGCAGGCAATTCAGCATTCATATCACAACTAAAAGCACCCAACCGTCAACTCTTGCACTGAATTTAGTATAACAGATAATGAATGGAGAAAGTTTTTTAACATTTGATGATTGACATAAGAGGAAGGAAGCGTTCATTTTTTTCTTGGGGCTCCAGATAAAACCGAATTTTCCTGAAAGAAAAATCTTCAAATCTATGATTTTACAACATCTAACCAGAGAGTTGTTATCATCTGGGTAAATATGACTCCCGCTGATCATTTTTGTAAGAGACGAATAACTAATTCTCAAAAACCAAGGAAAGAAGTTAAAGTCAGTTGGGTTCAATAAATGTGTTACAAATATAAATTTCTTTCCCAAAATACTCTCATTCAATAATTGACTAATTGATCCAAACAAGAAGTTGTTGTTCCTTATAAATAGGACCAAGAGCACTCTTCAAAAATTCTTTTAGAAGAAGGACCAGAGGGAGTATGTCATTATATGTATGTATATATAAACAGCTAAAACAATGAAAATGTTCTGCATGGAGAAGTCAATCAAAACCCAAGATTTAATGACTCGTGGAAGAAATTGATGACATACAATACCGAGAAGTGATCTATCAAGCATATGTCAATATCTCTACTCTTAACAGTTGCTTCCAATCATAAAAAAAAAGAGCAACTTCAATATTGTAAGAGGATCTCCATTAATGGGGCACAAACATCCTTTAAATCTGATTGTTCATAACCACATAACATTTGAAATAAAAAATCAATTAAATCATTTGAGTTTGACTACAAAGATGATGCACATCTAAGATCAAAATGCCTATTTAAACTAATCTTAACAATATAGCACCCAAAAATAAAGGAAACAGCTCCTCTCTCTTAGAGGAGTGACAAGAGATAAGAAGCCTTCAATAGAGAGAACCCAGCCCTTGATGTAAAATGTTTTCAAGGTAAGAAATAAATGTGTCCATTTTCCTTACAGAGTTAAAACCATGCCATACACATGTCGTATTCCACAATATACAGCACAATGATGTAAGGGTCGATACACTTATCAACATATTTTGAGATGGATCATGCAGCATATACAATTTTGACAATGTAACTTTGATCGATAACATGCAAGTTTGGGGACAAGTTAAAAAAGCATTATTGCGATTTACAAGACAAAACTCTCACATATTTACCTCATATAGTGCAAAATCACTTAAAATAAGCTAGGCTAATCTAAACAAGAACTACATAAATAGAAAAGCAGGAAGAAATTATAAGGCACGCTCAAAAAACCAACATGGGTGCAGATCTGCAAAGTTTTTTTTGTTTGTGTTGGGGGGGGTGTGCAGACATTACTAAAAAAAAAAAGAATAGGACACCTACTGAGAGTGAGGTGGCAGAAGGAAGGCCAGAAAGGGAAATGGCTAGGAATGATTAACTTGGTCACATGAGGATTGTGCAGAGAGGAGTGTAGGTCTTATTGTTGAGAGGGAAGTCTAGGAAGGCTAGAGAAGAATTTTTAGAATCTGGGGGAGCACCTGGCCTCTCAAGAGCCAGAAGTCCTTAGGGTTTTTTTTTTATTTGCCTTAAATCTCTGTACTTGCTTGGCTTCCCCTCTGTCTCTCTTCTATAATCGGAGAAAAAGCTGTAGCTCAACAAGTGTGTGTGTGGGTAAAATCAGGGTTTTGAAGGCAACAGCACAAACTCATTAAGTTAAAAAAACAATGGAAAATAGCTTGAATAAATTATATACTGATTATTGTTGCAAATAACAAGATCTATTATTTACCTGGTCAAAAACAGGTATGATGAACTTGTTTATGTAGTTGAGAAATTTGCCGCTAGGTGCACCCCTCTGTAAGCCAAAGATTGAGCTGGTCTCAGAAATATCAAAATCAAAGAATATAGAAAAGAACATTAAATTGCCCTTACCACAACAATTGGAAGTGCTATGTGAAGGCATGATATCAACCTGTCAATGTGATCTGCATCTGAAACCTACATTTTACCATTAAAAGAAAATTAAAAAATCAATAACAAACCAAGACAACACAATAACTACATACATAGTTTGAACTCTTATCTGAGTATCACTGGATAACATTCAAAGACATAATTCAACTGCTCAACATGCTCATTTTGACATCCTCCACCCACTCAAGCAGAATATTCATTCTAAAGATTGCCCCCAACATAAAACCTAGTGCTTAATACCTTTGAAAAATACTCCCATTCCCAAAGACAGGTGAGATTTAAAGTGGGAAAAAGAACACGTCAAGAACAGAGAATAAATTAGTACTATTGCAACTCGTATCAGTAAATAAAACCCATCATTTGATACATTAATCCCATGTTGGATCTGAAAGTAGTAAAACCATTCCATATGAAAATAAAATAAATCAACTCCTGATGAACAGAAGCCCTGATGGGAGACATAATTAGGATAATTTTATTATTATTCTGAGATCATTTGAATTCTTTGTTTTATTTAAATTAGGATATTTTATTTAAATTAAGATGTCTAGAATATCTTTCAGATTTCATTTTTCAATTAGGATTTATCTTCTATTTGAAAAGGATTATCTTATCTTTATCTTCAAGAATTTGAGTAGTTTTGAAGAACTAGAATTAGAGGACTAGGACTCCATAAATAGCCCTAGGGCTAATGACTTGTAGTTCGCTTCATGCTACTGAATAAGATTTGAGAACTTTTCCGCCATCTACTCAATTTTCTCCCTACATCTCCATCGGTTCTCTCTATTTACTCCCTCTTCTCAAATTCTCCCCCCACTTCCTTCCTGCTCCTCATTTACCGTCATTGGCTTACATCACACTCCTAAACAGAAGAAATCAAAATAGTAAAATCAATTCAATGATGACCATTCCCGTACAAACAACTTCCTATAACAAAACAAGAACAAAAAAATAAATTTCAATAATTATTTTCAGTACAATTAGCATAGACTAATAATTAAAAGCATCCTCTGTTTGATCAAAATCCTGATAATAGTAAAACACTTCTCAACGGCAAAAGGATCTTTAGATTCCAGATTAATAGAAATTACTATACATAAAGAATCTAAATAATTAAATACTATGCAGTGATTATAACAATCATAAATCCCTAAATGAACAAACTCCCCCAGAAACCATTAAAAAAAGCACTTACATTGAACTGTGCATCTAGATCAGCTTGCCCTTCAATGATTCCAATAAGTTCCTTCATGCGCTCAGGTGGAGCTTGATCGCCAAAGAGACTCAAGCTCTTTAAAAAATCCATGAACATTCGAAATTCTGCACCAGTTACATCTTCTAAACTCTACAACAGCATTCAACCTCATATTTAAACCCACTTATGTATTACCAAATTAAGCATATTAAATAGACAAAAACACTGATAAAATAATGAGTGAAGAAATTACAGATACCTTCTTTATCAGATCAGTTATGTGTCTTTCCATTTCCTCTTGGGGCTTCAACAGTTCTGCTTTAACAGGGAAAACCTAAAATGAAAATAGCTATCATTCACTTGTAGTTAAAAGTATAAAACGACCATCAGAATCAGCCATTTCCCTCATTACCTTATCTCTAACAAAATTTATAACCTTTTCACGAATAGCATCATCTGTACTGGGTTCTTCAACACTCCCAATGTGCTTAAACAAAGCCGTCAATGAAGCTGCATTAAAACAGTTATCAGACACAGTCTAAATGAAGTAGCAATTGCAAATTTATGGAACCTCTAAGGCATATCAAGCGATTAAAAAATCCAAATAAATATTTTACAAGGATTTCAAGGATAAAGAATGACATTTTACATTATTTAGAGTGAACTATCAACAGGTTTTTTTTTTTTTTTACATTTTTAAATCCTGAGATTTTTCTTTCTTAATGATGGCTTCATATCGGGGTGGGCCAGAATGAGTGATTTGTTGCCATCTGCTTTCTATATGATTTTGTATTCAACCATGAATAAAATATAAAATTCCAGAGTCGTTACTCTGAAATTCTTCACGCCTCATTAGTTCTTTATACATGATGTGAACTTCTCAGAGTACGACAAAATTAAGAATAAAGAACTGCAAGAGAAAATTCAGCCTGCTATAAAACAAACGAGTTGAAAAGAGCTCTAAAGTACAAAATACCACAGCCACTGATAAAAAGTCCCACATAGAACTAGAATTAAGCTGGCCGGTGCTATTTTCATTGCAAATTAAAAATTATAGAGACAGTCTAATGCCACTACAGCAAGGATTAACATTAGAACAAGATGCTGTAGTTTTTCTCTCCAAAATTTTGCAGCTTACTTTTATGGGTCCTTTGTTTGAACGATATATTTCTCACACTCAGACATACAACGCACAACTCAGCACTCATTACACTGATGAAACACCTAGAACTAGTAGTAAGTTTACCATAGTTTGGTTAAAGTATCTCTAGACTGAATGGCAGTGCGCAAGTGCCAATGAGTTAAAATTTCCAATAACGATGTACAAGACACTTCAATAACATTTACAACGTCATAACCTTGCCATTGTAGCACAGCTACATGACTCTGTGATAATAGTTTGGATTAAACATCAAGCCAACCACGCCATGAAGAAAAAGAAGTTGAAAACTGGACCACATGTAAAAGAGGAACTTATAAATTGAAGGTTCTTAACAAAACCAAACAATGGCATCTCCGCTTCATAAAAACATTTGAGTTCATTTCCACCTCATGTTCATTAACATGTATTGTACTTTTTGATTTTATATAATGTTGTCTACCATATAATCCTCTCAACCTCTCTTACAGATATTTAAGCTCGGCGCATAAACATATCTTAAAATACCTTTTACATCCTGCCTCAGAAGAGACATAAGAGCCTTGTGTACAGCATCACGCTCCACAAATTCCTCTGAAACAAGAAAACAAGATCAGACTTGTTACAGTAGTTGCTCAAGTTCTTATGAATAGCATACTTCAGAAATTATAACTTACCAGATCCAAGAATTTGTACAAGAATATCAACAATCTTCCCTACATGTTCTGGTGTATCCTTGCAGAAAAGGGGCAATCCTCTAATTGCTTGAACCCGAACCTTTACAGAAGGAGAAGAACATCAGAGAAAACAAACTTCTGAAAATAAGCCTCAGGAAAAAGAATTGACAGTGGTAAGACAATGCAGAAATAATCCTTTTTCACTATCTATGTTTAAGCTTATACATACAGCATTTCATTTCTCAAATATTTTTTAAAAGAGAGAATGACAATGCACTACACTAAAATATAGTTATGCAACATGAGATGGTTGTATAACATTTTGGGAAGCTTCTGGTGCCAATTAAGAAATTGATTTTTTTCCTTCTTCAAACGGTTTCTTAGCTAAAATAGCAAGCTGCAAAGTCATAGCATTGGCACATGTGTTTGTGAAAGTGAAATACTGACCCCAAGCTCTTCTTCCTCAACCAAATCAAGATGTGCGTAAAGGGCATGGTCTGAAAGATCAGGGAAGAACTTGAAGAATCGGGGAATGAGCTGGGCAGCCAGTTGCTTGGCCTTGACACTTGTCTTAGCTGCATCTATTATTCCCTGGTAGTCACTCACATTCTGCAAAATCCCGCACGACAATTAAATCCAACTGAAAACTCTAGGATTGCACCCTAAAATCCTTTAAGAAAGGCATCCAAATGAGAGGGAAAAAATATAGAACCTGAGACTTATCCTTGGCATTGTTGAGTTGCTCCCCGTATTGATAGAGCTTCTCAATATAAGCAGCCTCCTCGGAAGGGTCAGTCATTGTGGCCTCTGCTGAAGCTGATTGAAATTGACCCACAAAACAAAATTAGCATATAGAGAGGGAAAGAAAGTTTTGTTTTTGTTTTTTTTTTTTGGTTTTTCGCAGAGAGCTTCTACTCTGTAAAACAATAGGGGGCGAAAATCTCCGACAGTTCAGTTCCCCACTAATTCTGAGTACCTCTTGGGGAAGAGGAAGAAAACGAGTTCAGTACCTGAAGGGTTTCTAGTTAGTGTGGGGAACAAGGACGGAAGACGAGGGTATTTAGGGTATTGACTGCCTGGACTAAGGTCTAAACCACGGGATTGATGGGGTCGAAGTCGAACTTCGACGGAGTAGTCTTTATTATCCTCAGAAGAGAGGAACGTCTGAACAATGAAGCTAAACGTAAACGACACAAAACATTGTAAAACGACAGTTTGGCAGCAAATGGATATTTGAGGAAAAAAAGCCACTGGTGCCTGTTGGTACTTACTAAGCATTTCCGATCCATGTACAAGCACATGTTTTTACTTTGGGCTGAAATATACAGAAGTAAATGTTTCTTTTCATGACTTATACATTTACAGAGTTTAGTTTAAACTCACAACCTCACTGTTTTAAAAAAGTCTTTACAAAAAAATGTTTGGTGTTGTTTGAACTACAAGAGCCAAGAAATAAATGTTTGCTGAAACAGTACAATAAGACACTGAGTTAACGTGATGAAAAACCATATAATTAACCCAACCCATTTTGTTTGCACTTGACTGTAAAAAAGTTATAGTGGTAAGACTCAATATTTAATTTTAGCAATCACACTTCACATTTTCAACTTTTATTTAGTTATAGTGAAAAAATCTTGAATTTTAATTGCTACATGCACATCATTATCTCCTTTTTACCATTTTCAAATTATTTCACATCTTCAAATTTTAGTAGGGAAAGCCTAATGAGTATAATGCATAGTTTAAAGTTGGCCAAAAAAAAAATAAAAATGCATAGTTTAAAAAAAAACATGAACTCTATAATTTTATCATTAGACTACAAGGTTACTGACAACAAAGAAAAGTATGTTAACTATGGATTTTACTAGTAAATTACTTTCTTGGAGGTCAACTGTTCATATTTTCAAAACTTACAAGATAAAAAAGGATAGGAATTAAAGGGGCTAACACAATATTTGATTATTATAGTTTACCCTCATTTTGGTTTTTTTCCTTAAAATCTAAAAACTTAGGTTTTACTCTCTTAAGAATCAAAATAGTTCAAATTTTTATTAAAATATAGAAACTAACATTTTAGATGAAAAGAAACTTGAAGTATCAAAACCTATTATTTGAAACTATAAGCATCAAAACCAAAATAACAGCAAATCATAAAAACCAAATATTATATTAACCCAACCAAAATTAAAATAACAAATTCTTGTGACTAGAAATTCGGATTTCAAGGTGGAGATTTCACTCCTACATATATTAAGTTTTCCCGAAGCCAATTTTCAAACATTATTAAGAATTCAATCTAGGGAAAGGAAAGGGGGGAAACAACAGCACAACAATGAATATGAAATTGGAACAAAAAAAAAACAAAAGTTAGAATGCCAAATGTGATCCCTGCCTTAATGAAAAAGATTCCCTCAATTTTCTCCACATGCTGATCAAGTTGAGAAATCATAAGACTGGCATGTCCAAAGCTTGCAACACGTCCTTGAACTCAAAATCATGCGTTTCCTTGTTGAACCTTTCGACCAACTTGTACCTCACATCATTCAAATAAAATGATTGAGTTGTTTCTATAAGCCATTTTGCCTCTGAGTCACTGAGCTTGCTAGTAAATACAACATCCCCACGAATAAGTACCAGATCCTTGCTCTCTGCGAATTCTTTGTAAAAGGACACAGTCATGTAGGGAGCTGTTTGAGTTCCCCTGGCCTTGTAATCTTCAAGACCAGTGAAGATCATGTGTGGCATTTGCACTGCAAGAAAAAAGTGTGTATGAATGAGAGAACCTAAGGGTAAATACAAAGTCAACCACTAAGAATCTGATTTAGCTTAAAGATGTTTTATTTCAATACATGCAAAAGCATAGTTAAAGAAAGTATAATTATAGAAATCCTAGTATCTTCAGCTTCGGCCTTCACCAAAAGCAAAAGAGAGAAAAAATAAGATTTTTTTCTTTGCCCCTCAATCATTTTTCGATACTTTTCGAAGTCAAACTTGGAAAAGATGTCATTTAAAAACTTCCTAAAAATAGCGTTGACCCTAAGGTGTTTAACAAGGGGTCTCCTTGTATTTATTTCTCTTAGAATTTAAAAGAAATCAATTTAAAGTTTAAACATCTGAAAAATACGTCATGTTTTATCAAGCATTTCATCTTCCATCAATTACTACTACTATTATACCTTGGACTTGGGCATGCAAACTAAACCTTTTTGGTTCATATCCTTTGATTTATAAGAAGTTAAGAACCATATAATGAAGTGTTTCTTCTTCACTTTCAGTCTTCTGAGGTCTCTCTAACACAACCCATTTGCCAAAAATAACTAACCACTCTTATGGGTAGGGGGAGCTTTTTCACACGCAGAAAATGCTAGAACTCAGTTTTGTGTGTGTTTCACAGTAATGATTAATTATCAGAACAAATAATCAGGGTCAGTATATTTTTTTTTTCCAAACCTTGAGCAAACATTGTCACATAACCACTTCCTCGCCACAAGGGAATGACAAAATAACGGCTGCCAAAAATAAAAAAAATTTGAGATATCTTTTGGTCAATGAACAAAGTTGAGATTTCAGAACATGAAATGTTGGGAAAACAAACATAAAACTAGAACAAAGTAAAATGACACTACCAACTCTCAGCTCTTTGCTCCAGTAAGTGGTAAAGTTTTGCTTTCATAGATGCTCCAATATGACCTCTTCCCAGGTGATACTAAAAAAAAGCCAAATCATTTAGTTGAAAATGGGGAAAAAAGAAATTTATTTAAAACAAATCTGTTAGGCAGCTTGTGCACAAGGTTCATCAAAAAATCAAAATATATATAGCGCAAAATCAATTATGAAGGCAATGGAGAAAAGCAGATTGACTGCCACTACAGATCTCAAAGTATCTATTCATAGGTAAGGTTAGAATTAACGTTTTGCATTCCACAGCAAGCCAAAGGCTAAAAAATAACTAATAAGAAAAGTAATATGCTCCAATCCTCCCTTGTTTCTTAGTTGTATCAAATCCCAATTGTTTCAAGTCTAGAACCATCAAAACGCACAGAAACACGTTAGCAAGGCAAAGTGCAGGCAAAATAATTCACCGGACATGAAACATTACATCGTCCCAAATAGAAGCAATCTCTTCAGGCGATCGATCTTTTACTCTCTCAAAATCCACAATAGAATCCAATGGCTTGTGCTGCAAAGGGGTGAACCCTGTAGCGAATCTCGATGTCCTACAAAAGCCAAGAGAAGCCCATTTCAGGAAATCCCCGGGAATATCCAGCTTTGGCAATTTCTGAACACTTGCTCCAACGGAAACTGCAGAGAAGAAGCATTTCGAAGAAGAGGATACGGGCAATTCATTGGAGAACATAGCTTTCGTCGCATAGGCAACGTTCCGCGAAATTCTTGACAATAGCCGTTGCATTATTGGCTTCGAAATGAATTTGAGAGGGTAAATCTCAGGCTTTACACCTTCCCTTTGGGTCTCCGGTGTTCTTGGTGGGTGTTAGACTACAGACTTTCGTAATTAGCAGGTTGAATCCAATTAGGATTCATCCAACATTTCGCCTCCGCCTTCACCCGACCACTTCGCAATCCATGAGGTTATTGACTTAACTGAAGTACGGAACTTCGATAAACCTCAGACGTCGGTCGTCGAACTGAGACAGGGCTTAAACGGCACCAAAAATAAAAACGACAGTTTTGCAGCAAATATTGAACGGGAACTACATTAGGCCTAGGGATTTAATTTCACAGGTAAGGCCTGCTGATCCGGCATGCGCCTTGGCAAGCCCATGATGAAGGCCCATCTAGCTATTCCTGTAATACCGTTGATATCGGATTGACTTCTTTAATAATTAATTCAGATTTTCAAAGTTTAATTAATTTTTAAAAAAATTGCATGAAGATCCAAGGAAATCTAAGACTAGTTTTCTTTAAATATAATGTGAATATTTCAGACCAATATATATAAAATGTGAATATGAATCGATTTTCAGCCAAACAAAATAAAGAAAAGAAAAAAATGATTTGAATGTTTGGTTTAAATTTTAGTAGTTTAAACTTATTCATTTATTTTCATATAAAATTATATTCCTCCAGTCATTAATATAACATATATTTTGAGAGTTTATCTTAATCCTAAATATAAAATAATTTTCATATTTATCAATATTTTTTTAATATATCCTTATTAATGCTTAATCAATGATATTTTGCTCAGAGCAATGTTGGAGGCAAATTATTCCGCAGCACAGAATTTCAGCGTTTTTCTCACAGCCTTTCGAAGACTGGTTGCTCTGGAAGCTTAATCCTAGATGCCCACTGGAAGCTATGGGATAATAGAAACAAGTGTATTTTTCTCTATGACTCTTTAACGTTTGAGCATATTACTATTGCTGTTTGTTCCATTGTTAATCACACCTCTGAAGCTAGTGATCTTCTCAGGCTTATTGAAATAACTGCATAGATGGTAGCTTGTAGTCGTTGTACGAATATATATTAGGGCAAAATTGTATTCAAGTCTCGGGCAAAAGAAAATATAACAAAGGTCCCTTAAAATCTTAAAATTACATTTAAATCCTATGAGACTTTTTTACAATAAATTCTAATTATACTGACAAATCTATGGGCATGTCTATTGACAACTGAAATTTATTGTAAAAAAGTCCCATAAGACTTGAATGTAATTTTAAGATTTCAAGGGACCATTTTGTCGTTTTTTCTTTTGTCTTGGACCACAATGCACTTTTCCCTATATATTAGTTAATACATTCATTTCCCACTCAAAAAAAAAAAAAAAGATAAACATGTAGCTCTGACCTTCATCATTCACACAGCCACAGCCCGCAATGTGAGATAGATAACGCTGGCTTGCAGGGCGTTTGATCTGATCATACCCCTAAGTTCTAGTCTTCTCATAAATATTTCTTTCACGAACGGCCTGGTATTGAAGAATTTGAGTTTTTGAAAGGAAAAAGGAAGAGGCAAAATATGATTGCATTCTTTTGGTGAGTGACAAACCAATGCTAATTGCTTATGTTTGATACAGGGGAACCATGAAGGACAGGAGTGGAAATGAGGATAGAACTCAAAAACGGCACATTTAGTATTAGGTAGCCTGGTTCTATATGGAACCGGGTTTATCAAAATAGATGGAACTGGCTTCCACAGCTTGGACCATGAAAGTCTAATATCTTCCATGGAATCCAAATTCATTCCTATTTAACCCTCAGCTTCACAAGTTGATCAAGTTGATGCTGAATTCTTAATCTAAACACTGCTAAGACTTCATGGAGATGATAGCTGCCGCCGTAAATAGTGCCTCTTTCCCAACAGACAAAATCTCCATACGCCTGCACCGGGACAAACAAAGACAAAGTTAAAAACTAGGTGCTAGATCTTTCATAACGTTGAAGGAAACTCGAGTAACTCAATGAGCAGGACTCATAATATCCCGTCAGCAAAACTAATTGGACAATCAAATTGTACTCCTGAAAAGCATGTTTCTTACTCATCTGTGTTTCTCAAACAATCAAAAGCAGAGATAACGCTCTGGCAAATATCCACAAGAGCACTTAGTCGCTCTTCTTCATGGCCAGCAATTTTGTCCTCTGCGTGTCCCTCAGACAATACCAACGACAATTGAGCCTACGGATAACAAAATCCATTCAGAAGAAATTATTTTGACACTGTCAAAAGGGTGGTCGACCATAATTGAATATTAATATTTTTAATAGTAAATAAAGACTTCACCCAGCTTACACTAACAGTGAATAAAAAATATTTCAACAATTACATATTTTGATGAGAAAAAGAACCTGGAAACCATGAGCCAAGAGGAATTGAACTATGTCCGAATCAATCTTTTTAATTGTGCTCTTAGTGGTGGCTTTATTTGAAAAGCATTTCAAGGCCCCGCTAAACGTTTCATCCTCAGCAGAAACATTTGTTCTACGAGTCCGAACAGATGACTGCATTGTTGAATAACAGTCATAAAAACCATGGATGGGACAGACTTAGTTACTAGATGTTGAACAATCTAACTGTTGAATACCTTAGGTATGTACTTCCAGAGATATTGCACAACTATTCCCAGCTTCCATTTAGGTTCATTGAAGATCTGACACCATTCTCATCAAATGAATCAATCATTAGTCATAGCATCACAGTCAAACTTTGTAAACACGCAAAACACAAACTGAAAAATTGAAGGCACAGAAGCTCAGAGAAGATGAAAATTCAAGCCTCTTACAGTGTATGCGTTAAAATAGAATAACCAACAAATCCATTATATTCAAATATGAACATGGCTTTTCGCAAGCAAAAAGCCACTGCCTCTACTCAAACCCTAATAGAAGGCACTAAAGTAATCCTATGCAAGGCCTACTAAAAGAATGGTAGAGCTTCACTTTACTATGCAGAGATTAATCTGCTATAAATCCTTATCAGGCCGGGCCCTTCACTAATGCACATGTTTCGTGAGGAAAGGCTTAACCCTGTCTATGAATTATCAGAACATCATATCAGAATATTGAAAAAATTCACGAGAGTATTTAGAAGCCACCTGAAGAAATTGTGGGACCATATCTTCATTATAAGTTAGTTCATCCAAAATTATCTCCACCAAGGGTATTCTGCACCAAAGTACAATATCACCTCTTTACTTCAATGAAGATGCATGACAAAGAAAAACTACAATTTTCAATAGAACAACATAGTGACAATGAAGCAAAGGCCCAAAAAAAGAAAGGTACCTAGATCCATCAGCCCTTGTAGTATGACCTGCAAGATCCGCTTTGTTCCTTGACATATCAAGTTCCATTATCTAAAATCATTGAATATATCAGTGCAGACAGTTAAGCTGTTTCATGTATATATAGAAAGAAAAAGAGAGAGATCTGATTATGATATTCAGAAACTTACCATGACCATAAATTTTTGCATAGAGGTGCGGGTGTTCTTTCCTACTTCAACTAGAGCAATTGACAATGAAGTAAGACAATTTTTGGATAAGCTAGATTCAGCAATCTCTTCACACTCTATATATTTATCGAGTTCATTTTTAAGTTGAGATAGTTGACAAAAAATTGTCAGGCAATTCTTCATCAAGGCTTTGTAGTTCATTTTCCTTGATCCCTGCAAAACAATAGGATTATAAATATATTTCAGCAAATAAAAGTAGCAGCACCTTCTAAAAGGCAGAATCAACAAGCACAATATTTCTACAATAAGTGCTTGGAAAAAGAGTGAAGATATTCTCCTAACTAGCCTTTTAATGCTAGAATATTTTGTGGGTTGACCATTTACACAAATTTTTCCAATGCTTTGGCTTCAAAAAGCATATATACCAGAAACATGTTGAGCAAAGACTTCCTCTCAATGTTCCAGTCCATGGTTGCTGCAACCGAAAAAACTTACTTAAAAGCAGTATAAGAATAGGTGCTGAAGATACTAGATATCAAGTTCAACTTCATACACACCTTTGCGAGGGAAAAAATCTCCTTCAAAAGCTGTGACAAGATATTGAAATACTAACATGTTTTGTAAGAGCTGGAACAACAAAAATTTAAAAAATAATAAGAAATCGTTAGCTCTATTTGTTCAACAAAATTACAATCAATTTAGAACTTATAAAAGGAAGCTTAACATCACAACAGTAATAAATGAGAAACCTGGCAGCTTACAATGTAAGATGCAAATAAAACTAAAGTAGACCACGTATTATATATCAGAAGGGCGTTTAGTCACAAGCAAATTTCAAACGGAAAGTGGTTTGTCCCAAACTAGTAGAAATCATATATTTACCAGGAACCCTCCCCCTTCTGGATGGAAAAAGATGAAGCTCAACATAGTCTAAACAAATTCCTATTTCAACCAAGAAAAACATACATTTACAGAATTTTAGAACAAGATGTAGAACATAGATGTACTAACCTTAACATCTGATGCTTGGAATTTGGTCTTGGATAACATTTCAGCAAGCTCGTCAATCAGACAACAAAAACTCTGAGAATTTTGGGTGAAAATTAGTTTCAGGACTAAGTATTAGATTGAGGTTTAGCAGGGGAAAAGCACCATGAAAAATTAAATACCAAGAAAACGATGCAGGTTTACTGAACTGCAGATGCACTTGTTAAGTTGCTATTAGTTTAAAAATTATGTGCAACAAATATTAGTCCACCCTCAATACATGAAGCATGACCAAATTAAAGTTGCGAATAAAGAACTAACGGACTATATAATAGAGTTTAGCGCAGGAGAGACCAACTCACAGAAGGGTCAAAAGGGTCACCAGATTGTTTGCCTGTCGCTTGATTGACAGTACTGGCATTATCTACACTGACAATAATCGGAGACCAAGCCTAAAATAAGAATAGAAAATGTTAAGAAGTTATTTCATTTAGACTCCAATGTTACCAAGAATAAAAATCAGAACAGAATGCATGGAGGCAATTTACAGCATTTGATAATACCTCTTCAACTACAACCAACTCTGACGAAGGATAAGAGCCTGGTTTGGATTTGTCTTCCTTAGAAAAAAACACACGAGGGAAGCGCTAAACCCAACCAAAAAAAAAAGCAGTTACTGGCATCAATTGCATCTAGAGTATATGAATATGAATAAGTAAATTGACTTCACAGAAAATACCTTGTTTATCTCAATCAGAAGCTGATAACTGACCATAATTAACTCCAAAGACTTCCCCGTCCGCAGAATATGGAAAACCCCCTCACACATTTTGCTTAATAAATTGAAATTTCAAATTAAGCACACAGTTGACTGTAATGTGCACAAAACTACCAGCAACAGAAACAAAAGCAGAATGATATTAAACAGTGCATAGGACACTTTGTCAACCAACGTGTTCTGAAAAAATGGTTCAAATTTCCAATTATGTCAAACCATCATTCCAGTACAATCTTATAGCCCGATTTATCAGCACCGGTAACTGAAATGCAGTTGACACTTTACAGTCTAAAATGTATCCTTCCTTGTAGATGAGAAAAAAGGGGCCTTGATTGTTTCTTAAAGGGCAGTTTATTTTAGGCATTCACAGTAAGTGTGAGTGAGTATAACGGGAGGGAGCGAGAGATTTACGAAGTTGGTGATGTTCCATGATCTGAAACAATCGAAGAAGCACGAACAGCACTCAGGAAAGCAATCCCTGCATATAAGAAGGTAATGAAGAAAGAAAGGAAAAATATAAGATCCTTTTAGCGTACAGCCGTCGTAACCCACGTTCGGGTTGCCCAGAAATTGCATATAAAATGTTAAGTGGTCCAGAACCTAAGGAAATTCAATCCAAAGGACCAGCAACATTCACCAAGACTTATTGATGATTGAACAGTGAAACCGAGAAATAAATAGCCAAGACCCAAAACGCATTACTTTTGTGTTTGCTTTCAGAAGAACCAAACAGATATTTCTGGGAATAAAAAGAGCAAAGATATCAGTGAACACAAGAAAAGTGAGACACGTACTGTCATCGCGAGACTCTTGACTGTCCTTAGTTTCCGAGGCATCGAAAATGGCCAATATATTCTCCTCGAATGCTCCTCTGCTCAATCTCATACTGCTACTGCCAGGGTTCTCCATTGTAATCCCCGCTTCCCTGTTTCGCTTGCGAACGCCAATTTCTTCTATCTGAGTTTTGTTTAGATCCTTTCCTTATTTCCCGCCATATGGTGAACCCGAACGGCCGAAACCCCATACACCACCACTGTCCACTGCCTAACTGAGAAGGAGTGGGACCACTCAGGCCGGAAATTAAAAAAAGGGGAAAGGAACAACAAAAATTTTTGACATTCCGTTGCCGGGAATTGAACCCGGGTCTCTCGGGTGAGAGCCGAGTATCCTAACCAACTAGACTACAACGGATTGTTGGAAAATGCGACGATAAAATTTAGATAACTTAAAAATAGCACTAATTCTACCAACAAATATCCACCCTACTAAAGCAAGCTTTGACCACTTAAACACAGCAGTGTTCCAAGTTTGTTGAAAGAATTACCCACTATTAGACTTAATAATATTCGAATGTAACCTTTGCAGATAGTCATATAAAAATAATAGAGAAAACTGCTTTTAAACTTCTGAATTAAATATTAATTGAATGAATTTTCCTTGCATTTCATCAAATTTAAAAGATAAATCATACTATTCAACCTTATGAAATGTAATTAAAAGTTTTATATTATATATTCATTTGGGGTCTTACATTTTCATTTGTGTTCAGCACTTTTCGGTGCTTAGGGGGCATCTTATTGACATGGCAATTTGCAAACCAGCTCCATCGGCCATTTATGACTTGGTTGAAGGCTACCAATTTCTAGCGGTTCATCATTGCTCTGTATCCTTGGCCCAAGTCCTTTTAATAGTCCAAAAATTAGCTTGGTGTTTGGATATTATCATAGATATCGGGAAAAAATAATACTCCCTCCGATCCTAATTATAAGACAAAATTGATTTTTTTGGAGAAATTAAGGAAGCTAATTAAATCACTTTAGAATATTTTTATTTTTATTTTTTTCTTCAAACTAATTAATTTGACTAATAAACTGATATATAATCTAAGGATACTAAAAATATAAATACTCTCAAGTGATTTAATTAGCTTCCTTAATTTCTCCAAAAAAGTCAACTTTATCTTATAATTAGGACCGGAGGGAGTAACACTTAAATAACAATAGGTTTTGTAAAGCAAAAAACGACCAATCCCTCACACCATAGCATATCAAAGTTCGAATCTTTACTGAAAGATGCTCATATTTAGTATTTGACGGTTCCTCAAATAAAAGGATATATGTGCCAATAACAAAATAATAACACTTAAATATCTATAAATTTGATTGATATTTAGAATCAAGCCAAAATTCTCAAGTGCACCTTACATTTAGGATCCGAGCGGAATATATATAAATATAGATTATAAAGATGAATTATAATGAATGTATAAACATTTTGCTTTCGGAGATCTTTTATTATTAATTTGATTAATTATGAAATTTTTAATGTTGTTTTTCCTTTTATCCAGGATTGTAGGTGTTGAATTCATAACCACAATAAAAATTATTATTCTAATCTTAAATATAAGACAGAATTGATTTTTTTTTAAGAAATTTCTAAAAAAGTTAAATAAATTATTTAATCATATCATATATTGTATATCATTAGATTATATATCAATTTATAAATTAGACAAAATGGTTTGGAGAAAAAATGATAAATATAAGTATTTTAAAATAATTTAATTAAATTTCTTAATATCTTCAAAAAAAAATTATCTTATATTTGAAATCAAAGGGAGTAAATATAAGCTTCTGATAGAGAAATTTGAAGCCATTATGGAGATTGAGTGCTTGATAAAGACCGCATACTCCAAATGTCAATGGGGGCCTTTCTTGTTGTAAGGACGGTAACTTGAAGGGCTTAGGTAATTAATGAAAGCAAATTAATTAAGCTGTAGAGTTTAGTAGCTTTAGTTGGCAAAAAAAAAAAGAGTTGAGTAGCTTTAATTAAATTGCAATGTTGATAACTCATAAATACCTAAATAATGTAATTTTCTAATATAGGTGGAGATATAAAAAAGTTAAATATTTTCAAAAGGGTTAATATCATCTTTGGTCCTTTAAGTTTACGCTTATTTTAGTTTTAATTTCTCAAATTTTGAAACCATTACTTATGGTCCTTCTAGGGGCAAAATAGTATAGATTTTTATTAAGTTTTAGGGACCAATGTTTTAAAATAAATAACTTAAAAGACTAAAACCTATGATTTTAAACTTGAAAAATAAAAACTAAAATAAAAGCAAACTTAAAGAATTAAATATTATATTAACCCTTATTGAAGTACTAACTGCCCAGAGGGAAATAATTAACAGATTTTGTGCATATTATAAATGTTTTCCTTTGAGGCTTTATGCACTAGACAACAAATATATAAATAATAACCCATTGACTTAACAAAGTCTTATGGCACTAGGTGGAGTGGACTTTTCATAGATTGCATAATGTTATTGTGCTTTGTTAACGACCAAATATTTGAATAGATCATTAACCAAAAACTCTTGTTCAATAACTTCATTGAGTGTTATTTTCAATTTTCCTTTAACCCTTTTAGAAAATCTCATACTACTTGTTCATCTCTTCTCATCAACGTATTTAATTGCCTTCTTTGAATGTTGTCTCATTGTCCTTGGTGAGGAAGGTTGAACCCTCCCTAGCCTTCCTTACTAACACATCTAAAACCCGATTATTGTAATGCAGATTGGTGGTACTATAGCTGAGAAAATGAGTCGGACCAACCAGTTTAGGCCCATCTCCAAAAAAGAAGCTCATTTTTTATGCCCAGCCCGTTTAATCAAAGCATGTGGGCTTTAGGCCCGTTTTTCGTCTTTTCACTTTTTGCATACTTAAAAACTAAAGTACCTAATTTAAAACAAAAATATTATCAAATCTAACTGAAAACCTAAAACATTATCCATGTTCAACCAAACACAAACACTAAGTCTAAAAAGTTAAAAACTAATGTCCATCATGCCAAAAAAAAAAACAAACTAATGTCCACAACCACAATCAAATAAATAACTAGATAAAATTAATTATAATCATAAATTAAATACTAAACAATGTTTCAAAGTGGCTAATATTAGGGTAAGGTTAAGAATTGCAATTTATCTAAAGTTATAAACTCTGATTGGTAGTAAAATATTGAAGATGAAGTGGTGAAGAATGAGAGAATTTGTTGTACCAGGAAAAAAAGATAATCCCCTAAATTAAAGTCTTACGTATATCATATATAACCGTGTAATAATACACAAATTTCTTTTTTAAAAAAATTAAACTACCCAGCCCTGTAGGGCTGCAGGACCGACCCGTTTAAACCCGCGGCCCTATAAGGCTGGCTCTTTTAGACTTGACTCTTTCTAGAGGCTCTAAATCATAAGCTCGGCCCTTAACGGGCCCAAGCCTAAACAGGCTAGCCCAACGGGTTTGACCTGATTTTCCGGCTTTAGGTGGTACACACCGATTGGAGTTTTCATTTATCTATATGCTACTGTAGAATGATTTACAAATTATGAGCGAAAGCCAATAAAGTGTACAAATCCTACATTGAAAAGTACATGAATTAAAATTTTTGAGTTTCAATTTTTCTTAATACATACACATGAAAAGTTATAGACAAGTGATTTGTACTACAAAACATGAGGATCACTCGCATAAGAAAGGATTAAAAAAGAAACTGATAAGTACCACTCAACTTGAACAGCATAGATCTCAAGTCTAAAAGCTACCTACACAATCAAATTCTTTACCACTGGACACTTGACCCCGTTGAATGACTTCTCCTAATTAATTGTTTTGCAGTACGTGGTTTAAAGTTTTAAATGCAGACTGCTAAGTCTTCATCAGCTTCAACAAGTGGTTATTAACAACTTTCAACCAAATCCAAAAGCAAAAGAGGGTAGACAGATATTTCCAAAATGATATAGCAAGTTCAAGTGACCAGAAGTAACACTTGAACACCAAAAGCAAAAGAGGGGAGACAGTTTTTCCACAAAAGTTCACAACCCCACATTATAAATAGCAGATGACAGTGACTTTACCAAGTATTTAAATTTACCACTGGCAGACCATTCAACAACGGCCTTTTCCAATAAATGCAGCAGTTAATTCTATGCACCATACTCCAGATGCTCGGACCAACTTCCCTCAAAAATCTGATATTTTCATTATCGAACTTATAGTTCATACAAAATAAGTAAACCAAGCCAATAACAGTGTTATATGAAACAAATTTTTTAAAAAACTTAACATTTACACATCTCTTCGTTATTGTGTTGGCTATTTAAGCAAGTGTGTGCATGAGGGAGGAACTTCAGTTCTGAGCTGATCTCTTGCTTGTGTTCATAACTAAGCATGGCATTGGCATTAGTGATTAAGCAGGCAATTCTGGCTCTTGTTGTAGTGCCATGGTTTTCACTTGCTATGGATGTTCATTACATTAGGCAACTGGCAGCTCAGTACAATGTGTCATGCCTTTTAGTGTTTGGAGATTCAAGTGTTGATCCCGGGAACAACAATGTTCTTCCCACCATGATGAAAAGTAACTTCCCTCCTTATGGGAAGGACTTCTTCAATGGCCACCCTACTGGAAGGTTTAGTAATGGCAGGCTTGCCTCTGATTTCCTTGGTCAGATTCTGACCAACCCCTTTATTTGCTTCCTCCTCCTCATGTTTTGTTTTCTTAGGTCTTAGTGAAATAATAAACAACCATTTACATCTAGTTGCAGAGAATTTTCTTGTGAATCTCTTAGTCACAAATGAACACCGAGAATTTTCAGATCAAGTCTGTTTAATATGGACAGTTGATAATATTTACCATAATACATGCAAGTCCAAAACTGAATTCCTATTGGGTAACTTGCAACCTGAGTTTTCAGATTTGGTCATTTCAAAGGAGATCAAATCCACAAATGTGGTAACGAAAGCAAAGATTTACTAACAGTGTCATCTCTCTTCCAAGAACAGGATCCCATCATGTCAGAAAATGATGTTTTTTGTTACTCACATTTTCTGTTACTCTTGATGCAGCTGAGGCGGTGGGGTACAAAAGAATAGTGCCAGCATTTCTAGACCCAAATCTGAAGCCATCAGATCTTCCACATGGGGTTAGTTTTGCATCAGCTGCTACAGGATACGATGATTTTACAGCCAACATTTCGGTAAATACTAAATTAGGGTGTCCTTTGTTTCTTTCTGAATCATCATCATCCATAAAGTGAGAATGTTTTTTTAATGTCTTATTCTTTTTTTCCTCGGTGAAATTGAAACAGAGTGTTCTGCCAGTGTCAAAACAGCTAGAGTACTTTGAGCATTACAAGATCCATCTGAGAAAACAAGTGGGTGTAGAAAGAGCAGAATTCATAGTAAGAAATGCATTTTATATAATCAGTATGGGCACAAACGATTTCCTACAAAACTACTTCTTGGATCCTACTCGCCCCAAACAATTCAGCATGCCTCAGTTCCAGAATTTCTTGCTCTCCCGCTTTTCTCATACCATTCAGGTCCGCTCTCTCTCTCTCTCTACCCCTCAATAATTTTTTGTTAAGAATGAAGGAGAAAGAACGACAAAGATCATCAGACTCTGATTAATGAACAAATCTCAACAAACCAAACCCTTAAGTGTGAACCCAACCCCAAACTCTTGAGGAATTTGAGGTGAGTGTTATGTTGCACATCTAGGATCGACGAGTTTTAAAACTGTGAGGAGTGACAGGAGCCCAAAATGGATAATGTCCACATCTTAATATCATCAGGGACTTCTTTTGACACACTCACACATTAAAACTTCAACAGTGTATTAACCTCCCTCCTGGTGAGGAGATAACCTCCCTACATACCTAATCCATATGCCAAGACCCCTTTGTATAGAGCCTCTGAGTGATTAATCAACTAACTAACAAGCACACAATTTCTCATATCTCCAACAATTTTCTTGATGTGATTGAACTTTATATTATATAAGTATCTCATAACAAGATGTTTGTTCGTGTGAGGGGCAGGGGATGCATGAGCTAGGAGCGAATAGAATTGTGGTAGTGGGGGTGCCACCAATGGGATGCATGCCACTGGCGAAAGCGTTGCAGAACCAGAGAAACTGTGTGCCAAGCTTGAACAAAGCCTCTTCCTCTTTCAACACTAAACTCTTGCGCCAACTAGCCATCTTAAAGGCAAAACTTGGCTTAAAAACTGCCTATGTTGATGCCTATAACTCCATTCTGAATGCTGTTTTGGACCCCAAAAAACACGGTTAGTATAGTAATACTACCTCCAGTGCTTAATATAAGATATAGAGTATACTTTGTTGTTAAAGTGGATATTATATTATGGACAGAGGTTGTGATATCAATCCGGAGCCTATTTGACTGTTTTTTGATGTACTCCCTTATATTCTTAATATAAGAGTTAGTTGATTTTTTTTGGAAAAGTTAAATAAACTACTTAATCAAAATATATGTTTTGCATCATGAAATTATATATCAATTTGTAAGTCAAGTAAATTAATTTGTAGAAGAACGATAAATATTTGGGAAAATTAATCTTTTGGTCCCTATAATTTTGACTAAGGTGTAACTTAGTCCTTACACTTTAACTTGATGCAACTCAATCTCTATATTTTTGACTCGATTATAACTCAGTTCACAATCTTTGGCTCACTGCAACTTAATCTCTATACTTTAAACATTTTATAATTTAGTCCCTGACCTTTATTCTAAAATACAAGGACTAAATTATAAAATGATTAAAACTATAGGGACTAAGTTATAGAGAGTCAAAGTTGAGGGACTGAGTTATAACTGAATTAAAACTATAAAGATTGAGTTGTATTGAGTTAAAGTGTAAAGACTGAATTATAATCGAGTCAAAATTATGTGAACCCAAAAATTAATTTTCCATATAAATACTTTAACATAACTTAATTATCTTTCCTTAATCTCTCCAAAAAAAAGTCAATTAGCTCTTATGTTAAGGATTAAGGACCGGAAATAGTATCATATATATATGTGTGTGTGTGTGTGTGTGTATGTATATATGTAACAAAGGGGATAATGATGGGTCTGGCAGGTTTTGAGGAAGGATCAAAGGGATGTTGTGGGACAGGGACAGTGGAGTATGGGGAATCATGCAGAGGAATGGAGACATGTTCGGATCCAAGCAAATACGTATTCTGGGATGCTGTTCATCCAACTGAGATGATGTACAAGATTGTTGCTGATGCTGCTATTCATTCTGTCGCCAGAGAACTCACTTCATAGTTCATATATTGTTCTACTACTACTTTTGTTTTAAGTATATATTATCATGCAAATTAATTAATGCACTCTTTCATTCTCAAGTATTTTATACTGAAATAAAGTATTATCGTCAAGGTTCAAGTGTATCATCAGATCAAGGACAAGTTGGGTTAAAGGTTTTCAAATTGATGCCATAATCACTGGTTAAGATTATATTGTTTCACATACGGTTACAAAATATGTTGATTCAGTCTTGTTGATTGATTTGCTAACTACTCACTGCATTTTTTTTTAATGTTTGAGTGCTACGAAAAAGAAAAATAATCTTATGAAACTTGAATAATCAATCTTAGGCACCTGCTTTGGTTTCACACGTAATCTTGTTGTGCAAGCACCTCATGTTTTGGGGTTCCATATTTTTAATCATCATCCTATATATTGTCATTATTATTTATTTATTTGTTCGTTCATCTCTTCATTAATCAATCAGTTTGCCCCCTACAAATGCTCCTTTACATTACGCCAACAGTAATTTTGATTAATTATTCTCCCCATCTTTATGCTAAACTAAAATGTTTTAACATATATGGCACTAATTAAATCTGAGATAAGTTACATTGTTTATGGTTTATAAATAAATAATACTGCCACAACTTATTATAAACTTTTTGTTTCAGATTATTTACACTTACTTTGTATATACATATATGCGTTCACACTCTGAAATTCAAAAAATGAAAGTCAAAATATGATTTCTTAAATTTTGGACGATAAGAATGAAAGTCAAATTCACTTATTCTTAAAAAATACTACCTTTCTAGAAGAAGTCTTAAATCCAAATATATATTGTGGAAGTCATCAAATAGTATGAATAAAAAATCACGTTATCTTCTTCAAGTTATATCCCATGTATATGACTCAAAATCTGGTTTATGTGATAGTAATAAATGTAACAGTACTCATATCATAAAGTCTAAAGTCTAAACAAAAAAGGGTATTTTATGGTTAAAAAAATATTTCCCCTAGTTAATTTACTAGCTAGGAATAAAAAGGCAGTTATAAGTTATAACTAACTTAATTATTATATACGGTATACCTTTGACTTTTTGAACCAAAGAGACTTCATGAAGAACAGAGATTTAATAGCGTGTGAGCACTGAGCACTACATAAGTACATACCTTACAATATGGTTAAATTGCATATATCTTAAGTACAACATATCTTATGTTGTAAGAAACAATATTATAATCGTTTTCTTAATAATCAAATCTGATGTACAATACATGATGAGCAGAAAACCTGCAAACATATAAATACATGGTTGAATTAATCTGATCAGCCTCAACAATCTTGAGGCTTTAACATAAATAAATAAACTTGATTAAACAGCTATAGCAATCTCTGTTCTGATCGTATATTTCTATATAGAATTTTGGAACTGAAGAGAAAGCTACAAAACCATACAATTGATATTCCCTTGCCAGCTTTCAGATGCTTTGCTTAACTGTTTGTGTTTATAACAAGAGAAGTTCAATGTGTAAAGTACATAGAATCTACCTGGGAACAAGTCCCAAATAATTGAACAAGCACACAAGTCAAGAGATAAAACATTAAAATAAAGAATTTCCCATTACTCAAAATTCTCTTTTTTTTGGCTTCATGTTGAAAACACTGAAATCCCTCACAGAATTAGCTGGTCAGAGGATTAAAGCACAAGTTACCAACTCATTTAACAGAACAAAGCAAAGTTGATGTGCTGTCAAAAGCTCAAAAGAGTCTTCATTCTGAGTATACATACCCACTTTTTCTTTATATATATCTAAGTCATCTTCCCCTTCATCTCTCTTCAATTAACAAACATGGATGTTCATAACACTCAAGATTCAGTTTCTGGAGGCATTCTTGAGAACGTGTGGGCCAAAATCACTAACGACAATAATAATGGATCATCACAATGGGAAGAACTGCCTAATCTGGGTGAAAGAGAAGGGTCTATGGAAGTTTTAAGACGGCTTCCTAGTTTAGGAAGATGGATATCAATGGGAGCTGATTTCTGGGAAGAAATCTTAGATAGGTTTCCAGCTTGTAGCAGTAATATTGATTCAGAAATTTGCAGAGCTTTTGAGTGCAATAAGAAGAAGGTTGAAGAAGAAGAAACAGTGAGGGTGAAAACAGAGAAAAGGGTATCTTCAAAACATTACAGAGGAGTGAGAAGAAGGCCATGGGGGAAATATGCAGCAGAAATTAGAGACTCATCAAGGAAAGGATCTAGGGTTTGGCTGGGGACTTATGACACAGCTGAGGAAGCAGCTTTGGCTTATGATAAGGCTGCTTTGAGAATTAGAGGACCCAAGGCATTCCTGAATTTCCCAATTGAGACTGTTTCAAAGGCCTTAGGATTTCACCAGAAGAAAGGAAATTTCTGCAGCTCCAGAAGAAAGAGAATGTGCAGTGAGAGAGATGAAGTTGTTGATGTCATGATGAATAAAGAACCTCCTGCAAAGAAGAAAATGGCAAGCTTGGGAGCGATGATAGGGAATGAAGATGATAATGTTTTTGAGTTTCAGGACTTGGGAATTGAGTGTTTGGAAAGTTTGTTATCTTCCTTTTGAGAGAACAGTGTCAAAAAGGGCTATAGAAATATAGAAGCCATTTTCTTGTAGGTGTAAACTGTAACCACATATTTTGATGTTCATATTGTAAAAAGGCACAGATTAAATTATCTGTCATTGTAACAAGAAGTGGAGAGAATTTTATCAATCTATCATTGCCTCTATGGAGAATAATCTCTCTTCCTGGAGGCATAACTCACATTGTTTCCAAATATCAACTATCAACCATAAACTAATATATCAATACATAACACTTGTTAGAATTCAAACTACTTAAATGATATTTGTTTGACTCAATGTATGTTTAAAAAACAAAAACATCACGAGTACAATTAAAGTTTTTTTTAAAAAAATCAAGTTATTATCAATTAATGCATTGAATAAGGAGAACATTTAAAAGTTTCTTACTCTCATTCCATGAGAATCATCCTCACCTCGAACTACATAGCTTTTAAAACAGACCAACCCGTGAGTTACAGGCTGGCCTGCCTCAACCCACAGGCCTAACACCTGACAGGTTGGCATTCATCTTGTTTGAAGAAAAGAAAAACTACAAGGTATAGGGAAGTATAGGGGAACTGGATTATAAACCGGTTTGAAAAGAATACACTTGCCCATTATAGGGGATTGTCCCTTAGTTGGAGCTTACAGTTAGGGAGACACTCTATATTACTAGTTGGAATAGCTTAGGTGTTTTTGGAACAACTTTAAGACTTTGTAAGAAGATTAATACTATATTCAATTCTTAATATAAGATTTAGTTTATAGTTTAAAGAAAAGAGATTTTAAGTTTTAAATATGGGAATTTTAGTTGTGAATTTCAGAAATTTCAATTGTAAGTAAGTTTCCTCTTAATGTTGTTTATGGCGAATATATATGGTTCACACGTGGGGTTTACATTTTACTTTTGTGATTGGGCCTTTTTTACCCCTAACAAGGAACTATTATAGAGTGTTTGGAATAGCGATTGTAAAAATGATTTTTTTTGTAATCTTATTTTTGGATAAAAGTAAGATTATATGATGTAATTTATATTTGGATTGACGGTAGTATAAGTCGTTTTTGTGATAATGATAAGAGAGAAATTAAAAATTATAAAAATTTTAAAAAAGTGAAGTTAGGAAATTTGACAATTAAAAAGATACAATATTTGATGAAATAATATTACATATATTAGTGACATATATGTTTAAATATTAAAATTATAATATACAGAGAGATTCACACATAAAATATGTTAAAAATTATGAAAATAAATGTTCAATTACATATATAATTTTTTCATTTATTGTGAAATTAGAAAATAATAAAAATAAATAAATTTTTACCATATTGAGAGTTTTAATTATAACATAGATAATATTATATATTAATATGTATACGAATATGCATTTAAATAATATATATTAATTTGTATGTGTGTTAATATCTATATATATATATATATATATATATAACATTAGTAACATAATTATATAATATTAATTTATAAAATATATCAAAAATATTTTAATTTAAATATATTTATGCAAATAAATAACTTAAATTTTGCATATTAAAATTAGAAGGTCATTGCAAGCACTTAAGCCAAAAGCCAAAAACAACAAAAAATATCTTATCTCTGATTGTGGCTTTTGATGACTTTTAGTGCAAAAGCACTTAATTTTAAAAACCATCTGAAACATAAATAAATGAATCAATCAAGCTTTTGACACAAAAAGCCCCTTACAAACTACTTATACACCATCCCAAACACATGTCCTTAATAAGCACTGTCATAGTCAATTTAATTCTAGATGACTTTTGTTTTTTTAATAAAAGACAATTTATTAAATAAAAAGATAAAACCATGCATATAAAAATTAAAAACCACCAATCAATCATGGGTCAAGCCTGATTTGGGGGCTCAAAATCTAACAACAGAAACACATTGTCATAAATAAACATAAAAACTAACTTAACATTGTTTGAAACAGAGAATAAGAAGCTGCAACCAGGAAGCCCAAAAGACAATATGCACTTTTAATTAGGATGATAAAAAATAGAATCAATCCTAATTTAACGGATTTAATTTGTTTAAATCAGATTAATTAATTGAATTGATTAGAAAAAAGGTAGATTTCGGTCAGAATGGACCAGAATGATCTAAATGCTGAGTGACGAGATAGACTTTTTTTTTTTTTAACCCAGTGCATAGTAAACATTAAACATCAACTAACTTGATAAATTATCCATTAAATTTGTAATGATATATTCTTCATGTACCATTCTAGTTCTTAGTATAAGACATTGAAGAAATAAGTAATCTTTATTATAGGTTACTAAGTGGGATATTGATGATACCTTTTCAAGAAGATCCTATTTAAAATTTGATGTCGTATATCTCCGCTCCTTAAAATGTAATTTATAAATTTAAAAAGAATTAAATTTGATTTTTTTTATTTTGAAACAAATTTAATTACTTTACTCTTATTAATTCTGATGAAGTTATTATTGGATGTGGCCAGAGGGATAATATATATTCATATATAATTAATGAGCATGCTAACTGAATTATTTAAACGAGTGCCTTGACCTCCAATATGAACATCCTTAACTCTAATTTGCAGAACATTGAAATGAAATATCAATAAAATATTTTACCAATATACAAAGTAACTCAATAAAATCAAGAAACTCCTCAAATTTCTTTCTTTTTGTTTTATTTCAATGACCAGTCAACAACATTAACATAACCACACATCCTAGACCGAACCAGCAAAACAAACTCGAGTTCAGTTCCGTATCTTTCTCTAAAACTGTCACAAAATTTTGATTACTCTCTCTGTATCATTTATTGCCGACAGTATTTTGTACACACAGACAGGCCTCTCGTACATGGACATCTCTTGTATGTTTTTGCTTCTGGACAAATAATATATGATGCAGAAACCAACAAATTACAGGAAATAAACAACAACTTTATATATGTTTCTTAATTAATCTCTACTATCACATTACATTATCTTAATTTCCTTGTTGCTTTGTGTGGTAGAAAAAGCATCCCCAGATTCCCCCCCTCTTAATTACTATCACAGACAAGACATAAACTAAGAACTACAAGGAACATGCGATGTTTCTAACTAACTGTCTGTGCTACTTGTGGTTTCCGACAAGGTTCTGTTTGTTGCTATGGAATTAACGCCGGAGCTGCTGCTAACACTTGAATCTGAATCTTGATTATAAAATCTTCCTGAGGAGCTCAAATTATTATTAGGTTGATTAGAATCAAAAGACATTTCCATGGAAGAAGCTACGATTTCGGCGGGAAAATTGAGCAAAGCCTTAGAGCCTCTCATTCTAAAAGCCGCTCGGTCGTAAGCCATGGCGGCCTCCTCCGCTGTTTCGAACGTGCCCAGCCACACGCGTGTTCCGTGCCGATTAGAGTCTCGGATCTCCGCCGCGTACTTCCCCCACGGCCGCCGCCTCACGCCTCTGTAATGCTTCTTTCCGACGGTCCTGGTCGGCTCTAGCCCGCTCTGTACTGCGGCCTGTTGCCTCTGCGGGATGAATGTGGCGGTGGCGGCGGTGGTGATGGCGGATGAGGAGGAGGAGGTGGTGGTGGTGGTGGTGGTGTGAAGAGAATTGGCCTCGTGGAGGACTTGGTATATGACCATGTCTTGTGAGTCGTTCTCGTTGAAAGGAAGATCTGTCTGGGAGGCCAAAACCATGTTGAACTGTGAGTTTCTATGAATTTTGTAGGATCAGCCTCTTCTTCCCCTGTTTCTGAAACTGTCTCTGCTTTGTGAGTTGTATGAAAAGGAAAAAAAAAAGTCTCGGCTTTGTGGGAACGAAGGGTTTGAAAAGATGCTGGAGTTTATGCGAAGTGGCTCTGGACTTGTATTTATCTTTGAAATTAAATGGCCACTGGTGGGGCCATCAGAATATTTTGTGAGAGGAGGAAGAGGAAGGTGATAGGAAATCTCCTATGTAAATAAATAATTTTAATTTATTTTCCTGGTGAGCAGGCTAACTTAACTTCGTTATCTCTATAATGCCATTGGTTTTCATCGATATTACAAATTTAACACTGTTGAATTCGGATTCAATGATTCATGCCATTGCCAAGAGGTGATAATAAGAACTGGAAACTTTGATGGGGTCGAGGGGAATTTCATGGTCGTGGTGATGAGGGATTCGGCAAAGGTAATCAACGTGGTTATTAGAGAGAATTCTACTGATCCTAATTCCTACAACACACTCTCACCGACTCTAAGAGTCTGTTTGGTGTGAAGGATTTGGAAGAAAAGGGAGAGGAGGGAAAATTTTTATGAGTTGAATTTTAAAAGATTGATGAAGTGGGGTAATAAAATTTTAATAAAAAGAATATATAAAATAAAAAATTAAGAAAAAATAATTAAAAAATTTTAACCCCACTTTTCTAATTTTTTTAAATTTAACTCAAAAAATTTTTTCCTCCGGTCACTTTCCCTCCTCTCCCCTCAGACCAAACAAACCCTAAGTGCTCATTTGAAATAGCTTATTTTTAGGTGATAAATTGTTATAAATCGTGATTCACGGTATACGAGATAAGTATGTGAGAGGAGTTTTATCTCGGCTTGCGTAATAAGGACTTATTGTCTAAAATTAAGTGATACCAAACACAGGCTAAATATAAGATAGGGGTGACTTTTTTTTAGATATTAAGAAAAATAAATAAATTACTTAATCATATCATATGTTGTGTATTATTGGATTATGCATCAGTTTATAAGTTAGATAAATTAGTTTTGAAAAAATGATAAATATAAATATTTTAAAGTAATTTAATTAGATTCTTTAATTAATATCTCTAGAAAAATAAAATTTATTTTATATTTAAGATGAGACGAAGTAATTGATAATACTAAGTTCATGCTAGCTAAGGTTATATATATTGTTATTTTTTACCCCATATATTATAAATTAACAAATGTGTTAATTGACCTGCAAGATCTACTATAAATAATAGTAGTATTTTGTACATTTCATAAAGTCTCTGCTTTTATTTAAGTTTTTTGTGTTTGCCTTTTACTCCATTTTTTTATAAATATTTTAATTTATTTTTCATACACTATTGTCTCTTACTATATACAAATAGCAGTTTCAGCAGTCCTCCTTGCAACACAACGCGTTAGCACTACCACCCGTCAACCAATAACTTAATAAGATATAAATATCAAAATATATACTATTATAATATGATAAAAAATATATATCTCAGAAATAATCGAAAGTTAGTAGTGTATACATTATCGTACCATTCGAATTTAAGCTATTTTATTAAAATGTTTAATCATTTAGATTATTTTAAATCCCACTAATCCCCAAACGCTCCAAATAAACTAACGTGACACCATTACTCCCTCTAATGACATCCTAGCTATTTTATAAAAACATTTAGTTATTTACATCACTTTAAATTTCAATTAAATTAACCTACCAAGTTTCAGAATAATTTAATGATCACATTCCACTAATACCTCTAACGCTCTAAAGGACCTAACATGAAGTTACACTGTAATATCCTGAATTTTGATACTTGAGGTTAGAAAATAAACTTGAAATAAGTGGAGTATTAAGCCTCAGTTTAGCAAGATTCTAAATTGTGATTAAGAGATAATGACTCCAAAAGTGAATATGGTTAGTGATAAATAACTCTTTTGGAAAATTCGATGTGATTTGATATTCGAATGTGATTTATCTTCGTATAGTAATTATATTTGGAATGTGAATGTAAGACCAGGTTATAAATGATTTCAAAATATATTTATGAAAACCACGCTGGATAGATGGAATTGAAATTAAATTTTAATTGTTATTGGTCTCTATTTTATTTTAATTACGTAATCCAAATAATAATTATGACAGGGGGTTACACACACCTCCATCAGCAAGGTGTTTTGGCCCCTCTAATAAATGAATGTGATTATCAAAAAGTCTCTCAGCAAGTCATTAGTATATAATGACATATTTTAATATAAGAAATGACAACATATGGTCACTTATTTATTAAGACTGTTTTTTGTGATTACATTTATCCTTTAAAACTTCATAGTGATTCTCCCCTGGCTAAGAATTGAAAATCTAACACCAAGTTCAATAAATTAAACTATTTGACACCTGGGTCAAATTTTATCGATAATTTATCGTGCTATTTTTAATCATGTGAAAACATCATAGCTTTATTAAATTTTTAATTAAATATTGTGTGTGTGAATAAATAATAATAATGTAACTAATAACAATATTCTAACCATTCCATCCGTGATGCACGAAAGTCTCATTTACTCTAGATTGCAAGCAAATAATGTTGTGATGTTGAGGGAGAGTGTGCATGCATAATGAACACAGCTAGCATTCAATAATTTAATTGGGAGTATTGCCAAGAATTTAGTTTAACTGATAAAAGGTTATACCACCTTAACTAGAGGTGTCGAGTTTGATTGATCTGGATTAGTCTAAACTCCTAATAAATTTTTTGAACTATAATGAGGTAAGTTTCAGATATCAGATGCTTCACGTCAAAAAAAAAAAAATTAATTGGGAGTTGAACTATTCAAAAGAGACAGGACGAAATCATAGAAACCGTTTGGATGCAATTAAAAAAATTGTTTTTAAGGCCAAACCATGGTTCGGACAAAATTCATCCAAACACTTGAGATTTTTTCAGAATCCATTTTTCATGTGAAACCATGGTTTGGGAGGCCAAAACCATGGTTTGAGCATAATCCATTTTTTCTTACTTTTTCAACTTTGTGGGTCCCACCCTCTCATTCTTATTGGTTCTTTTTTTGTTTGTGGGCCCCACAGCACACTCTCTCTCTCATCTTTTTTATTTTTTTGAATTTCAACGTTTTTTCTCTTTTTTTTTTTAGAATTTTAAAATTTTAATACTCCCTCTTATCCTATTTAAGACTTATTTATCTAATTTAATTATATTAAAAAAAATTAGTTAAATTAATTAACATTACATATAGACAAAATTATTTCATTTTTGGTATTAATTATGAAATTTAATGTTAAATAATGGGTTAAAATGTATCATTTTTAATACCGTTAGATGTTTTCTTCTCTTATAATTTAACTCCGTTAGGTCAAATTTAACGATTTTGTTAAATTTACATCCTTGTTAATTGTTCATTGTTATTTTCCATCTTCCAAAATTTATTTGTACCAGACGTTCTTCAGGAAAAATTTGGCTGTTAAATTTGACATTAATCCTTAAATAATACATAAAATATAATCTTATTCTTTATATGTAATTATCACAAAAGTTAATGTCCTTTTTAGTAATTTGACCATGAAAAAAACTATTCTGATCAAAACATCCAAACACTCTCATTATATCAAAATCACTTTTTTCTCATAATTTATTCTTCTTATAATCTATTCTCCAAAAGCTATTCTCCATTTTTTCTTTAGAAGCTATTAAAAAAAGCTAATCCAAACACACACATAATCTTGATGGTTCATTCCCCCTATCTAAACTCTCTTTTGAGAGTGGTGCTTCACACATTGGTCGTGCTTCACGCTTGTACTTAACAATTAACATGTCCGCTTGATATTTTTGTTTTTATTGAAAGAGGCAAACACTACCAATATGAAGTGACAAGTAAAATCAAATTTGCAACTTTTTATTTACAAGTAAATTATTTTACCACTAAATTATAAAGTTATTAGCCTATGGTTGGCATTTTGAAACTACTTTAATTAGATGGATAATAAGAGTGAATGATCTGAATAATGACTCCAATAATACTTGACCGACCGTACGTCCGCGATTAACTAAGTATAGTAAAGGACTCCAATAATGTAATGTCTAGGGACCATGTGTGAGTTATTAAAATTGGATTACATGTGATCGAACAACCACAATTCAACGAATTAGATAGTTTTGGAGGCATGATGATTGATGAGAGATGACGCCCACTACTATACAATAAGACATAAACTTATGGTGTGATTAGTGTGTGCGCCTTTCTGGCTTTAAAAAAAAAAAAAAACCTTTTTATTATTTCCAGCCTTAAGTGTCCCATCTTATCTGGAAATTGGAATGGACAACCATGGAGAAACAAAAATTAAAATTTATTAGCTATCAGTCTTAATAATGAATCAGCCAGCCAGTGAGCCAGATTGGACAAATAGGGGACATCTACACATATACCTTATTCTCCAACAGGATTGCATTTTGTAGAAAGATGCCTATATTTAAAAAAAGAATAAAAACAAACAATTATTAGCAATATATGTGTGAGGGGTGTGGCCAATTTTTTTTTTTTTTTTGCCAACTATTATCTGAATTTTCTACACTGTATAAAGTATATTTTTTTTTTTTTAAGAAAAGTGGGTTTGTAATTATTATACTGATATTGATTAGATATGCATGCAATGTACTAAATTTAAAAATAAATCATATTAATCCCCGATACTCACAAATATTTCATTTTGTTATATATACTTTACTTTAATATTGTTTCATTAGGTTATTGTAATAAATTTTATCCATCAAATATTAATTAATTTTGTTTACAACTTCACATCACTGGCTAATCTACATGATATGTGAGTGAACTTGTTAAGAATACAGTCTCTTACTATATATATATATATATATATATATATATATATATATATATATATATATATATATATATATATATATATATATATATATATATATATATTGCCCACTTATTATACTTTCTTCGATCCACAATATAAGTTACTTATAAAACAATATCTTGATCCATAATATAAGCCACTTGGAGAATAATTAATATTTATTTGTTAATTTTGTCCATGTAGTTAATGCTTAAATGTGACTTTTTGTACGTCCTCTCTCATTTGAAACCTAATTTAATATAGGTAAAGTTTGGAAAAAAAATTAATTTAGGGCATATTTAATGAGTTAACTACCATTTCTTAATTGTGATGAATTAGTTGAAGTGTCTTATATTATGTTTAGAGCTGGAGAAACGGGACGAATCTGTTGGGGCGACCTGTTCAGGCCCTGAATTTGCAAGGGTCGTGCTTGAGATTTTCGCTTTAAAAGTGAAAATAAGCCTCAAATGGCTAGCCCTATAAGGGCAGGGGCTGGCCCATTTAAAATTATTTATATTATATTAATATTATTGATTTTTTTATGCTTTATGAATGATGTTGTAAATATTTAATTGTTATTATTTTTTTTAAGAATTAAGTTTCTTAAGAACATCTTGCATTAAGAATCCTAAAAATTAAAAGCTTATAAAAGATATTTCTTATTTCATAAATATTCTTACTAATTTTGTATTGTTTGATTTATTTTCTAGTGATTGTTTTGTTCATATCTTGTGTTGTTTATTTTGTTAACTATTAACACTTTTCAAGACATATTTATAAAAAGTGTTTTTTATATTTTTTTTAATTTTCTCATTAATTATTTGTAATTGTGATATGTGAACAATAGTTTACCTTTGATAATGACTTAGTAATTGTGTTTGTTTGTTTGTTGCATAATACATATCATTTACACTTTAATTTTGATAATATTTATATATTAAATTAAATCTTTTATTATTATAATTTTATTTCTTTTAAAAAATAATAAAATATTATTAAAAGGGTAGGGTCGGCCCTGGTCTTTATGTTCACGGGCCGGGTCTCGAAAAATGATTGTTTCTCTTTAGTTGGGTCTAAACGGATCAGTCCTTTTTATCAGCTCTAATTATGTTTATGAAGTTTGAATTTTAAGATACTAATGAGTGATTAACAATTAAACACGTTAAAGAGGAATCAGTACTCGTTTGGAATAGCTTATTTTTGGATAATAAGTATTTATAAATCATAATTCACGGTATACGAGATAAATATATGAAAGAAATTTTATCTCAACTTATATAATAAAGATTTATTATCTAAAAATAAGTATTTACAAATACAGCTTCAAACTTGTTTGCTTCTGGCCAGGGCTCACAAGCAGAGAATTGGGTGGGGTAATTTTGTAATTCGAAAGAAGTACATGGTCGAATGCACAAGGGGACTTGCTGCTCTTTGCAGCCAATGATGATGACGTCATCGATTGATCACGCGAACGCCTCTTTGGATGCTTTCGGGTGGGGTGACGTAAGGGTTTTGGGGATGGATGAAGAAAATTATGGATCAGTGTTGGTAATATTGCCAGGTCATCCATCATCGTGGGTTTCAATTAAACCGGTAGTTAATGAGCCGGTGGGTCCCACCAGTTACTGGAATTCTTTGAAGTCTTCCTTCTCAGGAGTACTTTTCACATTTCAACTTTTTTTTTTTCCTTAAAAAAAGGAAAAAGTACAGAGAAAGACAATTACGACAGGGGAAAGACGGGAAAGACAATCCAACGAGTCTAATATCACGAATTTCAAATCAAACCCATGAGGGGTGGAATCTAATATTTGAAAATGTTTTGATATGATTAGTGTTTGTTTGGTATAGTTTATTTTTGAGTAATAAGTGTTTATAAATCATGATTCACGGTATATGAGATAAGTATGTGGAGGAGTTTTATCTCGGCTTGTGTAATAAGGATTTATTATCTAAAAATAAGTCATATCAAACACAGGCTTAATCATTGAGGGAGTTTAAATTGTTGATATGTATTATGAAGTTATTAATTGTGATTTTTATATTGTTATTTTCTATATCTAAGTCGATTATGTATCGTAATTAACAACTTCAATATACTCCTTCTGATCTTATTTAAAAGAGTCTGATAAATAAATTATATGTTTTAAGAAAGTGATTAAAATTAGTTAAAAATAATAAGTGTGTTGAAAATAAATCTTTTTCATATCCTTATTTATGAGGAGCGAGTAAGAGAAAGAAACAGAGTAAATATAAGTATCATTAACCTTTTGAATATCCTCAGTCTGGAATGGGGTTTCCTTTTCCTATCGTCACTCTGATTGTGCGTTCTCTAATATTATGTTGAATGGTTTTCTCCTTGAGTACACTTTTGTATCAAGGAATTTGGTTAGGAACCTCTCTTACATATGTGTTCCCATAGAAGTAGGCTTGGTAATCAAGAGGATTGCCAAAATTTCATTGGCAAGGTCTTGCTTCAGTGTTTGGGCATTTCGACTTTCACCTCAGTTGCAAGCTTATGAAGCGATGTGGATGACCTCTCACCTCTACTATCACATTATTGTTGTAATGAAGAATTCTTATTTATTGGGTTATCTATTCTGTTAGCTAGGTTGTGGGGGTTTTCCCTTTTATTTAGTGTGTTTGGTTGCTGTAAGTTTAATTATGTGACATTATATCTTTGCTGTGTTTAATCCTATTAGTTGTTGGTTGGCAAAAAAAAAAAAAAAACCTTTCGAATAAAACAATTGATATAATTGATGAGGGGTAAAAAATGAAAAAAAAATAAATTAAATGTTCAAACAACTCTTGTCGGCCTTTTATAAAAGGGATCAGGATAATTCAAATTTTGTGCTTTTATAAAAAGGACTCGAGGGAGTACATACTAACAAATTGAGCTCTATAAATACTAAATACCAATAACCTTGTAAGTAATTTTTTAAAGCCGCATATGTCAGGTGTTAGTGTTACTCACTACTTAGATATAAAGAATAATAATTTAAGAATCGCAATTAAGAACTTCATTATGCATGCTGACAATTTGAACTCCCCAAATACTTTCAGAGGTAGATTGGTCATTTAAAAAAAATTGCAATTCTCATATTTCTTTTATAAGTCTGATTTGGGATTTGTGATATTAGATTCGAGATTTGTCTTTTTCCTATTTTAAATATATTTTTCTGAAATTTTCCTTTAAACACCTTTCTAATTAAAAAGTGTGGGGGTGCTTTAAAAAGAATCCGTGGTATTATACAATTTTTTTTAAAAACTATTATACACATTATTTATATCTTATTAATTTTTTTATATTATAAATAGGTATTTTTTTTTGTTCAAAATATTATAAATAGGTATAGATTTCATCATTTTTATATTTTTTTCAAAAAGATTTTAAATAAAAGTTAATCATGATAGCAATAATGATATCACCAACTGTTTATTGTTATAAAAAATTTTAAGCAAATTAGTTTTTTAAAATTTATCAAACCACGTTGGCATGCATATAAAATGAGTTTTTTTTTTCCCTTTAAGTACGTATATCCTCTTATTGAAGATAATATTGTTTGAGGTATTATCGGACACTAAATGTGGGTTCCTCTCCTTATTGTTATTTGCTACGTTTTGAGGGAATAACCTCTTCCGCTAGACCTAAACTCCGTTGGTATGAAATGAGCTTTTGTTTCTTGAGTAAAGGCTTGTTTGGTTCAGCATTTTCTTAAAAAATAAGTTCTTATTACGTAGGTCGAGATAAAACTCCTCTCACATACTTACCTCGTATACCGTGAATCACGATTTATAAGCACTTATTGCCCAAAAATAAGCTATTCCAAACGAGCACTAAGTGATTAATGATTTATAATTAACATTCAACTCTTTGTATAATAAAATTTAATTAGAAAGAATCTACCATTAGATCTTAATATTTTATACTCTCTCGATATAAAATAAATCTAATTAAAAATGACCTACTCTTTAACTTTAATTTTGGAGCGGCTCATAAATAAAGGTAATTCTTTTAACATTTTCATATCATACACAATTATACATATATTATATAAGGTTGACGAATGAAAGAATATTCATGAAATTAATAACAGAATCTGTATTTTTTGTTTTTGGTCAATGCACGAGGTTATTTACCCAATGAAACGAGGCAGTTATTTGGACTGAAAAAATTTAAATTTACATTAGTATAAAATATAAAACCGATCACTATTAAGTTTCTTTCTTTTTATTTGTGGGGGCCAAACGATCATTATTAATTGAACAGACTTTGGCTAACATGACAAGGGTTTTACTATTTTGGTTTTTTTTTTAAAAAATGAATTTAAGACCAAGGCACGTTGGTTGACAATTTGACCATGAAAATTCAGATTAGCTTTTAGCCCCACGTTTTCATTTGTGAGCTTCTTGGAAATGAGCTTAGACTCTCTGTTTTTTTTTAAAGGACAAATTTGATGGCATAGCCATGAACTTCCCATTTCTTTAATTATCAAAAAAAAAAAAGAAGGAAAAAGGTAAAAGAACAGCGATTCAAACTTCGTTGAACCGAATAATAAAATTCCTCCAAATTGACAAAAAGTAGAAGTCGAACTCTTGATTGTTGTTGGGCCATCCGTTTATAGTTTATCTAACAAAAAAAGAATTAAATAGACGGAAGAATTTAAATTTAAAATTTAAGCCTTTTCCTTGTTTCAGAATATAAATATTTAGACTAGAATAAAGAGAAAGAGTATTTCGTCTTGTCATACTTTTATTATTGTTTTTATTATTAATAACTAAGCCTGCCTACCTAAGTAATTAATAAGAAATATGCACGTACGCCATAATTGATTGATTGTAACATATATATTGAATTATATTGCGTTTTGGATACATACACGCACTTGATGAATTGAATCGCCTGCCAAATTAAAGGCGTAGACATTTTGACCTCTTTTGCGGGTCAAAATTCAAAGTATGACACGAACGAATTTTAAAACCAAATCCAGAGGAAGACTCTGAGTTTGATTCCACTTTTGTTCTAACTTGATTGGCTTATTTATTAACAAATGCAAGATAGGGTTATAAATATAAGAGTCAAATAACAAGTTTATCTTGTTTTCAAATATATATAAAATCTCAATTCATTTTATCTTCCAAATCTATAATTTTCTCTCTAAATTATCTCGATTAGTCGCATATAAGAAGATGTTTTTATCAAAAATAGCTACAATAAACAGAATTAGAAAATATATTTTAGGCAAAATAACACATATATGTGATAAATAATTAACTTAATTACCTTCCTAAGGCTAACTCTTATATTAATGACAGAAAGTAATATTTTTAATTTGGTTAATATATATATAGCAATGTATTGACAATTTCTCTTCTTTCTTGGATTGAGGTAATAATATTATTGCTGGTTGATTAAGGTGCCTGGGTCTTTAAAGTTTCATGGGTTTAACAACTTCACTATTAAAAATAAAATAAAATTACAAAGACTATAATGATTCCGAAACGTGCAGGGTATTTTTTTTCAATGTATAAATCTCAAATTGAAGAAGCTTTGTGATATCATAATCATAAGAAAAATAGGGTGAGTGGAAGCACAGTCACAATTCAAATTTTTGACTCAGTGGCAAAGAGAAAGCAAACGCCCAATATAGAGAAAGTCAAAGATAATTCCTTAAGAGATAACAAAGTAAAATGTTAGTTTTCAACTTTCTCTCTTTTTCCAAGGTTTAGTGTCCCTTGCAACCTCTTGCCTTTAATGACCGACCGTTTATTTTTTTTTTTTTTAAAAAATCTTTTAGGGGCCAGGTACTCTTGACCAAATTGAAAAGGAGGCAAGAGATTAAATATTGAAACATTGTAATATAAGGGAAAGAAATGTGGTTTTATTTCTGGAAAACAAAATATATATATATTATTAATATAAAAATATGCCACGACTTGAAGTAGGAATAGTTTGGGAAGGATGCTTATAATTTTTAAATTTTATGCTTCAAAATCTGTTCCTCATGATTATGCTTTTGAAAATCAGGCATGAAATTTAGTTTAAATACATGTCTCAGACGTAATATTGTTCTTGTTTTAATGTCTTTGTTACTGTAGCGTTCTAGTAATATTTACTGTGAAACATAACAGTGTTTTTTTTAAAGCAATATGAAGAATCATGTTTGGGTCTATTATTGTATTCTTTTTAATATTCTTACGAAATGTGCACAAGAGGCTAAGAACTTTTTTTTTTTTTTGGCCAAGAGGCTAAGAACTTTAATAAAACAAAAAGGACTACTAACTGGGGGAATTGGGCCACTCAAGCTTGCACTTCTTTGAAAATGATGCTCAATTTTACATTCCACTCTACCACCGATGGTTTGGATCAACTAAGTGCTCGTTTGGATTAGCGATGGAGAAGTGGTTTTTTTTACCATATGACTTTTGGAAAAGTAAGGTAGGAAAAAAAGTGAAAATATAAATGTGATTTGTGTTTGGATTAGCGGTGGCAGAAGTGACTTTTTTTTTTCTAACCTTGAACCTGTTTGGATTAGAGTTTGAAAAGACAGTTTAGATGCAAAATGACTGAAAAGGGCATGGATCATATGTATATATATATATATATATTATTTGTATATATTGTGATAACTGAAGTGAAAAATTAAATTAAAATTAAAATTTGATAAAATACAATAAGTCGGATTAATGTATTTTTTGGGACATTATTATATGATTAAGCACTAATTTGAAGACTAGAGAAAATTACATAAAATTACCCCAGAATTTATGAAAATTACAAGTGAATGAAGAAAAGGGATCGGGAAAATCATAGAAAATTACCCAAATTTTTCATAAATTACAGTTTAACCCTAAAAATATTTCAACAATTTTCAATTTAATCACTCCTTAAAAACTTTTGAAGTTTGCACAGAAGTCCCTGGTCAAATCTAATTTGACCAAAACATCTTCTTCTTCCTTCGAACACGCGAACCAGCGAACGGAGCAACGAAACAAAGCAGATGGAAGAGAGAGACAGGGAGTGCAGTGGAAAAGCTCTTTTGATTAGCTTAAAAAATAAGCCACGGTGTAGCAAAAAGTGCAGGGAAGATCAACGCCTTGCCAAACGAGATAAAAACTGCTACCGTGATTTTTTTTTTCTCTTACCGTGCGGTGGGTGCTACCCACCGCTGTGCCAAACAGACCCTAAAGCCTGCCACCTAAGCTACTAGGGTCTCCACCCCTATGGGTTTTATCACAACTCGATTTGGGTTAGTCTAGTCTATAATTTTCTGAAGGATTGACTAGGATATTGGGTATGCACACAAAGAAAAAAAATAAAAATTACATTCTACACTGAAGGGTAAAAAAATACACTTTCCAGAACGAGGCATAAAAAACAAGATATTAAAACTCGGATCAAGCATTGAATCAATCGGGGTACTGGGATAAGGGTCAGTGGATTAGACTGAGGCAAAACCTGGATCAAACCGGTGAGAAATTGAAAATTTTAGACTTATAGTATGAAATTATAAAGGAAAAATTAAATTTTTTTTTTAAAATATGAACTCGGACCGGATCGGACCAGTTTACCAGCCGGTTCGCTGATTTCTGGGCCGGGCTGGTCCGGGTTCAAGAACCTGGATAAAAAAGGGTTTCTGGGTGAAAATTTGTAAGTTTCCAAACTGATAGGCTTACTGGTTAAAGCCCTGGTTTAGTTACTCATTTCCTTTTGATTTGCCAAAGGGTCTTTTAGGCATTAGCCTTGTATGTTGATTTTTTTGCCAAAAAAAATGGAAAAACAAAATAATGTTTGGTTGGACTACCATAACTAATTTTAGGGATGAGCAAAAACCTGGTGGTCTAGTCCAATCTGGTCTGACTGGAGCTGGTCCGGTCTGGTCCAATCCAAATAAGCAATATAATGAAATCAGACTAGACTAGACTAGACTGACTGGTAAGGTTGGACCGGGTTCCAGACCACCTAGATTGATCCGATTTGGTCCAGGTCAATTTCTTAAAAAATATTTTTATAATTTAGATATTATTTTTTATTTTTTATTTAATGTTGTTAGAGTTTTTTTAAGGATTTATAATCAAGTTTTTTTTATGATGATTTTTATATGATTATAGCTATTTTTATTATCTTGATTATATTTATCATGTTTAAATCTTTTTTCTCAACGTATTTTTTTTATTGTTGTTGAATGTTGTTGGATATTCTTATACATTTATGATGTTTCAATTTTTGGTGACATAGTTTATATTATTATAGGTATTTTTGTGGTCCTAATTGTGTTTAATAGGTTTAAATTTTGCCTTCCAAAGAGGAAAAAATAAAAATAAAAAAATTATTAAATTTAGATTCTGGACCAGTCCAGGTAGTCCACCAGACCTGATCTGGTCCAACCCGACCTTGGGTTGGTGCTGAACCAGATTAGAGTACTGACTGCTTTGTAACCCAAGATCTTCTCAAGATCAGACCTCGGGTTGTTGTCAAAACCGGTCCAGTCCAGTCCATGCTCATCTCTAACTAATTTTATGGGCCCAAACTAAAATTTCTAATCAAAACTTCTTCACTTCTTAATATAAAATATATTTATCTGATTTAATTATATTAAAAAGGTTAACTGAGTTAGTTAATATAATATGTATTTTTTGAAATATCCTAGTCATCTTCCTTGATTCCATCATTCCCTCACATTTTTTATTATTGTTGAAGGAGCATTAATAAAAATAAATCAGGAAAAGATTGATAAATATAAAAATAATCTCTTATATTTATGACCAAATTTAACTTTTCAAATATATCTTATATTAAACACGGAGGGGTATATCACAATTAACATTTTGACTTGTTTGCTTCAAATCACACTTAATTTTTACTGTTTAATTTCATCATAGCGTATTGGTTAAAAAGCCAGTGTCTAGAAGCTTTTTCACCATCCTTTTCCTCCCTTCTGAAACACTTAACCAACTAACCCCATCACTAGCCATACCTACTTTCTTTTGTTAGCCTCTCCGTTATTGTCCTTGCACTTGAAGAAAACACAAGCTTTACATATAAAAACGCCATCATTAGGCCAAACACTTGCTGGCTTGTTAACACTTTTTAAGAGTCTCCTTTCACTTAGATTTCAAAGCATTAACGTTTAGTATTTCAACTCTCCATTAAGTACACTGCAAGTTTTTCTCATTTAGGATCATAGCAGAGGAAGAAGTACAAGAAGAAGATAAGATTAGACAATGAGCACTACCAGATTTATCAAGTGTGTGACAGTTGGAGATGGAGCTGTGGGAAAAACTTGCATGCTTATTTCCTACACCAGCAATACCTTCCCAACGGTATGATTTCAAGTGATTCAGATTTGAAACTTTAAAGTGACAGTAATGAAGAAGCTAACTAGCTAGCTCTCTCTGTTTTTTTTTTCTCTGACAGGATTATGTTCCAACAGTGTTTGATAACTTCAGTGCTAATGTAATGGTGGATGGTAGTTCTGTGAATCTTGGCTTATGGGACACTGCAGGTAGGTTAGTGATGAGATGGCTCGGAAAATTTCATGACTTCTCTAATTAAGCATGGTGATTGATGTATAGTTTATGGATTTTACAGGTCAAGAAGATTATAACAGGTTAAGGCCTTTGAGTTACAGAGGAGCTGATCTGTTTTTGTTGTGTTTTTCTCTCATAAGCAAAGCCAGTTATGAGAACATTTCCAAGAAGGTTTTTTTCCCCTTCTTCCTTCTCTCGACTTAAAAGTTTCTAAGCACTTGCTCAGATTATTATCACCCAAGTTTAACTCTTACAGTCTTTGATGGAATTATTGGATTTTTTGACTAACAGTGGATACCTGAGCTGAAACATTATGCTCCAAATGTACCTGTTGTGCTAGTTGGAACAAAATTGGGTAAGATGGATTCATCAAAGTAGCAACATAATCTTGTACAGTAATAATATTGTTCTGTTTCTCTTTCCAGCAGAATAATTATTCCCCCAAACAACATTAAATATCACATGAAAATTTATATTCAGCGCGCTTAAAAAAGTCTTGGCTTTGAAAAAGAGACATTGAAAAAGTAACAAGGTAAAATTAATAGCTGGTGATATCTAGTAATTAAGAATAACAGCACCGTGTTTAGTACATATGTCCCATGGCAGAAACAGAGGAAGTAAAGAAACAAATATGTGCTCCATCAAAATCTTTTAACCCTTTCTTCAACATATTGCCTTCAAAAGTTACACCGGTTTTGCACAGATTTGAGAGATGACAAGCAATATCTAAAGGATCATCCTGAAGCCACTCCAATAACTACTGCCCAGGCATGTGAAATCTCCTCCACAGCTTTGATATGTATAATATATTATTCTTTCGGATCCTTAATACAAAATATATTTAACTAATTTGATAAGTTTAAAAAAGTTAGTTAAGTTAGTTAATATAATATGTATTTTTTAAAACAACCGAGTCATCTTCCCTAATTCCCTTATTTCCTCTCCTTCTTGATTATTATTGAGGGAGTATGAATATGGGCAAATTAAAAAAAGATTAAAAAATATGTCTTATATTAAAGAACTGAGAGAGTGTAAAATCTCTTAGGATTCTTGTGAGATTAAAAATGGCTGGTATGAACAGGGTGAAGAACTAAAGAAACTGATTGGGGCAGTAACATATATAGAGTGCAGCTCCAAAACACAACAGGTAAAGGTTTACCATCTTAAGAACACAGTTCATTCAACTTATTATTGAAAAAAAGAGAGTGTTCCTTTATTCTTATTCTTACTTGTGGTTTCAGAATGTGAAGACGGTTTTTGATGCTGCAATCAAGGTTGCTTTGAGGCCATTAAAGCCAAAGAGGAAACCACCCAAGAGAAGGACTTGCGCTTTCTTGTTTCATATTTTTTGACTCTCACTCATATAAACAAAATTGGAACCCTATTTTTGTTTATCACTATAGCTGTGATTCTAAATATATATAAAGACATTCTTGTGTTTTTTTTATTAGTTTCCTGGGGGAAAGAATTCGTCTCAATAATTATTAGCTTTCCTTTGTTAAATTAAATTGTGTTACTCTGTAGCTTCTAGCTGCTTTTAGTGTTCTTGTTCTGTTCCTGGCTTTATATAATTAGTACAGAGGCTTTCTTTATGGAAATTGGAAATTCTCTTTGCAAACTTTCATATCCTGAATCTAATTAATGTGAAGATTAGATACTAGAGTGTTATTTTATTGGAATAAAAAGTTATACCACTTCTCATGAGATGCCAAAAAAAAAAAAAGGTCATGCCACGTACATAATATGGATTGGGGTATCACGTGCACGAAAGTTTAAGCATTGAATATATTGCATGTTGAATATTTATTGCAAGCACATTAGCATTTAGTGAAAGCGCAACTTAAGCTGCACCACCCATATCCATTCTCATGCTTTTGCTTTGTATTATCACCAAACACATTATTTATTGATATCATGTGCAGGGCTCGACCCTTTGAAAACAAGTTTGAAACTTTTTTCTCATTTATAAAAAAACCAATCAAACCCTTTTCCATTCTCATCACAGAGCGAAAAAGAAGAAACTTTGACATTATAAATAGACATAGTTATGTCAAAAATGTTTTCTTTTTTTTGATAAAGTTTATGGCTATTTATTTCTTTTATCGCTTAAATGCAACTAAACACTTGAATCAAAAAAAATAAATGCAACTAAACACTGAGGCGGTGGTCCAGGAAGAGAGAGAGAGAGAAGGTGGCAAGCACAGCAATATAGTCCCTCCGTTTCTCAAAATTTAAACTACTGTATTTTTTTTACCTCTATTAAATACACATCTTTATATTAATTATCTCTCACTCACCACTAATTCTTTTTCATTTACTCATTTATTATATATCATCTCTCATATTTTATACTCATACTCTCTTATATTTATTACACATTCTCTTTCCTATGCTCTTTTCATAAAGAAAAACATATTTAGAAGAAACATGACATTTTTAACACATTTATTATTTTTAACTAATCTTAATCATTAGTTTGTTTTACAAAAATTGTTCATAAAAATGAGCGGAGGAGGGAGTATTTATGTATATGAGAGAGTTTTGGTGATTTAATTTTCATGTCATTTTTGGTGTAGACAAAAGGGTAGGAAGAGAAAAAGGAAAAGATTAAAACAAAGGTTGAAAGCCATAAATATGAACGTGGGCATGAGCGAAGCAGAGGATGGAGTTGCAGAGTAGCTAGGAAGAAGTAGGAGGAGTGAAAATTAATGGCGTAGTGGGGAAACATGAATAAAAAGGAATGGGTTATTGGTACGGAGGGGACTGGATTTGGCTTTTATAATAATGACCCAATATTTGCACTTATATGTATAAGAACTGTGTGGTGTGTGTATGTGCAAGAAGTGAGAGAAGTTATGGCCAAAGGGCCAAAAGTAGACGGCTAAAAACAAGTTAGGACTTTGTTCTCAGGAAGGTCTACTTCAGTTTCTAAAGTTGTTTGATGCGATTTTAGTCCCACTTTGCTGTCTACTTCTCTGTCTGTCTGCCCCTAAACAATGATCTCAAACGTCATATTCAATATCTATATGCTGTTTCATTACCGCTTTTTGCTTCCCAATCTTTTGACTCATTTTATCATGTATACCCTTTTTATTACTCTCTCTGTATTCTAACACAGAGAGCTTCTTGTTTGTTTGACATCAGCATGCCACAACATAAACTTTGACCTGACACACGTATGAATGTGTTGAGAGGAAAAATAAAAGACAAAACAAATATGACTGATTATAAACTACATGTTTGATATGCAAGAACTAATAATTGAGGTGGAAACAAAATGGAGGTGGGGATGAAATGGGCTAAAACTGGTTTCTGAATTCTGATTATTATTCCATCTTAGAAGCAGAAGAATGTTATTGTGTCGCCAGAATGTGAAAAGACATATTTACCCCTGAGGATGATGGAAAAAAATGAAAAATGGCACTCCCTCCATGTCATGATATAAATCACTTTTTAAAAGAATGTCTTGATCCAAAATACAAGTAACTTAGCAAGTAGTTACTATTTATTTGTCAATTTTATTCATGCAGTTAATATTTAAATGTGATTTTTTGGTATTTCCCTCTCCCTCCCTCAAAACCCTATTCAATATGAGTAAAGTTGGAAAGAAAAATTTAATTTAAGACATATTTAATTAATTAACTATGATTTTTTAATTCTAATGAATTAGTTGAAGTGGTTTAATTATACTCCCTCTTGTTCATATTATAGGAGCCTTCTAACTACTTTACAAAGACCAATAAAAGTAGTTTTTGTTATTGAAATAATAAAAATCATCACTACTTTCCATATTATATATCCTCCAATCTGCAGGAAAAAGAAAAATCCTGCAATTAAAATTAACCTCTCTTAATTACTTTTAATTTCTTTCTTATACAATCTCTTTACATTACAATTAATAAGTACATTTGTGGAAAAGAAGAGATTTGATGCTATTAACTTTTTATATGGAATATATTTTGGACTACAGAAACCTTTTATAAGGGCCCTTATGAATCAGAGGGAATATTATATTGTGGATTGGAGTGAGCATGAAGCGATTTCTTTTTGTTCACTTCAGGCACACTATGGTAATTTTTAATTATATATTGGGGAGTCTGTGATAGCTTATTTTTTTGTAAATAAGTACTTATTACGTAAGTCAAAATAAAACTTATCTCACATACTTACTTCGTATACCTCAAATCACGATTTATAAGCACTTATAAGTAAAAAATAAATTATTCTAAACTATCAATATATCTTCTCTATATCTGCTTTTATTACCATTCTACCAAACCTAATCAAATAGAAATATTTTTATTCTTTTTCATCAGATATCGAATGAAATCTTAAAGATGAGTATCAAATGCATTCTCGGTAGGGGCAAAGGGAAATTTTTAAAACACATTATTAACCTGAAGCGTTATGGACTCGTCCACAGTTCACACACACACACACACACACATCAGAACTAGTTTTTGAATGAGTTTTCAGATTCTTTAATTAATTAACTTTGACTTGGATTGAGATGGAATTAATGAATCGTTGTTATGAAATTCTGCAAAGGGCTTAAATATACAGTTAAGAAAGAATTGAAATTGAGAATCCAAATGCATATAGTACTACTAGTGGAGAATAAATAAAGGTCCCTCGAGTCAATCCAAAACCACCCTTCAAAATATAACTCAAGTCTTTGCAATTACTTATTCCTCCGCCGATTTCCAATCAAACCCTAAAAGCTTCCCTTTCTTCTCTTCTTGACTTTGAAACCTCCCTTATTTACTCATCAACAACCTCTTCCATTAGAATAATAATCCCTCACTTATTTCTGCATCTCTCTCTCCCCCTCCCTCTCTAGCAGCTTCCATTAATACACCTGCAAGCAAAACCAGCCACAACACGAGAATCTGGAAAAAAGAAAAGAGACAGAGTGTTCAGAAACCCACCCTCTCCTTCCCATTTTATTACAGCTTTCTCTGTGAAGCCAAGATTCCTATTTCAGTCCCCAGCAGGTTTCTCTTTACTTGGTCTATTTGCTTCTCGTCCTGAGGGAATTCCCTTCTACTTTTAATCTACAGTGAAACTATTTTCCCCCTCAATCTCTATTGCTATTAATGCAAAGGTAAGTGTAAGTGTAAGGAGGGGCAGGGAATGGGTAGTATTGGCACTTTTTTCTTTTCTTCATTTTCCTTTCCATTCATCTACTCCCTTTTTCTGATTTTTCATTTACGTAAATAACAAGTGTGAGAGGGGGATAATTAAGTAAGAGTCTATATATATATAAGAGGTTATATACATGTGTTGGTAGTTAGCTAGGCTTGAGCAACAAAAGGGCAAGCTAGTTTCTGATACCAATTAGGTTTTCTCTTTAGGTTAAATAATCAGACACGAGTCCATCAGTAATCATCTTCTTCAGCCATATCGTCAGATCAGCATGGCTTCTTCAAACCCTAACAGACACTGGCCAAGCATGTTCAAGTCCAAGCCTGCATCTTGCAACTCCCTCCACCACCAATGGAATGAGCATGACAACATCATGTCACCTCCAAACTGCCACAGAACCTCTTACGCATCAGGTTTGTGATTAATTAATTAAGCTTAGTATTATCCCATATCACTATGAAAAGTTTCAAAATTTACATATGGGTATGTGGCAGGAGGTGATCAGGAGGAGAGAAGTGCAGAGCCAAAGCCAAGATGGAACCCAAAACCAGAGCAGATTCGGATATTGGAAGCCATATTCAACTCTGGGATGGTGAACCCTCCACGAGACGAGATTAGGAAGATCAGAGCTCAACTCCAAGAGTATGGTCAAGTCGGTGATGCCAATGTCTTCTACTGGTTCCAGAACCGGAAATCCAGATCCAAACACAAGCTTCGTCATCTCCACAACTCTACTTCTAATAATAACTCCTCCCAACAAACCCAAAACCTAAACAACAATTCCTCTCCCAAAGAAATCACACCTCCACCACCACCACAACATAATAAGCCATTAATGTCTAACATTGTCTTCTCCGACGACGTCCCTTCTGATACTGTACCTCCCATTTCTTCCACTCCGCCGCCGCCACCAACGCCTCAGCCTTTCTTCTTTATTCCTGTGCAGCATAATAATGTTCCTATTCCTGTTCCTCTTACACAAGGATTTTGCTTCTCTGAACTATCAAGGGTGGTTCAACCTGAAGGTCATCAACAACAAATCAATACTGTTGGGTCTTGCACCAGTCTTTTGATTAACGAAATCATGAGCCCTTCACCTTCCAACAAGAATGACCAAGACAAGGTTATGCAAATGCAACAACACCCTCCAACCACTCACTCTATTTTCCCTCCAGCAAGTACCACCACTGTCACTGTCCCATCTCCAATATTCTCTCAGATTCAAGGTCATCATGAACTCTTTATATATATATATATATATATCAAGTCAATTTTTTGTTGTTTACTTTTTTTTAATATTATCATCCGTATAGTTTGTTTGCGGCTACCCTCCCAATGCAGGTATCTCTTTCAAAAGATCAAACAAGATCTTACACCACTAAGCATATCAATTTTTAGGTTTTTCACTTATATGCATGGTAGGATTCACGATTCAGGCTAAACTTTAAGCCAACATTAATTCAGTGTCTCGAATATCTATTGAAAATCTTTATATAAAACGGGCCTGAATGTGAAGATCTGCGATGCTTCTCTTGGATGAACGTGTGCATGGTTAGTTTTTTTTTGTTTTCTTTTTGTATTAATAGATGGATGATGGATCTGTGTCAGGGACGGAAGAGGGTACGATGAAATCGACGGTGTTCATTAACGACGTCGCATTTGAAGTGGGTGTGGGACCCGTCAACGTGAGGGAAGCCTTCGGCGATGACGTGGTGCTCATCCACGTCTCCTCTGGTCAGCCAGTGCTCGTTGACGAATGGGGCATCACCCTCCAGCCTCTTCAGCACGGCGCATCTTATTGCCTGGTGCGCGCGTTATCGTGAAAAACTATGCTTTCAGTCTTTTTATATTTTCCAAGGGTGTTATCAATGAAGGTATGGGGGGTAAAGTTGATTGTTTTATAAGTAAAGGGCTTTTGACATTTTTGTTTCTATTTCTTCATTCTCTCATCTTATTGCAGATTTAGAAGGAAGAAATATCTAGCTGGAGGAGGAGGGCGGAACGGGATTTAATTACACGTGCTGTGTTTCTCTCTCTTTCTGTGTCTCTCTTGTTATCTTGTTTGAGTTGCTATGTGTGTTAGGGCATGAACTAGGGTTTGAGCTGCTTTATGGGGATGATAATATTAATTACCAGTGGACATGTAGTATAGTACCTTGTTTTCCCCCCCAACATGTTGTATTACTTTGCTAAACTAAAAGCAAAGTGTTCTTATATCTATGGGGTTGCCCTAGAATTGGTCTAATTAATAGATATATATGCATGTTATAAATATTTTCTGATTTTATGTCTGATTTTAGCCTTTTGGGTGCAGTTTTACCATTCATTTGAAGTGATGGTCAGCATTATTTAATGATATCTTATAATTGTTCTGTAGTATGATGCCCACCCTAGGCTTTTTTGACGTGATATTGACAACCCTAGCTAGGTTTGCGTTCTGCCATTACATTGCATATAGTATATATCATAATATCAGATAATTATATCAAAAAAGCCCATATGGCAAATAATAATGAAGTACTTAGCTGCAGAGCTAATAGCTAGAGATTAAAAGAACATTATATTGTTTTGTGACTCCAAATCTAATTCCGAGTAGTTGAGTAAAATTATATATGCATATCTTTAACAGAAGTAAAATATATATATCCAGGAGACTTTAATATGGCATTGCGTTTTCATCCAGTATATAGGTTTCACAAACTAATATTGTTAATTTCACTAACACAAAATTGATTTAGCTGTGTAGGATCTCATTAAATATTTTTAGGTCTTAAGTTTGAGTTTTGAAAGAGAAACCTTTGTATTTATTTGAACTTGCATGCATTTGTTTTACATTTTTAAAATTATATAAAATTTTTGAAAAAAAAAATTTACCTTAAAGTATTTTGATTTAAGTTTAACTTTTCCGATAAAATATATTTTTTAATCTGGCCAAACCTAGATGCACAGTGCCCAGTACATTAATAGCAATGCCTACAACCTTTCAATGGCATGATTACAAAACATATAGTTATTAGACTAATAATGAATATTGACAGATATATATATATATATTAATAAAATGTAAACAAAATATACGTTTATTCGAATTACCATAAAAAATCAAAATAAGAAAGCTCTTGCTTTAGCAGATTCCCTACTGGTTGTTTGCCGTCAACTAGTCAATAATCAGCGTGTTTGTTTCCGTGTTTTGAGGGAAAATGGATTTTAATAGTGCTCAATTGAATTTAAACAGTGTTTTGATTAAAAGTGACTGTTTGTTTCAGCGATTAGATTTAAGGTGAAAAAAGTTATAAGTTGGAAAAAGTCATAAGCCCCTCAAAATAAAGCTTATTGGAGTTTCTGTGCCTGTATGTATATAAAAAAATATTGATAGGAGTATTTTCATATTTTTGGGGATCAATGAGGTACTCAAAATCATTTCTAATCACAAAAATTCTTTTATGAAAAATGTTCTAAATAACTTTCTCTTTCTTTAGATAGTAATCTTCTGCTAATTAGAGAATACTTTGAGATAAGAGTTTAAGTAAGTTTTGAGTTTTGTTAATATATAACTATAGAAATGTAAAGAATAATTAATAATTAATTTTAATCAGTTTAGATTTATTATTTAGTTGTTTTATGATTTTATAATCAATTTTTTTTATAAACATGTCATAAATTACTTTCTATATAGTGTTTTTACACATTAAATTTAGTTTAAATAATTTATTTCGATTATTGGAGGTATTATTGAGATTTTAATCGGTTTATTTTGTTAGATTTTGAGCTATGTAAAAATATAAGTTAGGATTTAATATTTAAATTATAGTTTGATATAATTTATAAGATTTAAGCTTGAGGTGCACAGTATAAAAGACTTTTGGAGTGTACCAATTTAAATTAGAGTTTGATATAATTTTATTAAAATTGTACCATTACCAAATTTTCAAAGTTAATTTTTGAGAAAATTGTGAAAAAATCTCTTCGTGTGTAAATATCTTCCTAGGTCCCATTGACAATTAAGTTACCAATGATGACTTTTTTCACAATTATCTCTTCATTTTTTCAATTTTTTTCTCTTAATTAATACAAAAGTCACTTATGCAAAAGTTAAACCAAACATCCTAACTTTTATATAAGTTACTTATCCAATCGCTAATCCAAACACTCATCATTTTACCCAATCTACTTTAAGATTCTATAAGTTTAAGTAAAAATAAATTACTTATCCAATCATCAAAACAAATACACCCATTAATGTTACCTAGTTTTACTTTCACTATTGTATGTCTAATTAAGAACCGCAAACCCATGCTGTGTGCGACCACATGAAAGGGTCTGCACCTATCGTAACGTGGCTTTTGCTGCTCTGAGAAGAAGCAATCGAATGGAAGAGGAGGATATGAAGGAAAGACTTGTTGACCCAGCTGGCTAGGGGGTGACACAGAGAGAGACAAATAGTTTGTAATAGAGCTGATCGAAGATATTATGTTACTGGATAACGTACGTCGCGTGCTGTTTGATTACAACAGTTTTTTGCTTTCATGTCATAATTAATATTGACGTGTCTCTTCAGCCATTGATTTCGATGCATCAAGTAGCAGCGCTTCCTTCCTTGTCTTCTATGATCTTCTCTGCATCAATTAACCATCAATCAATCTCACGGACTTCCTCTGCTCCTTAGCTTCTTGTGGTATATAAATATTATTTTGTTGGCATTTGACTAAATGATGAATTTTTTATGTATATGTGTTTGTTTGGAATAATTTATTTTTAGAGAATAAATATTTATAAATCGTGATTCATGGTATACGAGATAAATATGTGAGAAGAGTTTTATCTCGGCTTACATAATAAAGACTTATTTACCTCCAAAACGTGTTTTCAAACACAGCCGCTTTGGCTTTTGGGTAGGTTGGGAGAGCTGTTGAGATTTAACCTTTTTCAGTTGATGGTTTTTAAATAAAAATAATTATTTTTTTTGAAAAAATATTAATTAAAAGATTATTTTAATTTTAGATTCTTTATCTATTAAAATATTTTTTTAAAAAAATAAAAAATAAAAAATAAAAAAATTAAGTATAGACAATCCAAATGGGATAGGTTAAAAAACTGGCTCCGTAAAGGAACAATCACCTTGATGACTTTCTTTTCTTCTGATATTTGCAGTTGCAATTATGTTAACCAACATGACTAAGTGTCTGTTTATTTTATCTTTTTAGAAGTGTTTTTACAATATACAAGATAAGTATGTAAGAAGAATTTTATCTCACCTTATAAAAAAGGGCTTCTAAAATTATAGTTTGAGAGTTTTCCAAACAAGCACTAAGGAAGGATCAATTTGTTTTCACTTACACAAAAAATATACTCCCTTTAGTCCTTAATATAACACATATTTAGAGAGTTGATTTTGATCTTATATATAAGACAATATTTTCATATTTTTTAATATTTTCCTAATTTACTCCTATTGATACTCTTTCAACAATAATCAAAGAAAAAATGAAATTATGAAATATGACTAGGGTATTTTAAAAAATACATTTTATATTAAATAACTTAATCAATTTTCTTAATATTATCAACTCAAGGTGAATATGTCTTCTATTATTTGTAACTAGAGGAGTATATTTTTACTTTTTATGTGACCAGAGGAGTAGTATGTGATAACTGATCACGGGCATCTCATCATAGCATTCTAATCAGAGTTACTTGTTCCCAGTAGAATTCTTATCAGCTGGAAGAAAGATCTCTTAATGAATTAGTATTATATATATATATATATATATATGATCTCGTTAAGGCTAAATATAAATAATGAAACAACAAATTTTAATAAACGTGGGTTATTAACTTGATTGGAAAAGATTAACTCCACACCCTCACACAAAGTTTTAAGGATTTATTCTGAGGGTTATTTTTTATTTGAGCCTAACAACAAAAGTGAAATGTATTGTAAACCTTATATATTGGTTACCAAAAGTTGTACAAAAAATAACAATTTTATATTAAATAAAACTATCATAGTGCGCGCGCGCGTGTGGAATTCACTAGAAGTTAGCTAGAACTGTGTAAATTTGATTCATTATACCTATATATTTCCAAATTTAAAGCAAGACAATATGACAAATTAAAGAATCACGTATTTAAAAAGAAATTCCATAAAAATAAAAAATGAGATAGTACGTTATTATTATTGAAAATGCATGGTTTAAACTTTACCTGTTTGATTCAAATGGAGGAAATGGATGGGAGGGGACAGAAGGGAAAAATGAAGGGTCACCTTATTTTATTTGCTTCATGACGAAGACCTCTGAGATAGGTAAGCTGAAAGGTGGTTCATCACGAACCATAAAGCCTTTCTCAGTCTTCTTGTCCCTGATTGAAATTGGAGGATATTCGACATATATATGACTCACGTCGTCCAAAAAAAATGTTCGCCCCAGAATGTGATTCGCTCTGGATATAATTTTTATGCGTCTTTTGATCTTGAAACAATGGAGAATAGAGGTTTGCTTTTATTTTTAATTCAGGGTATAAATGAGAATATGAAAAAATCATAAAAATAAAATAATCTCAAATTTTTGGTTCCCTCTAAAAAAACCTCTAATTTAGAGAGAATGAATATGAGGAGATAAGAGGAATTTGGAACCAATCTTTTTAGGCCTCACCCTCCAATATTTCATATTAAATAAAGGAAGGGATTTATTTTTCATCCCTTCTCATCTCCTTCCCTCCAACCAAACAGGGCCTAAGGCATTGTTTGGTTGGAAGTTTTTGTAAGTTAGGTTAGGTTGGGGGAGGGTTAAGGTTTAAAAATGGGTGTTTGGTTGGAAGGAGGGGAGGGGAGGTGAGGAGAGGGATGCATTTTTGTCTTGTAATGGTCACCTCACTTAGATGTTGATCCCTCCAAAATTGGGGTTTTTTGTAGGGGAGAGAATATTTGTGTCAAACTATGACTAAATTACCCATGGCAATTATTCAAAATGCCACAACTGCCCTTGCGTCTAAAAACACCTCTGCCCGCGCCATTCCGTTTTTTGGCATCGTCTCTCCCGCTCGAAATCGCATATTCCCTCTCCTGCTTCGCGCGCTCTGCAGTTGAGCGTGGTGTCCGGCCTTGTCTCCAGCCGCCGTCGCCGCCGACTTCCTCTACAGCTACCATCGTTGGTCGTCAAAGGTCGCTGCCGGTCCGTTTGCCGTGTAGATTGATCGGACTCCTTCACTAATCTGCTCCTTCAACGTCGTCTCAGATCCGTCCTCCGCACGCCGCCGCCGCCGCCGCTCTGTTGGTTGCACCTTCGATCAGGTAAATAATACTTTCTCGTGATGATCTTTCTGTATAAAAAAACGATATTCAGTTCTGTTTCTGGACATTTTTGCCGTTCACCGCCGACTTGACTTCGCAGGTCAAAGGTTTTTGTTTTGCATTGTATAGATTCCCACTGCTCTGTATGTTGTAACTGCGATAGGTTGAGTTTTTACATAAAATTGTTCATCTTAAAATCCCTGCTTCAGTTTTGAACAGAACATGTTATAGTTTGATGGCATTAGCTGACATCGAGTTGTTTCTAAACTGCTTCGTCTATTTAAATTAATTTTGTAGCATTAGTTGTAGGTTCCTGATTTGTTCACTTTGGAAGCTGAACATATATTTGGTGAGTTTGGAGCGTTTTCTTTGTGCCTACAACTTGTTTAATTATCAGAACATCAAGGCTGACTTGAAAGAACGTATATTCTATCCTTCCCTTGAGAGAGGGTGACATTGAGCAAATTCTGTTCCCAAGTTAATTTAATGATCTTTGTAGTTTCCATATGCACCATTTCCCTTACTAGCTAATCTTGAAAGATTTATGGAAGATCATTACAGTAGAAATGGTAGTCATGTCATAGTCACACAAAATCCTAGCTATCTGGCTTTGATGATCACCCTCCCGAAAGTTGAACACCATAAATGAAGAATCAGGGAAGTGATCATGAAGTTGCCCAATAATTCCCAATATATGAACTTTGTATTCTTCCTCCTCCAAAACATCCCTGCTAAAGCAGTAATCAAAGACTACAGCATGCACCAACAAAATAATCAAAACCACATAAAAATTAGGCAATGCTAAGTCTTTAGTGCAATGAATATGTAAGAAGTAATATATGTCGGGATGTAGATGCATTCAAGGTAGCATATATGGTAGTTCAGTTTGGTCATGGTCATCACCCACTTAAGCATGTGCATTACAAAGTCAGATCAATGAGGCAATTTATGTTGCTACAACGTTTGTCTTTATGTTCTTGTTATGTAAGATATAAACAAAGCTGCATATTTCCAGTTGTTTTCCTTTATCGTTGGTTGTAAGGTTTTTATTTTGCCTCATTTATCTCATCCAGAGGCATTTGAAGCTTGAGAGATTTTGCATTTTTTTCGTTTAATGCCTTATGTTTTGGTCTTGAAGGAGTATTCTTTAACCTCCTTATCTGCACAATTCTTTCACTTCCACAAATAATGATTCAATATTATATTAAAGTGACAGAAGGGAGAATGTATAGTTTATGAGCACATTACTTTTACTGCTCCAAATCAATATTACTTTTATTTGGGATAAGGTAACATTACTTTTACTGCTCCAAATCTACTAATCGAACTGTGCAGGAGAAATCTTCTCATGCGCATCAGGTTATATTCCACAATCAAAATAACAGTTAAATATTGTCATTCTTTTACACACACACACATATTCTAAAATAAAGAATTACATTTAATAAAGGGAGACTGGAGATACATAAGATTATAAGGACAACAAAACAATTTATAGGAATATATATATATAGAGAGAGAGAGAGGTGCAGCGCAGCAGCATCCAAATGGCGTGTGAGAACTGAGAGGAGGGGGATAAGAATTAAGAAGGACGCTGCACTTGCTTCATAACAAAGAAACAAGACACATCACTCATAAACTTCAATAATTGATAGCATCTACACGACGTAGTTTTGCGGTATGTTCACTATTTAACATAAAAGCAATTAATATATAGTAGTATATGTTTGTGTGTTACTAATAAACAACATTATATCACACGTACATCTTTCATGTTTTCTACGTATTTCATATGTATGGCTTTAAACGTGTTAGTATTTCTGATAAAATAATAAACTCCTGTGGCTTATATTTGATTTCAATTCCCCACACATATGATTCTTAATATTTCAACATTTTTATCTTCACAATTGTAACTGTTTGTAAGATTCATGGCAGTTCTAGTTTTAAGATTCATGCCGGTTGTAGCAATATTTTCTTTCAACTCAAAGTCCAGTATATTTCCTTTCAATATTTTCTTAAATTGTTTATATCTTATTTCTTTTCCCAACTAAACTGCAGGACCTCACAAGATTCAGGGAATTGGGGCTGGATTTGTGCCGAGGAATTTGAATCAAGATGTTCTTCTTTATTTCTCATTATTGCTTTCATTTTGGATATTATTAATGCTTAAATAATCCTCGGTGTTTGCAATCTGCGTTACTCCTACTATAGAGGTTCCTTATTCAGTTCTCCATCACCGTTATAATGTTTTTCTTGAATCTTGATGCCATCAATTTAGGTCATTCATGGACTTTTGTCATGCTGTGAATATGTTTTGATGCTTCCGTCCAACTTTGCTTTCCGTCTGCTCTGTCTATATTGTTAATCACACCTTTTTTTCAATTACTAATTCGTTACTTTGATGAACTTTTATTCATGGATTTTGCAGCTTAATGCAGAAAAAAGCCCATTCCAACGGACATATGCTGCTCAGGTGCCTATATGATCTCTGTCTCCTTAGTTTCGGTTATATATGTAAATACTTGCCCCGCCAGGAAAAAAAAGAAAACAGAGAAGGAGAAGTAGAAAGATAGAAAGAAAGAAGAGCCGCTCTTGTCTGGTGTTGTACGCTAAATCAGTGCACTGTGCACGTAGTCTATTACTATGATACGTGGTGATGAGAACTGATGTTAGAATTAATTACTAAACTTGAGTTCTCAATGGGTTGCATAAAAAGTGTATATTTCTAAGTGCAGAAAATTTTTATCCAAATACAAAACCTTCACAGTGCATAAATAGTGGTTTAATGTACTGATGTTTTCAAGCATCTTTCATGATTCCTTTTGGTTATGTGTTAGCTTCAGGCATTCCTGTTGCTTCTGTTGAGTTCAGATTTTTTGAATTGCTCGAACTCTCACGCATTAATGAAAATTTATTCTTGGTTTTGATCAGTTTGATGTATCAACCTTTATTTTGGGAAAAAAACCAGTGAGTATTTTCACTGCATTAAATAATTATTTTCTCACTTTTTTTTCTATAAACAAGGATATTTTTTAAAAGTAAGTTATATTTTTTTTATATATTTATGGTATGTAATTAATTTAAATCCAATTTTTTTTTATTATAACTCATCTTTTTATGTATTATAAAAAGAGAATAATGTGAAAGAAGTGTATATCATTGTTAGAATAATTATTTTATAAATAATAATTTTATAAATAATTGTTATTAATAAATACATTGTGAAAAAAGTGTATACAATTATTAGAATAATTATTTTATAAATAATAATTTCAAAAATAACTATTATTAATAAATACATTATAAAAAAAGAAGAAAAAAATCTAGAAGGGTATTTTTGTCCACTTTTAATTAACTCACCTAACCTAACCTCCTGAACCAAACAAGATATCAAACCTCACCTACCCTCTTCTTGAACCAAACAACATTATAACCTCCCCTAACCTAACTTAAATAAACCTCACTTAACCTAACTTAGGTTGAACCAAACATAGCCTAAAGGTTTCCTAGCTTTGACAGAGTCCGAAGCCAAAATCCGAAGTTCCCACGTAGAGATTTGAATGAATTTCCGAGAAAATGTGGAAGCAAGCAAAAATTGGTTAGCCCTCAATTTTGCCTCTAGCTGAACACAAAAGGGAGAAAAACAAGCGTGTATGGGAAATGGGGGCGTACAAAGCGGACGAATATTACGATTACCTCTTCAAGGTTGTCTTGATCGGTGACTCCGGCGTCGGCAAATCCAACCTCCTCTCCAGGTTCACCAAGAATGAGTTCAGTCACGGATCCAAGTCCACCATCGGCGTCGAGTTCGCTACCCGAAGCATTAGCGTCGAAGATAAGGTCGTTAAGGCCCAGATTTGGGACACCGCCGGCCAAGAAAGGTAATTCGTTCAGTTATTACACATTCATTCATCGCACGCACTATTTTACCTCTTTGCATTCGATTAATGAAACATTGCTGCATTGAGAGGCTTCTCTGTTTCTATCTTTTTTGTTTCCTGGCGCTGAAGCGATCGATATGTATTGGGGCGTTCAATATGATGCGACAGGAAATTTTGTCCCATTAAACCTGTTATTCGTATCATTATGATTTTGTAGACTTCACGCAAGCAGGCTTTTGTAGTTTCTGGAATAATCACACAAACTGATTAAGACGTCACCTGTTGTATGATCTGTATTTGCAAGGTTAGCGATATCTGAAGTTTGTTATAGTATGACAATAGTAAAGAAACTCTGATGATGATGTTTGCAATAGGAAAATGGCAATAGATTGAAATCGAAGATAAACACATGATGGGAAAAATTTTAGGGAAGCATCACTAATACATCTAAACAATGGCAATATAGATTAATGTCCCTATTCCTGCGAATCTCATGAATTACGAATTTTTGAATGTATCCTTCAGTTTCCAAAGTTTCCTAGCGTATTACCCCAATAAAGTACAAATCTGTAAATGTAATCTAATGTGATTGTTTGAGATCACGTTTGAGACTTTTAAAAGTGTTTATTTATATAAATTGAAATAAAACTCTTCTTATATACTTATCTCATATACCATAAATCAAGACTAAAAAAATATTTTTGAAGGCTTCATTCCTTATGCGTAACAAACATTAGCAGCCATATTAATTCATAATCCATGCAAAAACTTGACACGTAACATCGGTCACTGGAATCTGCATGATTATGTTATGCTTGATTATATTGAATCCGGATTCTCTCCTTTGTGCCTCCTATCCTTAGCCTCTCCCATATCCAAAAACTATATTGTTTTGGATGTAAATTGAGAGGGTGTTCCACCTTTTTTTTTTTAAATAACCTTAAAGCTGCTCAAGTATTCTTTTGAGTAGTACTCAATGTTCTAAAATATTTTTTTATGTATTATATAGCATAAAATGATTTTTCATGATTATCAAGTACTCAATGATTTTTGTAGTGCAAATTGCACTAGAAACTATGTCCTATATTTAGGACCGGAGATAATATTTGGTAAGCTGCATCCTCAAGTATTTTTCCAATAGCATTTCATATCTTAAACTAAATTTTAGCACATTCAGCACTTAGTATCCCAAATTTATGGTGCTCATTGACACTAGAAAAACATTTTACATCTTTCTCGATGCAACTAGAAAAATAATTTAAGGTGCCGTGATAAAAGTAAATTTAAGATACAGAATTACAGAAAATAGTTCAAGTTATATCTTACTATATACTAGATACTCTTGAAAAATTATTTCATGTTACCCCAATTTACACCCAGAATGGTACAGTTTGGAGCATGGGAGAGGCGGATGGGAGGCGCCTGGTAGAGAATCCGGATTCGATTATACTGATTTTTGGGGCCATATGTACCTAATTAGTTTGCTTTTTCACGAAATGAAGGTATCGAGCAATCACAAGCGCATATTACCGCGGAGCCGTGGGTGCTTTACTAGTCTATGACCTGACACGCCGGGTGACATACGAGAGCGTGGAGAGATGGCTGAAGGAGCTAAGAGGTCACACAGATGTAAACATTGTGGTGATGCTGGTGGGCAACAAGTCGGACCTCTGCCACTTGAGGGCGGTTTCCGTCGAAGAGGCCACCGAGTTTGCAGAGCGAGAGAACACATTCTTCATGGAAACATCAGCCCAGGAGGCCATAAATGTGGAGAATGCCTTCGCAGAAGTGCTGTCTCAGATATATAGTGTGGTGAGCAAGAAGGCACTGGAAATTGGGGATGATCCCTCGGCTCTGCCTAAGGGACAGACCATTAATGTTGGCTCTCGCGATGATGTATCAGCTTTGAAGAATGCTGGATGCTGCTCTTCTTGATAAGTATAATGCTCTTTTTCTATATATCTTCTTCGATTGATCTTTTTTTGTCTGCTGTTTATATCCATGTATAGGTAGATTGGATTGTCTAGAGAGCATCAAACTGCGAGCTTTGAGCTTTATTTATTGGTTTGTTGACTTTGTTCTTTGTAGGGAAATCTGTTCCACTTTAGTTTTTTTTTAATCAATAGCAATTTTTATTTATACAACGTGTCCATTTTTTATTTTTTGCAATTATTAGATGGCCCACTTTTAGTTAGAATTGAGCAGTGTTCTGGAAACCGGACCGGACCGGCCTGTCCGGCCCGGTAACCGGCGAACCGGCCGGTTGGCCGGTCCTGTTTCCATTTTTAAATTTTTTTTTTTTTTTTTTATACTTTTTCCTTTAGAATTTCATACTATAAGTCTAAAATTTTCAATTTCTTACCGGTTTGGTCCCGGTCTGACCCACTGACCCTTAACTCAGTACCCCGACCGGTTCACTACCCGGTCCGGGTTTTAATACCTTGGAATTGAGGGCCATGGAACTTTACAAATGGAAATTACAAAATGATGCTGCAATTTCATTATTCCTATGAGATGCTATTTTTTCAAAATGGGATATTGGAAATTCATGCAAAAAGACATAAATGCCCTCAAATATATATTATTGCAAAAATAAACCCTGCCTACAGGAGGGCTCCGGTGACATAGCTTCGCTAGCACTGGAGGTCCAATGGCTGGTGGGAATAATTATTTTGGCAAAGTGGTGGGGGTAGGATTTGAACCCCCATCACTTGTTTGCCAAAAAAAATTTGCGTTAACTATTCATTTTTTACTTAAGCCCATTCACAAATTTTATTAAAAGACTAGTATTAACCCCCATGCGTTGCACAGAGACGTGAATTCTGTTAATGATACATTATAGAATTAATTTTTTTATGATTATAATGCATTTATTTATATATCTCTAAAACTGAATTTTTAGCTTAGAAATGCATAAAAGATTGATTAAATGAATGCTTATATATCAACTTATAGGGAGCATTTTTTTGGGGAACTTATTATCATCCTAATGTGTCAACAGAATGTCAATAAATTAATAAATGGAGGGCTATGTGCGACACGAAATTTGATAAAGTATAGATAAAATGACTACAGTTTTAGTTATTTACTAAATAGATCACTGAAAGAGTCTTCTAACAAAAAATGAGCCTTATATGATATTTTGAAAAGAAAAATTTATAAATCACATTGGTTGTCTTGTTGGTGGGTTTTTTTTTTGTCTAAATTAAGTATTAAAATCTTAACGTCGTCCATTGATTTGACCATCGGCAAAGCAACGTATAACTGATCATATGTGAAGATAGAGCTAGGTAGGTATAATCCAATATTAGTCATTAATTGTCCTTGACTCTTATTGATTGTGATAGCAAATGATAGTATGATGGATGGTGAATGCATCATATTTCATTAATTATTGACAATTTTCGTTTACAAAGTAAAAATTCTACACTATCAAGTCATTAATAAGTTTTGTTAAGAAATTTACGGTAATTCATTAATTATTGACAACTTTCATTTACAAAATAAAAATTCAACATTATTATGTCATTTACAAGTTTTGTTAAGGAATTCACTATATTTCATTAATTATTGATAACTTTCATTTACCAAATAAAAAATTCACACTATTAGGTTATTTATAACTTTTATTAAGAAATTCACCACATTTCATTAGGTTTTAATAAAAGCTGTGAATGAACTGAATGTGAAGATTTGTTATTACTTGTAAACAAAATTTGTCAATACCTAATAAAATGTGATGAATTATTTTAGAAAGCTTTTGAATGACATGATAGTGTAAATTCTTACTTTGTAAATGAAAGTTGTCAATAATTAATGAAATGAGATGAAACCCTTAACAAAATTTTTGAATGACCGGATAGTGTAAATTCTTACTTTGTAAATGAAAGTTGTCAATAATTAATGAAATGAGATGAAATCCTTCACAAAATTTTTGAATGACTTGATAGCGAAGATTTTTTACTTTGTAAATCAAAGTTGTCAATAATTAATAAACTATGGTGAATTCCTAAAGAAAATTTGTAAATACGCTTGAGTTAAAGATAAATAGTTAACTTCTATATATTTATTTGCCAAATATATATTAAAGAGCATGGTCATCACTGTTTTTGGAAACATGTGTTCCCACCCCACCATTTTGAAAAAATAATTATTCTCACAGGCCACTGGAGGTTGGCTGCTGGTCGGCGGGGCTTATTATTTTTTAAATAATATATATTTGAGGCATTTATGCCTTTTTGCATGAATTTCCAATATCCCATTTTGGGAAAATAACATCTCATACAAATATTGAAATTGGGAGCAATATTTATCTTGTCATTTTTAAATTTCCCTGTATAGGATTTTCCCTAGAATTTATTCACAATAATCGATACAAAATCAATAAGCTCAAAACCCAGATATCATTTTTGTGAGAAAGTTTTTCCTGGAAATCTGGAATAACACATTGATTTAAAATTACATAAATTGTGTATAAAAAAACTACATAAATTATAAAATATGCTGATATGGTATTATTATTTTTTTGATACATGCTGATATGCTATTATTAATATATTTTAAATGTCAGTAGTCACGAACAGGCAGATTTAAATTTTTTTAAATAAATGTACAAAAATCAAAACATTGCATTTTGGGGAAAAAAATTATGAGCCCTATGTTACTGTTTACTTCACGGTTCTGTGAACAGTAAAATTTTTTAAAAAAAAATAATCATATTAATTTTGTTCAAATAACAAATAATAGAGGCATCCAGCAATGTTGCTATAAGATTTTTGCTTCAATTAATCACAAAAGTTATTACTTGTTGAAAAAACTATTGTTTTTACAAGGGCAAACTTGACAGGTCATGTATTTCTAGACAAAACCATGTACTAAAATTAACTTGACCCAGATTATTCCCAAAATATGTCACATTCATGACCCAACAAACAGGGAAAACATTCTGAGGAGCCCATATTTTATTCACACAACAGCACTCATCAAGCATTGCACAAAAACATTGCAAAAGGCAAAATAAAAACAAAGCAAAAAAACAATCACTGAGGCTCTACCTTTGTTGAAGGAAAGGGTCCACTATAGCTAAAACCTTCTTTATGGTCATAAGGATGACGTAGATTGCCGCCACGTGCCTCCACATCGATTTCTTCTGTGGTTGGATCTGATTCAGAAGTAGGGATCACTCCAGCAAGCTCCATTATATTCTCAATCTCCTTTACCACCTCAGCCATTGATGGTCTCTCAGCTGCATATTCTCTGACACATCTCATTGCCAGGGCCACAAACTTCTCCAAACCATGTGGAGGAGTCACTTTGTTGATGAATGGATCTATGATGGAGTGGAGGTTGAATAGTTCTTTCGATGTATCCATTACATTTTGTACCTCTCTCACTATATATTTCCCTTTCTCTATTGGCCTTCTTGCTGTCACTAGTTCCAGCATCAGCACTCCGAAGCTATATACATCACTTTTTTCAGTCAACTGTTGTGTCATGTAATACTCAGGATCCAAGTAACCCTACAGACAAAATAGAAGAAAAAAAAAGAAGAGAACTTTCATCAATATTTTTTTTTGGCTAATATTTCATTCATATGAAATTCTATTACTACCTCTAATCCTTAATATTAGACTACTGAACTGCAAAGCGGGTCTTATACTAAGGACTAAAAGGAGTATATACATCTGAGTAGCCCTACAAATGTGAAAGGGATAGTAATAGAAGCTGGTTCATGGACTGGATGGTGTTTCAAGCATTTACTAACCATTGTCCCTTTTACTTGAGTAGTGACATGGCCCCTTTCAGTGTCAACAAGAAGCTTGGATAATCCGAAATCTGCGACTTTTGCGTTAAGGCGCTCATCGAGCATAATATTGCTTGATTTAATGTCCCTGTGTATAATTGGTGGGTCGGCAAGTTCATGAAGATAGGCCAGGCCCCTGGCTGCACCTTGGGCTACTTTAAGTCTTCTCATCCAATCCATTCTGATCCCAGATTTTCCTATATATGCCAAGTCACATGAACTATTAAGAAATGCATTATTGATGGAATATAAGAATTATATATATTTTGAGATAACTTCTTATAATAGAAGGAAATCTATCTTACTCTTATATTTTATTACTTTATATTTTTAGTTTTTTTAACAAGTCGGGTGTTTAATCATTACATATATTAAGTGTGATAGTGCAAGTGAGTACTTTTTGTTTTGCAAGAGGGTATAAGTTGTTTATTGTGCAAGCGGGTATTTTTTGTTACAAGTTGATTGCAAATTGTCTCCTTATTTACCTATACATAGGAACTTTCATCTTTTGTAAAGACACACCCTTGAATGAATGAAAATATTGTGGCTTATGAAATTCTCTCTTCCTTTATCTCCATTATTTTCTCCCTCTATTTCTAAACCTCTTTGCTTCCCTTATCTCTCTATCTCTTTAAACCTCCTCTGTTTTGCTCTTTTCTACCCTAGATCAAATCTATTTGAGTGAAATTAGGTGTGTGAGTGAGTTTTACATTAGTTTGGTATCAGAGCTTAGGTTCCTACGCTCCTAAGCCATTTCAACCACCGAAAAATCAAGAAAACTCACCAAAAACAAACCCTAACACTCTGTTTCAGCAATGTCAATATTGATAACCCCATTTCCTGACGTCATATCACCAAACCACCACCACCATCGTGCTTGGAGGGGAGAATCCGGCCAGACTACTGAAGACCGCTGCAAACAGCAGCCTCATGCCCCGCCACTCGCCGGCGAAGCTTCTTATGCATGCATTCATGGGCCCCACTTGCCGCGCTTGTTTTGCCACGCGCCGAAGAACATAAACCACCAAATTCTAGTTTTCTGCACTTTTTGAGCTGTTTTCCTGAGGTTCTTTCCACTCATATCTATCCCGGATGCAAGAATCATTAAAGAGAAAGCTTAAAATTATTTTCTTTTAGTCTTAAAATTGAATTCACCTCAGAATTGTTACCTTTAAAGTTCTTATGACCTATAGTACCTACGATAGCCCTGAGGAATATGGAAGGGTTCTTATCAAGTATACGGATGATAGGATTGAGGAATTGAACCAACACATAGATAACAAGTTTGAAGAAATTTTGAAGGCTCTCAAATGCTTAGGCAAACAAAGAGATATAGAGATAATTTTTTCAAAACATGGAGAGCATCATGATATTTTGAGAACTCAAAAAGGTGGTACCATCTCCAACCCGCCTTCACCTATACTTCTTGTACCACCATGAGTTGTTAACAACTCTAATCGAAGTGTAAGTTTAGCCATGAAAGAGATCAAGGAAGTAAATGAAGCTGACAAGGATGTTAAGAAGGAAGAAAAGGAGGCTAAATCAGAAGAATTTCCATGAAGTTTGAAGACATGAGTCTTGAACTGAATCAAGACTTCAAACTGATGACCAAAGATCATAAGTCACAAGCCTTAGAAGATACTCATGTTGAAGATATTGACAAGAAAGGGGTTCAAATTCCTCAAACTTCTATTGCACATTGTCCTCCTATTCTCCACGTTTATCAAATTCATGCTGCACATAATCGTAAAGTTGTTGAGGCTATGAAAGAGCATATTGTTTTCCTATTCAATGATTACTTCAACAACTACCTTGTTTATTGGAAAGGTTTTCCAAACCGGCACCAACAGATTGCTCGCGCTTCTCAATGTCTCATTTTTCATTACCTTGTTCGTTGGAAAGGATTTCCGGATTGAAACATCATATTGAATTCTACCATTCACTCCTCAAATTTGTGCTTTCATTTTAACTCGTCAGGAGTCAAGTTCATCAAGCAGGAGAGAAATGATGGAGTATAATAACTATATATATTTTGAGATAACTTCATATAGAAGGAAATTTATGTTACTTTTATATTTTATTACTTTATGTTTTTAGTTTATTTAGCAAGTGCCGTGTTTAATCATTACATGTATTAAATGAGGTAGTGCAAGTGGGTACTTTTTGTTATTAGTGGATTGCAAATTATCTCCTTATTAGCCTATAAATAGGAGCTTTCATCTTTTGTAAAGACACACCCTTAAATGAATGAAAATATTACGGCTTATGAAATTCTCTCTCCCTTTGTCTCTCTTATTTTCTCCCTCCATTTCTGAACCTCTTTCCCTCCCTCACTCTCTAAACCTTCTCTCTTTTGCTCTTTTCTACCCTAGATCAAATCTATTTGAGTGAAATTAGGTGTGTGTGAGTGAGTTTTACATCAATTCCCCAGCCTATAAAGAACTGTTTTATGGCGTTCTTGATATGTTAGTCTTCAAACTAATTCTCATACATTCAGGCAAATGAATGTGAAAGTTCCAAAGAGGCTTTATTTAGGGATTATCAACCACTTTACATATTTTCTGACAAATGTGAGTTGCATTTAAAAACTTCGTTCCTTTCTTAAATCAATACCATGGAATATTCACAGTTTTTCCAACAAATATGTGTGGGTGTTAAAAACACTAATTTCAAGGTTTAAATAAATTAGACAAGAAAGTAGTGACACGTGTAATAATATCAAGTTGTTTTCCAAATTTATGAAGTGCGCAAAAATAAGGGTATTAGCATGTCCATTTTGTGGGAATTCAGAAGTATCAGGTATATGATCAAAAAATTGACAACTGAAATGATGAACCACATATATGTTGGAACTCTCAAGATAATTTATGAAGCAAATGGGCAGATTAGCAGTCTATTTGGTAATGATCAAAAGAAAAGAGGCGTGATGCGCTTCTTGAACAAGTTTTTGTCCTTGTTCTGCCCCATTTCTTTCTAAATTCACCTCTACGACAAAATATGGATATCAATGATTAGGAGAGTAGGGACTGGAATTTGGGAGTACCTGAAAGACTATCCATTAAAGTGCCGTTTGGAATATACTCATACACCAGCATTTGTTCACCTTTATCGAAACAGAAACCCGCAAGACTGACAAGATTCTTATGATGGACCCTTGACAGAAGTTCAATCTCAGTTTTAAACTCAACAGCACCCTGCATGGATTCTTTTGCAGCCCGTTTGACGGCAACTAGTTCTCCAGTGGGCAGAACAGCTCGGTAAACCTGATAAATGAGGATTTATTAGCTATTGCAGAGCATTAAACAAAAAGATAATTTTGAAAATAGAACAATGTTTCTAAAGCTGGTGTCAGAAGAAAAATTCTCAAGGGTCATGCCATAGAGAGCTCAAGCCTCCAGTTGCCCAATCATCTCAAGATTCGTCCAATCATCTCAAAAAATATAAAAAGAAGAGGATAGCTATGAGATGTTACTATTGTAAACCTTTCCATAGCCTCCAGATCCAACAGTGTTGTCTTCAGAGAAGTTGTTGGTGTATTTTTTAAGATCTTCTAAAGAAAACCATCGTGCTCCTTTTAACTGAGGAGCCCTGCCGCTGTTCTTGTTCAGTTCCCAGTTTACTGCATCAGCAAGGCATGTGATCAATCGAAGACTGCTAGAAAATTTCTTTAAAAGGGACAAGTATGGACCAAATCTACATCAAACATATCTTACCAAAAGGGTTCAGTTCAGCAGATCTTTTTGCTCTTTTCCTTTGACGCACAGCGTATATTACCGCAAGGAGTACTAATACCAGAACGATCACAACAGCAACTACTACACCAATTATAAGCCCTGCATGTGATGGCTTTTTTGATCCATCTGCTAAATGACATGAGAGACAGAGTGAGTGAGAAGAATAAGCTTTTTAGAGTTAAGCCTTTTCAGTTCCTAATGAGACATTAATTCACCTGCATCGTATCCATAGATATCACCAATGAAGAAGTAAGGAAGGAAAAATTTTGGGAACTTAAGAAGCTGGCTGCTAATCACAAAAGCAATATTTGAAACTCCAGTTCTATTGAAACGATCACTTGAAGACGGGAAGACTTTCAGGGACAATTGAAGATAATCAGTAGATGGATTCCTGAACGGATTACTTAGAGAAACAGAATCCACCGGGAGATTTTGTGATTGAAAAGCAGTCATCAGAGATGGCTCAAGTTCTTTATAATAACTTGCATTACCAAGGTCTGAGAAACTAATAACTCTGGCAAATAGAGTTCCAGTGTATGGATATGAACATTTGCAGTTAGGACTGGAAATCTGACCAGAACTGCAAGGAAGAGGTGAGCAATTATTTGGCTGCGTTGAATATAAGGAACTGGATGTGGGTTCTTGGCAGTAACGTTTAGTAGAAGCATCTCCTTCAAGGCAAATCCTGTTGCGAACTAGTCTGCAAAATTGTTAGATAACTGCCTCAGAGGAGAAAAACCAAAAACCAGCGGTTTGGGTCTACGCTGGGTGAAGTTGACATGAAATCATATGTTAAACTTAAAAAATAATAGGTGATATAATTGAGCCATGAAACATACACTACTGAAATTTTATAGTTCATGTTTTTCTGCGTGAAGTCAGTGATTGTATTATTCTCCAAATCAATAAGTTGCAAGCGGTTGCTGTAGGCATTGCCAATATCCAGGGTGCCATTAAGCTGGTTGCCCTTCAATACCCTGTTCCCACAATTCAACACAATCATAAAGAGAGTGCCATCATCAACACATATATCCAAGAAGTTATTGGACAAATGTGGGCATACTTTTGTCATTTTTCACGTCCATATCTGATTTAATGAGATAGTAATACTCACACAGACTCTAAACTGGGTTGGTTAAATAAGGAGACAGGTATCTGCCCTTGTAGGTTGGTGTTCTCCAACATTCTGACATACACTAAGCTTTATCAGTATTCATTGCTTGAGAAAATCTTGTGTCTTAAAAGATGCCCATGCTCACATACAAACAAACATATTCAAAGAAAAGAGATAATGGGAAGCATTTGAAGGAGGGAGGTGATAGAGAAGGCGTACAAGGTTGTCATAAGCGGCAAACTTGAAGCCCATGGAGGAATAACAGAAGAATCGAAAGTATTGTTGCTCATATCCCTGCAGAAAATTTTATGGAAATATGAAAACCAAAAAAAAAAAAAAAACTGAACAGATATTCAATCATATATGTATGCGCATGCATATCATGGACTTCTGAACAAGATGAAGGGAAAAATATGTGACACTTCTCAACTAAATGAAACAAATTTTACTTAATCATTGCACTTTCCATTAATCTAGCACATATTACTGCTTTAGTACTTACACATAGGCTAGAAGATTCATTCCAGTAAGATCTGGCAGAGAACTATTCAACTTATTATTTGATAAATACCTGAAAATATAAAGTCAATATTTCCCTCGGTCAAATGATCTTTAAATACAAAGACTAGCTTACAGATAGGCATCAAGTTGAATTTGGCACGTTTATTTGGTACTCTTACAGATCATTAAGATTTCTGAGATTGCTGATAGTTGAAGGCACGCTCCCACTGAATTGGTTCCCATCGAAACGGCTGTGGAAAAGGGAAAAAATATTAATCACAGAAAAACTCAAAAGGATTTCAGAAACAATAAACTTGTGATAAGATACTTACACTGCCTCCAATGAGTTCACCCGGCCAATGGTATTAGGAATACTGCCAGTTAGTTGATTGTTATTAAAAAGCCTGGCCAAAAGAATATAGGAGAGGATGAAGAGTCAGATCAACATGTCTGCTGGTCCCACCTTATGAGTAGAAACTGATTCGATAGGGAGATAACAAGAGACTTGAGTTCTAATAGAACTTACACATGGATCAGACTCATATTTGAACTAAAAAGGTCAGCTGGGATTCCACCTGAGAGCCTATTGTTTCCCAAGTGACTGCAAAAAGTGGACATATTCTTAGATCCTTTACACGGAACCAGAAATTATCCATTCATGCCAATACAAGAGGTTATCAACCCAAATTGAGGGTTGGAGTTGACATACAAGTGCTTTGCCTTAAGCAGCTTTTCAAGTCCAAGTACTCCTGCTTTAGAGATTGGGATAGGTCCTTCAAGCTGGTTATCAGAAAGGTCTAACCAATTAATATTGGTTAGATTGCCAATGGTAGGTGGAATGTTTCCACTGAACTGATTAGAGTTCAGAGCTCTGCATGGAAAGCGATAAGATGATAGGTCATTCAGAATTTACAGAGAGATAACGAAACACATATTTTCTTTGAAACATCATCAATTTACACCCGCAGACATTCTCAGATATAGCAACAGAACTGTTAAAGATGAAATCCTTACAGAAAATCCAGCTGCTGCAAAGATCCTATTGAATCTGGAATACTACCAGAGAAATTACAACCAACCAATATACTGGAAAACAATGAGAAATGTAACAGATCAGTTCCGGACAAAATTTTGTGAGGGGAAAGAAAAGGTGAAAATGACAAAAATCCTTAATGAGCAGGAACTCAACAGAAGATTCAGATGTTATAACAGTTTTTTACTGTTGGGTATAATGAGATATATTTCCCATGCGTTGCAAGGGTTGATTAATCTGTTATGATTAAAATTCATCAGAGTATTAATCAAATGATTAATTTATTGTCTAATCTAAGGGTTTTCTTTTTTTTATATTACATGTATATGTTATCACTTCATTCAGATTTTCTGTACTACCTCCGGTCTTAAATATAGGATATAGTTTATAGTGCAAATTGCACTATAAACTATGTGCTATATTTAGGACCGGAGGGAGTATTTTATTTTAATCGTAACTTTCAGAGTTGAATTGAAATTTAAATAAGGCAACTTCAATCTTCATAGTTAATCATTCTAACTTATTTAAACAAAATGATTAACCGATAAGCCCAAGATGTGAACATGCATAAGCAAAAATGAATCATGATGTAGTAGATCTTCTATCTCATACTACTCTTCTAATGATTTTTTGTGAGAAATTGAAAATTTTAGAATAGAGAGGTTAAAATACTAGCATCAAAATAATATATTTAAACAATTATAACATGTCCAAAATAAATTATATATTTAAAAATCTGATAAATTTTTAATAAATATAGAAAGAAATTACAAGACTTTATTTTTGAAACAAACTTCGAAAATAATGATTAACTTAAGAAATACTTTTTATTTCACTTCTACCACATCATCCAAGTCATATTTAAAAATATGACTATGGTGAACCATGCAGCAAAAGCAAAGATAATTTAATTATAAGATTTTATTTTTGAAACAAAGTTTGAAAACATAAATCAATGAAATCGTATGAACAGGGGGAAAAAACATGAACACTTAAACAACCAAATTGAATGAACAGTAAAAAGTGTGTGAACAGTGCTTGTGGACAGTTAAAACAAAGTTTGTGAACAGTGGAATAGATTTTATAAATATATAGATTGACTTCCTTACAGGGTTTTTAATTTCCTCAAATTTCCAATCTCTTGCGGAATTGTTCCTGTCAGGCCCTTGTTGTAAGAGAGATCCCTATATTAACAAGAGATATCAGTATTCTTTTTATAGATGGCAACTACAAATGAGTATTGCATTCAAAATATGAGTTCAGTATTGAGTGCAAATGAAATGTAATTTGAAACATTTCTTTTTATGAATTCAGATACCAATTTGGCAGTGTGTGTAACAACTGCTACAAAATGTGCAAACAAATCAGAAATACCCAAACTCAAGCTCAGAACTCTCTGGCAGCTGAGCATTCCAAGGTTTAAAAAAAAAGGATAAACAGACAACAGGCAGTATAAGTATTTAATGAAATTAGCTGTGTCTAAGTCATTATGAGAGTTGAAAAAATTCAAGTAGAAGACTCACAAAGTGTCTAACTCAGATAATAACTGGATATCTGAAGACAGCTTTCCCACCAAATTCATGCTTGCTAAGAATCTGAAAAAAGCAGTCAAGACAGAAACAGAAATAAAAAATTATATGGCAGGAGCCAAAGAATCCCTGTACTGACATTGAGGTCATTCTTGAATTGGTGCATTGAATTCCTTCCCAACCACTGCCACAAGGATCTGAACCCACCCAGCTTGGTGGTTTGTTCTGCCATGATTCTGTGAGAGATTGTAGGGAACTAACTGCAATGGTGCGATATGCATAAAAAGATTGTTAACAAGTGCTAAATTCTCAAATAAACCTTCTTAATACCAAATGAACACCATCTTCTGAGAGTTTGCATTTAGCTTTAGACCCCTATGTACAATGAAATGTATAGGGTAAAAGCTTTCAAGATCACACCAAAAATAAATTAATAACAAAAGGAAGTCCTATTAGAAGCAGGAGGAAATGGCCTTTCTCTTTTGCATGTGTGAAAAGAGGAAAGAAATGGTTGTGAAAAATATTGATGAAATGCCAAAGAAAGTGTAAAGCAGTTGAAAATATCCCGAAGTTTAATTGAACTTACAGTCCCGATAAGAGCTCTGCGTTGATACAAGCAGAGATTGGTATAGAAGCAGGAGTAGAAACGCTTTAAATACGTGTTCCATTTCTCAAAGATCCTATATCTGTTCAAAACTTTCAGTTCAGAGTCAATAACATGGCATAGCCAAAACAGATAAAAAGAGCACCATCTATTTACGTGGGAAACAAAGCTTTTGGCACAGCCAAATCGAATCCAAAATAGACACTTGCTCAACGTGGCTAACTAGTACATTTGATCACATCAGTAACAATTTGAATTAATAGTAGATTGTATAAAAAAGTGTGGCCCAGAACATGGGAGCATAAAGACTTCTGACTGAATCCTTCTCATACTTACAAAAGAAGAAAGCTCAAAGTTAACATGCATTTTATGAACAAACAGTCACCTAAGAAAAGATATCTTCAACTGCCATTTCATCTCCAACCCTTCATTCTTAAAGAATAGCTCAAAAATAAAGCAAGGTTGAACAAGTGTTGATAAATAAAATTGCGAGAGGTTGGATATGAACCAATTCTAAAACAAGGAAGGAAGATAATACAACCACGTTTTAAGAGTAAATAGCAATCTGAACAGTGTTTTCAATTTGCTGAGGAAAAAAATTGAGAACTGAATCGTCATATACAATGAGACATTTGGCCACTTTGTTTGCCGTCCAAGGCGATTAAAATAATCCAATCAACTTAATTAATATATTGCCAAGAATTGAGTCACTTTTACTTCTCTTTTAACAGGTCAGAGCTAGAATGAACCCTGAGTTTTCTAATACGCATAAAATATGGTCTGAATTCTCTTATGCAAAACCATGCATGAAATATTACATACTACAGACAAAAAAATGGCCACTCAAAAGATTTCAAAATTACCAGGAAATTGCCTCGTGGTTGGGACAGGCTTGGAGCAGCCTGTGTTCTTTGTAAATAAGCGCGTTGAGGCGGTCGCCAGCCGGAGCTGGTTTGCCGGAGGCATATGGTATCAAAGTATCGTAGCAGACAATAACACAGAAATAAAAATATTGTTGGAAAAAAAGTGAAATAGATTCTTCTTCTTCCCATATTCAAAGAGCCGTTTGTTTAATATTGATGATGATAACTACTCGTCTGCTCACAAGATACAACTTGCCATTGCATGAGGGAACTAAGCAATTCAACTTTTCTGAACTTCTAATTTTTAATCAAAATCATGAAGCTTTTATCAGTTTGCAACTCATTTACACCCAAAATTCCTCTTAATTTGATTTGATAACTGCTAATAACGATGACGCATAATTTGGATAGGACTAACTTTTATTGAAACTTTGCCAAACCTCAATGTTTAAATACAAATTAGACGTTTATTTTTGTATGGCATTGATTGAAAATTCTTAGCTTGTAAATAGTACTATGAACTCTCATAATAATATAAGATCTCGTTCGTAGAGCGAGATTTTATATAAAAGATTAGATGGGGTATTTTATATCGGTAAGTACAGTTCTTGAAAGACATTGTGTAGCCAGTGAAAACAGTGGTCTCTTTGAAGAATGCATCTCATTTTGCCAATTCGCATGGTTTTGACGAGAAACAGAATAATACCACTTGATTGTTCAATTGAAATTAATATATAAAATCAAGTTTATGACAAAGCATGTGGCAAAAATTCGGATAAGAGAAGAAAATGTTGCTAACACCAATAGCATTGCATTTAAAAATTAAAACTGAATTTAAACGAAGCACCATACAATAATAAGCAACAAAGTCAACACTGTTGTTCTTTCTTTCCTGCAAGATTTGCTCTAATCGCTACACCTTATAGAATATGGACATAAAAAAGGGACAAATTGACATTTTATTTATGTACGTTTGTTGAGGGGGCCTTTATGAGCAGTTTAGTCTTTTGAAAAAGTTTAAAGCTTTAACAACCCGAAAGGGAATTTATACAACAAAATGGGTTGAACAGAAATACCTTGTTCATACAAAATTCAAACATATATTAACTACAAGAAGAAGAAGAGCTGAAGACTGAGACTGTATATTGAATTTGATTCTATTGAGAAGGTGGGGTTCAAATTAAAGCCAATAGTTAGACCCAAAAATGCAATGATTTTATTTTGTGGGGGTAAACATATAGTTCAATGATTTTGAGTGAACAACGTAATGTCCCAACAGTTTGCGTGTACAGTGCTTTTAGGACTTGAATTCAAAACTACTGATTTTTTGTGTGTTTAGAAACTCTCTTACCAAATTTCTAAATTCTAATACAGTTGTGCACTTAGGACTTGAATTTGAAAATACTGATTAGCAAAATCTCTTACGCGGTTAGCTAGGTACTGGTAGGCGAATTGAGTCCTTTTTTGTCAATGAATTGATTATAGGGTTTGTTCGGTATTGCGTTAAGAAGGCTTCGGGTTTAAAATAAGTTACTTGGAGGGGAAAAAATGATGTTTGACATTGTTTTGGAAAAGGCTACTTAGAAGTTGAACTAATTTTTCCTGATATATGGTTTTTGACTTTTTTTCAACTGACTAGAATTGAAAAAGGAAAAATCCACTTTGCACAATAAAAAAGCCACCTTGAAACTACTTTTGATAGAATAGAGACATTAGATGGTGATACAACCAGTATGCTTCTATTTGAAAAGCTACGGTCGGCCATACGGTGGCTGAAGGATAAATTTGTGGCTTCTCCATTGGTAACATGAAGAGAGAGAACTTGACCCAAAATGAGGGGGGGGGGGGGGACACTAAATTTTAAGTGGCGCTGCCCTCTTTTAACGATGCACCTTTTTTTTTTAAACAAAAGTTAATCTAAATATAAATTACATTACATTAATTAATTTTAATTCTAACCTACGTTTATAAGAGTCAAATGAAATAAAAGCCGTTTTTACTACCTTTATCCGAACTCACACTCAATATATCATTTAAACAAGTGTCAAACTAACTCTTATGGTTTCATCATCATCACTAATAAACTGCATTTATTATGCGTTTTTATTTCATTCTCATGTCGTTCCTTTCATTTTGTTGAAATAGTGAGTCACGTTTGGTTGGATTCTTGTGCCGGCCGAATTTCATATCAGGATATTGCATTTTCTTGTAGGAAACAAACAAATCTAGTGAGGCAGCACCAAAAAGAGCAGGAGCAGTTAGAGAGAAAATTAACCATGCGTATTGAACGGCTGTAGATGAGGGAAATGCAACTCTGACCATGGATTCTTGCATCCATCCAACTTCTTCCCAATAGCTTTCATGATTCTTGTATCTAATTTTGCTTTTCTAGCTACTGCAAATATTAAATTAATAATTGTTGTTATATTGCTTTAAGAAATCAATGTATTTTTTTAAAAAGAAAATTTTATAAATTACGTCAAGGACATGCATACTTGGGGGAAAGAAATCGTGGACACCTTCTGGAACAACATAGTATAGGAATAATCTTTAAAAGAAAAGAAAGAATAAATATTTAAAGAATCTATTATACTCAACAAAAAAGTTAAACAATCTGAAAATTTGGTAATGACGGAATATAGCCTTACGTCTACTCAATACACTAATTTGTCAAAGCAACATAAAAGGTGATCCATATTCTAGTAAGTGTGTGTTTGTGTCAGCGTTTTGAATAGTCAAAACGCACTTATTACGCAAGCCGAGAAAAAATTCCTCTCACATACTTACCTCGTATACCGTGAATCACGAATTATAAGCACGTTTTGGATAAAAATAAGCCATTCCAAACGCACACTAATACACATAACGAATTAAATTTTTTGCAGTCATACATACAAGCAGATGGAGAGAGAGATGCAGAGGAATGAATTTGGTTCACTTTTCTTTATACTCGTTACCTCTTTTCTCTCCATTCTCATCTGTTCACACGACGTCAACAATCAAGTTGTGCCTATAAAGAATCCAGACTCGTACACGTGGATCATCGAAATGGCCTGGCCAAGGCGAAATAGGCATCTGGTTTTACTGACACCAGCAACTCTAAAACAATGATCTCACTTGGACAAGAAATTTTGAGACCGGGTTCAATAATACCTGCTTGTAAAAATTCAAAGGTCCAATCATAGCATTAATAACAGTTTATGCTAAAGCAGAAGCAGTTGATAAAAGCGAATAAAACCTACCTGGAGAAAGCTTTTTCCCTTGATATAGCTCCTTTGCTAGGGGGTTGGCGGCCCACTGGTTCACAGCCACCCTACTCAAGGGTTGAAAACCAATTATCTTTCCATCGCTAGAGAAAACCACCTGAAATTTTCAAACTCATCATGAACATTACCTTCATATTATCTATTCTAAAAAATTAATCCTTCATAGGATATGATCTTCCCTATCAGCATCCTAGTTTTTCAAAAATACCTTAATCCCATACCTGCAACATAGGTAATAGTGTATAAACTCCTTTTCACTTCCAAGTTGCAGCAAAACAGTGCATTTGCCAGTGCAAATGTAAAACACTTAAAAAGTTGGAAATCTGAAGTACCTGATAACTAGCAATGTCCTGTATAGACACTTTTGCTTCATCTGCATCCATATTCTCGGAAGTAGAAAGAGCCGAAACAACCTCACCATCAGATTTAGCTGCCCCCAATGTTCTCATGTAAGCCGGCAGTTTTCCAGTCCAAACTCCAATACCATCTTCCTTCTCGATATCACCCGACCAGCCAAAAGCATCTTTGACTTTCATAATAGCTGAGATGCTAAACTCTTCCAACTGTCCATATAAAGATTCAAACAAGAAAAAAACTACTCTTTAAACCAGAAGTGCAGTAAACCACCGAATAATCAGTAAGCATATGCTATGAGAAATAAAGGAATAAAAGCACATGAAGTTTCCCCACGAGCAATTATAGCAGGGTGCTGGCTAAGTATATTTAATAGCACACAAACAGCGTCAGAAATAACAATGACAGGGCATCTGCTGTGCTAAGATCAATACAGATTTTGACATTATGAATTTGTTAGACTATTTCAACACTCTCCCACGGTTTCTATAATTTACAGTGCTTAACAAAAGCTCAACATGATCTAGATTCAATCTTTTGAAGCTAAATCATCAAGATGGACTTCAAATATTTCAGCTGACAGACTAAAGACCATCTAGAAGCATAATGGGAAAAACAGAAAATGAGGTGCTACATTGCTGAGGAACTTTATAGCTCCCAATTCTTTCAGCAAGCAAGTTCAGCATATATTAAATTTACCACATAATCATAAGAAAGGATAGATTGCTTACCTTATTTGCATTCAAAGATTCATATAATGTACTGTGGACTTCAGATGATGACAGAGATCTAAGTTTCCCAAGGTGTTTTCCTCCCTTGGGTAAATGAGGCAAAAACAGTTGGCCAAGAGCATTGATTGCTACAAGAAAGATGCCACTTGCAAGGGTGACTGACAATAATTTCAATAAAGAGCTCCCCTGAAGCAAACCAAATAGTTGAAACAACAAAAGACTACAGTTGTGTTTATTATTAATGAAATGAAGAGATTAGTATGAATCAGTTGAATTTTGCCCATATCTTCATATAGCACATGTATAATTCATTATAACTAACCTACACTTGAAGAATAAGACCAGGACAAAGCATGGATGGCTATAGGTTATAGAGAGAGCTCTAGCAGGCTAGAAATAACTATTCATAATTAAATTATAGATAAGGGTACTGGGAACTATAAAGCACAATCATTATTGCAAACGAGGGGAGATAGCTGAAAATTAATGATAAGTGATCAATGTTCTCTAACACAGACAAACAAAAACAACAACAAAATACTTAAAGAAAGCACACAATTTTCAAGTTCTTGTTTCAATGATTCTAAATATGTTATTGCATCTTGATCAGAAACAATGAGGAGATCACTATAGCCAATACTTCAACCAGAAAGGCACCTACTCCGCATTTGGTAACATCCCCACAAAAGCATTCTTTTTCCATTGAAGAAAAAATGTATGTAATATCCCTTACACTCTTATTGTGAGTGTTTGGATGGGCAATTTGGTGGTGTTTAAGCTGCTTTTCACGTAAATCAAGACAACACTCATCTTACATACTTACCTCGTATACCGTAAATCACAATTGAAAAGCTGTTTTTAAGTATTTCTATCGTTGTTCCAAACACACATTGTCATTACTTAACAGTGATTTTAATCATTATTTTATTCAGGAGCACATTTAGAGCCCGTTTGGATTAGCGGTGAAGAAGTGTTTTTTTTTTCATCTGACTTTTGAAAAAGTAAGATAGGATTAAAAGTGAAAATGTAAATGTGATTTGTGTTTGGATTAGCGGTAGCAGAAGTGACTTTTTTTTCTAACCTTGAACCTGTTTGGATTAGAGTTTGAAAAGCCCGTTTAGATGTAAAATGACTGAAAATGGCATGAATCTTATGTAATACTACATATATATATTATTTGTATATACTGTGATAATTGAAATGAAAAAATATAAATAAAATTTGATAATAAGCTACTTAATCATATCATATATTATGTATCCTCAGATTATATATTAGTTTGGAGAAAAAATAAAAATATAAATAATCTATAGTAATTTAATTAGTTTCCTTAATTTCTCCAAAAAAGGTCAACTTTATCTTATAATTAAGACCGGAGGGAATAATATATTGTATTTCCAGCCTTTCTCTCTCTTCGGCACAGCCTCACCGCGCGGGGGAATGAAAAAAAAGCTACTTCAATTAGCTTCTGCTGGACGTGGCTTTATTTTCAGAAGCACAGTGGAGTAAAACGCTTACCCAAACACCACCTTGAGGGTTAAAGTACTTTTCTTGGATATAATCGTGCGTTGGGGCTGCTGGACGCTTTGGCAAACAGGCTCTTAAACTACAGAATCGCGATTTTTTAAATTTCATTTTCCCTTCCTTTTCATTCAATTTTGCACAATAGATAACCCCTTATCTCCCATAGATAATATCATACTGTGAAAGATCAAAGTTTCAAATGCTAATTTTTGCTAAGATTTAGAGAACAAACAACAAGCATTTGATTACCTTTTTATTTGACACTTTAGCAAATTTGGCAGCCATGCCACAAGATAATTGCTTATCACGAAGAGTGTAAGGATCCTCATAGTACATATCCAATGCTTCTGCCAATCCAATCTGCAATTTTGTTAAACTATATCAGAACCAGCATCAGTCATATACAACATAGTAGAAGCATGGATTTCAAATAACCTCAGGAAACACTAAGAATTGCATCCAGCTATAGCCGTAAACATAATAAGAAATAGGATATAAATATACAAGTGTAATCATTAACAAGAAGTTTAGCCAGCATCAAATGTGAAACGGCCAGTTTTCATAGTTTCATTCCATTTTTTCTCTCTTTTATTCACCCACATCTTTTCCTGTTTATTCATTTGACTCTTCTTTTTCTGATACTGCCGCGATGATGTTACGCTATTGCTATCCACATAACATATACATGGCTAAAAGAGAAAACCAAATTAAGTCATGCTTTTAGGGATTTGATAACAGAGAAATGAGAGACCTCATTTGACCCCACATGTGAAAGTTCACTTTACAATTTTTCAATCAAAAACAAAGTCATTGCCCTACTCTTGGGTAGTCAAAACAGAACAGGCTCAGCTTTCTCACCACAAGTGTCTCAGGCATCCCACAGCTCATAATAATAACATACTTGATCTAAAGGTTTTCATTATTGCCTTTATTTCCCCATATTATCTTACTCTTGCTTGGGAAGAGGGAAGAGGGAAGAGGGACGGGGAAGGAAAAGTCACAATAAATTGCATAATTAAGCCTGCTCACATACTTGAGCCATAGGCCATAACCACCACCACTGAATTCCCAATTAAGAAGAGCTAAGTGATGACACACTTGAGTAAAAGTGCCGCTGAAAAATCAACAGGCCAAAGCAAAAGGAAAGGATTGAGTACCATTTGAGAGTGGGTCAAATGAACTTCCCACCTATTATCTGCACACTTCTTCCAGCCTTCAAATTTTGCATTTCCCATTCCCTTGGCATCAATTTCTAATCTGTAAGCTGGTACATACTCGCTTGTCCAAGCACTAAAATTAGAACCACCAATCTTCTCTAATTTTGCGTAACAGGATGGATTCCACCAGTGGTGCCTAGGCTTTGTCTTCACAGGCATAAACCTATTCTTCATTAAATTATAATTATCCAACAGACTCCTGGCATTTTCAACTATCTCATCTTCAAGTAATTTGTGTATGACCACAGAGGAATCTTTTGACACTATTCTCTCAGACTTTTGAAACCAGCCAAATAAAGTATTTGAATTACCACCCCATGCATTATCGGCAAACTGTCTTTTAGTGTCTTGAAGAGAAGAGATACAGACAACTTCAGCAAGCATGGACACTAGATAGTCATCTGACAAGCTGAGCGTGAAAGATGCAGGGACCTGCTTATATGAAATGCATAAAGAGAACCGAACGTATCAGTATCAGGGGCCACCTGCAGGACAAACATTATAATATGACATTACAATTTACAAAAAGTGGACGCGTATATTAAGTCAATAATCCATCAAAAGAAATCAAATGTAACAAACCTCTCTTGGATTTTCAAGATCCTCCATGTTTCTAACTGCTCCAGGTGGATAGGCGATCAGGTCAACATTCCAAAGCTGCTGCAAAACTACTTGCCTAAAAGTCATTGCAAGTATATTCTTTGATCCAGTGTTAAACATATCTTCAGAGAGATGCGTCCTGAGTTTAGAAGCTTTTTCTGCAACTTTTTGAGCTGGTAAGAACTGTCAAAACAATCATCTTCAATATGATTATTCAACAGGAAGATCCAATTTTAATCATCAACTTTCATTGCAAGAAATTTCACCTAAAGAGAAAATATACAATTAAGATAAATAATCAATACACATTATACATGTATACATTACACCGTATATATGTTTGTACACTGTCTTATATGCATAAAGTATGGCACATTTTATTCTCCAATCTCTTAATGAACCAATATGTGAATTAGTGTCATTTATTGTTTAGAAAAATCTGTCATTGAACGACCCGAACACCTGGAAATTCGGATAGTCTTAATCCCCTCAACCGAAATCTCATAGTATCAATAAAATCAATAAAATTTGAAACCATCCAACGTCCACAACAAAGTTACAAAACAGGAGCAAAACAAAATTAATTAAGACCATAAAACGAAGCGAACCAATCGAGTACAGATGGTGCTGTGCTCGTCGGAAGGGCCTGGAAAGACGGTTTCCACGACCATAGCTGGCATGCCCGATTCAATGTGCTCGGAGGCAGCTTCACCGCCATCAGCCGCAGCCGCAGTCAAAGCTTGCTCGAAATCAACAGCTCCGACCAAAGTTAGACGAGCCAAGTCATTTTCGTATGTCCTCACACATGGGAGGACCTTGTCACCGGACTCAGCTACGGCTTGAAGCACTTCTTGCTCGGTGATTGGGATGGTTTTCGGAGGAGAACAGGAGAGGACCGATATGGACTTTTTAGAGTGATTAAAGTTTTCTGCTGGAAAGAATGAAAAGAATCTAGGATTGAGTCGAGGGGGAAGAATAGGAGAGAACAGTGAGGAACTTCGAACTGAAGCCATTGGCAAGAATTCTGAGCTCCGAGTGATGAACTGGTTTTCGATTTTTGCTCTGGAACGCCGCAAGCAAATTAACCTTTTACCCTTTCCCGGTCAAATGATACTAAGCGCGAATCAACCATTTTTGGTTCATTTGGCCGGGGGAATTCCAAAGATTATGGTCTTTATTTCAAGCTAGAGATTATCCCGTGGTAAAGGGGGAAAAGGAAGGCGGGTATCCTTGCTCATATTTATAAGTTAGAAAGTAAGTATTTTTTTTTAGGGTTAAGGGTAAAAATGCACATATGATTTTTCTGAAAGTGCGTCCAACAACAAATGCTTTTTTTTTATGCAAAAGTAACTATGTGGTTATAAAATAGGTGCAAAAGTCACAGTAGCTGTTAGTTGACCGTTAAAAGCAAGGTTGCTGACTAACTTTACTGACATGGCAGTGATTAGGCTGCTGACTGAAATAATTGACTAATAGAAAAAAATTATATTGATGATGTCAGCAATCGTTTTCATCACCATCGTCATCCCTTCTTCTTCCTCACCTTACCTTCACCATTAAAATCTCCACCAACATCATCGTCACCCTCCTTCTTACAACATTGTCGACTTTCTCTATTCTCAGCTTCACCATCTTCTATTTGTTATCCCAACATCACCGTCCCTCTGTCTCCAGCAAGACCTTCATCTCCATCGGACACAGAGCTCAGACGTTGCAGCGCCGCAAGCTTGAGTTCGGGGAGAGTAAGAGCACCACTCCACGTCTTTCTGTTACTACCACTGTTGACCTCTCCTTCCTACTACACGTTTATCACTCAGTCACCACAGTTGCACCACTCTGTTTCAGGGCACCATTTCCGACACCACCGTCACCTCTGCACCGGAACTCCTCAACAACCATCGACGGTGTTGTAAGCCACTACAGACTCATCGTATTTCTTCTCCAAAAGCACAATCCAGCATTATCTTCCTGAAGCTGTGAAGATCAGAATCATAGAGCTCAGTTTTGCATTTTTTCCGGCGATTACTTGAGTTTTCCGGCCCCCACTTCCGGCGAGTCTCACTTCCGGCGGCCTATAATCCCTGTTTCTCACTACTATCATTGTTCTCACCCGGAAAGAACCATCAAATCAGTCTCATTGGCCACCTTTTGCGTCATTCCAGCGGTGTTCATAAATTTCTGGTGAGTTTTCCAGCCAACTTCCCTAGTTCCGGTGACCTCTTTTCCTCACAAATTGCAAAGCTGAGAACTTAGAATAGGAGAGCTGCCAAATCTTCCAACCACGCTAAAGCCACAGTACCATTCACCATGCATCATGTTCTCATTTCTCTTCCAGCGTGAAACCATTCGTGTGTCTTCTATAAATACATGCATGATGACATCATCAAACGTTTCCCTTTATTTTGGACACCGAAAGCAACCTGGTTTGGCTCCCCTATACTTCTTGCTACCTCTGTTCCATATGTTCCTTCCCTACAATTGACCTCGCCAAAATCCCCAAGTTCATTCCCCAGAATTCATCTTCTTCCAAGGAGGTGGAGGTATGGCAGAGGGAGGAGTAGAAGAAGTGATAGGGAGGCTTTGACTTGGAATTAGAAGATGGACCTTTATATAGTTCCTCGCGATTCAGTTCTTGTGAACGCAACCCTTCTTCTGCGTCTCTCTATCGTGAATGTCGTAGACGAAGCCATCGATCTTCCTCTGTGCTTCTCGCTTCTAAACGCTCGACCAATTCCTTTAGCTGGGCATCTTTATTGGTGAGGATTAATGTTGGGTGGTGGGTTTGATCAACTGCCATGTCTTCGTCTTCCTCTGACAAATTAGCATGGACAAACAACTGGCACAGTTAAGGAGAATTAAACGGACGTCATCCATCTTTGACGGAGTTTGTGATTTTTGCCCTACTTTTGTAACCACATAGTCACTTTTGCACCTAAAAAAAACATTTGGTGTTGAACGCACTTTTAGAAAAACCACATGTGTATTTTTGCACCTTAACCCTTTTTTTTAAATCCTAGATGAAATTTTTGTATGAATATACTCTCTTAGTTTTTAATATAAAATATATTTGGCTAATTTAATTATATTAAAAAAATCAGTTGAGATAATTAATATGATATGTATTTTTTAAAACACTCTAGTCATCTTCTTTAATTCCCCTATTCCCCTTATTATTATTGATGGAGCATTAATAGAGGTAAATTAGGAAAAAAATAATAAATATGAAAATTATATCTTATATTTAGGACCAAGATTAACTCCTAAAGTATGTCTTATAATAAAGACCAAAGAAGTATAATTTTATTGTTCATTATGATAGATTTGTTTCTCATGATATAGTATAATAGGAATAAAGTTGGAAAAGAAAAAAGAAAATCCCTTATAAATAACTTTAAAAATGCTAGAAGATAAAAATGTATTTTGAATATTTATAATTCTAGAGAAATATTAGTACCTGATCTATCCTTTTAAAATTGAAAGGAAATGGCCAAATTGCCTTACATATATATTTTTCTGGGAAAACCCTAGAAAAAGAATTTGGAATCCGTTAATCAAGTTTTGACATTTTCTAATCAATTCGTGTAAAAACACCTGACCTAACATTTTACAATTTCAAAATTCTTTTTCAGGGACCACCCCTTGCCGGCCATCCAAACTCTAAGGGGAATATTCTAGCGGGAATTAATATTCCCAGAGTGCCACCCCGTCCATTTGGTTTGCTCAAAAGGTTGGTGGCTATTAGGCCACCAATGGCATTCAATACATTATATGCAAACAAATATATATATATATATATATATATAGACACACACACACATGTTAACTTTTAATCTTTAACTCAAGCCTTTTCACAAGTTTTATTAAGGAATTCATGAAATTTCATTAAGTGTTAACAACTTTCCTTTTCTAAAAAAAAATTCAAACTATCAATTCATTCATAAGTTTTGTTAAGGAATTTACGACATTTTATTAAGTTTTAACAATTTTTGTTTTTCCATAAAAAAATTCATAAGTTGTTAAAACCTAATGAAATCTAGTGAATTTCTTAATAAAATTTGTGAATAACATGATAGTGTGAATTTTTTTTATGGGAAAACGAAAGTTGTTAAAATCTAATGAAATGTCCTAAATTTCTTAACAAAACTGATAAATGATCTGATGATGTGAATTTTTTATTTAGCAAACGAAATTTGTTAAAACCTAATGTATTTTCCTAAAAATAAAAGTTAATAGGATTTAAATCTTTTTAATTCCCCTTAAACATGTTGAGAGTTACTTATAAATAAGAGTCAGGATACGAAAATGGGAAAATCCCATTAAAAGCCTTTTGCAATACCTAAATCTTGAATCAAGTCTCTAAATTTAACTAATTCTAAATGAAGACAACTGGACCCAATTCAGGATTTCAAAATTAGGTGATTTTACATGTATGCCCTCTTACTCCTTATATCTCCGTCTAGTTCTAATGGATGTTTTTCCAAGCCGGTACTCTTCCCATTCCAAATCTCTCCTTTCTTCTACAAGACCTCGTTAATTCCCCCATCACCTCGCTCTCTCTTGTCTCATTCATCCGCCGCCCAGCCTCATTCAGGTATAGGCTAATTGTTTTTCTGCTTATAGACTGAACAATGAATATTCTAGTTTTTTGTTTCCTCTTCCATTTTCATTTCAGAAAGGACTTTTTTACAAGCAAGAAATTGTAAGGTTGCTACAAGTCCATGGAAGAAACTTGTTAGGGTGGATCAATAGGCAAAATGAGAATGAAGAATGATCCTTTGGAATCTAGCCTGGGAAAATGCAATGGATTGGAATCAAGTATTTGCAAAAATGAGCAACAAAAAATTTTTAGCCGCAGATGAATAAGACGAGGGAGATGGAGAGAGCAGAGAGAGATAGACGAGGGAATGAGGTCTTTGGGATTAGAAGAGTACCATCCCGGAAAAGGATAGGAGAGAGTATGGGGATAGAAGGAGTATGAGGGCATACAAGTAAAATCACTTAGTTATGAAATCCTAAATTTTGAAGTCTTATTTAAGATTTAGATATTTCAAAAGGCTTTTAATGAGATTTTCCCTACAAAAATATGCATGAATTTATGGTCAATGTACACCCAACAATTTTTCTTGAATACACAATACCCATAAACATTAGAAAAGAATGCAAAAATGACACTTCAATTAAATAGCTTAGCCTCCATTTATTATCATTTGAAAGCACCCAAATACCTTCCAACACAAAAAAATCCACCTCTCCCTCCCAACCTCTCGATATCCTCTGCTCATGCTTTAACAACACTATATTCATTATCAACACAATCTTTGGAGAAACAAAACAACAATTGAAAACATTGCAATTTATCTCATCATCAGTCATTGAAAAAACTGATTGGTCATGATACCGAGAAATGGACTCGATCTAAAGAGATTCAAAATCAAGGCTCGAACTTCATTTCTTGTTCTCCATCCGAATGGTCACCAAAATCGTTGATCCAAAAGCCAACATCGTTGTCGCCAAAGAAATGAACAAGGTATGTGTTTGGAACAGTGGTAAGAAAAATAAATTTTTCTTATTTAACTTTTTATAATCTTATTTTTAGTAAAAGCTAAATTATGTAATGTGATTTATGTTTGAATTGGCGGTTGTAAAAATGAATTTTGCAAAAGTAAAATTTGTTTGAATTAGCTTAAACATAAGTGACTTTTGTAATAATGGTAAGAGAGAGTGGATGGAAAACTATTTAAAAAATCAAGTAAATATTTAAAAATTACTTTAAAATATTAGGTGCTACTTGAAAAATATTTTAGAGTGGATAGAAAATTAGAAATCAATAAATCAGTATTATAAGTTTTGAGTGCTCTTTACTACCAAAAAAATATATTAAAGATAAAATTATAGTCAGTCTTTTAAGACTGGGTAAGGGTTAAAAGTACCAAAAGATATTTTAAAGTAATTTTTGGAATTGAAAAAGTGCATTAAGGGTAAAATTGCAATCAATCTGATAACAAGTTAGGCACAGCTGGAAAAATATTTTAAGGGGTTAAAAACACAAAAAAAATATTTTAAAGTAATTTTTGGAACTAAAAAAGTACATTAAGGGTAAAATTGCAATCAGTCTGATAACACACTGGATATAACTAAAAAAATATTTTAAGAGGCTAAAAGCACTAAAAAAATATTTTAAAGTAATTTTTGGAACTAAAAAAATACATTAAAGATAAAATTGTAATCATTCTGATAACACACTGGATACAATTAAATTTGCAATCAGTCCAAAAAGCTACTGAAGAGCTCCAAAATCGAGCTTATAAAATTCGTGCAGTTTTATCATGCTTATTTCTAAAAGCCCAAATTTACCATTGTAGAACCAAACACTCATTTTTTCAACCAAGATATAAAAGGGCACGAAACGCCGAAAAACGCATGAATTGACCCCTGTATCGCATGTCCAACACGCACAACAACATAAAACGGCTTTTTTATCATAATACTGCAAACAGTAAATTATAATACCAAAATACTATAAAGTTGAAACTATTTACCATAATACTACACTTAAAATCGTTCTTGTGAAGAACGATTTTAAATTTGTGAAGAAATCGTTCTTGCGAAGAACGAGTTTTAGTTCTGACAAATGCAAAATCGTTCTTGCAATCTTTCCAAGAACGATTTCTATATGATGTGATTATTTTTAAAATAATTAAAATTGGGTCAGGAACCTGTTCGTACCACTACTCCAAGAACGATTTCTATATGATGTGATTATTTTTAAAATAATTAAAATTGGTGTCAGGAATCTGTTCGTACCACTACTACAAAAAAGTGGTATAATGACGCTTATTTTAAAACATATTTTGGCGTTTAAGAAACGCCAAAGCTTTTGACGTCATTAAAAATACCTATAGCGCTTTTCAATCTGTAAAAAGGCCAAAGGAGGAGGTACACCTCCTTTGGCCTTTTTACAGATTAAAAACGCCAAAGGAGGCTTAAAAACGCCAAAGGAGGCAAATTGCCTCCTTTGGCGTTTTTAACATAAGCGTGAAAGGAGGCAATGCCACTTTTATTTTTTTTTAAATAATTTTTTTAAATATTTCTTTTTTTTACGGTGTTATGTAAAAATAAATACCTGATAATCATATATAATTTTTTAGTAAGTAAATGACTATACATTTCATCTAATAGGTAAATTACAATATAAAACGATGATGATCATTTTTTTAATTATTTTATTTTCTTGATAAAACAAACAAATCACAATACAATGGTAAAAAATACAAAACATTTACAAAGCTTCTCCTTCGTGTAGTAATGGCTTCTCCTATTTTTTTTTTTTGTAATACAAGATTTGGCGTTTTGATTAAAAACGCCAAAGCTTCCCCAATTTTTTTTTTTTTGTAATACAAGCTTTGGCGTTTTTATTCAAAACGCCAAAGCTTCCCCAATTTTTTTTTTTAATAGAAGCTTTGGCGTTTTATTAAAAAACGCCAAAGCTTCACCATATTTTTTTTTTCAAAACAAAGCTTCCCCCATCCATATATCTTGATCCAAAAAAAAATATGCAATGATCATATGATTCATATCCTTCGTTTTTTATTTATTATATATGTGGAAGCTTTGGCGTTTAATTATAAAACGCCAAAGCTTCCCAGATCTTCGTTTTTTTTAATATATATGTGGAGGCTTACATCTGTAGCTATTTTTCAAATATAGGAAGCTTTGGCGTTTCCACATAAAACGCCAAAGCTTCCTATTGTTTTTTCAAAAACAAAAAAACTGGAGGCCTTGTTTGGCGCTTGTTCAGAGAAACGTCATACTGGTTGTGCGGTAAGTTTTTCTTCTAATTTCCATCAATACCATTTTTTCTTTAATATAATAAGTGTTATAACACAATCTCTTTTTATTTATTTAACATCATTGTTTTTTTAATGTAAATTAATCATTAGGTAATGATGAGGAGAGAGGGAGTTTTTTATTGTAACTTAATCATTAGGAAATGATAAGGAGAGGGGGGGTAGGAGAGAGAAATACACTGAAATCGTTCTTCAGGTGATGAATTTTAGAAATCGTTCACCTGAAGAACGATTTTCATTTGCATAGAATTGCGCACCGAAGCAGTCTTAATGAAGAAATCGTTCTTTAGGTGAACGATTTCTAAAATTCATCACCTGAAGAACGATTTTCAGTGTAGCATTTTAGTAAATATTTTCCACGGTGTAGTATATTGGTAAATAATTATTACTGTTTGCAACATATTAGTAAAAAACCCACATAAAACCAATTGTAAGTTTTATGGTGGATTTGTAGAACTCTTGCGCCTAAAACGGCAACATAAGAGTCAATAGGAATATCATCACTAGGAGCAGAGAACTCGCGAGGGCCAAAATGCCTATGACAATAAAGAAGAGGAAGAGAGGTGAGTTGAGAAAGACGTGGATGCCATTGTTGTTGATGCCGCTAGAGATAGTGTAGGCCACCGCAAAAACCACGGTGGGACAGCCACCACAGAGCATGACTTAGGCTCTTTCCTCTAGAAAAATCCCGATTCATCTCTCAAATTGGAGCTCGATCTGGTGCTTGAGAGATGGATCAAGTCCACGATCTTCGTCGCCTTGGATCCAATGTTTCAACAAAAGAAGGAGCATGGTGTTCTTGGTTCTATGACGGGGAAGGATCAATGAAGATGAGGTAGAAGAAGCCAAGCCTTCGCTATGACTAATTCGCCGCCATCATTAGCGGAGGATGCCGCCCCCGGCATTTGGGAAGAAAATCTAGAGATGGGGGAAGGGAGAGTCATGAGAGAGAAGAGGTAGGGGTGGTGAAGGAAATTTTAAAAATTAGGCATTTTTTATTTTTTTAATATTGTGGGGCCCACTATAAAAAGTGACGATAGTTTGGTGTTGCTAATGGAGTTGTCAGTTTTGCCATTTTTTCAAATGTTTATGAGTACTTGCACTAAAAAAGAGTTTATAAATAACAAGGTAGCTTCAACGTAAGGGAGAAAATATGTCAGAGCAAGCTTTGCTTAAATAGGCTCGAGTATGTAATGAGAGCATAAAGATTGGCCCTAAGATTAAATTGTGTATAGATTTTTTTTAGACTAAGGTTAGAGTCCATTTGGTTCGACTCTATTGCATATATGTAATGGTGATTATGATTGTATTATCAAGAGAAGATTTTTTGGTTGCTATTTATCATGGGAATAGGGTTTACCATGGTAATGATGATTACAAAAAAATTAGTAATCCTCATTCACACCTCCCCCTATAAATCCTCATTACCATTTCATTACATGGTTAAAAAATTTCAATTTACTCTTTAGTTTTTTGTGTCATTGTTTCAGTTATCTCATTTCACTTGTCACACCACGCCACAACTACCACCGCCACTACCTCCTCCTCCTCCACCGCCGTCACGTCCACCCCCTACCGTCGCCACTATCTCCTCCTCCTGCACTACTACAGCCGCCACCCCCACCGTTGCCATCACAGCCACTACCTCCTCCTCTGCCCCCACTACTACCATTACCTCCTTTGCTGCTCGCCCACTGCTGCCATCGCCACCCACCTACCACCACCACCTCCGTCGCCACCACAACCCGCCACCAACATACACTACCTCCGTCACTTGCCAGCCACCAGCCGCCCACCGCCACCACACACTACCTCTTCCATCCCTGCCGCCATCAGCTCTTAACTATTTTTTCTACAAAGATTATATTAAGAGTAAAATAGATTTTGTGCAATATATTAATTTTAAATAATTGTTAAAATATTAACTCATTGCACCTTGCTTAAAAATCAAACCAACCATTACCCATGTAATTAATATTGTATTGCATTACTATTGCATCGCATTGCACTAGAGGTGGTAATATGGTCCAACCCGGTGGGTTCGGGCTAACCCGTCACGGGTTGGGACCATATGGGTTCGGGCCTAAAAGGACCGTATCAATATGGGTTGGCATTTAGCCAACCCAACCCATAACCACTGGATTGGCAGGTTGGGCGAGCCAACCCATATTTATTTTTTCAATTCTTTTTAACAATATACCAAGATTTTTTTTTGATACAATAAGACTGTTTTTTCTACACATCTAAACATAACAAAATTAAAAATACATTGCAAATTAAAGAGAGTTGAGATTGATTTCTGATTTTTGAGACTAAGAGTGTGAGCCATGAAAGAGACAAGGAGTGAGAGACTGTTTCAAGCAAAAACAAAAGAGAGTTGATCAGGCTGAGGCGTGGGAGTACTGGACTGGACTGGACTCTGGAGTGACGGTCTTGGATTGTTGGGGATTGGACCTTGGCTAATGGCTCTTCCCTTTTGGTTTTTTTTTTAAAATATGGGTCAACCCGCCAACCCGGTGGTCCAACCCGTCACGGGTTGGGATCATATGGGTTCGGGCTCAAAAGGATCGCATCAATATGGTTCTAGTTTTGTAGAACCCAAACCGCGCATTTTGTCTGGTTGGGCGAGCTTAACCCACGGTCCCAACCCATATTTCCACCTCTACATTACACTACAAGGTATAATGAGATCGAACCAAACGCGTCCTAAATCTTCATAAGGCCAAGTAAGACTTGAAGCTTTTTTAAAAATATACTTATAATGCAAGCCTTTAAAAATCCTCATATTTTAGGCCTCAAAAACCATGAGTAGGATTTAAACCTACTAAAGCCTATATCTATGTAGGTTTTTAATTTTAAAAGGTTGATATAATGTTTGGTCCTTCAAGTTTGCACTCACTTTGGTTTTTGTCCTTCAGGTTTAAATTATAAGTTTTGGTTCCTTAAGGGTCTGTTTGGTGTGAGGGATTTGGAGAGGAAGGGAGGAGAAGAAAAATTTTTATGAGTTGAATTTTAAAAGATTGAAGAAGTGGGGTAATAAAATTTTAATAAAGAGAATATATAAGATAAAAGAGTAAGAAAAATTAATTAAAATTTTTTAATCCCACTTCTCTAATTTTTTTTAAATTCAATTCAAAAATTTTTTCCCTCCGCTCACTTTCCCTCCCCTCTCCTCAGACCAAACAAGCCCTAAGTTTGTTTCTTTCAAAATATTGGTTCCTATAACTCAATAAAAACCTGAACCATTTGTCCATTTTGTTCTTAAAGGGATCAAAACCAATGGTTTCATACTTGAGAGATTAAAATCAAAATAAGGGTAAACTTAATGGATCAAAGACGATATTAAGCCAATTTTAAACTTTAAATAAGCTTTGAGCCTACTTAAAACTTATATTAAATTAAAATAAAAATTTAATTACATATTATTATAAATAAATATTAAATAGGATTTATAATATAAATATTATATATAATATAAATATAGCATATGTTCTTGAAGGTTTGTAAGACGAGAGCCTATATGTGTACATAGACCAGGTCAAATCAGGCCTTAACAAGTTTATGCTGTAGGCCACTTTGATAGGAGCCTATCTTATTCTCACCCACGCTCGTCATAATAAACTTGTGATTTGCTCTCACTTATTGGGTGACTTTTATTGTGCTTTTCACGCTATTCTCTTTTCTCCTCCCGCATCCTCAAGCTGCGTTTTGTGGACGATTTGGGTATGTCTTCCTTTCGTGTTTCTTGACTTTCTTGGTTGATGAAGGCTTTTTATTACTTTTCTTCTTCCCTCTCCGCCGTTTGGCGGACGGGAAGATTAGGGAAAGCAATGCGCAAGGGCACCGCTTTGTTTTGTAAAAAGTTGCGCTTTTTTTCAATTGATAATGAAAATATGTTGCAAATTGAGTTTCCATTCGCTATTTTGCCCCGTGAAACCTCCAGCGAAACATGCATAAAAGGGAAAGAAGGATGGGAATTCAGGTTATGTAGGCTTTATCCGGTTTAAGGCCGTTATATTTTTTCATTACATGAATTTGAATTTCTAATTCATGCCAATGCTTGGGATCATCACTTGGATGTAAGGATTAATCTGTAAATATTGGTTAGCTTTCTTCGCTCTGTATTAGAACAACTAATTTGCCGGATAAATAAGTTCCAACCTCCAAATATTTTCCAAAATGGTTCTGTTGTTTTTCATAGTGTCGGATGGTTTGGTTGTTGACCTTGGCTAGATAATTAATTCAAGAATGCAACATAACTTTTTGCTAGGGCTTTTGTTTAACTGAAATCGACATGGAGCTCTAATATTTTCCCCTAGTTTCTTATTTATAGAGGTTTGGCTTTGGCATGAAATGATAATTTGGGTGATCAGTTACAATTGCTGTTGGGTAGATGAATATTACATGTTTAATTAATTAGCACTGACGTGCTGACGAACTCCAATGGATATCTAGATAGATTTACGGTAAAACATAGAATCATTGTCATATCTGCAGAATGCAAAGAAGTTTCAGTTGCTTTCCATTTGGATGATTGTAATTTTATTCTGAAAGCAGGATTTAAGCTATGGGGAAAAGAAAGTCAAGAGCAAAGCCACCTCCCAAGAAACGAATGGATAAGCTTGATACTGTCTTCAGCTGCCCTTTCTGTAATCATGGCAGCAGTGTTGAATGCCGCATGTAAGCACTTATTTCCCCTTCAAAACTATTAATTTGGCGCTGTGCTCTTTGCTTGCCTTCTAATCATTTGCAAATGCTTCTAAATGTGTCCTATATTATAATATATACCTTTGAAATTGTATATTGATTCTGATAATCGTTTTTTTTTTGTGTTCTTGTTACAGTGATATGAAGAACATGATAGGAGAAGCTTCTTGCAGGATATGCCAAGAGAGCTTCAGCACTACCATCACAGGTACCTTCTAGGAGTTGTGTTAAGCGTTTATGACATTAGTTCTAGTAAAGCTGTTTATTCAAGATAATATGCGGTTGTAGTTTTTATATGGCTATGTCCTCATTGTTGTGGTTCTGTCTTCTATGTTCATTGATGTTTATGAAAATTGACTGTGGGAGACTCAAGAACTCGTCGGTTGCTTCTTCTTGCTTCTCTTCTTGGCTTCTTGTTGTTGCTATACTCGAGACGTAAAAGGCTAAAAGCCTAGTTACATGCTTAATACCTCTCCAGTGAAGGGACATTATTCCAAAACGACACCATTCCAAGGAAAGCATGCCATACTGATCACGAGGCATAATCACCTAATCCATTTCAGATATAGATGATATTGCGTTAGACTTGATTTTTATTGACGAGACCTCATTTTTTGTGCAACACAACTCTTTACTAAGTGACATGCTCTAATACACCTCCAGTGAAGGGACATCTTATTTTATTCTTTGGCATTTGTACACGATTCTTTATTCTTTATATCATTAATGTTTTTGTGCTTTTTTGTACTAGCAAGTGATTTGAAGCAAAGTTTGCTTTTATATCAGTCCAATTAACATTTTATTGAAGATATCTCTAATGATAAATTTTTCTTGTGCATTTGCAGCTTTATCTGAGCCAATAGACATGTAAGTTCAATAAATAATCAAATACGGTGAAACTTCCTCTCCCTCTCCTCTTTCTCAGATGTATCTAAAGAAATTTTGTTGCATCTAAGCAGATACAGCGAATGGATTGATGAATGTGAAAGGGTGAACAATCTGGAAGATGATGGGGCTTAGCTGCGTTCTCTTAGGTTTAGATGATATAATAGGGTAGTGGAGGGGACATCTGCCCAAGTTCGTGCTTTCTCCTACCTGTAATTATGTACTCATTCTTTTGGCAAAAAAAAAAATATATATATATATGTACCCATTCTGGTATAAGCTTAGCTTTTAAGTAGGAGTTACTTTTAGCAATATCATGTAATATCAAATAATCACGTTTAGATGAAGTTAACTCGATAAGAAGTTGGCATGCACGTGTTATGGTTGTAAAAGTTTATGAATTTAGAGTACGTATTAGTTGCATATGAAATTCTTGTGGGCTCTGCTTATGCCGTTATGTTTTATATTTTAATTTTCTTATTTCGGTAGATTAAGAATATAATTTACAATAAAAAGGAAAACTATTATCGACTAATACTACTAATTGTATAGTGAGGGATGTTGACCACCTAGTTTCTCTAGGCTCGAACAACTCAGAAAATGTACTCTACTAGTGGATGAGTTTGAATTATTTAAGATTCGTAGGTTCTATGGTGGGTAGAAATGCCTGAATCATCTCTCCTCAGGGATCAAGCTGCCAACCAAACTTGCATATGATGGGAACCGTTTCCTAATCCTTTCTCTACAGTGATAGTTGAATGTGAACGAGCTTATACACGCAGATTATGCCAAAATGATTATCATGTTTAAAAGTAATATGATCTTTCGTTGGTCCAGGTTTAATTTACGAATGACGAACAATGAATCATTCTCAATTGTAAATGTAGGATCATCGGAAACAAAGTAGATTGAATCACTGCTGACCTTTTAGACTTCATTCCTCACCTTGAGCCACAAAAACGAGTCAAAAGGAACTAAATCAATTATCACACACCCAATATTATGTACCATCCGCTTGAGAGTCTGTCCTGCAGATGCCTCTAAAAAGCATATAACTTGTAAAGAGTAACTTACATTAGCATAATTTTGGAAAATGAAGTCAGTGCTGTATCATGACGGTTTTTGGCCTGAAGATTAGGTCAATTTTGATGGTGCTAGTATTCACCAAATTGCAAATCATAAATGCTATACATCAATTTTCACTCTACGTGATCATTTTCCAAGGTTAGAATCCCGTGTCCGGCAGTCTCTAATACAGCACTTCAGTGAGAATGAGATATTCACATATCTGGCCAAGGCAAAATTTGACCTTGGCTACTAGTTACTAAAATGGAAATATATGAAAATAGTTGCCAATAAAATAAGAGGAAAGACAAAGATAACCCACCATAATTTTATGCAAAACAGGATTGAATGCAGCTGCAGCCTGTTGAACATCGCTCTGAGATCAATCATGTCACATAATAGTCGCTGATGTTCTCAACAAGATAGTCATACGGTGCAGCTAATCCAAACTCAGATGTTCCATTAAGTGGAGTGACTCTGTTTGAAGCAGAATAGACACCACCCATGCCAACTTTTGCATTAAGTTTGGCCCTGCCCTTGGCAGGCCGTTTGTTTTCATGTGGAAACTCAGCAGAAAGCATTCCCATCTGCTTCTGAAGATCAGCAACTGAATCACTTGTTACCTTCACCTTGGAATTTCTCTTTCCATCTACAAGCTTCAGCTCCAACCGATACAATGCACATGCATCACACTTGTTCATCTCATATTCATAAAGATGCCACTCAAAATGGTTCAGCGGTTGTGGGTCCATATAATAGGATCTCTTCAGACCACCGAATTCGCTCATCACCTGCTTCCTAGATTCATGCCAACCACGTCCGCCATAATCTGGCAATGACCTCTGCTTTCTGTTTCCACTTTCAAATGCTCTTCGAGGCTTATCAAAGAAGAGCCACTCTCTAATAGTTTCGCCCTCAAGAACAGATAGATCAAAAAGCTCTGCAGTCAAATAGGAAATGAATCATATTAAATGGAAAAAACAAAAAATAATTATTCATTTTCAAAGTAGATACTTGTCCCAAAAAAAAAGGTACACTAATCGAAGTTGAGATTCAAACAAACATTTATTACCAGGTGCATTCCATGGAGACTTAGTAGTAGCAGCTCCTTCACATTCTGGGATACCAACATCTTTTCCTTGTGCCTTTGAACGAAGAGCAGCAAAAAGCAAATTATCCTTCAAACCAATTCCTCCAGGTCGTAGGACTGGAGCCATGCCTGGTGGCCCTTCACTCAATGCTAGCGCAGCATGAAAGCTGCTGCAATAGTCTTGACACCACTCCAATCCTTGAGCAGGCCTTGGGCAGTCCCAGAGTGCACATTTTGGGCCTAAGAAAGCAGAAGGAGGAAGGCAGACACTTGGTAGATAGCTAGTTACATGAGGAATGGTATCCTCCTCACGAAAAGCTGAATCAGTAAAACTAGCATAAAAGCTGCGATCAAAATCCTGATTAGGACCTAATTGATATTCTAGAGTTGCTCCTTCAAAGTTATTTGCCACACTGCAAACTCCTGAGGTGGAATGTTTACGCTCATCAACCAATGGGAATTCATGTTGCTTTTGGTCCTAATATACAGTTAAACAAAAAACTTGTTACAATTACAGGTGAGATCCGATATTGAAACCTGATCAGTATCAGGACACTGGATGAAACTATACTTCATGACTATGATCTTTCAGCATATATGTGAATCTTGAAAAACAAATAAGCATGTCAGTCCTATGAATGAAAAGGTACAAAGACACAAGTAGCCAACCACATTAAAAGTAGAATATAATCATTCTTCCATCTAGGCAGATAATATCATCAGCTGACAAGCCAAAATAGCACATATACGACTGATTCAGTGGCCCTGTTAACCTTGTTGGCCAAAAGAAAAAAGTCACCCAGTAAAGTGTAAGCATATTAAAAACTCCAACACCCAGTTCTTTATCAACAAATATGCTAGCTTAATATATTGAGAAAGCAATGTTCTGAAGAATGACCCAGACTGGACAGTTTGACCAGAAAACCAAGAACTAGTACACTGGCCATTCTGTGAATCTCGAAAATTTGCTTTATGAGGAACGGCTAAACCAGTGACAAATCAGGTGGTTATGCCAGCTACTCATAGTTTCCGTACTTTGCACTCATTCTTTTAGATTTTGTTCATGAATCTAGAGGAGCACCAAACCCGCCCCTTCCCCTTCTTCTTCATCTTGCAATCTCCTAGCAATTGAATTTCATATCCCCATTTATGACTGTCCCTCCTGTAATGGCTGATGTCTTGCCTCACCATTTAAGCATCAGCTCCCTGTTGATCCTTTAGTCATTTATTTCCGAAGTGATCGCAGTCTTGTATTTCTTTTATCCAAAGACTTCCAGTCTTGCTGCCCATGCCTTTAAGCCAACCGTAAGGCACCCAAATGAACTGAATTTTGTAGTTAGCTCAGAAAAACATATTAAAGTATTACTTAATTTAATCAGCTCTTTTCCCCCCCTTTTCTAATGTGTATTACATCTGTCAATTATGCAATGATAGGATACAGTCACAGATATCATATTTCCCTTCAAATTGTAAAACTAGAATACTGTATTGTCCTAGAAGATGGATTCCTTACACTCCAGAGGTAGTGGGGTCTCATAAATAAAACCCAAACATTTGAGAATTAATATTACCAAATCTAGTTCAATAAAAAAGAGACAATATTTAAACAGCGTGCCAGTGTGGCACCCCTAAATGTATATATTATTATTAACTTCCACTTCATATCCTGCTCTACTTTCAATTTCAACTCTTTAATCTTCCAGAAGTCAAAAAAGTAAAAGAAACACAAGAAAATGAGAAATGACGAGTGGAGAAGGACAAAACTATATAAATGATAAATTTAATATCATTTTTAGCACTCTAATTTAGTACAATACAGATATCTGGACTACAATGATAAATATAAATCTCAATATCACTCTTAACATTCAGATTAGAAACCAATAAAACTTTTGCTCAAGAAAACCAATAAAACAAATTCACAAGAGAACTACTAAGAATACAGTTTGTTCCAAAAATAACATGGCGTCATTGTCCTATATGGACAATCAGAAGTCCAAGGGCCCAACAAACTCCTAGTGGCGCCAAATGTAAGGATTTGCAAAGGCCAATGGTGTGAATGCAAAAGACAAACGTAAGAAAATCATTTTGCAGTTCATTAGAAGATAACAACCATTGCTAAAGCATCTATATATACAATCACAGCAATTGTCTGCCACAGATTACAAACTATAAAATGCTGAAACAGTCACAACCTAAGCCTACAAAAACACCCAACATTATTTCATAATTAATCCCAGAATGATGGAGATTCTTACCTCTTGGAATATCACATTACACCCAGTTTGCAGGTTGAGATCATTAGGTTCAGTCTTAGGCACTGGTAATGGACTGGTAGCATCATCTTCCTCCTCACAGAGCTGCAATAGCCGGCAGATATCAGTTGAGAATGACCCAAGACTGCCCCCCTGTGTTCAACCATAATTATCACAACTAAACCATGCTCTCATTGAAGGTCCAAACAAAAATATATCAAAATATCACCACAATAATTAATATTTCCATTCAATTAACATAAATCCATCAAAATAGGGAAAGTATGGGTCTGACAAGACTTATTACAGAAATTACACACAGTCAGCAAGCAGCAGACAAGATGTGCTATATGAGCTTACTTGCTGCAAAGAAGAAGCAGGTGAGGGCTCATTGAGCTCTGCTTTCCACTCACGAAGCATCTGATGGACTTGCTCCTCAAGAACTGCAGCATCAACGGTACGGCTCTCCTTCCTAGCAAACTGCAGATCCATGAACATAACCTGCAAATCATCAACACGGTTCTTTGCCTTGTCCTTAAAGAGCTTGTGCGATGCTGACTTGCAGCTGGTCTTAGAAATCTTCTTCATTGTTAACCCGCAAGTTATAGCAGCAAAACCCTGAAATTGCCAGCATACCACACTGAGTTTCACTTTCAATCTATCACGAATAAACGTTAAAAGAGGGGACCCCAAAAGGCATTTCCAACATTTATTTTTTATTGATTACAAGCAGAAGAAGCATATTCAGTTCCAGTTCCAATCCCCAAAGTCCTGAAGATCTAGATTTAGGAATCCAAGATTCTCATCTGAGATAGAAAACAAATTACAGTAAAAGATTCACCGCATTATCAATTAATTGGGAACGTAACAGTGAGCACAGACTCATATTTGAGTTATGATACAAATAAAAAATAAAACATATTGTAGATCAAGATAATGCTATCATGCAAAAACAATTTTTAAAAAAAAAAATCGGGAAAAATCACTAAAGCAAAACAAAATGGTGAAGGAAATCGTCATAGTACCGATTAACTATTAACTAATAACACCACCAGTACCCTGGAAAATTGAACTAACCCAAGCAAAGATCACACTATTCAATAGAAAATCGAAACCAGAGTTACATATAGATAGGGAACAGCCGAAACGAAAGAAAGAGTAAGGATACTCGAGATCGATGAGAAGTTTGAGATTTTCTAACACACAGGAAACAGAGAAGCCATGTATGCTTACCTTTCCAAGTCTCGGATAGTATTGGTGGTTTACAATATGATTTGGTCTTCTCCCTCTCTCTCTATCTCTCTTCTCTATCTCTCTTCAAAATACTTGAAGGTCAGAGAAACGCATAAAAAGAGAGAGAAACAACCTTTTTTCTCACTGTTGAAAGACTCTCATCTCATGTCCCTCCTTCCCTTCCGTCCCTCAAAAAGGAGCGAAGGGGCAAAAAAGCAAAGGCATATTACAAGTGACAACGAAGAATTGGTTCCTCCAGAATACCCCCTCGTCTTCGTCAAAATGACCACGGTAAGCTTCTTTATTTATTTTCCCTTTTTTTTTCCAAAAAAAAAGTTCATTGGTGGGAAACACTTAAATCAGAATATTGATTCTTTATATGTAGAAAATTTATAAAGTAATAAAATTTTTAATGGGTGAACCAAATTTAATGGGGGGTATTTCCCCAGTGACCAAAACAAATGTCAAATTGTCAATTACATATTAATCAATAAGAATATAAATAATTTTGGCCAAAAAAAAAATAAGAATATAAATAATTATATGTAACTTTTTTATTTTATAAAGTGAAATATTCAAGAGGAAAATTGTGGAAAAATCTCATGTAAATTTTATTATCTAAATGCATCTAAAATTTGTATAAGGACATAAGTATAATAGATTTTTAAAAGATATAACTCTTTACATATTGTGTACAGCCCATCTTCAACTATTTTGTAAAATAAAAGGAATGTTCACATTAATGAACATATGTTGCATACAACTAAAAAAGAGTTTCATCCACTTAAGGACTTCGGTCTCTACTCTTTAGATGCCTCTAGGCAATAAATCTTGTAATGAGATGCATTTTTCCACAATTTTCCCTTGTATAAATTACATGATAGAAAATCTTGTGAAATATTAGGATTTATTTGGACTAATAATTGGAGCCTTTAAATTAACTTTTCAATCGTAATTTATAATATATGAAGTAAGTATGTGAAATGAGTTTTGTGTTATATCGTGTAAGCATGTTTATGATAAAAAAACTCTAAATATGTACTTACGTAATTGAACAACTCTTTAAAAACTCCGGTCATAATTCTAAACAAGCCCTAAGTGGAAAGATTATTGTGAGGGAAAGATACATGTAGTTATGTCATTATAAGAAAGAAAACTAGCACAGCTCATATTGGTTTTCAAATTGTGATAAATGCCTTACACACTTGAAAAAGAGTAGTCCAACAAATTAGGTATTTTCAAGTAGTTTGATGCTATCAACTTCTCTCCTTCCTAACAAAATTAATGAATTGATGGATGATAGATTCTTTATTTTCTGAAACTGTCAAATTTAGAAGCGATCACACTCATTCACGCTTTTTCAAAATAAGTGATACTCGTCTTTCTTTTATCTATAATATAAGATATATTTACTTAATTTGATTAGATTAAGGAAGTTAATTAAGTTGGTTAATATGATATGTATACTTTCTAAAACACCCGAGTCATCTTTCTTAATTCTCTCATTTCTTCTCCTTCTTGATTATTATTGATGGAGCATCAATATAGGTAAATTAAGAAAAGACTAACAAATTTACAAATTTTGTCTTATATTTAGGATTAAGATTAACTCTCCAAATATGTCTTATATTAAGGACCGGAGGGGTAAAATATTTTTGTTCATATGTTTTTTTTTTTTGTATAGATTGATTTACGCACAATTATTTGTTGGCTTACCAAAATAAGATAATATATTCTTTAGAAAGATTTCAAAATTTGAAAGCTTGATTGTCATGTTGTAAAGATTATTGTTATTATCTCAGACAAAAAAATTATAGGTATTGATCCAAAAATTGAAATGATTTATCCTTATAGCAAAGCAAACAAATCAAAACGAGACATTTGATTAGATTAAGGAAGTTAATTAAGTTAATTAATATGACATGTATTTTTTAAAACACCATAATCATCTTTCTTATAGCTAATTAAGATAAATTAGGAGAATATTAAAAAAAATATACATTATATTTAAAACCAAAATCAACTCCTCAAATATATTCTCTATTAAAATTTAAAAATCGAAGGGAGTATTAACCATGAGCATTACCATAATCAATTAGAAGGCTGCGTTCCGAGTTTAACCTTCTTCTTTTTTTTACAAGATTTAAACACAAATTCCAAAAATATTGAGTTGATTCTATTGGATCTGATCACCATCACTATCAACTCTCTCCTCTCCTATTTTCTTTTTTTATTTTTTTTATTTTTACATTTCCTCTTATTGTTTCAATTTCTCACCTGAAATAAGGAGAAGAAAACTCTGGCAAGGGGTAGAATTGAGAGTGAGAAATAAAGAAATGGAGGAAGAAAGGTGATTCCATTTCTCTTGCTAGAACATTAAAACAAAAACAAAAAAAAAACATAAAACATGAAATTGTGGTGTTGAAGGAAGAAGGATGAGGAGGGTAAGGAAGGAATAAAGGACGCCTTCCACTAGCATCCAACAAAATTCTGGCATTGATGCTTCTCTTGATTGGACCGACCTTTACACGCCCACTTTTTATTGGATATGATCCTTTTTCTAATTACCTGCCCTTCCATTTTTTCACCATACTTTTCATCCCACTACCTAATTTTCAATTCAGTGGCTGTGATTATAACATGAATAAAAATGAAAATAATGAAAAATCATTTGAGGCGGTTGAGATGAGTTTAAGGAAGGCCATTGGATGTACTGATAAGGGAGAGTTATCAACCAATATAAAATCCTATGAAAAAAAATATAGATGAAGATCAAAGAGAATTCTTAATAAAGTTATTAAGCGGGATATTTTGATTAATAATCTTTCAAGATATTTGATTGTTAATAGAACACCGTGTAATCCATACAGTGAAAATGTACATATATACATATTTTCACAAGTGCATATGTATGCATATTTTTAACAACCAACAAATAGCAAAATTTATAAACGCGCAGATAAAAATTTACAATCCATAATAAACAACCGCTAATATAAAAATTTACAAGGCATAGGCATATAAACAAAACTAACAATAGAAAATTAGTAACTGTCCTTACAAAGGAATGGCATTTTAATTAGTATTTATCGTCAAAACATAATTTCACTCTATTTATCGTAGTATGGAGTGTACTTCTTCCGGTCCTAATTATAAGACAAAGTTGACTTTTTTGGAGAAATTAGGAAAGCCAAGTAAATTACTTTAAAGTGTTTATATTTTTAGTATTCTTAGATTATATATTAGTTTATTAGTCAAATTAATTAGTTTGGAGAAAAAAATAAAAATAAAAATACTCTAAATTAATTTAATTGTCTTCCTTAATTTCTTTAAAAAAATTAACTTTATCTTATAAATAGGATCAGACGGAGTAAATAAAATGAATGTGTGGGTAAGTGACACAGCCCACATGGGACAGCCCATGTTATGAAGGAACTTGTCTGAAAAAGAGGTGTGATTGGAAGTGGTGGAGGAGAGGATTTGTAGCAAGAAAGGGGACGATGATAATTGATAAGCAATGGAATGGAATTGATAGCTGTTATTATCACCAAACAAATATAATATTCAATTTAATAACAAGTAAATGGCATAAACTATTTTGCATGCATTTCCAAACAAGAACTTGCTCAACGTCAACTCATCACAATCACTAGAATTCCCTTTTTCCACAGATTCTCTGGTATATGCCCAACGAATAAAGCACACCACAACCTCCACTTAAATCATTACCATCACCCCCTTGAAGTGCGAGAGAGATATGGCAACTGGTTCCAACTTGCACACTCATTATTATTACTAATACCCTTTTTCACTTATCAGAATTGTTTATTGATATGTATCTTCTTGAATTATGAACAAAAGGCTTTTGTCATTATTATATGTGTTGTCTGTGGTTACGACACCTTTGGTTGACTTCTTGGAGATTAATCGTACACGATATTGGTTATGAGGTGAGTGCTCGGTGGTTTGGTTTATAATCATGGCGGAAAATGATTTGGATTGAATTTGGATGTAATTACCTATTGGGGTATCAATAACTCTGTTTTCTTAGTGGACACGCAAAATATAATGTTAGGGTCGAGTGGAGTCAAAAGGCTTTTTGCTTGCTGCTTCCACGTGGTCAGCCTTTTCTGCTACACTATTTTGGAGATTTTGAGTTTTGACAGCCGACTAAGAAAGGAGATGACTTTAATGATGCGTTAGTAAGGCTTTTTTAATCCCGATGATTTTTTTATAATACATTTAAGGAATTTGGATGTAATTTTCTTTTCTTCCCACCTACCATGCCCTGTCATAAACACTGGGAGTGACGTGGATCCTCCTTTAGTGGAGAAAGCAGTGAGGTGATTGAATGGGCTTTCAACCAAAAGATGTCCAAGTTAAATATATTTCACTTTTTAAAATACTACCTCTCATGCTTAATGAATGATCTATTTTAATGAAGAAATTAAGCTACAAAGTAGATGTGACAAGAGGTAGTATTAAATGTTGCTAAATATTTGTTTGGGATAGCTTATTTTTTACTTATAAATCGTAATTCACAGTATACGAGGTAAATATGTGAGAGGAATTTTATTTCGACTTACATAATAAGGATTTATATCACAAAAATAAGTGATGCCAAACATAGCTTAAGTAACTAGAGATACCAAACGGCACTTTCTGTGTGTGCGTGTGCGCAATTTTACTTGGTGTAGTCTGATGACATAACTACACAGCTGGAGACTTTTTTCCCCTTCACACAATTTTCATCAATCAAACACTACTACGCCAAATGATTCAAGAACTTATCTCCATTCTCAATGACCCATTGCATTGGTTCCAATAATATTTTACCTTGTTTCAGGCCCAAAAAAATAACACTTCGCCTTATCTGTCTCATCAGTATGTAAGAATGAAATAAGCTCAAGGTGACAAGAAAATATTTCATATCATGACGGGTAATTAGCCCAAACCACAAGTAAATTTGATATTTACCCCGAAAGAATATTGGTTCAAACTATGTGTGTGTTTAGATTAGCTTTTTTTAATAGCTTTTATGACTTACGAGGTAAGTGTGTGAGAGGAGTTTTGTCTCGGGTTGCACAAACCATGGTTTGAAACCATGGTTTTGGAAGTTCCCAAACTATATTCATCAGGTCAAGCAGCTTTTCCTGTCTTTCCATCTTCTGTACTGCCCTGTCTAAAATTCAGAATTCCGCTGAGCCCTTGTCCCCTGGCCAGTTTTTCCAGTTCTTGAATTTTATGCTTGAGCAGTTCCACTTCTTGCGCAATTTCTCCATTTCTTTGCCTCACAGCCTGAATGACAATGAAAGAAGTTGTGGATCATGTACTGTTGACAAACTGATAACTTTCCTCCGAGTTAGCCAGAATTGAGAGGCATTGATACATAAGCTACAAATTGTTCACCGTGATTTACTATTTGAGCACAGAAAAGAAAATAGCCAGCCAGGAAAGAACGTCATAATCTTGAAAGTACATTAGAAAGAATTATACATTGGCTCAATTTAAGCATCTCTGGTAAAGTTAAAAATGAGGATGAGATACGTCCCAAAGCATTATATTCTACATTTGACCAACAATGCAGCAATTAAGAAATGGATCCACCAACTTAGGAATATAGGAATTGATTCTCTTTTAAAGACTGAAAATGCAAGTTGTTCTGTATTATGCTATGAGCCAACGGAAGGCCATATGAATAATGGTAAAAGAAATGTGCCTTTATGCATACTAACCTATCAAAATCCCATTTCTGCCGCCCTAGATGTTTAGTTTTGCTTCACAAGGTGGAGGGGGGAAAATAGTTTCACTGCTCACTAGAGTCATCCAAGTGAATCTATGATAAATAAGCTAAAAGTGGCAGAATTTGATTCAGCATTTATCTCAGAGCTTAACAGGTCAAAATAATAACCATGAGACTATATGAACCATACAATTGGAAATCAGCATAAAGTGGAAACAATCTTGCAAAACTAAAACAAAAATAATGGCCTATTTTATTTGGTCACATCATGTCGTTCCCAAGTAAAAGATATCGACACAAAACATGGAATCACGATCTGGCAAGAAACAGTGTAACAGGCATACAATACGATAAAATAACATAGAGAGTAGCTTTTAAAACTTTTTAAACAGTTATTTTGCATGTTCAACATCACATGCCAATTGTAACGGTGTAACCACACTCTAAACAAATATCCAAGAACACATAATAACAGATATATGCACCATGATTACGATCATGTTACCTCCAGCTCTTGTTGGCGTCGCTCCTCCTTTCTTGCTTCAGATCTAGCGCTTCTTTGTACCTCAAAGATCAAGAGAGCTCCTGCAACCTGTGAATATGAAGAACTGTCAAAGAAACAGGCATTTAAGAACAAGTTTCTAATTGAGCATGCAAAAAAACTGTTCTTCAGCCCAACAATATAAAAAAAAATATATTCCTACATCCTGTGCGCAATGGTAATAAACTTTCAACAACGGTTTTTTGTTGTCTCTCTCTACCATCAGTTCATTCAAACATTGACTAGACAAATGCTTTTAACTAAGTTCTGCTAATTATAAATAGAACTAAATATGTTATACTCCTTCCGATCATAAATATAAGACCTAATTGACTTTTATGGAGAGATTAAGGAAGTTACTTAATCATAATATATGTTGTGTATCGTGAGATTTTACATCAGCTTATAAGTCAGACAAATTAGTTTGGAGACAAATTAGTTTGGAGAAAAACAGTGACTATAAATACTTTAAAGTAATTTATTTAGCTTCCTTAATCTCTCCAAAAAAGTCAACTAGGTCTTATATTTAGAACTGGATGTAGTAATAATGGATGATATGTTACAGCTTAATTGAAACTAGAATGTTTGCATCAAGGACTGCAATAACTCTGGCTGCAATTTCTACTCTGCATTTTCTATCTGGTGGTGGTCGTATATAATTCAATTTGGGATTACCAATATGGCCAAACCTATAGATAATAACTGCTATTCAATTACTTCTACGTAATAACAGGTCGCACAAAGTATATTGCCTCAGTTTCAAGCATCAGTCACAGTGGCAGTGTACATCTCAAAACCACAAATAAAAAGGAAAAGAGCAAGATTATGATTGATCTTTATAGCTTGAGAAAGAATTTCAAACTTTATGAAGATTAGGAGTGATAGCTGGATTTAGTGCAATAAGATCAGAATCAGATTGTTTGTTGAGCCCTATTTCACAGAGTAATCTCATGTCTTGCTTGCAATCATGAAAGAATTTCAAACTTTATGAAGATTAGAAGTAATAGCTGGATTTAGTGCAATAAGTTCAGAATCAGTTTGTTTGTTGAGCCCTATTTCACATAGTAATTTTATATCTTGCTTGCAATCATGTTCATCAGACTTTGAATCACAAGTAGCAGATGGCATCACAGCAGAATCAAAATAAGATACCATTATGTTAACTTGCTTTAATTGAGTAGTGGCATTGCCGACATCTTCAAAAATTTATGAATTTTAGTTGTGCAGACAAAATCACATAACTGCTTTAGTTAATGTAAACATACAGTACCGAGAAGACAAAGACTTCTCCAATAAGGTCTACAGCAGCTTGAACTGCTTTTTCCTCATTCAAAGGCCGAATCTCAACATCTGTTGCATGTCCATAGATGCGCCTTTGCATCCTTGTTGTGACTCTATGGTTAGCCTGTTTGCAACATGCAAAATTATGAGAAAACATGTTTCAGTAACCCTCTGATCTTCACATCCAAAGACAAAAAATCCAAACTGCAAGACAATTCACAATGCATATATAGACCAGCAACAAAGGACTGTCTATTTTAACACTTAAAACAAGATTTAAACAAGTCAGGAGGCATCATCAAAACTCTACAAAGCAATGAACAGCAAAGCTGAGTTGCACGCAATTGCAGCAAAACTGTAACTTCTCTGCTTTGCACAGGATGTTTACAGTGGGTCAGAGCAGCTGGAGGTAAGGCTCATCTTGCTAAAAGGAAGCTAATAGAACCCTCATAACTAAATAGAGGAATGACAGGACCATAAGGACTGCACAGCCAATGCAGAGACATTCATTTGCCTACTTGTACTTCGAATTTCCAAAAACAAATGATATGAGTTTTTTCCGTTGAACCAGCAGTTGTACAAATTACATAGTGAGATTGAAACTGGCACAATTCATTGACGCACTGGCAAGTTCCTTCTCCCACTCTAAGGCCCACGTACACGGGTCAGGGACACTAAACAGCACGTTCCAATCTTCCAAACTCTTAAAGCGCAAGTATTGCATTCAAATGCTAAATGTCCTAAAACAGAATGTTGACAATATAAACTGGAAATCAGGGAAAAAATCGTCTTAAACACATCCGATTTCGACATTTAACATTTTATATTCCACACCGATCCCGTAAATATTGTGCACTGTCATCATAAAACTAACAAAATTATCTAATGCGAGTGCCGATGCAAGTAAATGTAAATGGGACCACTATAGAGTACCTGGGCGATCCTAACGATGTATTGACGGAACCTGGCGTGAATGGCAGCCTGCTTCTTGAGCCTAGCAGCAACGGGTTTGCTCAGGGTCTTCACAGCAAGCGTCCCTAGCTTCAAGAGCGGAAGCACCATGCCTATGGGAGTGAGATCCGATCTTGAACACCACTTTTTTTCAACTAAAACTTGAATGAAATGCCCAATGCTGAGTCGTTATGAGCTAAAAGAAGAAAGCGAGCTTAAAAAGGGATGGGAATGAATACAACAAGGGTTGTCGTTGCTTATTTGACCTGTAAGGAGGCGGCATTTCTTGACGAAGAAGATAGAGGAAGCGAAGCGTGGACCAAAACCAGGAGAAAGTGGCTCCGAGGAATAGTTGGGAGTTAAATTGCGAATGGATATTTAAATAAATAAAGAGGGGTCCCGCGAAATTGATAGGGTTTAGGGTTTTAGGTTGAGGAGCCACATGGTGATTGCGGTTGCGGATTGGCAATATTACCGTACGGTTATGACTGCGGTAGGGAAGTTACGTTGTGAATGTTTGGATTAGTGACTCCATAGTTTATAAATTGTTTTTTATGTAAATCGAGATAAAACTCCTCTTATATATTTATTTTGTATATCGTAAATCATGATTAAAAAACTATTTTTAAGTATTACTATACTATTTCTCATTAAAAAGCTCCACCATTTTATCTTTTTATTGTGTGTGAAATGGTGGAGCTATTTCTCATTTTTTGAAAAGACAATTTATTAAAAAAGATAAAATGGGTTACATAAAAGGTTTAGATCTATTTTTTTGAATAGAAAGGAAGTATTCATTCATGTGGGAAAATTACAATATAGAGATCTGTACATGTTTGTATTGCAAAATTAGAAGAAACTAAAATTTGTATAATGTTTCTAATGAGAGAAAAACTTTTGAGTGTGTGCTTGACCGAAGCTCTAACTTACGAGAGGATTCCATCATTTGTGTATGATTCCTGTAGAGTTGGGATTCAAGCCGAGCCTGTCAGGCTGGCCCGTTTAGGCCTCAGCCTTTTAAGGGTTGGGTTTATGATTTAGAGGCTAAAACAGGGAAGAGGGTTTAAAAGAGTCGGCTCTCCCCTGCAGCCCTATAGGGCCGGCCCTTTTATGCCCGTTTAATATTTTTAAAAATAAATTAATATATATAATATCATTATATCAAATTATCAATATGAGAGACACCTAAGCATCTAATAAAGTATTAATAACAGGTAAAAACTTATTAAATGGTTTAATTTATTTTATTTTCTTCAATAATTTATTCATTTAAACTTTAAAAAAGAGGCTAATTTGGACTTTAGATGATTATTTTAACTAAAAATTTATGAGTTTAAAAAAAAATGTATCCCAATATAAGGTAAAATAATAAATAAATTGTATAACTTGAAAATAAATTTTTAATTAAAATGAGTTCAAGCTCGTTTAGGCACAAACCAATGAAGGGTCAGCCCTGTAAGACCGCAAGCTTTACAAATTAAGGGTTTTTTAGGAAGCGGATCTAAACGGGCCGGCCCATTTAGACCCAAGCCCGTGAAGGGCCGGCCGTAGACTCTAGATTCCTGAGAAAAAATTATGTCGTTTCGGATTTTCCATAGCTTCCAACAGGTAATACAGTTTCTTATCTTCCATGAGATATTCAACTTTTTTGGCTTTAGGATTCCATGGCGGTCTGTGTACGCAGTCAATTGTTTTCTTAAGTCAGCTTCTGCTATCTCAGCATAAGACAGGAGTTTCAGGGGTCCACTTTCACCTATCCACTGGTCAGACCAAAATGTGACTAGCCCAAAAATTGCTAGATAGATCATAGGCCCAGGTCATCATACGTAAGTACATAATAGACCCATCTTAGGCCCGACGGTATCTAAAGGATTAGTCATCAGGCTCACTCTGATAGATACCCTGATCTTACCAAAAAGTAACAACATCGGGTGTGTTTGGATTGACAATTGGATAAGTGGATTATTTTTACTTAGATTTATGGAATTTTAAAATTAGAAAAAAGTTATATTAGGTAAAATGATAAGTATTTGGATTGACGATTGGATAAGTAACTTATGTAAAAGTGAATGATGTTTGGTTTGGTTTTTGCATAAATGGCTTTTGTATTATTTAAGAGAAAAAATTATAAAAATTATGAAAAATAAAAAAATGGAGGGATAATTGTGAAAAAAACCTCATTGGCAATTTAATTGCTAAATAGGACCTGGGAAGATATCTACACATGATGAAGGGATTTTTTCACAATTTTCTCAAAAAGTAACTTTGAAAATTTGGCAATGGTTCAATTTTAAATAAAATTATATCAAACTCTAATTTAAATTGGTACACTCCAAAAGCTTTTTCTATTGTACACCCCAAGCTTAAATTTTATAAATTATATCATACTCTAATTTAAATATTAAATCATAACTCATATTTTCACATAACTCAAAATCTAACAAAATAAACCGATTAAAACCTCAATAATACCTCCAATAATCCAAATAAATTATTTAAACTAAATTTAATGGATAAAAACACTATATAGAAACTAATTTATGACATGTTTATAAAAAAAATTGATTATAAAATCATAAAATAACTAAATAATAAATCTAAACTGATTAAAATTAATTATTAATTATTCTCTTTATTCTCTACATTTCTACAGTCATATATTAACAAAACTCAAAACTTGTCTAAACTCTTATCCCAAAGTATTCTCTAATTAGCAGAAGATTACTATCTAAAAAAAGAGAAAATTATTCTAAACATTTTTCATAAAAAGAAATTTTGTGATTAGAAGTGATTTTGAGTACCACATTAATCCCCAAAAATATGAAAATACTCCTATCAATATTATTTTATACACACATGCGCATAAACTCCATTTTAAGGTTTATGACTTTTTTCAACTTTTATTTTTTTTTTACCTTAAATCCAATCACTCAACCAAACATCCATTTTTTTCAAAAACACTATTTAAATTCATTTTGTCCACTGTTCAAGTCCATTTTATCCAACAAACGTCAAGACAAACACCCTCGAATCGATGACAACGAACTTAAAGATAGAAAAGCCACGCATAATACCAAATTTGAGCTAAATGGAGGAGCTGTTTCAGTCCCATATACACAGTGCAATCATGTTGGAAACAATTTTTATAGCCTGTATCATGCCCACTAATATGGATAGAGGCTCTGTGAACAGGGTGCCTTTTCTTAGGGATCTTTTTAAACAATAAACATGGTGAGAATTGAGTTTGTCCACTTTGTAAATTGTAATATAGTTAGTCCATCACTACACCAAGTACCGTGGGTTTATGCTGAAGGCATTTTTAGTGGAAATGTGTAAATCTAACTCAAGCACTTCCTCAAATCCTTACGTAAAACCTATTTACCCAATTTGATAGGATTAAAAAAATTAATTGAATTAGTTAATTTAACACATTTTTTAACACTCTAATCATGTTTGTTAATTCACTTCATATATCTTTTACTTATTATTGTTGAGAAAGCATTAATAGGGATAATTTTGGAAAAGGTCAAAAAATATGAAAAATAAGTTTTACATTTAAGACTAAGTGTGTGCTTGGATTAGCTTTTGAAAATAATTTTTACGATTTACGAGATAAGTGTGTGAGAGGAGTTTTAACTCGGGTTACGCAAACCTAGGTTTGGCAATTTGCCAAACACTCACTAAGATCAACTTCCTAATTAAGTCATACATTAAGCACCATATAAGTATTTGGTTTTGAATGAAATTGAGTTTAAGAAGTTTTTTATTCATGTAAATTTGGTTGATAAATGTTTTAACAAAAATTAAGTCCCTTTATATAAAAGTTTTATCTAGTGCAAAATAATAAATATGTGATGCGCTCTCTCTCTCTCTCTCTCTGTTTTTTTCCCGGATTGGAGAGGCAAGCCAGAGGCTTGTGATGGTCACAAGAGTAGCAGACTTTAGTTATAAGCACGGTTCATGGTGCGGTCCCATAACCTATCCACGATCGTGCCATGTATGAGGTCATGGGTGGTGGATAACAGGGTGGTGTTAATTACATTCTTGTAAGTTATAAGGACGGTCGGTTGCAAATTAGATTGAAGCACGTCGATCAACATTTTCATGATCCGACAATACTTGTGCGGTTCACAACACTTCCATTTGTTTCTGTCTCGATTTGTTACAGTTCTAATTTTAATTTTAATTTTTGACCAGTAGATTAGTGTGTGCCAGTGATATGTGTATATACTATTATAATTTCAATTTCTACCTTAAATTGTACTATAAACGAGTTTTTATATTAAAGATTGGATATAGTATATATAATTAGCATATAAAAAATTATTAAGCCACATTCATTTTTTTGCTATGTTTGGATTAGTGTTGTGGGAAGTAGCGCATTGGCGTGATGAAAATGACAAAAGCAGCTTTACGGACAAAATATAAGCATGTTTGTTTCAACTTAAAAAAACTTATAAGTTGCTTTTTACGTAAATCGAGACACAACTCCTCTCACATACTTACTTCGTATACCGTAAATCACTATTAAAAAGCAACTTATAAGCAATCGAATCGCTCAAACAAACATACCCTATATGCTTGACGTCACGTTGCTTGGTTGGGAAGGTGGTGGGGCTGAAAAGTATGATAGAAAGGGAAAAAGTCCCGTAAAATGAGATGATTGGATTGATTATTTTTTTAAATGAGTTTTTAGGCTTAAAGCTATTTTTAAGAAAAGCCATTAAAACCTGTTTTTTACAGTGTAGATGAGATTATAATAAAATCATCAATTCAAATATAAATCACATTTATAATTTAATTTTTATTCTATCTTAAGTTTATAAACTTTTATTCTATCTTAAGTTTGCAAAATTCATATTAGAAAAAAGTTGTTTTTACCACCGCTAATCCAAATAGATTCTAAAAATGAGAGGCATAAGCACAATGAATAGGACATAAGTAGCTTTTGGGGTAACTTTGTCGGAGCTATTCAGAACGATGATGGAGATTGGATTTATGAACCGCGGTTAATTAAAGAGATGGTTACCTCTTATTTTGCTGCTTTGTTTATAGATGAAGGAATTCCAAGGGAGAAAATCAACTGTCAGATTACATATCCAAGAATTGAAGATGAAGACCTTTATATCTTAGGCAAACAAATACAGGATGAAGAAGTAAAGGAGGTGGTATTTAATATAGGAGCGTTGAAAGCACCAGGACTGGATGGTTTTAATGCTCTCTTTTACCAGAGTCAATGGAAACACATTGATACATCTATTTATAGTTTTATTAAAAAAATCCAGGCTCATCCGGAAGAGATTGCTAATATAAATAATACTTTTCTGGTACTTATTCCAAAAAAGGAATCTCTGGAGGAGTTGAAGGATCTTCGTCCAATCAGTTTATGTAATATGATTTTCAAGGTTTTTACTAAGGTGATTGCTAACCGAATAAGGACTATCCTTCCAAAAATTATTAGCCCTAACCAATGCAGTTTTGTCCTAGGCAGACACAGCTCCAATAATATTATCGCAGCACAGGAGGTTGTACATTCTATGAGGAATATGCAGGGCAAAAGTGGAAACATGGCTATTAAGATTGATCTGGAGAAGGTTTATGATAGGTTGAACTGGAGTTTTTTGGAACAATGCTTGAATGATCTTTCATTTCCTTTTAACCTAGTCAAAATTATTACTAATTGTGTTACGATGCCGTTAATGCAATTATTATGGAATGGAGAAAAAGGTAATATGTTTAAAACTTCCCTTGGTGTTAGACAAGAAGACCCTTTATCTCCATATTTATTCCTAATTTGCATGGAACGGCTGGAGCACATGATTCAAGATAGGATGGAGACAACAATTTGGCTTCCGATAAGGTTATGTAAGAATGGGCCTCCTATTTCTCACTTATTTTTTTGCTAATAATATTGTTTTGTTTGGACAAGCTTATGTTTATCAGGCATATGAAGTTAAGGCTTATCTAGATGAATTCTATGCAAGCTCAGGTTTAAAGATCAATGCTACAAAGACCAAAGTTTTCTTCTCCAGGAATGTGAATCATAATCAACGTGTTGAGCTAAGCAATATGCTGGGGTTCCAAACGGCGACAAATCTTGGTAAATACTTGGGAGTTCTTCTGCATCATAAAAGGGTGACGAATGAGAGCTTCAGTGAGGTTGTCGATAAAGTGAAGAAGAGGTTATCTAATTGAAAAGAAAATTCGTTATCTCTTGCTGAACGTGCTACTTTGGTAGGGGTTGTCACCTCCGCTATTCCAGCGTATACAATGCAAACAACATTAATACCTCTTGGCTCCTGTGATATGATTGAGCATAAAAATCATAGTTTTTTTGTGGGGCACAACGCAGGAGAAGCAGAAAAATCATCTTGTATCATGGGACACGGTGTGCAAGTCAAAGGTTAATGGTGATTTGGGGTTGAGACATGTTAAAACCCAGAACCATGCATTTATGGCCAAATTAGGATGGAATCTCATTAAGAAAAAAGATGACTTATGGGTAAGAATTATCAGAAGTAAATATAATTGTGGAAATGATCTAATGCCTTAAATTGATATGCAGAGGATAGGGTAGAATACATGGGCAAGGATCAAGGCGGCATGGAGATTTATACAGGAGGGTATTGAAGTTGAGTAGGGGAGACAGAACGTCCAATGGAAACACACAACAAATGGAGATTTCTCGGTGAAATCCACATATCAAGTTATTGCAAATGAACAAGAGAACCACGAAGTCTTATGGCAAAAAATCTGGAAGTTGAACACTATCTCAAGATGTAAAACCTTTATATGGCTTGTTGCTCACAACAAGCTTCTTACCAATGTGAAGAGATATAGGAGAGGTATGTGTGTTGATGATGTGTGTGGTTGGTGTAAGAAAGCCTCAGAAACGGTGCTGCATATGCTATGAGACTGCATTGAAGCTAAACGTTTGTGGATGGAAAAGATAACATTGCCACGGGATCGTATATTCTTTAAACTTAACCTAAATGAGTGGTTGAACTTTAATATTCGACACTTGGAGCCAGGCGACTGGTTTGCAACTTTATGTTGGTTATTCTAGAAAAGGAGAAATGAACATCTATTTGAGCATAAAAATGAGAGCAATGAGGGCCTACAGAATCATGCTCATGCCATTCTATCTAACATTCAAAAGGCAAGTTAAAAACTAGTTAGAATCAACTTACAAGGCACATTAGTATCCGCTAGATGAAGGATGGACTAAAGTGAGTGTAGACGGAGCATTTGCAAGGTACACCGGTGCTAGGTGCGGAGGAGTTATTCGAGAGGCTAATGGGAACTTTATTATGGCCTTTATGCATAGATTGGAGTTTGGGGATCAAGTTACAACTGAATTATGGGGTATTCTGCTGGGGCTGAAGACAACTTGGGATCAAAGGAAGCGTAGAGTGGTATTAGAATCGGATGCAAAAGAAGTACTTAATTTGATTAATAGCGGGAATTGCTAGAATAATCCCAACGCTACTATAATAGCAGAAATTCGTTCCATGTTGCAACGTGAATGGAGGATAGAATTGCAGTTCATTCCTAGGAATACAAATCGGGTCGCCGACCCCCTTGCGAAAAAGGCTATTAGTCGTTAAGGGGTTTCACCCAATTTTGTATTCCACACCAAAGTTAATAACTGTTTTAGAGTTGGCTTAGTGTATTCCAACTGATGTAGGCTTAGTCTTGAGAGTTATCTCCTTTGTGTATCAAAAAAAAAAACAAGAAGCAACTTCTAGCACTAGTGGATGCTTAAAGTGAAGAAACTTTTTATGTCTAGATCTGTTTATTTTATTGGTTTTGGTTGGCTCAGTTGAATTTTTAAAAGGGAACAACTCGGTTTGCTCGGCTATACCACCACTTAGCCCAGCCTAAAAATAAAAAGATAGACTTTTGACTTTTCTTCCTATTTGATCATTCTTTAACTAATTCTTAAATATATTATTTAAATAAATTTATAACCAACTATTATTTCTGGTCTTAAATATAAGATAAAGTTGACTTTTTTTTTAAGAAATTAAGGAAGCTAATTAAATTACTTTAGAATATTTTTATTTTTATTTTTTTCTCAAAACTAATTAATTTGACTAATAAACTAATATATAATCTAAGGATACACAACATATGATATAATTAAGTAACTTATTTAGTTTTCTTAATCTCTCCAAAACAAGTCAACTTAATCTTATATTTAGGACTGGAAGAAGTATCTTTTTTAAAAAAAATTTATTCAAATATAAATCACTTTTTTTTTCAACTTCAGTTTGCAAAAAATCAAATATAATAAAAGTCACTTTACAAATGATAATCTAGATAAGCCCTTGCACCCCCTTTCAGATATATGTGGATGCACAATAACAGTATATGTGCGATGATAGCTAGACGTTGACTAGAATGGCCAATCAATTTGATTTGTGTGGGGGAGAAAAAGAACATCTCAGGTAAAGCAACAGATGTTTTTTTTTTTTTGCCAACAAGAAATGCATTAATCACGAACCATAAGTATATAAGTCTGTGTGATAAGAATTAGAAACTAAACAGGCAAATTGAAACAACAAAATAGAACAAAAACTAACACATAAGCTAAACCAGATGCCAACACAATAAAGTAACCAAATAGAATAGAATAGTAACGATATATTAGTGTGTGTTTGGTATTGCTTATTGGAGATCAATAAATATTTATTACGTAAGTCGAGATAAAACCCCTCTCACATACTTACCTCGTATACCGTAAATCACGGTTTATAAGTACTTATTGCCCAAAAATAAGCTATTCCAAACGAGCACTAAGTCTGAGCAACAAAGCCAATGGAGCAACTTCCAATCATCCTTCAACATCAATATCTGCAGCTGGAGCAAGGGTCGCAACACCCAAATTAAAGGGCAAGACCCATACATTGAAACTTTAGCAGCACTCAAGACTATTAAATCTGTTTCTCTGGGAAACCACTCACAAGAAGGGTTCCTGATAAATTTCCCTGAGATGAAACATTTCTCAAGGAGAGAATCACAGGTTTCGCCTGATAAAATTAACTGTCGATTTGCATTATGAGCAAATACTAAAGCAACAGATGTTATTGGGATATACTTCTTTCCATTCCTTTTATAAACAACAACTATCCAAATCACATCAAATAAATTGTTGGTTAAAATTAATTAATAGTAAAAAAAATGTGTAACAGATGTAATATTTTTTTTCCCAAATACCCTTATTTATGAAGATAATGAGTAGGAAAAGAGATTGGTAGAAAAAAAAAGATAAACATGTAATTAATTGCGCGTTAGCTATATATGTTGATGTATATTTGTCATGATCACCCTCGATAACACAATGAAAACACATGTAAGTTAACAATGATTAAGCTGAAATACGAAACAAACTGCAACTGTTCATTAACATTCATATAGCATATATGTATATGCATATGCAGGATATATCTATTACAAGCACTATAATTAAGCAAAATGGAAAATTGGTTCAGATATTAACAATAGCAAGAGAAAATTTCAACGACAGAAATAAGGTGCCAGAGAGAATAGCCAAGTAGCCACAAAGTTAATTTCAATTTATAAGTACCTGTTTGGATTAGCGGTGAAGCTACTTTTCCAACGTAATTTATGATGTACAAGGTAAGTATATGAGATGAGTTTTGTCTTGATTTATGTAAACGGATTTTTTAAACGTGAACCCAAATAGGCCTTAATTGATGTATGGCAACCACCCATCCCTGAGGTGCTGGACTTTATTTCTATTTTATTTGCTTGTTAGTTTCTTTCATTAGGATAACAATTTGTTGTGTTTATTTTTTTTCGTGTCTGAATTTTATCTCTCGTTTTATCTTCACACTTTTTTTTATTGCGGGTTCTAACATATTGTTTATTGACCATCACTACAAAAAAAAAGGTATTTTGTAGCGGTGGACTTGTAGCGGTTATATTAAACCGCTACAAATTATGGCATTTGTAGCGGTTTTTACCTAAACCGCTACAAATTTGTAGCGGCAAGAATATTTGTAGCGGTTTCGTACAAAAAACCGCTACAAATTTGGCGCGAAATTCCCGCCAAAACTTGTAGCGGTTAATGCACATAAACCGCTACAAAATACCAAAGGTCAGAATTTTGTAGCGGTTTTCAGTAAAAACCGCTACAGAATTTCAAGAGACTCTAAATTTGTAGCGGTTCTGGGCAATAACCGCTACAGAATTTAAAACGTTGTGAAGATTTGTAGCGGTTATTGTAGAACCGCTACAAATTTGGATATTTGTAGCGGTTAGAGTAACGGTTATTTTAATAACCGCTACTAATTACTGGCCTATTTAAACCCCCCCTCCTTCATTTCTCCGTTTGCTCATTTTGTTTCCTGAGGTTTCTCTGAGTGATTTCTTCGAGATTTGAGCGTTCAGACGTTTCTATAGGAGTTTTTGCTCAGTATTCCGCAGTATTTGCACTTGAGGTACGTATATAACACGTATTTTTATTTATATTTGTATTTTTATTATATTTTTGTATAATAATGGACTAATTTTTTTTTTTAATTTGTACAGTTGATATGGCTTCAGGACAGGATAAGGGGAAGGCCCCTGTGGTCCCCAGACCGACTTTGCGGGGTGGCAGCAGCCGGGCAGGGGGCAGAGGGAGGGGGCAGCGCGCAGGCAGGGCTACCGAGGCATCTCAGCCCATCCTCCCACAGGAACCGCAGACGATCCCACAGGCGACGACCGCAGGAGAGGTGCCTGAGGTGGAGGGGCCAGAGATTAGCGTTGAGGACTTCCTCAACGAGGAGGAGTTCGATATGCCGATGGGGTTCAGGGAGATGGAGCGGTTCCTCGATGAGGAGGATGCTCGGGAGCAGAACAACCCACGAGGGTCGTCTTCACGATCCACTGGGTTTGAGGTGCAGGTCGAAGGTAAATTAATATTTTAATTTAGTAAATTATTTATTTAAATTAGAAATGTTAACTTTGAATTATAATTTATCTAACGTGCGGTCAACTGTGCAGATGAGCAGGGGAACGTGTCGACGAGGAGGCTGGATGTGGCCGGTTTGAACAGCATGGACCGGTCCCTGCGAGTGATAGTGCCGTGGAACGAGGGCACTGACCAGTCGATCCATAATGGGGGTCACCTGCTCAACCGCTTCCTGAGCGACCTGGGAGCGAATTGGATGCGGTTCCCCCATCACTTCCCGACCTGGAGGCACATTCCGAGGGGGCCGAAGGACCAGGCTTGGGAGGAGGTGATTCAGGTAATTAAAACTATTTAATTAATATTTTATTAATTAATTCTATTTAATTATTTTATTTAAATTATGGTTTTTATAATTATTGATATTTAAATGTATTTTTTTCAGCTGCGGTTTGCCCTCCGGGCCAACCGGAAGAGGTACGCTATCGTGAAGATGGGCGACGCCTGGAGGAACCGTCTCTTCCACAGGGTGGACGGGGACGGGATGATGCCTCTGGAGCAGCTGCAGGAGAGCGTCCCGGACGGCGTGCCGCCGAACGACTGGGCGCGTTTCGTCCAGTTCAGGAGGAACCCTCAGGCGCAGGTAACGTATTTATTATATTTTTGATATATAATTTTGTAAATATTAAATATTAAATTATAATTTCAATTTAATTTGTATTTAAATTTAAATTATAATACATTTAATTATTTGTTTTTCCAGGAGGTTTCTCAGAGGAACACTGCGATCCGGGAGCAGTAGACGATCCACCACACAGCAGGATCGAAGACCTTCGCTGTGACCTACAGCGAGCTGGTAAGTTTTGAAAATATCACTTACTTTTAGCTGATTGATTCATAACACTAATTATTGTTTTGTAATTGTTTCAGGAGACGAAGGCACAGCAGGAGAATCGTCAGACGGACTATGCGGAGCTGTACGCCATCACACACAGACACCGTGACGGGACTGCGACCTCTCAGCAGGCAGAGGTGGCCATTGTAAGTTATTTTATTATTATAGATTTTATAAAACCAAGTTAATAATGAAAAATGGTAATTATTAATTGTTTCATAAAATGGCAGGAGCGGATGCAGCAGTCGCAGGCTGAGCTGCGACAGACCCAGCCTGAGGAGTCACAGGGGTCAGTGGACCCGACGGCTCCTTTGAAGGCGGGTCTGGCTCAACCTGAGCACCCCGGACGAGTGTGGGGGATGGGGATAGGCGCCAGACCCAGCATGATCTACGGCAGGAGCGCCGCCTCTGAGGCTGGCAACTCTAGAGGGGTCAGACGTCGGAGGGACGAGTCGATTGACCAGCTGCGGTCAAATTTGGAGCAGACGCAGCAGCAGATGGCGCAGCAGCTGCAGATCCACGCAGATATGATGTACGCGCAGCAGACACAGTGGCGTGAGATCGCGAACACTATGCTCGAGGGAGCATGGAGTCGCCTGTTCCCGGACGAGCAGCATCCAACGGTCCCCCCCAATGGTCTTCAATCTCAAGCTCAATTGCTCATTATGATCCCCGAACATTCATTTTTTTTTTAAGTTACCCATTGGGCGTTTACTGATCAAACCAAAACAAGACCAACCCCCCACACCCCCCCCCCCCCACAGTGAATCGATGCTTCCATTTCCAGCACCCATACCCAGGTTGGCGATCCGCGCCAGTTTATCAAAGACGACCTCAGCCGTTAAAAGCGGATCCACAATCAATGGCTACCATCACACGCTCTCGGAGAAAATGGAAAACCGCCAAACATCTACCTGCCACGTCATCGATCCGCGCATACAAACCCCTTTAAGCAAATGAGACACGTCGATGCATCCATAATATTAACGGCCAGGATCATCTTTCACCCTTGGCGCATAAATTTCGATTTCAAAAACCCTCTTCTATATAAACACTCGTCCAGTCCCCGCTACCAACATCACCCTTAAATATTCTGTGCTTTCTCTGAGATCTAGATTTTCTAATTTACCGTTTTGATTTCAGTCCTATTCTGCGATAATGGCTCGTACCAAGCAAACCGCTCGCAAGTCCACCGGTGGAAAGGCTCCCAGGAAGCAACTGGCAACCAAGGCTGCTCGGAAATCTGCTCCGGCTACCGGAGGTGTGAAGAAACCCCATCGTTTCAGGCCAGGAACGGTCGCTCTTCGTGAGATCAGGAAGTACCAGAAGAGTACTGAGCTTCTGATCAGGAAGCTTCCTTTCCAGCGTCTGGTTCGTGAGATTGCTCAGGATTTCAAGACTGATCTTCGATTCCAGAGCTCTGCTGTTGCTGCTCTTCAAGAAGCAGCTGAAGCTTACCTGGTTGGTCTCTTTGAGGATACTAACTTGTGCGCGATTCATGCTAAGAGGGTAACAATTATGCCCAAGGACATACAGCTCGCCAGGCGTATCAGGGGCGAGCGTGCTTAAGCTTGTAGTTTGGCATGTATAGCAGTGCAGCTAGGTTTCGTAACTTCTCTTTTGTAGGTTTCTACATCTGCATGTTTGTAAGCACTGATGTATTATCTTAATGAAGTACCGGATTTTACTGTTAAACGTACTTTTTAAGATTTCAATCTACTCTCTACTTCTTACTCTGAACGAAGGATTCCAAAAGAAATGTATCTAACAAACTGGTATGGAGTTCTTATTTGCCTAATTCAACTGAGTGGTAGAGCGTGTATTAATCTCACTGGTTTGCCGTTGATTTGAGTATTTTAAGGCATCAAAAGATTGATTAAATGATTAATACATATGAACATCAGGAATAATGCGTTTTCATTTTCTCCAAGGATAATTTACAGTAGATTTCATCATTCATAAATGATCAATCCGTTAGTGATGCGTTTATGTCAGCTTAATTCACTTCTAGTGAAAACCTAATAATCTTTTCTACGCTGTAGGTAGTTGAAAAGATGTACCAACTATGAACTACAGCCTTTCACGTCTTTCGCTTCTGCAGCCTGTTCGTTTTTATTTTGAATTTTTCTCTAGACTCTTGAGCCGAAGTTCATGGATTTTTGAGGGAAGATGCTGAGGAGTTTAACTTTCTTTGACGTCGTCTTCATTGAGGCGGTCACTTGGCTGATTTCTTTGCTTTTGCAATCCCTATTTCCATAAAAAATTATAAAATTGTTGGCCGATGGAGAGCTTAATAATTTTTGTTTCTACAGTTATCATCATATCCCAATTGCATTCAATCTAAAGCTCTTGTACTCATTTATTTAAACACGAGTTTTTGGAAGGAATTTTGGGCACATGAAAATCCTTTTTGTAATGGTAGCTTTCAGAAGACAATGGCCACTAATTAAAAAATATTTTTGCTCACCGAAAGATAAGAAATTGCAGAGTCGTTGACTAGTTGAGCTTCTTTTATTAGGGGAAGATTTCGCATGATTAAACGAGAGATTTTCCCTAGGCCTGGCTCACCCTTTATAATCTGTTTCGAAAGCAGAGGGTCCTGCAACAATGGATGGCCATGGATCAGAAGAGTTGTTTATTTGTACAGGCTTATTTGTATAAGCTCATATTCAACTTCATCAGCACCATGTCTCTTAAAAGTGCAATCGACCTTGGCATACCAGACATAATCCACAGCCGCGGCCAAACTCCCCTAAGCTAGTCTTGGCACTTCAGATTGACCCTGCAAGATCTGGTTTTCTCTATAGACTCGTGCGCTTCTTGGTTCACTCTGGCCTTTATGTGAAAACCAAAGTTGACAGAAGAGGCAAGGAAGAAGTAGAAGAGGAGGCTTATGATCTGCCACCTTGTTCCAGGCTTCTCAAAGGAAATGCCCCAAACTTGACTTGTTTTGCAGTGTGTTTTTCACCCTGCTCTGTCAGATCCATGGAAATTGCTGGCAGACTGGTTCTACAGAGAAGAAGTGAACCCTTTTCACTGTACTTTTGGGATGGGCTTTTGGGAGTATGGTAGTGAAAACCCTGAGTATGGCAAGCTTTATAATGTAGCCATGGTGAGAGATTCTGAGATGTAGAACTTGGTGATTAGAGGTTGCTGATCGGTTTTTGAAGGTATGCAATCGATGGTTGATGTTGGAGGTGGGAAAGGAGCTGTGGCTAGGATCATTTCTGAGGAGTTTCCTGACATGAGATGCACAGTGTTAGATCTTCGCCAAGTTATTGGGGATTTGGAGGACAGTGAAAATCTCAAGTTTGTTGCAGGTGATATGTTTCACCATATTCCTCCTGCTGACTCCATTCTTCTCAAGGTATCGGTGTGCTGATATTATAGTATTTGTTTTCCACACACGTGTACAAAAGTCATGAACTATGCAGTTTGCATTCTGTCACGGTAGCGGGCTTCTTTGAAATGGTCCGGGATCTGGGCTGAGAATAGCATAATTGGGCCAAAGAGGATGTTAAGGGCAGTTATATAAGAAAAAAGTGTCATGAGAAGTGGATTGTGAGGTCCCTTCTTATACCACTCTCTGGTTGTAAACATGACCTTAGGCCCAATTATTCCATCCGCAGCCTATATCTCTATTAAGGACCAGAGGTGATGTGTCAAGGATATTATTTGTGATCTCACTAGAGCAGGTCTGAAACACTGATGTTTGAAGAAAGGACTAAACTGTAAATTTGTCCTAGAAATTTTTATTAAGGAACAATATTGCCCTGAAAGCTTCTTTTAGGTTTAATATTGCTTCGAAAGTGTTAAAATAAAGTAATATTGCCATTTTCCATTGAAAAGTTAACTGTTAATATTAATTTTTTAACAGTCAAAGTTAATTTTTTAATAATATGAGACAACATTGCTACGTTTTAAAACTTTTGGAATGACATTGAACCCGACAAAATTTTCTATGTAACATTGCTTTTCAGCGAAAACTTCACCTTAACCCTTGAAAATATGAAGGATGAATTTTAAAGAAAACAATACTAAGATCAAAATATATTTGGGGACGAAGCCACTTGTATTTATTTTAGTTTTGACATTTCCGGTTATTGGGAATATTGGCAGTTAGTATTACATGCCTACAGTGACGAAGACCGTGTGAGGATCCTGAAGAAATGTAGAGAGGCTATTTCAGGGAAAGGGAAAGAAGGAAAAGTGATAATAATAGACATAGTGATAAACGAGAAGGAGGAGGAGAAGCATGTGTTGGCAGACCCAAAACTGTACTTTGATTTGTTGATGATGGTTGCTGTCACTGGAAGAGAAAGAGAGGAAAGAGAATGGAAGAAGCTCTTCTTGGAAGCAGGGTTCAGTCATTACAAGATAACGTGGTTTAAGGTCTCTTCTTGAAGTTTATCCTTAATTAACACAAAGCCATTCGTCACTAATAAATCTCTTGTATTTCAGCAAAAAAATTTGCTCCTGATCATTCTGCATCCCTGTACGGTGTGATTAATTTACAGATTTACTGTTATGGGAAATAAAATGTTGTGTCATACTTAGTCTTCCATTGTGTAAAAACCATATCTTTTGCCTTGTTTTTCGTTCTATATAATTCCAACCAATAAATTCATTGGCTTTCTCAGGTCTATTGGAAAGCTTGCTAACCCCCGTAAAGACAACGACTTTGAAACCAATACATCTCTCACATTGGTTAATGAACAGTTGTCATCATCTCCTTCTTATATTTCTTAATATAAACTTAACCGATTCAGTTTCACATTTACCAACTCAACTTTCCTCCACACAAGGATAACTCTGTTGATTGTGTCCTTTTCTGCGAATGCCTATCACAGTTGTTGTATCACTCTTAACCTCGAATACTTGTGTCTAACACATTCATATTCATACTCCCACCTCATTTTCCTGAGAGCTAGTTAAATATTTGATTAGGTTTAAAATATAAAATATCGATCCATTTTGTCTTTCCATATTTATCATTTTTTTAAACCATCCTGGACACACATGTTGAGAAAGTTTACATCAATAGATAATTTCAATGCAAATGATTGAAGAGGTACTTAAGAGAAATCAACACTTATTTTTAACAAATAATTAATTTAACTAATTTTCTTAATATATTCAAATTAATTAAATAGATCTTATATCAGTCAACCAACCATATGATGGTATGAATATAACTAACATTTTTTTTATCACAGAAGACAAGATTGTGTGATTGTATCGTTGTAGTATCTTGGTGAGTATTCCCGTTTGTCATGCGGGTGACTCGGGATCGACCCTAAACAATTAATTCCTCAACAAGCTCTAATTAATGGAATGGATAATCATTAACATGCAACCACACTCAACATTAATGACCCTGATCAACCATCATCATGTTTGCCTACCACCTCTTTTTGCTTCTCAGATACCTCCACAGACCACACACTGCAACCATCAGATATCAAGGTTTACTAAATGCTAGAAGGTTTAGGATTTCTTAGGTCTTGATCACAAAAATTATGCTTTGACAACTACCTATGACTCAAAAATCATGCGTGTATGCATCACTCTCTCATGTAATTGATATAAACCCACTTTTGTAGTTGAATTTCTTTACTAAAGTGAATCTTATATTAAGGACTATAGGTAGTATTTATTGGGGATAGATTCAATCAATATCTCTAAACAAACTATTCCAGATCCCAGCCAACAAATTCATTAGTTTTCTCAAGTCTATTGGTAAGCTTCGAGACTAACATGAAGATGATGACTTTCAAAACAAACTATCTTTCACATTGGCTAATCAACAGTAATATTCTCCTTCTTATATTTCTTAACATAAATTTAACCGATTCGGTTCACATTTGTCAACTTCGAATGCTTATAATTCATTCGTATTCTCAAATAATATGCCACTTGTGACACTATTGAATATATCTAAAACGTTTTCACCACAAAAGACAAGATTTGCACATTTTCTTTTTTGTGAGTGCCACCATTTTTCAATACTTAATTTGTGCGTGCTTAAAAATCGGTATAATTCACCTTATTTGACTGGTGCAACTTTAGTTCACTTACCATCTAGCAATGACATCCATGCTCAAAATGGAAAAATCATGTTGTGCTTAACCTGTCAATATATAGATAAATTATATTTATTGTAGTACCTTGTGGAATCTCTATGGATGATGTGCGATGTTCTTTATTCTATATAATCTGTATTTACCCTATTGAATACTATTATCATCTTTTCAGTGCTACAAAAGCCAAGGCTAAGATGCCGAGAACACGCATCTTTGGCATAATATATTCTCTCCATCAGCACATACTCTGTGCATTATAATATTTATTAAACATAAAAAGTTCGAATTGAGACACACACATCTAAGAAATTTTCAAGCTTATAGCACCATTGACCTTCTAATCCACTATCGATTCCTTCTTATCAACTTAACATTAATTTCTTTTACAAGTAGTAGTATTCATCAGAAGAACAGGGGGATCTGCAATTCTGCAAAAGTGGCTATCAACCAAGGCAAGGTAGACGCAGGCTTGTTTCAAGCTCAGGCCCATCTGTATAAACACGTACTCAATTACTTGACCTCCATGTGTCTAAGGAGTGCTATGCGCTTATTGGTTCACTCTGGCTTCTTCTTGACTACCAAGTGTGACGGATAAGAAGAAGTGGGATATGATCTCACACCTTCCTCTAGGCTTCTCCTCAAAAACAATTTCCCAAGTTTGTATTCTTACGCTCAGTTACTTCTTCATCCAGTTATGGTGCATTCATCGGAATCCTTGGGAGATTGGCTTCGCAGTAATGAACCCACCCCCTTTCACACTGCACATGAGGTGGGATTGTGGGAATAGATAAGCCAAAACCAGGAGTTTAACAGGATCTTTAATGAATCTATGGTTGGTGATTCAAGTATGATGGGCTTGGTGATTAAAGATTGCAAATCAGTCTTTCAGGGATTTGACAAATTGGTCGATGTTTTTGGGGGTGGCATTGCCTAATCTGCAATGCATTGTGCTAGATCTTCCACATGTTGTTCAAAACTTACAAGACAGAGGAAATTTGAAGTTCATTGGAGGGGATATGTTTCAGTCTATGCCTCCAGCAGATTCCTTTCTTTTTAAGGTATGCAGATTTTATAAACAAATTCATAGTTGAATTTCAAGTTTCTCCTGTTCGTTAAGCATTGATGACCACTATTGATTATTAACCACGTAGGAAATTTTACTGAGCAATGATTAATTGGGATTTGGCAGTTGGTTTTACATGCTTATAGTGATGAAGACTGTGTGAGGGTGCTGAAGAAGTGCAGGGAAGCCATTGCAAGCAAAGGCAAAGAAGGGAAAGTGATTATAATAGACAAAGTGATCAATGAGGAGAAAGATAACGCCGACCTGAAAGATGCTAAGCTGTTCTTTGATGCGTTCATGATGATGGCTGTGGTGACTGAAAGAGAGAGAGAAGAAAAAGAATGGGAGAAGTTTATTATCCATGTCATTGCATAAAAGGTTAACATCACCCAAAGTCACAAAAAGTTATAATTAGTCTCAAATGAATTTCTTGATGATTTTCTTAACAATATAATTCATAGGATTTTCTCTCACTCTTTCTTCTTTTCATTTCTTTTTTTTTTGGCTCACAGAGAAATTTTTTTTTTTAAAAAAAATCCCAAATGGAGCTCAAGTTGCCATAATTTGAATTCAAGTTGTTCCCTCTCTGCAAAAAAAAATTCTGTAACTACTATAAAGAAAACCAATTCTTAGGCTTATCCTTCCATCCATGACCAAATATTGCAGCTGTACCAGCCAATAATTTCATGGGTTTTTGAGTATAGTACTCTGGGTTGGAAAGCCCATCAAGTTGCATTTGGTTACCCAATCACCAAAGTCTCAACAGCACCTCAAGCAAATTAAAGCGAATAGGTGAAGAATGATGAGGAAGCCACTATCCATGACCATATCTATAACTAAACCCTTGATGAAGATCATATTATTGGAAACCCAACTAATCATAGAAATATGGAGTTTCATAAGTAGTACCTGGACTTGATACTGGTCCTGTGTGGATTGCTCATCATGTTTGCCTGCCACCTCTCTGCTTCACAGACACCTGCGCAGACCACACAGTGCAACCACCAAATATGAAGGTTTATTATAAACATTATACATGTTGCTGAGAATATTAGTGGGGTCCGCTGCCCAAGTGACACAACCTAGTTCTGTCCCTGGGGTGAAGAACTGTGAGATCAATGAGCTAATTTCTTTGATTAATCTGAACGAGTTAAATATAAACAGAGAATTATTGACTATTTCCACCTCGACTCTGCACTTAAAAAGAAGCTAGGTAGCTCTGTTCTGGCTCATGTCCTTGGCTTTGAATGAGCATTTCAGTTTCTAGTCTCTAGATCCAATTACAAATGCATCCTATGGAAAGAAGGCACCTTGAAGTCTTCATAAGATTATGACGGAACTTTCATCATAAGGTTTACTATTTTTCAGGACTTAATCAAAGGTTATGCCTTGACGGATTACCTGTAATTCAAAAAGAACAGTGACTGTCTCTCAGATTTTAGTGCATCGTTTTTTAAAATTTTGTTCAGGCTCATGTGTATTTAATCCAATGCTGAGGGCATAGATTCTTTTGGTAATACTCCCTCTGGTTCTTATTATAAGGCATAAACTAACAAGTATCTTTGGTCCTTTTTATAAGACACTTGTAAGTTTTCAAGAAGCATTTAATTTATTTTTCCATGTATGCCCATATTTAATAAAGATAGTGAGAGAGAGTAATAATTAATGAATATTTGAGTTTAGTGTAGTTGGTAAGGGTAATATTGGAAACTACTTGAATTTTATGACAACTTTAATTCTTTTAATTATTTTTATTAGTTTGTAAGAATTGATAGTTGGTGCCTTATAATAAAAACAAGGAGGAGTACAATTCTACATTCATTGTCCTCAGATGAGATGATATGTGTGAAAAAGTCAAAATTGCAAGTCGCGTTCATAATGAAGCAAGGGTTCCAACATTTAGGCGGCAAGGCAAGTAGGCAACTAGGGAAAAGAAAAGTCTGCAAAACAATGAGATTTTTCTGCATCTTATTAATTAGCGTATTTAATTCCTATTTAAAATTTCAAACTGTGCATAAATGTCTCCATTTTTACCAAGAATGCATTGAAGAAGGACGGTTTAAACATAAAGTGTTCAACGTTGCAGTTAGAGCATTATAAAAATGGACGGCACCTCCAAATAGGTTTGTTCATATTGACGTGGATGCGGCGATGGATGACTAAAGAGAGTAAGCTTTGAGTGGCATAATTCGTGACAGCACGGGTTCGTGGATCTATGGGTTTCATTAGAACACAGGTTTTAATATGGGTTCAACTACAGCTGAAATCCAAGCGATAAAGACTGGATTGGAATCATGCCGATGCATGAAGTTTAAAAAAGTCAAGTTTTATAATGACTCTATAGAGGCTATTCAGCTGTTACTACAAACCAATGGGCGCTTTCACCCGCTTAACATGGAATTAGAGGAGGTAAAATCTTTGATCTACTTGAATTGAAATTTAAAGATTTATCATTCACACTGGGAAGTTCTAAAATGTGCGAATTTTTTGATCAAAATGGCACTAGAAACGAACAACGAGCTGATAATGTTGCAAACTCCTCCAGTTTTTTGTTCGGTCCAAATATTAGTTGATCTATGCTACAATTTGGTTTGATTTACCTAGCTTTGTTTTGACAAATTTGATGTAAGGGTATGTAATGATCTCCAAGAATAAACTCTTGTTCATATAATTCAAAAAAAAAAAAAATCAAACTGTGAGGGGCAACTTTTGAATTGAATCCTCTATATTTATGTATGGGACAGAATAAGTTGTACAAAATCATCCAATGTTGTGTACGATTCAGACACCATCTTTATGCATAGTTTATTTTCTCTCTTATCTTCAATCTGTATCAGTACTTTCCAAATACATTATATCATTTATTTTTTATAAATATGAAAAGTTGAAATTAAGACAAACTCTCGTGTCAAAATAAATCAACAGCTACGCCACCGACAAAACAAACATCTAAGATATTTTCAAACCCATTGAACCGGTTGAAAGGTGAATTTTTAATTGCCCATCTTGTCCTTCTGACCTTCTTAACTTTAGTTTCTTCTACAGGTAGTCCTATTCATCGGAGAATAGAGGGATCTGCAACTGCAAAAATGGCTATCAACCAAGGCAAGGTAGAGGCAGAGTTGTTCCAAGCTCAGGCCCATCTGTATAAGCACGTATTCAATTTCTTGGGCTCCATGTGTCTAAAGAGTGCTCTGCAGCTGAACATACCAGACATAATCCACAGCCATGGCCGACCCATCACCCTCCCTGAGCTTCTCTCTGCTCTCCAGATGGACCCTGCAAAATCTTCCTATCTCTATAGGCTCATGCGCTTACTGGTTCACTCTGGAATCTTTTCAACTACAGAAGTCCCTAAAGATAATGGGGAAGAAGAGGGATATGATCTCACACCTTCCTCTAGGCTTCTACTCAAAGACAACGTCCCAAGCTTGTCTCCTTTCGTTCGGGCAGCGTTTCATCCAGCTGTAGTGCATTCATCGGAATACTTGGGAGATTGGTTTAGCAGTAATGAGCCTTCCCCCTGTCACACTGCACATGGGATTGGGTTTTGGGAATATCTCAACCAAGACCAGGACTTTAACAGACTCTTCAATGAAGCTATGGTTAGTGATTCAAGCATGATGAACTTGGTAATTAAAGATTGCAAATCAGTTTTTGAGGGATTCAATTCATTGGTTGATGTTGGGGGTGGAAAAGGAGCTGTGTCCAGGATCATATCCGAGTCATTGCCTAATCTGCAGTGCACTGTGCTAGATCTTCCACATGTTGTTGAAAACTTACAAGACAGCAGAAATTTGAAGTTCGTTGGAGGGGACATGTTTCAGTCTATTCCTAAAGCTGATGCCATTCTTCTTAAGGTATGCAAATTTTATAAACAAGTTCACGGTTGAATTTTAAGATTCTCCGGTTCGTAAAGCATTGATGAGCACTGTATGAATCATTAACTAAGTAGGAAATTTGGCTAAGCAATGATTTATTGGGATTTGGCAGTTGGTTTTACATGCTTATAGTGATGAAGACTGCGTGAAGGTGCTCAAGAAGTGCAGGGAAGCTATTGCAAGCAAAGGCAAAGAAGGGAAAGTGATTATTATAGAAATAGTGATAGATGGGAAGAAAGATGAACATGATCTGAAAGATGCGAAACTCTTCTTCGATGTGTTGATGATGTCTGTGGTTACTGGAAGAGAGAGAGAGAAGAAAAAGAATGGGAGAAGCTGTTCCTGGATGCTGGGTTCAGTCACTATAAGATAACACCTATTTTAGGCCTTAGGTCCCTGATTGAAGTTTATCCTTGAAATCCCTCCCCATAATGTGATATCTACCCAACTTGTATGTTAGTTTCTTATCTGAGAAATTACATCTTATGAACTGTAGTCTAATCATAAGATTAATACTTCAATTTTAAGGAAAAATGTATCATTTTACTTCCTTCAATCGTTGTCAAAGAAAAAAATGCTTTTTACCTGATGCAAAAGAGGGTTCAAGAGCGTGGAGGTATACGTTTGGGATAGCTTATTTTTGAATAATAAGTGTTTATAAATCGTGATTTACGGTATACAATGTAAATATGTGAGAGGAGTTTTATCTCGACTTACATAATAAATGCTTATTCTTGAAAATAAACTAATCCAAACATGAATTCAGTCTGTGTATTTTGTTTGTTTTTTGTAATGGATGCTATTTGTGTTATTTTTGTTCGTTTGTTTACTTTCATAGAGGATATGTATAGGTTGTTGTTTCTTTTTCTGCTTTCTTGATGAATTAGTGGGCGTAATATATTTTTGGAAATTAATAAAATTGGATCTTTTCTTGTTGATTGAATGTTATATTTAATCTAATAATAATGGGGTCACAAGTATAATTTTAAGGTTTGAAGTCGACTTATACAATAAATATATTTTATAAAAATTTTCAGTTAAATGTATCGGTTTTTTATGTTAACATAGCTGCATACTTTCTAGAGATAATTATATAATTTTTTAATTAAATTGAATATTTAGTATGTCTTGAGTCTTGACTAATAAAATTATATAATTTTATCTCAAGCAGCAATATAATAAAATATTTAAAAAATGAGTACAATGATAAAATAAACATCCTTTACAATCTATATATCTATATTAAATTCATCAAAAAATAACACTACTGGTATGTCATTATTGATACCACTCGTCTCTTTATTTTGGTCATTTTATGAATATTAAATATGTGGATGTCCATTGACTCATTACTCTTCCAGTCAACTTCACATAAAGAAGAAAAGAAGACATGACACAAAGCAAAAACAAAAGAAGACAAGGAAATAAAAAAGATATAAAGTAATTATGGTCATGTAACCAGGGTTAAATATAACCATGGTCATGTAACCAAGGTTAGATTTCTGACTCTATATAAAGGGCTGTAATCGATTGTTTCAGTTGAACTGAATGAGAACATCTCTCTAACTTCTCTCTAGAAATTCTACAATCCTTTCTCTGAATTCTATCAATCTTCTCTCTTATCATATATACTTTTATAACACGTTATCAGCACGAAGCTCTAAAAGAAGGTATGATCTTCTTATGATTTCTTTAATGATTATATATATCTTGTTTTATTTTATAGATCTGGGATAATCTGAGCCACTATATAAAATTAAAGAAATATTTTTACTGATTATTATATAACATTGGGTTCCATGGCTAAGATTGGAGATCGTCATTATTTTTATATCATTTATATATATTATCAAGTTCTTTTATATTATTATTATTATTATTATTATTATTATGGCCAGAAACCAAACACATCTGATTCTTAAAATTATGACCAGAAGTCATAATATTTTAATTTCTTATAATATGGCCAGAAACCATATCCATTTGATTTTCTATTATATAGCCAGAAACTAGGGTTGAGCAAGGACCAGACCAGACCGGGTTTGGCCTCAACCCGAGGTCTGGTCTGAAAACACCTCGGGCTGAACAAGGCAGCCCGAGGTCCGGTCTGGTCCAGGACCAGCCCGAGCTCGGGCCGGACCGGACCAGGTCCACCGGACTGCTGGACCAGTCCAGGCAGTCCAGGACATGTTTGGTATTTTTTTTTTTTTTTTGCAGAATCCTAATAACACATAACAACAATTTTTTTTTGTTTTCAATGGGGAAACAATTACATTTAGGGCTTTAGGCAATAAGATACCATTCAAAATAAATAAAAAGCAACAACATTACAATCCATGACATCCATGACAATCAATTAAACAACAAATAACAAGTCTATGACATTACACATTACACATTACAATCATTAATCATATATGAAAATGAGAACCAGGCCCTTTGCTTCAAGCATCTTAGCATGAGCACGAGCTGCCTCACTTTTTATCTCTCTTACAAGACTTTCATGCTCTGAAATTGTAAGGGGAGCACCATTTTTTGCAATAATGGCTTTAGCCACATCATCCTTCATTTTTTGCTTAAGACTTCTTCCCTGCAGATAAAATAAATCCACAAATTATGAAGGCAACTTGAAAAAAGTATTATACATCTACAAAAGATGTCCAATCGCATATGGCCTTACCTTTTCCATGGCTGCAGCAACTTTTATTTTTGCTTCTTTTGCACTTTCAGTAAATTTTGATTGTTGCTCATCAATAAAACTCCTTACAGTCCTGGACAGATTTTGTAAATTACAAATAACTCCAAAGAAAATCAAGACAATAAGAAGGACAAAGGGAGAAAAGAGAGGGGGCAAAATAAAATCAAAACATAGTTGTCTCAGAGGTTTTTTCCTGGTTACTTACTGTGTGTCCAAAGCTTCATCGCAAAGAAAATTCAATAATTTAAGCTTGTTTGATAAATTCAAATTATAATAGCCATCAATTCCTTCTTCAAGACCATCTAGCTGCAATTCTTTTGGTACAATATCAGATTCAGATATTATATTTCTGACAGCTTCCCACCATGAATGTCTTCCACTCAACGATTTTAAGGAAGGAGACCTACAACAAAGACATTGAGATGGTCAAACGTCATCCAAGTAAATAAGAGAGTAGGAGTTTCCAAAATAAAGCCGTACCCATCTTCTGATTCACTTAGTATTATTGTCAACAATCTGTTATAGAACTGAACTGATAAGGTCTTGAATCTACTGGGAGCATTTTGTATAGATATTAATTCTTTCAATAGAGCAATATATATCTTGAACTAAGAATTGAGAATTTGTAAATCTATATCACCAACATAACATTCAAAGGATCATTCATATATAATGCACTATAGCTTCATAATTCATAGTTCATACAATCATTAATCATATATCCGTCTAAACCAGCAGCAGCCAAGAGTTCATCATACAGCACACACCAAGAAAACCAGCAGCAGCCAAGAGCCAACCAGTGCAAAAAATAACAGGATGCTCAGATGCTGAATAGTAAAGTTAATTTCTTACCTTGAACTCTTGAAGGCGCCAAAGAGGATGCTGCTGTGCTGAATAGCCGAGACAGACGGAAGACCAGAGATGGGAACTGGAGCTGAGAGGGACACGGAGACAGGGCACTCCGAGACGGACGGAAGACGCTGAGGGAGACCGGAACCAGATCTGAGAGGGAGACAAGAACCAGATCCGAGAGGGACGTCGAGGGAGACGAATGGAACCGGAGCCGACACCGAAAGGGAACCGGAGCCGAGAGGGACGTCGAGGGAGACGAACAGAACCGGAGCCGACGGTGGAGACGGAGATCAGAGATGCTGAAATCGAACTCCTTGGCGGCTCGGCCGAACCCGAAAGTGAGATGGGGAATGGGGATTATTGACTTCACTGAACATTTGGACTTCTTGGTCCAACAAAAAAAATCGAAGTGGGCACTGGGCAGTGGAGCTGTGGAGACGTGGTGGAGTGCGTGTGTGGTACGAATGGGGAATTAAAAAAAAATATATATGTGTACACCTCGGGTCAGACCGGACCAGACTATGGGGTTGGACAACTTGGACCGAAGTCCAGTCCAACCCGAGATGACCAGTCCGGTTTGGTCTGTGAGAAGCTGCCTGAGACCACAATTTTTTGATCGGACCGGGTCGGGTCAGACCGGGTCGGGTCAGACTACCTAGACTGCCGGGTTTTTTGATCATCCCTACCAGAAACTATATACATTTTTCATCTTATTATATGGCCAGAAGCTATATACATTTTTCATCTTATTATATAGCCAGAAGCTATATACATTTTTCATCTTATTATATAGCCAAAAGCTATATACATTTTTCATCTTTTATCTTATTCTATGGCCAGAAGTCATGTACAATCTTATCCTAAAGATAATAGTTAATTCCTCATCTTGAGATTAAATGGCCCGAAGCCATACATGACCTGAAGTCATGAGATTAAATGGCCCGAAGTCATACATGTTTTAATTTTCTTATCTTGCCTTATGAATTATTTTTTGTCTTTATGAATTTATAGTTATTATATTGCATATTTACATTTCATATTTTAATTATTTTCATTTATTTCTTTAATTAGTTTGAACAATGGCAAACCTGGCAAAACTTGAAATTGTAGCTCTAATATTACCGGGAAAAATTATTTATCTTGGAAGTTGGATGCGGAAATTCACCTGAATGCCAAAAGTCTGGAAGACACGATTAAAGAAGGGAATAAGGCATCCAACCAAGATAAAGCCAGATCCATGATTTTTCTTCGCCACCATTTACATGAGGATTTAAAAATTGAATATTTGACAGTAATGGACTTACTTGTCCTTTAGAACAATTTGAAAGAAAGGTATGATCACCAGAAGATGATCATTTTTCCAAAAGCTCATTTTGACTGGATGCATTTGCGCTTGCAAGATTTTAAATCTATAAGTGAATATAACTCAACTATGTTCAGAATTACTTCTAAATTGAAATTATGTGGAGAAAATGTTACTGATGATGATATGTTAGAAAAGACATTCTCCACATTTCATGCATCCAATTTGCTCCTGCAGCAGCAATATCGTGAAAAAGGTTTCAAGAAATATTCTGAGTTAATTTCTTATCTCCTTGTGGCTGAACAAAATAATGAGCTTTTATTGAAAAATCATGAATCCCGTCCAACAGGCTCAACTCCATTCCCTGAAGTGAATGTAGTAACTAATGAATTTTATTGTGGCCGTGGACGTGGATATGGACGTGGACGTGGGCGTGGCTACGGCCGTGGGCGTGGTCGTGGTCGATATTATGGAGGTTCAAATTCCTACCAGAAGTAGGAAAAGACTGATAAGAACAAAAAAAGGGAAAGCAGTAGGCATAACAAATATGCTGATAATCCATGCTATCGATGTGGTGGAAAGGGCCATTGGTCTCGTACCTGTCATACACCAAGGCACCTAGTTTATCTTTACCAAGAATCAATTAAAAATACTGGTAAAAGATCAAATGTTGAAGTTAATCATGTTGATCAGGGAAAGAATTCTGAGTATGGCGATATAGATAATAACTATTTGGATGTTGCAGATTTCTTAATATAATTTTAATTGTTATATTTTATTTAAATTTGTTTCTATTATATGTATTAATTTTATTTATGTTTTTATGAAGAATGAATCCTATTGGCATCAATCCTAAAGATTCATGTCTCGTTGATAGTGCAACAACCCACACCATACTCAGACATGATAAATATTTTTCTTCCCTGGTAATACGAGAAGCCAATGTTCAGACTATATCTGGTAGTATAAATTTAATTGAAGGCTCCGGAAGAGCTAATATTTTGTTACCTGAAAGAACAAAATTATGCATTGATAATGCATTTTATTCTACCAAGTCTAAAAGAAACTTATTGAGTTTCAAAGATATCCGTAGAAATGGATATCATTTAGAAACAACAACTAAAAATAATCAGGAATATCTTGTCATTACAAATATAGTTGCTGGTAGAAAATGCATATTAGAAAGTTTTCCTATTTTTTCTTCTGGTTTGTATTACACATGTATAAGCACAATTGAAACACATACTATTGAGAACCAGAAGTTCACTAATGCAAACCAGAAATTTGCCAATTCAAACCAGCAGTTTGATAATGTAAACCAGAAGTTTACCAATGAATTTATTGTTTGGCATGACCAGTTAGGCCATCCCGGTTCAATCATGATGCAACAAATAATTGGGAATTCATGTGGACATATCCTGAAGTGTAAACAAATACCACAATCCCATGATTTCTCATGTGCTGCATGTTCCAAGGGAAAGTTAATTATTCGCCCCTCATCAAGCAAAGTAGAAAGTGAGTCTCTCACATTTCTAGAACAGATACAGGGACATATTTGTGGGCCAATAAACCTACCATGCGGACCATTTAGGTACTATATGGTTTTAATTGATACATCAACTAAATGGTCGCATGTTTGCTTATTATCTTCTCGCAACCTGGCGTTTGCGAGATTACTTGCTCAATTGATTAGATTAAGAGCACATTACCCTGATTATCCTATCAAGAAAATACGTCTTGATAATGTTGGTGAATTTACATCACAAGCTTTTAATAAATATTGTATGTCCCTTGAAATTGATGTTGAACATCCTGTAGCTTATGTTCACACGCAAAATGGACTTGCAGAATCATTGGTTAAAAGGTTGCAACTAATTATAAGACCTTTACTTATGAAATCTAATCCATCAATTTCTGCTTGGGGCATGCCATTTTGCATGCAGCAATGTTAATTCGCATTAGGCCAACAAGTTATTTAAAGGTTTCCCCCTTACAAATGGTTTTTTGTCAGAAACCTAATATTTCCCATATAAGAACTTTCGGGTGTGTGGTATATGTGCCTGTAGCATTGCCACAACGCACCAAGATAGGTCCTCAAAGAAATATGGGAATATATGTTGGGTATGAATCTCCATCAATTATAAAATGTTTAGAACCATCCACAGGAGATTTATTTACGGCGCGATTTGCCGATTGTCATTTTTATGAATCATTTTTCCCAACATTAAAGGGAGAAAACAAGCAGCTGGGTAAAGAAATTAGTTGGAATGAATTATCATTGGCTCATTTTGATCCTCGTACAAAACAATGTGAACTTGAAGTTCAAAAGATAATTCATTTACAGCATTTAGCTAATCAAATGCCAGAAGCATTTACTGACCCAAAGAAAGTGACAAAGTCACATATCCCAGCTGCTAATGCTCCTATTAAAATTGATGTTCCTGAAGGACAACATGCTATGAATGTATCTAAAGCACGTCTGAAGCGTGGCAGGCCCATCAATTCCAAAAATAAAAATCCTCGAAAAAGAAAAGGAGCAAAGAATATAGATGGTCAAGTTGAGGATAATGAAAAAAAATTAGTAGCTCCAGAAGAACCAGGAGTTTAACAGGATCTTTAATGAATCTATGGTTGGTGATTCAAGTATGATGGGCTTGGTGATTAAAGATTGCAAATCAGTCTTTCAGGGATTTGACACATTGGTCGATGTTTTTGGGGGTGGCATTGCCTAATCTGCAATGCATTGTGCTAGATCTTCCACATGTTGTTCAAAACTTACAAGACAGGGGAAATTTGAAGTTCATTGGAGGGGATATGTTTCAGTCTATGCCTCCAGCAGATTCCTTTCTTTTTAAGGTATGCAGATTTTATAAACAAATTCATAGTTGAATTTCAAGTTTCTCCTGTTCGTTAAGCATTGATGACCACTATTGATTATTAACCAAGTAGGAAATTTTACTGAGCAATGATTAATTGGGATTTGGCAGTTGGTTTTACATGCTTATAGTGATGAAGACTGTGTGAAGGTGCTGAAGAAGTGCAGGGAAGCCATTGCAAGCAAAGGCAAAGAAGGGAAAGTGATTATAATAGACAAAGTGATCAATGAGGAGAAAGATGACGCCAACCTGAAAGATGCTAAGCTGTTCTTTGATTCGTTCATGATGGCTGTGGTGACTGAAAGAGAGAGAGAAGAAAAAGAATGGGAGAAGTTGTTCCTTGAAGCTGGTTTCAGTCACTACAAGATAACACCTGTTTTTGGTTTAAGGTCCCCCATTGAGGTTTATCCTTGAAACCCCTCCTCATCACCTGATTGTTGTCTGCCCACTTTGTGTGTTTGCTTCCTATCTTGCTAAGCACATTTTCTGAACAATGATCCAATCATAAGATTAGAACTTGAATGTTGAAAATATCAGTGTACTTCCTTTAGGTATTGTCAAAATAAAATTGTTGATTGAATGTTGTATTTAATCTAATAATCATGTGATAGCACAAGGGCAATTTTAAGTCTTCAAGTTGACTTATACTATCAATATATTATATAAAAGTTTTCAATTAAATGCATTATTTTCTAAAATTATCGTAGGTGTGGATGCTTTATATCCTTTACCATCCAGCTATATATTTATAATTTTTATTTTAGCTTCTTTTTTGCCAAATTTTCAGCCAAATATTCTAAAGTTTATTATCCATGTCATTGCATAAAAGGTTAACATCACCCAAAGTCACAAAAAGTTATAATTAGTCTCAAATGAAATATTTCTTGATGATTTTCTTAACAATATAATTCATAGGATTCTCTCTCACTCTTTCTTACTTCTTTTCTTTTCTTTTCTTTTGGCTCACAGAGAAATATTTTTTTTCAAAAAAAAAAATCCCAAATGGAGCTCAAGGTGCCATAATTTAAATTAAAGTTGTTCCCTCTCTGCAAAAACAATTCTTTAACTATTATAAAGAAAACCAATTCTTCGGCTTATCCTTCCATCCATGACCAAATATTGCAGCCGTACCCGCCAATAATTTCAGTATAGTACTCTGGGTTGGAAAGCCCATCAAGTTGCATTTGGTTACCCAATCACCAAAGTCTCAACAGCACCTCAAGCAAATTAAAGCGAATAGGTGAAGAATGATGAGGAAGCCACTATCCATGACCATATCTATAACTAAACCCTTGATGAAGATCATATTATTGGAAACCCAGCTAATCATAGAAATATGGAGTTTCATAAGTAGTACCTGGACTTGATACTGGTCCTGTGTGGATTGCTCATCATGTTTGCCTGCCACCTCTCTGCTTCACAGACACCTGCGCAGACCACACAGTGCAACCACCAAATATGAAGGTTTATTATAAACATTATACATGTTGCTGAGAATATTAGTGGGGTCGGCTGCCCAAGTGACACAACCTAGTTCTGTCCCTGGGGTGAAGAACTGTGAGATCAATGAGCCAATTTCTTTGATTAATCTGAACGAGTTAAATATAAAAAGAGAATTATCGACTATTTCCACCTCGACTCTGCACTTGAAAAGAAGCTAGGTAGCTCTATTCTGGCTCATGTCCTTGGCTGTGAATGAGCAATTCAGTTTCTAGATCCAATTACAAATGCATCTTATGGAAAGAAGGCACCGTGAAGTCTTCATAAGATTACGATGGAACTTTCATCATAAGGTCTACGATTTTTCAGGGCTTAATCAAAAAGGTTATGCCTTGACGATTACCTGTAATTCAAAAAGAACAGTGACTGTCTCTCAGATTTCAGTGCATCGTTTTTTAAAAATTGTTCAGGCTCATGTGCATACAAAGATAATCCAATGCTGAGGGCATAGATTCTTTTGGTAATACAATTCTCCATTCACTGTCCTCTGATGATATGTGTGAAAAGTCAAAATTGCAAGTCCCTTTCATAATGAAGTGAAGGTTCCAATATTTTAGGTGGCAAAGCAGGTAGGCAACTAGGCAAAAGTGAAGTCTGCAAAATAATGAAGGATTTGTCTGCACCTTATTAATTAGTGTATTTAATGCCTATTTAAAATTTCCAACTGCCAGGGCAACTACTAAATTGAATTCTCTACATGTATGTATTATTGAGGACAGAATTAAGTGATACAAAATCATACAATTTTGTGTACGATATCTTTATGCATAATTTAATTTCTCTCTTATCTTTTTTTGACCAGCTATTTCATCTGTATCAGTACTTTCCAAATACATTGTATAATTTATTTTTTATAAATATGAAAAGTTGTACTCCCTCTGGTCCTTATTATAAGACACCAACTGCCATTTCTCTTAGACTAAGGAAGGGAAGTTGAGTCATTAAATTGGTGTACAGTTGATAAAAATTTCCACCTTTACCCCTACTTTAATGATGTGGATTTAAAAAAATTAATTTCCAGATTTGCTATGTATTAGCAACTTAGCAAAGTCTCTCATTGCTCCTTTGTCTCCCCCATAGTTATAACCTCTATTCCCAAATCCCAATGCCTAATGCAATATCTGATGGATGAGAAAATTTACCTAAATAGATAAAAAGAGATGATTGAGAAATGAAATAATGAAGCGAAGGATACAAAGTTGAACCCCTCGGGAAATGGAAACTTAATGGAGGGTGAGAGAGAAACATGCTTAGTGGATTGGAAATGCAACAGTCACTAAAAAGAATATGCAACATTCACGGTATAGGAAATAAAAATTTACGACCTTCAAGAAGTTATTCAAAAAAAATGAAAGTCCCATTAAAAATGAGGGCATAATAAGAAAAACATAATAAATGAGTCAGTTAGAAGCAGTTGGTGCCTTATAATAAGGACCAAAAATTATTGACAGTTGGTGTCTTATAATAAGAACCAGAGAGAATAATTAAGACAAACTCTCATGTCAAAATAAATCAACAGATACGGCACCGAAAAAACAAACATCTAAGATATTTTCAAACCCATTGAACCGGTTGAAAGGTGAAACTTTAATTGCCCATCTTTTCCTTCTGACCTTGTTAACTTCAGTTTCTTTTACAGGTAGCACTATTCATCAGAGAAGAGAGGGATCTGCAACTGCAAAAATGGCTATCAACCAAGGCAAGGTAGAGGCAGAGTTGTTCCAAGCTCAGGCCCATCTGTATAAACACGTATTCAATTTCTTGGGCTCCTTGTGTCTAAAGAGTGCTCTGCAGCTGAACATACCAGACATAATCCATAGCCATGGCCGACCCATCACCCTCCCTGAGCTTCTCTCTGCTCTCCAGATGGACCCTGCAAAATCTTCCTATATCTATAGGCTCATGCGCTTACTGGTTCACTCTGGAATCTTTTCAACTACAGAAGTCCCTAAAGATAATGGGGAAGAAGAGGGATATGATCTCACACCTTCCTCTAGGCTTCTCCTCAAAGACAATGTCCCAAGCTTGTCTCCTTTCGTTCGGGCAATGTTTCATCCAGCTATAGTGCATTCATCGGAATACTTGGGAGATTGGTTTAGCAGTAATGAGCCTACCCCCTGTCACACTGCACATGGGATTGGATTTTGGGAATATCTCAACCAAGACCAAGAGTTTAACAAACTCTTTAATGAAGCTATGGTTAGTGATTCAAGCATGATGAACTTGGTAATTAAAGATTGCAAATCAGTTTTTGAGGGATTCAATTCATTGGTTGATGTTGGGGGTGGAAAAGGAGCTGTGTCTAGGATCATATCCGAGTCATTGCCTAATCTGCAGTGCACTGTGCTAGATCTTCCACATGTTGTTGAAAACTTACAAGACAGCAGAAATTTGAAGTTCGTTGGAGGGGACATGTTTCAGTCTATTCCTACAGAAGATGCCATTCTTCTTAAGGTATGCAGATTTTATAAACAAGCTCACAGTTGAATTTTCAGATTCTCCGGTTTGTATAACATTGATGAGCACTATGTGAATTATTAACTAAGGAGGAAATTAAATTTGACTAAGCAATGATTTATTGGGATTTGGCAGATGGTTTTACATGCCTATAGTGATGAAGGCTGCGTGAAGGTGCTAAAGAAGTGCAGGGAAGCTATTGCAAGCAAAGGCAAAGAAGGGAAAGTGATTATTATAGACATAGTGATAGATGAGAAGAAAGATGAACATGATCTGAAAGACGCGAAACTCTTCTACGATGTGTTGATGATGGCTGTGGTGACTGGAAGAGAGAGAGCGGAAAAAGAATGGGAGAAGCTGTTCCTGGATGCTGGGTTCGGTCACTATAAGATAACACCTAGTTTTGGCCTGAGGTCCCTGATTGAAGTTTATCCTTGAAATCCCTCACCATAATGTGATATCTACCCAACTTGTATGTTAGTTTCTTATCTGAGAAATTACATCTTATGAACTGTAGTCTAATCATAAGATCAGTACTTCAATTTTAAGGAAAAATATATCATTTTACTTCCTTCAATCATTGTCAAAGTAAAAAATGTTTGTTACCAGATGTGAAAGAGGGTCCAGAGGGTGGAGGGATAGGTTGAGTCTGTGTATTTTGTTTGTTTTTTGTAATGGATGCTATTTGTGTTATTTTTGTTCGTTTGTTTACTTTCATAGAGAATATGTATAGGTTGTTGTTTCTTTTTCTGCTTTCTTGATGAATTAGTGGGCGTAATATATTTTGGAAATTAATAAAATTGGCTCTTTTCTTGTTGATTAAATGTTATATTTAATCTAACAATAATGGGGTCACAAGTATAATTTTAAGGCTTGAAGTCGACTTATACAATAAATATATTTTATTAAAATTTTCAATTAAATGTATCAGTTTTTTATGCTAACATAGCTGCATACTTTCTAGAGATAATTATATAATTTTTTAATTAAATTTTAAATTTAGTATGTCTTGAGTCTTGACTAATAAAATTATATAATTTTATCTCAAGCAGAAATATAATAAAATATTTAAAAAATGAGTACAATGATAAAATAAACATCCTTTACAATCTATATATCTATATTAAATTCATCAAAACATAGCACTACTGGTATGTCATTATTGGTACCGTTCCGCTCTTTATTTTGGTCATGACAATTCTGTTCTATTAAATAATGTGTTATAGCAGTCAAAAAGGCCGGTTGCTTCTCTCATGTGTACAGTTCGGTTGACAAGTCCAGATTTTCCCAAGTGATACATTTAAGCCTCCCACCCAAGATGATTGGTCCCACCCCAACTTAGTTGTTTCTTGGGAGAAAACATAACGGAATCTTTTAGGAATTTCTTAACAAAGTCTATCTGTGCGTGTATAATTTGATTCCTTTCGGCAAAAGCAATTCCCTAACCCATCATTTCTTCCTTTCCCAAATATTGTAGCTGTACTATCCAATAACCTCTTAGGTTATGAACATGTTATAGTGTATCACACGGGGAAAGCACGGCAAGTTGCACTTGGTTGCCCAATCACCAAGTCTCAACAGCACCTCGAGCAAATAAATTAAAGCGTATGGGTGAAGAATGACGAGGATCCATGACCAAATCCACTATAACTACAACTATAACTAAAGCCTTGATGAAGATCATGTCATTGAAAAGCTAACTAATCACAGAAATATGAAGTTCCATAAGGAGTACCTGGATTTGATTCTGGTCCCTTGTGGATTGCTCACCATGTTAGCCTACCATCTCTTTTTGCTTTACAGATACCTCCACAGACCCCACACTACGACCAAGGGCTTCGAGGACTATGACAAGAGAGCTTGGGTTGAGAGAATTATGCAGGCAAGTACGTGACCTTGATCCTTCTCCTTCTCCTTCTCCTTCTCCTTCTTTGTTCCTTTGATTCAATTCAATCTTGCTCGTGTAATGACCAGGCTGAAAACAGAGACATAACCACAGCTCTCTCAGTCATTCAATCAAACATTACGGCTGCAACTTTCATGGCGTCGGTCTCCTTGACTCTTTGCGCTCTCATAGGAGCTTGGATCTCCAATGGCTCCAACAAATTCTTCCAGAGTGATTTAATCTACGGCGACATAAACCCTACCACCATTTCCATCAAGTACATCTGCCTCTTGATCTGCTTCCTCCTCGCTTTCTCGTTCTTCGTTCAATCAATTAGGCACTTCGTTCATGCGACGTATCTAATAAGCACTCCAGATTGTTACATACCAGTGAGCAGCGTGGAGACGGCGGTGATAAGAGGAGACCATTTCTGGTCACTTGGTCTTCGATCAATTTATTTTGCTCTTGATCTACTGCTCTGGTTTTTTGGTCCGATTCCCATGTTTGTTTCTTCGGTGGCTATGGTGATCATACTTCATTGTGTAGACTCTAATTCCAGGCCAATGCATAACACTCGGGCTCAAGGAAGCCAGCTTCAGAAAGCTAAGTTGGGAGGTTACGCGGGAATCAAGAAATAGCCATTAATGACCTTTTTGAATTGAATGTAAAATTGTAAATACACCTCACTGCAAGTATTGCTTGCAAGTTGGAACCGGTGATGATTCAGAACCGAGCATGAATTGTATGTTACCCAGAAGGAGATTAAATCTGATACCGATCAATTCTTTTTTCGTTTAAATCAAATTACATACCGTTTCATCGTATTAGATGCCGTTTAAGTTCTATAAATTTGGTCATTAAGCTCTTAGTTTTTGTACTTGGAGCGAAACTTTAAAAAAAAAGAAAAAAAAGCCGCTCTATATTACATTGAGCGTGAGCATGTGAGTTGGTTGTTGGCATCGCTATAACGTGTTTTGTGAACCAAAGGATTATATTTCTTACAAGTAATGCTTTGTTTTTGACTTGTCCCGGGTGGGTCTTCCTCTGTTCCTTGTGTATCCCACCTCCTCTATTACTTGCACCCCAATAATCAAATACTTATTTATAATCATGGAATTTATATTGGTATTGGAAGTGATTTCAACTGATTCATACCTAACTTGAAGAGTAGCAATTATTAACAACTTGAGGTTATCAAGTAAAACTGAATCTAGGACCTTCCACTTGTGGAAAAGCTTTTATATCATTAAGTTATAAGGCTGCTGAGAACTTGAATTGAATTTAAATTCATAATTTGGATTTCATGGTGGGTTAAAAACAACTAAGCTACCTTGACAAATAAACTATTTTCGTTTAAGATATCTAAGATGCAACTGAAAACAATTAAAATGACACAACTTTGACCAAAACAAATTATATGACAATGATCAACTATTATTAACAATTATTATGGTATAATAAAAGGAAATCTTGCTTCATTACACGTTGATGATGATTGCTTAGCAAAACAACACTCATTGGTTTCGAATGTGAGGTTGTGTTTGGTTCTTGCAAGGCAAGAAAGAAGCCATTGTAGATTTCAAGGCGACACGAAAATGTCACTTTGGACCAAGAATTTGAAAGCATGAAATGGACCTGGAAGCAGATTTTTTGTTCATGGGCTTTCCGTTTTTTATTATAACACAATCTTTCACATCAACCCACTGGGTTTTGAAACTTTACCTATTATAACTGGGCAGGGCATAATTGACCCACTTCACTTCACATTCTCTTGTCTCATGATAAAAACTCAGATGTTAAGACAAGTTTTATTAAGATTATAGTCATAATTTTGTTTTTTTGAAAAAATCGCTGAAAAAACTTCCATGGTGAAAAAAATTGCTTAAGGACTCGGGTGAAATTCTTCTTCAATTGTATAGTTTTTATCCTAAAATTTAAACAGATTGATATTTTAAACCTTTTTATTTGAGATTTTTGGATATATTGATCCTTGGATTTTTGTCTAATGGAATAGATAATGGGCAGAAATCCAATGTTATGTAACCCAAACCGGACCAGCCGGTAAACTGATCCGGTCTGGGTTACTATTTTTAAAAAAATATTTTTTAAAATTTTTCCTTTAGTATTTTATATTATAAGTCTAAAATTTTCAGTTTCTCACCAGTTTAGTCCCGGTTTAGCTTCGGTTTAACCCCAGTTTGACCCACTGACCATTAACCTAATATCCCAACCGGTTCAATACCCGATCCAAATTTTAATACCTTGCAGAAATCAGAATGATGAAAAAGAAGAGGGATTTGAACAATAAACAAGTTGATAATTGTGGTGGTCCATGGCTACATAAAAAGGGGATAGCCTATGGGATCCCTAATTCAGACGACGGGGCATCAGATGTAGACCTCTTAAAGTCTCATTGATAACTATCAATAATTTTGATTTTAATCACAATAATAGCACAGCTTGTCCTTTGAAAATGATATACTCTCTTTGATTTTTTTTTTTTGGCCAATAGAATATACTCTCTTTGATTTAATAGAACAAAAGAAAGAAAATGACATATTCTGCTCTAAATTTTATATATAATCTTACATAACAACGAAACATTGAAAGAGGCATCAGCACTACCTGGTACAAAATAACTGAAGAAAACAAGAGCTATAATTGTTGATGATTTTGATTTTACCACTTGCTCTGTGTCCCCAATAATTGATCGTATATGATATTTTTTCGTCTATATAGTTCATTTATATAATATGGCTAGAGAATCACTTGCACTGAGTTTTTGTTTTGGGAAAATTTCAGAAAAATATTATTTAAACTTTAAAATCTTAAATTAGTGATTTGATAATAACTTATATTATCAATTTCATTACACTTTTTGTCAACAGAATTTTAAAGTTTAAATAATATTTTTTTAGAATTCTCTCTTTTATTTTTTGCCTTTGAAAAAAAAAAGTCAAGAAACAATCACATGCACCGGATATAAAAAGGGAAATAATTATTAATCTATTTTCATTAATGTTGATAAAGCCTATGCTATCTATCCGCACAGTGTTTAATTATCAAGTGATGTTGGATATGTTTGTTATGGCATCGAGATTATTTATAAATTATTTTTCACATAAATCAAGATAAAACTCCTTTCACATGCTTATCTCGTATACCATAAATCATGATTGATAAGTTATTTTTAAACATTCCAATCGTTGTTCCAAACAAACAAATTAGCCTTAGGTAATAGAAATTGAGTTGGTTAGCATCAATGTTTTGAAATCCCTGCCGGTCCGGCTCGGGAAGGTAGGAACCGGGTATAGAATTGGTCCAGTTCAGTAACTTTTTTTGGGAAAAAATTCAATTTTTTAAATTTTTTTTAGAATTTCATATTAATAAATCAGAAATATTCAATTTTTTTACTAATTTGATTCTAAATTAGCTTCAGTCTGACTCCGATTTAACCTACTGATTCTTGACCCAATACCCAAATCAGTCCTGTTCAGTAACTTTTTTTGGAAAAAAAACTCAATTTTTTAAAAATTTTTTTAGAATTTCATATTAATAAATCAGAAATATTCAATTTTTTACCGATTTGGTCCCAAATCAGCTCTAGTCTGACTACGATCTAAACTACTGATTCTTAACCCAATACCCCAATCAATCCTATGAACGATCCAGATTTCAGAATCTCTAGCACACTTAAGAGTAACGATTAAAATGCATTTGAAAGAAAAATAAGCAACGAAAGTAGGCAAAATAGTTGTTATTTTAGAAGTAAAGAAGAGAGAAATATTTATGAGGTTGCAAATAAAATGGCTTCCGAAGTTTCCATTTTAATGCATTTGAAAGAATTCTGAGTACACTGACAGAGACCAACCCCCTAGAGCGGTAGCCACTAGCTACTACCTGCGATTGTCCACCCTACCGTCGCTACCTCGTCTGAAACCTCAAAACAACTCTGTACTCCGAGCCAGAGCCAGCATTTATCATTTAATTTAATTAACACTTTTTAGTTTTTAAATGACCTGCGTCTTTATACATAAGGGTCTTTCAACAGATCGAACCATGAGATGTGAAAAAACAGTTAAATATGATAATTATGGAGGATATTTAACTTTTTTTCTAAACATTCCTTTATTTATAAATGAATAAGAGAAAATAATAATAAAAAAAGTATACAAAAAATATATGTAGTATAATAATTATTTGACAGTAAAATAAAAAATATATATTTATTATTAAGACAAACTTTAAATCTTACATTTAAAGATAAGTCTATTTAAGAAAAAAGATTCACATATATAGAGACAGCAGGACTGCAGGATTAGTAGCTAATAGGAGGCTTGTTTCGGTATTAAATACTGTATAAAATCTCAGCGGACCTGGTCTGTCAAATTTATGATTTTTTTTAAACTATTCTTATAAAATATTTCATAATTATAAATTTTAAATAATCCATTTTTATTTATAAAAAATAGTTAAAAGTAATAAATATACATTTTTTTATTATGTCGTTATTTATAAAGAAAATAAGTGGGAGAGATAATAAATATAATAAATAAAGTCAAAGGATAAAGTTGGAAGAAGCACAAAAAATGTGTTGACAACAAACTTAAAATAAAGCTTATATTTTAAGAGGGACTCATTTATAAATTTAAATTTATATTTCAAGAAGGAATATACTTATTACTTATTAGTTATCTTAAAGTAATTTTCTGATAAAAGTAATTTTTGGTTCAATTCTGCTTATAAAATATTTTCTGAATAGTAATGAGGATCCTAAATTTAAGATACTGAAAAAATATTTTAAAATACCAAATTCACCAACAAATAGTGGTTAATGCAAAAAAAAAAAAAGGATACTAAACATTAGAGTATAAATGATGCCAAAAAAAATAGTGTATAAATACTTTAAAAATGTTGAATAGAAGTTTAATCTCAGACAAAAACGTGAAACGGAGGCAAGCGGTCAGACAGTAGGAGTATATGAGTGGGCATAAGAGGAGAAGCATTACAAGACAATGGAGGCTCGCGTAGGATAGCCAGGCCGGGCGTTTCCGGGTCTCACGGATCCGGGTATCATGTTGAGTTAAGAGGAGTGAGGAGAGAGGGGGGGATTTGTGGGGGACGCGGGACGGTGAGTGAGTGAGTGGGTCAGAGAGGGATTAATGGAGTTTTGGCCGTTGGTGGCCGTACGATCCAAAGCCACTTGACGGTAACCGACAGCGTCTGATGAGACAAAGACTGGTCTCGTTCCTTTTGGCAAACCGGAAGGGTGCCCCATGCCGAACCATACGTAGACCGACACGTGATGGGGTGAAAGGACGAGGATGCCCTTGGAGGAGAGGTGGGAGGAGGACCGCGGCGGCGACGGAAGAAGCCAACTCGGGGAGCCTGCAGAAGATGGGCCCGAACAGGGTACAATGAAAGCCTGACAGAGACAGAGACAGAGAGAACCCAACCCGCGTAAAAGTCGAGGGTTTTCTTGTGTGCTTTCCAATTTACTTTCCAAAAAGTCAGTTTGGGGTTGCTGCTCTTGTCCTTTTCATCATTCCCTGTTCCTTTCTCTCTCTCTCTCTCCTTCCCTTCATATGATTCCCTCCCTCCCTCTCGGGCGTCTTCTCAATCTTTATCTCTACGCTTTCAATCTCGTCATCCTAAAGAGTGTGTCCAGCATGGTTATTAAATTGGACTGGATCGGTTGAACCGGAAAATCAGTGACCCAGTCATGAAATCGGTTCAAGCTCAACTCGATTAACCGGTCAAGTTGTTGGGTTGATTTGGTTGCTTTTTTATTTATTAAAAGAATAAAATATTTTTTTATGAGGTATAAATTGTAAACCACAATTTCATTCAAAATTAATGATAATTTTTATATTAATAACTACTGGTTTAATGATTAAAGAGACTTTTTGTAGGAATATTTTATCATCATTTATCTATTTTGATAATTTATTAGGAAAAGTATGTAGTGATTATTGTTGATAGTGTCATTGGACGATGAATTGATAATATAATGCGAATATGTCAAAAAAATTATAAAGAATATTGGATAAATATATATTGTTTTACTAGTGATTCAAGGTATTGAATTGATTTTAGATAGTATGATACTATGATGAAAATTTAAATTTATTTTTTATTTTTTATTTCTCATCGGTCTGGCTCCTTGGGTTGACTCCGATTTTAACCCACTGACCATTAACCCAGTGCCTCTACTAGCTTAATAGCCGATCCAGATTTAATAACATTGATGCTTAGCACCATATGTTATTTTGGAAATGCGAAAAATACTAATTAACATTTAAAAAAAGAACAAAAATTCAGGATTATTACTTTTTGTGGTGAGCCCTCACAATTTTTGTAGATGATAACTTATATATTCTATGAGGGTCACCTCGTCTATACTCTAACTAATTAAAATATAATAACTCATCTTATTTTAGTCCTACCGGTATATAAGTCATCTGAAAAAATTCAAATTTTATTATTTTAAAAAATATAAACTTCATTATTTAGAAAATCAAAACATGCAATTCCCTCCTACGAGTTGTTCTTTTTTAAATTATAAATCTGAATTTCTCCAGATGATTCATCTATCATGCAGAATTAAAATAAGATGGATTATTGTATTTTAATTAGTCAAAATATAAATGAAGTGATGCTCCTATAATATGTAAATATTTCTCATTTTTATATATACATATGTAACGATGTCAATTCATATTTAACGGTGCTGTCATTTTTAACTCTCATGTTTGTGATAATTTATTTTTAGTTAATAAATATTTATAAATCGTGATTTTTTTTTTTGAACAAAATCGTGATTCATAATATATAAAGTAAATATGTGATAGAAATTTTACTTCGACTTACATAATAAATGTTTATTATTGAAAAATAAGTGAGTGTTTGGAATAACTTATTTATGGAAAATAAGCACTTATTACGTAAGTCGAGACAAAACTCTTCTCACATACTTACCTCACATACTGTAAATTACGAATTATAAGCATTTATAGGTAAAAAATAAGCTATCACAAACTAACACTGAGTCAATCCAAATATGCATTACATCCTCAAGCACCTTTGAGTATTAAATTTTGCAACAAAAGAATTTTCCTCCCATTTTTCCTTTTATATATTTTTGTTTTCAAATTTATTTTGATTTTTGAAATTCAAAACTAAGTTTATCCACTTGTTTGATTAAAAAAAAAAGTAATTTTATAATATTTTTAATAATAAATGGGAATGGGATCTTGGGAGAAAATTGCGGGGGCCAGTAATATGAGAGTGGGGATGGGGGCAGTGGGGCTGGCTGGGGTGATTAGAAAGGACAGGCAAGAGAAGAGACTGAGGAATGAGGGGGAGGGTTCAGCGTTGGGAGGTGATGGAGGCCAGAACGGGGGACACGCACACCCTCTTGTTTGTCTCTAAACTACCACTCTGGTCCCTATTATAAGTCCCTTTTACCTAAATCCCACATATCAAGAAAAAGTAGTTAACCCAATGATTATAGGGTAAATTTCCAACTATACTCTTATTTATGAATGTGTACTTTTCAATTTTTTCTTCTTTATCTCTCTTTAAATTATTTCTTTATAGGTACAGTAAATAGGGGCAAAATTGTCATAAGCTATTTATGTACTGAAAGTGGACTTATAAATAGGATCAAATTTTTTGGTTAAAAAAGACTTATAATAGGGATCAGAATGGTACATTGTTATTTTAATCTCTCCCTGTGGGCCCCCGCGATTCAACTCACATGGTGGGGCCCACAATCCCACCAGGCTGTTCCCCTGTCTGTATTTGGAATATGCAGTGCCATCAGTCTCTGACAAACCCTGAAAAGTTGCCCCTCCATTTTCCCTCATCATTCACCACATGTATTGTTCTATGTATATATATTTTGAATCACTCTATTTAAATTCGCGGTTAGATTAATTTTTAAGAATAATTTTTATTATTTATAAAATAAATATGTAAAAAGAATTTAATCCCAACTTATAAAAAATAATTTTTAAAATTATGATTAGAGTGTTTTCCAAACACTCAATACATCACACTTCCTCCCTTCCTTATACAAAAACTAAATACTTTTAGTCATAAATATAAAATAAAATTAGTTTTTTTAGAGAAATTAAAAAAACTAATTAAATTATTTGAGTATTAATATTTTTATTTTTTCCTCCAAACTAATTAGTTTAACTAATAAACTGATATATAATTTAAAGATACAAAATACATAATATGATTAAATAGTTTATTTACTTTCCTTAATATTTTTTAAAAAAATTAACTCTGTTTTATATTAAAAAAATTAATTAAATTACTAATCCTTATGATATCTTCTTTAATCTTATCTTACGTCTGACCAAGTCCTCATGTGCAACACGAGAAGTACATTGAAACATCCTTGTATGGAAGGAATCTTTTGCCTTATACAATTTTAAATTAAAGAAATTGTCATGCGGGGGATCTGAATCCTCTGCTGCGACATAACATGTCGCTTTAAAATGATTCGTTCATAATTTCAAATGTGATATGTGTGGTAAGACTCACTTTAAATTCTTCATGCTCCCTGTTATTCTAAATATAAAATAAAATTGATTTTTTTTAAGAGGTTAAAGAAGTTATTTAATTATATAATTTATTATGTATTTTTAGATTATTTATAAATTTATTAGTTAAGCTAATTAATTTAGAGAAAAAAATATAAATATTAATACCCTAAACTAATTTAATTAACTTCCTTGATTTTTTTTAAAAAAATCCACTTTATCTTATATTTAGGACTGAAGATAGTATATTATATGGTCATGTATTCATAAATGAGTCGAACATGATTGATTAACAGATTTTAGCTATATGGAACTTATACTTCTTAATATCTTTTCTTCCTTAATCTATTTCTCAACGTGCACATGCATTCTTGAAAATAGGGTTAAGGTATAATTTTATCAATAACGATTTTTCCGATGAACGTCTGACACAAATAAATTTTACAATGGGAAAAAATTTCAATAAATATTTTAAAATGGTGAAGATTCATCAAGACCATTAAATTTTATCAAACGTCTATTAGGTTTTACTTTAAGAATGAATGTGTAAAAATACCCATGAACTTTTATCAAAAGTGTGTACATCACCGTATACATTTTAGATGTGCAAAAAAATCCAAAAACATTCAAAATGGAAGTAAAAATGCTAGCACTATTAAATTTGACCTAACACCGTTATTTTTTGGAATGGGGCCCACACTCTTTTTGCACATGTAATTGTAATGGCGTTAGGTCAAATTTAACAGTTTTGACATTTTTTTCTCACATTTTGAATCTTCATAGGTAGTATTTTTGTACATTCAAAATGTATATAGTATTAGATGCACTTTTAGTAAACTATAAAAGTTCATACGTAATTTTGCCCATTGACCCTATCTTAAATTGGCCTTGATGAATTTAATGAACATTTGATGAAATTTAACAATTTTAGTGAATTTGCACAATTTTAAAGTATTTATTATTATTTGGTCCCTTCCAAAATTTATTTATGTCATATGCCCTTAAAAAAACTTTTGTTAATAAAATTACACTTTAACCCTTAAAAATATTAATGCATTTATTTTAATGCTAGCGGAAAATTCTGTTTCCTAAACTTCCTTACATGTAGAATTTTAACAAACCATATATTATTCGTATATCATGTGTAGTACTAATCTTATTTTTCACACTTGGTGCAATACGCGGGGCACATATTTTTTTTAAAAAAAAAAAAGACACAGAAATACTTATCACGAGTATTAATGTGTGTTTGGATTAGTTTTTAGAGAATAACTTTTACGATTTACGAAATAAATATACAAGAAGAGTTTTATCTCAATTTATGAAAAAAGGCTTTTGAAATTGCGATTTAGAGGTTACCCAAACACATACTTAGATTTTTTTTTTTTTTTTTCTGACCAGCGATTCTTGTGGTCACTTCTTTTTGTGTGTGGTAAATCATTGTATGGCGGTGGGCTACCAGCTTTAATAATTAATCATTGAGTGGATAAGGAATACGCGGTCCAGCCTTTCATAACGACCATGCTTATCCAGTTATCCTTATGGGATAAATGAAGCTTCCTTGTTTGGGAATTCTCAATAATGTCACTTTAAAAAATGTGAAACCACAAAAGAATATGAATTTAGGAACCAAAAAAGCGAATTGTTTGCATTTAGCTAGATAATGACTATTGATGTCCAAGAATCTTATCATTCGTATACTTTCCCCTTTTTTATTTCAGGAGTGTGAATGAGTAAAGTGAGTCGAGTTTTTAGAGATTTAGTAGGGTCATTGTGTATCTGGACTCAAAAGGGGGAAAAAACATACTCCCTCGAACCCTAAATATATGATATAGTTTGTAGTATAAATTGTGTTATAAACTATGTCCTATATTTAAGATCGGAGGTAGTATAAAATTACTTATGAATCACGGATTAACAAAATCTTTATACTGAACGGGATTTCAATAACATCCTTGTGAATTATGAATTAAACCACTAGCTATCAAATGCCAACTATACCAACATTTGTTGGCTTTGTGCGGTTTAATTTCTATTCTCTCCGGTCCTAATTATAAGACAACGTTGATTTTTTTGGAAAAATTAAGAAAGCCAATTAAATTACTTTAGAGTATTTATATTTATATTTTTTTTTCAAACTAATTAATTTGACTAATAAACTAATATATAATCTAAAGATACTAAAAATATAAACACTCTAAAGTAATTTAACTGGCTTCTTTAATTTCTCTAAAAAAGTTAACTTTATCTTATAATTAGGACCGGAGGGAGTATTAGATATAATAAAATTGTTTCCCACCTTTGATCCAGCAATTAAATGATGAAGAATTTAATAAACTTCATTTTATATTTGGAGAAACAAGTAATTAATTGATGTGGAAAAACTAAAGTGCCATATGCTCAGGAGAAGAGATAAATAAATAAATAATGGGGTATCTCATGACCACGAGTAAAAGCTATAAAGTGCCTGGTCTTTCGATCTCGTCGATGATTTTCTTATGTGGTGGAACAAGTTTAATAGTAATTGTTAAATTTATTATCATTGGATTTGTATTAAAGAAATAATTGTTGCTATACCCGACAAACCAAACTGATTGCCACTGAGGAGATATAATAATAATAATACTATTAGTGGAGGGATTAGGCTATGACTCTAATTATAGGATTAGGCAAGCAATGTGATATAACAGCACTACCAATATGCATCACTAATCATTCTTATCTGTTGAACCCGGCTCTCTCACTTCACTGTCACACTCATTAATTCCTTGACATTATATATTTATTCTGAATATTATTGTTATACTCCCTCCGGTCCTAATTATAAGATATAGTTGACTTTTTTGGAGAAATTAAGGAAGCCAATTAAATCACTTTAGAATGTTTATATTTTTAGTATCCTTAGACTATATATTAGTTTATTAGTCAAATTAATTAGTTTGGAGAAAAAAATAAAAATAAAAATACTCTAGAGTAATTTAATTGGCTTCCTTAATTTCTCTAAAAAAAGTCAACTTTATCTTATAATTAGGACTGGAAAGAATAATATTTGGTCGATTATTAATGTTATCTGGTTGTCTTTTAATGCGTGTCGTGTGTGTGAGTAAAGAATCTTCACATAATGTTTGATTGAAGTTTTGAATGTTTACAACTGATGAGTTGGTGTGAGTATGAGCTTTTGGTAGTATAAATTAAAGGACACAAACACACACTGGACATGGTGGACATTGGTCGTTATTTTTAAGGATATTGAGGCAAAAAGACTACGAGGTAGGGGAACATGGCTGCACTAACTTTTGTTGTTTAATATATGCATGAGAGGCCATAGAATTAATTACTCTCTCCTCTCTCATGTCCACAATATAAGATATTTCAACTATTTCATTGAAAATGAAAAATGACAGTTAGTCATTTAATATGTCATAAAATATAAATTTTTTTCACTTTTACACTTTTTGAGAAATGTGTTTAATTATATTGTGAGTGTTGTTTTAGAGAGGGGGCATAATGAGTGGTTAAAATTGAGAAGTGAGTATTAATCATAGAAGTAAAATAGAAAAAAAACATTAATTAAATTGAAAGCAACTTATATTATGAATCATGTTTTCCTTCTAGAAATACCCTATATTGTAAACCAGAGGGAGTATTAAAAAAACATTTCAAATTAATTAAATATAATAAATACATAGTGAATATACTTTTTTTTTCTTAATATGTTCTTATTTATAAGTGGGAGGGAGGGAGGGAGGGAGAGGGTGAGAAAAAAATTATGAAAGTGAGTGTTGGAGAAAATTAGTTATATTAGTAAAAATGCATTTATACTTAAACAACTTAAAAAGAATCTTATAAAAAGGGTTGGACCAATTCAAAAATTAGGATCCTATAAATAGGAGCCAGAAGTAACACTACTCAGCTCCTACCATCCATCAGTTTAAGTATCTATTTGGATTAGTAGTAGAAGCTACTTTTCTAACATGATTTACGACATAAAAATTAAGTTTGTAAGAAGAGTTTTATTTTGACTTGTATGAATATACTTTTCTATTGCTTTTTCAAACAAACACTAAATAAATAAAAAAAAGGAAAAGATGGAATCAAAAAAATTTATTAATATTAGTTTTCAATGTTAATATGCGATCCATCGATCCCATTAATTAAGTATATTGAATTTGTAAATGCATATTATTCACAGGTTACCTCATAAACTATATAAAGCCCTGTCTTTGTGTTTCATAATATTTATTCACGAACTGGCAAAAAAAATTATTTATTCACGTAGTTTGGTGGAGTTAGAACTTAGAATGTTAAAAAGATTAATAATGTAATGACTGAGAAGTTTTGAAATTAATATCCCTCCCATACATTATGCATGGAAAAATCTAATTTAATTCTATTTTTATATATGAAAGCACGCAGGACAAAAAAACTATCAATCACAGAGATTGACCTACAAGATCATTTCCTATTACAAAACATTAAACTTGATATTTTTCCATGCGCACCGAAGAAAACTTTAGATGAGTTATATTGTTAATCACCCGTCATTATAAATTATATATTTAATATTAATAATATTATTACTTTTTCTTGTCCTAAATATAAAACTCCTTTTAGCTTTTTTTAACGACATTAAAGAAGTTAAATGAGTTACTTAATCATGCCACATGTTACATATTATTATATTGTATTTCAGTTTATATATTAAACAAATTAGTTTGAAGAAAAATATTGAATATAAATATTTTAAAATAACTTATTTAGCTTCATTAATCTTTTTAAAAAATAAATGGGATATTATATCTAGGATTAAAAGTAATATTAGAGTAGTGGGAGCTTTATCTCAATGTTCTTACATTGGGCCTGCATTTTGAATATATTTTAAAGTTTAAATGACATATATTACTTGTGTATTTTTTTTTTGCCATCATATATTACATGTGTATTGAATTGACTGACAATGCATTGAAATATTACCACTGTGATCTTTTTATAAGTACAGACTCCAGTTTATCTAATTCTCGCATGTTAAGAAAAGTGAGTTAAATCATTAAATATATTTTTAATTGATAAGTTTTCTCAATTTTATCATTATGTAAAGATGAGCATAAAAAAAATATTACCTATATATAAGCCCACTTAAAAAATGGGACTTTATTTATTGGGACAAAGGGAGTATTTTACACATTGTGCTTCACCTCTTTCCTTTCTCTCTACATTTAATAGTGGTTAAATTATAACATTGTCATTAATTACTCTATGGAATGACTTATAATAAGAATCAATTTTTTTTTAAAAATGAACTTATAAAAAAGATCAAAGTGACGTGTGTTTATATAATTCAGTCACCATTATGATCCTTTTTATAAGCCCCTGTTAACTAACTCTCATATACTAAAAAGAGTTAGTTAACTCATGAATTATGGTCTAAATTTCTATTTTTGCCTTAATTTAAGAATGGATTCAAGAATCAATATAAATAATTTTTTTTTTATTACAATTAATAAGTATAGGATTGTGAAAATTGCATCTATTGTTCTGAAAGTGGATTTATAACAAGAACCAAAATTTTTCTTCAAAAATTACCTATAAATAGAATCAGGGTAGTACAATATTTAAGGCCTGGGGTCCTAGTGGTCAACCCCATATTGTAGCTAAGAGCTTGTTTGATTGGAGGAAAATTGAGATTTTTCAATGGTGACAGGCGTGTGGTTACATGTTCATGTGGGAAAGTATTTTTCTGGGCCCACTAATTTTTTGCTATATAATTAAAAATGTGTTCTCACTCAAATTAGTGGGAACCAATTTTTAAGTGGGGAGAGAAATGACTTGCAAGCACGAAAATCCTTTGATATATCATCGGATGTGTTAAAAAAATGAGAATGGGGTGGGCAGCTCCCATAATCATTTAAATAATATTTTTACTTCAGTAGTAAAATGGTCTTTTGTTTTATTTTTCTATCTCAATTTTTTAAATTAAACAAAAATTTTCATATCATCCCATTTTTTTTTAGTGTAAACCAAACACTTATGTGATAAAATATTTCGTATTCCTTTCCACTCTACTACTTTCCAGCCTTTTATTTAAACCAAACGATGAGACAGTGGGACATAATGGCTTTTAGTAAACCAAGCCATCTCTAAAGCTTCGAGGTATTCAAGTGAATTTGTGAGGAAAATTTTAAAAAATGATTTGACCACTAAACGTTTGATTCAATTGACAAGGAGATTAGCTAAAATGGAGATATTAAACATGTCATTTTTCCAAAAAATAATGAAGCAATTAAAATTTGGCTGTTGTACCGCAATATAAGAAATAATTACTTAAATCACATATTTCAAAATATTAGTTAAAAATAATAAATGTGTCAAATATATATTACTTTTTTCAATTATACCTTAATTTATAAAGAAGGTATATGAGAGGTACAACGTAAAAATTTATTATAGAGATAATAAGTGTAATATATTTAATAAAGATAAAATTAAAAAAATTAGTTTAAAATTTTAGATAAAAGAAATTCATTCTTTATATTAAGGAATACCCTTATAAAAAAAATATTCCTTATAAAAAGTAGCAAAAGAATATTACTACAATTTTATATTTATAATCACTAGTAAAAGAAGACTTTGAAAAAGTTGATAAAAGGGTCGCGGGCTTGCCTTCTTTTCTTCAATGGTCCGCTATTATCATTTTCTATGAAACTGTATCGTTTTTGTGCAAAATACAAATCCTGCTCATTGGTTTTTTTTTTTAAAAAAATAGCATTTATCATCCTGAAGTATCTTTTTAGTATTATTCAGTATCTTAAAATATTTCTTTAAGATCCTAAAATCATTTTTCAGTATTATTCAGTATTCTAAAACAATTTTCAATGCATCAAACATCCTAAAATATTACACAAAAAATTACTTTTAAATGTTATAGGGTGTTAGATGCTTAGTGTTATTGAAAAAAATATGGGAAAAAGATAAGAAAATACGGGTTCAACTTCAAAATTCAAAATTAGTTTTGTCACCCACAAGAGTAATGGAATTAACTACAACAGTATAACAATTGATAACTCCCTTTAATAGAAAATCACTTATTTGAAATTTTGAAGTTCAAATGATTTTTTTTTTTTTTTCAAAAATTATTATAGGGTGGGATATTGGATGGGATTTAAAAATATTTTAGGGTGGTGAGTGGATCAAAAATTATTTAGGATCCTGAAAAAATATTTTAAAGTACTTGTACTAAAAAAAAATACTTTACGATAATGGATAATATTGAAATTATTTTAGAATTTTCAAAAATATTTTAGGATAGGTTAAAGGCCTTTTTTACCCCGGAAGTATTACCTCAAGGGCAAATTTGCCCTAAAAGTCTAACTGAGGGGCAATTTTGCCCCGAAAGCTTCAGATATTAGGCAATTTCGCCTTGACCATTATGGCAGTTAAGTTAACCATTAGTTAACCAAATTTAAGGCAAATTTGCTCAAAGTGAAAACTTTCAGGGCAAATTTGCTTCTAAAATAGCGACAAAATGCCCTGAAAGTTTCAACTTATAAGCAAATTTGTCTTGAAAGTTTTCATTTGAGAGCAAATTTGCTCTACAATTTGGTCAATTAACGGTCAAACTTAATTGGGATAACGGTCAGGACGAAATTGCCCCACATTTAAAATTTCTGTGGCAAAATTGCCCCAGATGAGACTTTCGAGGCAAAATTGCTCTTGAGCCAATATTTTCATGGCAAAAATGGCCTTTAATACTTTAGGATACTAATTGGTACTAAAAAAAATACTTTAAGATAATAAATGCTATTATTTTTTTAAAAAAAGAAAGTGAGCGGCATGGGAATTTTGCACTAAAACTAAACACACCCTAAAAGAGGTCTCCCTCAATAATGAACCCCAGCATCTTATCGTTAATACCCCAAATAATATAACAATAAATGCCATAATGCCCTCCAACCATCAACCATATAATAATAATAATAAAAAAAAAAATTACTCATTCGATTTTTTTTATAAAAGCTCAATAACTGAATTACACTATTTAAGAATGTAATTAAAATTTTAAATGTAATAAATATGTCTGAAATAAATTTTATTTTTTAAGTATGACCTTATTTATGAGGAGCAAGTAAAAAAAAGAAATAAAGAAAATATAAGCACCACAATACATATAATTAATGAAGGGTAAAAGTGAAAAAAAAAAAACTCATTAAATATTCAGACAACTCTTGACAGACTCTTATAAAGAGGATCAAGACAATTCAAATTTTAGATTCTTATAAAAAAGATCAGACGGAGTATTGTTATCAATAATATTATTATTCATTTAGGAAAAAATACTTAAATACCACTTGAACTTCAATATCTTAAATTAGTGATTTTCCAAAAACCTGAGCTGTCAATTGCTATTCTTTTTTGGTCAATCACATTACTCTTATTATTAATAAAGCCAATTTAAGATTTTAAAGTTTAAGAGGTATTCAAGTGTCTTTTTTGTTATTCATCTCTCTCCAATTATTTTCAATATTGTATCCTGTCAAAACTCGTTTCCATTTCGATAATCGAAGAGTAATAAAGACAGAATTCAATGGGCATACAGAAAAGTACAATTATACTGATAATAATATTCGTTTACAATTTTGACATCGTTCATCAACGAAAACAGAAAATACAGCGGAAGTTTTAATATTTACAAATTTCACTAAAATATCACAAAATAGACTAATTATGACCACATTCTTGTCCTTGCCTCGAGACCCGTGCCGTTCACTTTCCGGCGTCTATGTATTTTCCCTTAGACCCACTGGTACCCGCTGAGATGTTTATTAAAAATAGGGTGAGATTCCGGAGAACCCCAGTAAAAACATGCTATCGTTCATAGAAAATACGAAAAGTAAATATGATATATGCCATGTATGCACCAATTAATGAACATTATAAGCATATCATCTGCATGTATACATGAGTAGGGCCTAGCCCCACAATCTACACCGGTTGGACTTCTCCCAACTCCCAGTGTAAGTGCCTTTGACACTTTTGGCCCCTTTCTGGGCAAATCATGTTGATTAATAAAGCGCATTTATAAAACAATGGCATCCACACAATCACATAACTCATGGCATAGTGTATGAAGGATAATGTCCCTACCTCAAAGCTTTAATATCCCCTTTTTAAATGTGTCTTGAAGAACGTGTCGTATCCGGCCTCCAAATCGGTCATAAAATATTAAATGTACCAGAAATAGGTCATAACATATCCAAGTATCATTTTAGAATCTTCCATAATTTTTATTTTGGTTATATTAGTCTATGGTAAAAATTTACAAAAATGCCCCCAGGAACCCGGCCCGGCCCCGCCGTACTCGGCCCGATGGCATGTTTTTCTAAAATTTTGACTAAGGCTATTCTGACTTATTTTCGCCCAAGAAATCCATTTCTGGGCTCGAAATTACCAAATTCACTATCAAATTACGAAAATACCCTTGACAGCCCCTATTTAGGGATTTCAGTGGCGTTTTCGTAATTATACTTTTTCGGCCTCTACCGAAAAAGTGCCAAACTATAACCCCACCTATTTTTTGTCCATTGAATCTAATGGAATAATTTATTTTATGAAAATCCAACTCCTACTACCAGATCTGGTCTGGCCAAAATATTGAGAGAAAAATAGAAAAATGGAGCTTTGTGTTTTAGCTTCCAAAACTTGTACTTTTTCACTTCTAATCCTTGATTAACTCATTTAAACACTTCATAATCATGATTTAAAGGATTTTAGGCAGCATAACTCCTTAGGGTTATGGCTTTTCCAATTTTACAACTTAACCAAAAATCACATAAACCAAACAACAATCAC